>CAWUFW010005636.1:0-600000 GCA_963921515.1 Calotriton arnoldi
CGCCACCGTCACGAACAAGTGAACAATGTGCACACGGACATGAACAACAGACTCACACCCCACATGACCCATCACAGACATAGCAACACCCAAGGAGCCACGTCTGCATGCACAAGCCACACTGAATATAGTACCACACGGCAGCCACTGTGCAACTCATCACACACAACCGAAACACCATTGAAGTCCTGTCCATGTAGCCCCTACTGCCTGTCAACCACACACCCCACAACTACGCCTATGTAAGACAAACAACACTAGACGCAACAGAGCGGAACAACATAAATGCACACGAACACCACTGAACCCATCAAACACACAGACACACCATGCACATACAACATACCATCCATCCCATCCGTCAGCCCCAGTCTCATGAAAGGCATGTCATCCGCACAGCTGCCACACATACAGCAGTCACGCTAAGATACATGCCCATGACCAACCATGTGCCAGAAGTCAATGAAGCGCACGACACACTGTGAGCAACAACACACAACATGGGCCACACCCCCCACGAGCACTGCAGTGATGCACATGGCACAGGGCAGCACGCACACCAAGGAGATGGGACAACTGCAATACGTTGGCTTTCACACACAACCATCACTCACTCATAACGATGCGTCCAATGCCATGTCCAGTAATCACAACAGACAGCAAATATGCAGGCCATGTCAAGCATGCACACACCTCAAACCATGCACTGTCATGCTGCCACAACACATGTCACGTTCGGCACCCATGGCTCACAGCATGTACCCCAAAAGCATATTCCCTCCCAAATGCGAATCAGGGGCATGGCCCCCATGTTGCCATATGCGTTCCTAAGCGTTCCATTTGAACCCCAAAAGCATATTCCCTCCCAAATGCGAATCTGGGGCATGGCCCCCATGTTGCCATATGCGTTCCTAAGCGTTCCATTTGAACCCCAAAAGCATATTCCCTCCCAAATGCGAATCTGGGGCATGGCCCCCATGTTGCCATATGCGTTCCTAAGCGTTCCATTTGAACCCCAAAAGCATATTCCCTCCCAAATGCGAATCTGGGGCATGGCCCCCATGTTGCCATATGCGTCCCTAAGCGTCCCATCTGAACACCAAAAGCAAAGTACAAACCAGACCCAGGATGGGCCAGGAGCCCGCATACACCAGAGTCACAATAAGTAGGGGCACAGCAACACACCCATCGGCATGGCCAATCCGTCCCATGCCACATGTGCACAGCACACAGTCCCATTGCCAAGCACACACAACTACAAATGCTACAGCCACACACACGCCTCCGGGAAACCCATGTACGAGATTGCACGAACTGTCAATGTCAGACGACAAATACATACTTCGCCAGGTGCAACACAATAACAAATCTCATTCTCTCCACAGGTGACGAACTGCCGGATGCTGGGGATGGAGACAGCAGCCAGCACAGCCAGCCCACAAGCCCCCAACGAGGACACACGGATGTGGAGGATCTCACCTCCTCTTCGGACACGGACCACCAAGCAGGCCCATCTGGTGTGGCAGGGCCCAGCCGCTCCCCAGGACCCCTCCTACCCACCAACCCATCATCCAGGGCTGCTGAACATTCCCAGCCCCCTGCTGCCACTGTCGTTGCGGCCACACCCACGGTCATTGCGGCCACACCCACGGTCATTGCGGCCACTACCACTGCCGCAACCGCCACCATCGCCGCACCGACCACCACCGCCGCCACCACCACCACGTCTTCGCTGGCACCAGCCCCAGCGCAGGTGGTGGCCCGGCCGACTGGATCCACCCTGGGAGCCACAGCGAGGACCGTGGTGAGCAATGTGGCTAGTGGGCAGGCCGGTGGCAGCAGAACTGGTAGGAGGAGCAGGGTCAGGGAAACGCAAGTCTCCCCTGGGAGCCATGCCCTGCCTCAAATGGCCAGAGTCCTTGGGGCCTATGAAGAGGCCCAAGAACAATGGGTCAGGTCTGCTTCAGACACGCGGGAGGTGCTGGGGGTGCTGAGGTCCATGGACGCCCGTATAGGTCAACTCGTGGACCTCATGGGCCAGCTGGTGGTGGCGGTGAGGACACAGCCAGGGACAGCAGCTCCCCTCCGCCACCACCTGCCGGGGCGCAGGGTCGAGCAGCAGTGTCCAGTTCCCCTGCGTCCACAGCCAGTGAGCACACCTCAACCACCAGCATGTCGCAAGCAGGCACCCCCTCGCAAACGTGGAAGGGGCCGTCCGAAGTGGAAACCGATCTCCCGGGAGGACTTCGCACGCTCCAAACGCAAGTGAGGCAGCCAGCCAGCCTTCCTTGATCACCCACTGCATTGACTTGGACTACGATCCCACTCCACACAGCCATCTGGATGGCATGTGTGTGTTGGACTATGGACATAGAACCAGTGGGTACACCCTGAGCATCACGCAGCCATGACCGACAGCTCATTGTCACTGCACGCACCACTTTTGTCATCACCTTACACACAATCACATGTCACAGTTTGAAATAAATGCACCTCTTACACAAACTGCTGTTTGTGCCCTGTGTTTTATTTGTACGGAATACAACGGCCACCTTGGGCGGAAAGGCACCTGATGCGTGGCATGGCAATGGAATCCGGAGGGCCTGTAGGGACCTAGGGGTGGGAGACAGAACAGGAGCACATTCAATGAGTGTGTCACACACCCATCACACAGTACATGTCAACAACTACAAGCAATGTACACACATCGCACAGAGCAATAGGGCACAATGCCACAGCCACCAACAGTGGCATACTACCCTGGCCATGGAGCGTTGACACACAGCACGCAGTGAACAAACGGCCACCCTGACACAGCACACACACACCTGCACAGATACAGCCACATCAGCCGTCGTACATGGACACTCACCGTCAAGTGAAGTAGCGGGCGATGAGCTGCTGCCGCACATTCCCAGCTTCCTCCTCTCCGCTGTCCTCCTCACTCGAGCTGTCCTGGTCTGCGGGCTGGGGCCCTGGTTGATCTCCGTCATCCACAATGAGGGGGATCTGCTTCCGAATGGCCAGATTGTGCAGCATGCAGCACGCCACCACTATCTGGCACACCTTCTGTGGGGAGTACGCCAGTGCACCCCCGGTGCGGTCCAGGCACCTGAACCTGGACTTGAGGAGGCCAAAGGTACGCTCGACCACACGTCTGGTCCTCCCATGTGCCTCATTGTATCGATCGTCTGCTGGGGTGCGAGGATTCCTCAATGGACTGAGCAGCCATGCCCCATTCGGGTACGCAGAGTCACCTGGGTGTGAGGGACACAGAGAACCATTGCTATTCCAACTGGACAGGGGACAGCATCGCACAACCAGCACGCTACACCACTCCACATACTCACCGACAATACAGCCACGATCCTGTTGCAGATTGGACATCAGTCGTGGCAAGATGCTGTTGCGCATTATGTGTGCGTCATGGGCCGAGCCTGGGAACTTTGCACACACGTGGGTGATCACCATGTCCGCAAGGCACACCACTTGCACATTCAGGGAGTGCGTGTGCTTCCTGTTGCGGTACAGGTGCTCAGTGGCCTGTGGTGGAACAAGGCCAACATGTGTGCAGTCAATGGCTCCAACGACGTGTGGGATTCTGCCAAGGGCATAGAATGCACCCTTCACTGCCGCCAATTCACGAGCCCTGGGGAAGCGGATGTACCTGTTTCGGTACAGCATCATGGCTGCCAGTACATCCCTCAGCACCTTGCTGAACATGGGCTGGGACATCCCTCCTCCACTGCCCACTGTGTGCTGGAATGACCCAGTGGCGAAGAAATGCATGGCGGCCATCACCTTAGCCGTGGGGGTGACAGCAGTCGGATACACCCTGCGGGGACGGAGATGGGGTTCTAACATGGCACACAGTCGATGCAGGGTTGGCCTGTCCAGCCGAAACTTCCTAATAACCTCTGTATCGTCCATGTCCACCAGCAATTGGTATGGGCGGTCAATGTTCGGTCTCCGCCTAGGGAAAATGGCAGAGGACACATGTCAAAGCAACACAACACATAGCAATTTCGCATACACATCACTGACATGACTGAGCAAGCACATGAGCCACAGCCCAGCTGTAAAGCTGGGACGGCACGGCCACAATACACTTACACAGGTCTCCCAACAATGGCAATGGCTAGTGAGACATACCACTGCCATGTGCATGCACATGGGGATCTAGGCCCCAATGACTTGCGGGGCGTGCTGATGGGGACTGACTGCATATTCGTCAAGCGGCAACGCCACGGCAACATGAATGTCTGCTGAGCATGGAACTGCTTCCGAGGCTGGATGAGTATGGCACACGACGACGACGATGTGGGCACAGGCTGAGCGGCCAAAACAAGTGGGACCGGTGGCACGAGGGGATATGAGACAGTAGTAGGTGTCAGCACTGCACCCTATGTACAGCACTGTACGGATCACACCTCCCGAAACATTGACAGGTGTCCACATTGACAGCCCCATGCCAAGACGGCTGTGTGCTTGCAGTCACACGTCACAGGTGAGAGGTTACATTGCACGTGCCAGGTGGCAGACGTACATAGTGGGAGCTGGCATGTGTGTGCATGTGTCTCCTGTTCAGGATCCACCAGATGGGCGCTGACTCTGTACTGACCATTGGACACAGCATGTTCCGTGGAAGGCTTGTGTGTGGGATGGTGGCACTGGATGTGCCTCCGTTGGGTGGGGGGCCATGCACAGGGCGGGTACGTCGATGAGTGCGCATTGTTGGTCACGGTGGGTGCACCCACTAAGATGTGTTGCCCTGTGTTCAATTCCTATGTCCGCATGATGATGGACTGTAGATGTGGGCAGACTACACATTGGTCGATGTGCTGTCTATATGCATGTGCCCTCACACCAGGCACAGCTGCCCCTGCACATGTGACCCCTGCTGGACTCGCTGCTGGGTCTGTGGAGCTGATGCACCTACTGTGCGTGGGGTGGACAGCTCTCCTCACTTCCCTCATTGCGCATGTCATGACTTTGCCGCAGGTGACATGGATCATGGAGGGCCCACATGTACGCGTGGGTAGGCTACACATGATTGTTCACTGGTCGCCACCCCCAGTCAGTGTTTCGAATGGGAAGGTTGTCGTGCTGGTGGTATATTCGATGTGGCGGATGGGCGGGCCTAGGTGCGGGCCTACATTCCGGACATGGGGGGTAGTTGGATTGGCGACTAGTTGCAGTACACACGGGACACGTCTCTTCCTTTCCACATCTGGGTCATCCCTTGTGCTCACTGACAGTGATACAGTCATCTTCGCCCCAGCCCTCATGTCCTCCCCTCGCTCCCCCAATATGCATGTGCACCTGCGAGGCTAGCGCTTGCACAGGCAGCCCCAAGCTCGCACCAGGGAGGGCAAGGAGTGTATGTGTGGGTCCAGTTGCACGAGTGGGCTGTCTCAGGGTATGATGTGTTGCGGGACGCCGTCCACCTGCGTGGTGCCCCAAATGGAGACCCGGCCTGCATGGACTATGCATCACAGTCTTCGCCTTCCGGATCCGCCACCTGCGACACCCAGTGGCTGTGGCTGCCCTTGCGGCCAGGCCGCGTCCGTCTGTGACTGATGGCCCACACATTCACTCTTTGGCCTCTCTGGGGAGGGCTCGGGGGTGGTGGCGCACGTGCTTGCACTTAGTCGCAATGGCATGTGGCGTGGTTGGTATGATGGGCAATGGATGGGATGGTGCGAGCCACCTCCCGTGACGTCAGTGCTGCTCGTGCTGTGGTGCGTCCCCCTACACTTCCATTTGACTTGTGCCATGCTAGACGTTGAGGTTCTATTGCCTGCGTGATATGACCAGGAGGAGCGCGAGGAGACCTCTCACACACCATGCTCCACTGCCATCCCGTGCCCTGTATCGCCTGTGCGGATTGACTATGTTGGGGTTACACCTGGTCGACTGGGGCTGTGTGTGCCTTGTCAAGGGCATGGCGGGCGCACAACAGGATCCAGCTTGTCCACAGAGGGTGGGCTGAGGTGCGCCTGGTACCGCTTTGTACGTGTGCCCGGCTGCTGTGCACACACGTGTTCACTCCCCCCGACAGGTGTCCTCTCACAATGCCCAGGGAAGCGGTGGTGTACTGTTCATGACCCCTCCCAACACGGCGTGCTCCAACTTGGCATGTGCGCATCTACCCGTCGCACCCACCCACCTGAGCACTGCGTCCATACGACTTCACACGACACATGTGTGTCTTCCACAGTAGTGCTACTCATTTGCGTTGACATCCAATACCAGTGGACTACATGGTCATGTCACGACTGCCGTGTACTTCACATACTCTCATCCTCTCTCATTCGTACTTGTGAAATGAGTCAGCGGAGACAGTTTTGGTTTCAAACATTATATTGAGTCTTCTGTCCTCTGTGATGCAGTATAGTGGACACTACTGGCAGCGGAATACATGTTGAGGATATACTGAGCATGATTGCAAATGGGATAGGGTGTGGGGTTACATGTGATTGGCTGTTGCATGTGGGATGTGGGCTTCAGAGTGACATCTGCTTGGCCAAGGCTGTGCTAATGTACATTTACGTATAGCTGCTGAGCTGCGGACTTTGACACAGACGGTATACATGTAGCCTACCAGACCGCTTGGCATCATGGGCACAGTCCATCTCAGTTCCATGTGACAGGTTTGCTGCGGTTGTTCCTCATGCACGCGTGCATGTGAGATGACATCAGGGCATGGGCTTGCGTGCATGCAGCGGCGTGCCACTTGTTGTTGCAATGTGGTGGTTACTGGACATGTCACAGTCACTGGGGTCGTGTTGTTGTTGTATGCACTTGTCGTCCATGCAAAGGTCCTGGTATGGGATTCCCGGGGCGGGGGTGGGAGGGGTGCAGCACCCACAGACTCCAGGCGACCTATTCATGTCCACTGAGCGGTGTGTGTGTCCATGTGCGCTGGATCCATGTCGTGTCCTGGTTGTTCGTGCAGTTCCGTCCATGTGGGTGCGATACACAGAGCCCATGCCACTGCCTCCCACGATGCATGCGGTGTTCCTGGATGTGATGGGGAACAGTGTGCATGTCCCGGTCATATCCGATGTCATGGCGATGTCGTTGATGGTGTGGTTACAGTTGCCGGTCGTTTGGTATGGCTGTTGTGGTGGTGACTGGCCAGTCCGTGCGGAAGCTAAGCATGGGTGCGGGGTTGGACATCATTGGTCACTCGGGGAACCTGCGTTGTGGTCCGACGAATTGACAGGTTGTCAGGTATGCGATGCCGTCCAGCAGGGCTTCCATGTCATTGGTGGTGTACATGTTTGCCAGCCAATGTAGCGGATGGTGGCTGTCAAGGTGTTGTTCGTAAGTTGTCCCTTGGAGGACCATGATGGGGCATGCTGGGTGACATTCGATGTAGCTGTTCTCGATGATCCGTCGTGTGGAGGCACAGTGGTCCCATTTCAGTGCGGGTGCGATGTTGGCCACATACGCCATGCCCCCATAGGCAGAGCAGGCCCTGTCGTGTGCGTCCAGAGGGAGGAGTAGTGGTAGCAGGTCCGCCTTCAGACATGCCGGGTTGGAGAGGCATATCTCGACGGGATGCTGGTATGGACACCTCCGACAGTAGAAGACGGGCATGACGCAGCTGAACAATGTGATGCGGTAAGTCAGTCGGTAACTTACGTTCAGCAGGGACAGGAGATCGCATCCCAATGTATGGAACAGGTTGGTTTTGTACAGCTTGAGCTGTTCGGCGTAGTTGGGTAGGTGTGTTGCGGTTGCCATTTCCCAGCGGTGCGTTGTGGTGGCGTGCTCCGGCTGTGTGTGCAGTCTGCAATGTGCACGCTCCGAGGTTGCTGTGAGCTCTGTGTAGTCGTAGGGAGACAGGACTTGTGTTCTGTTTGCTTGTTTGGAGGACACGGGCCCTCTTCCCACATGCTTCTCAGACAGTTCAAGGTCAGTGATGTGTGACTCCTTCCAATTAACTTGCATGTGGCCGACATGGGGGAGTGTTTTCTTCTTTCTTCCCCGTCCGTTGTGTGCTTCTGTGATATGCGCTATCTGCCCTGTGGTCGGTCTCCTCGGCATGCCTGTGTTGGTCTATTCTTGGACAATGGCTGTATTCACCGGCTTCTGTCGTAGGGCTGTGGTTTCGGAGTTGGAATGGAAGGTCATTCAGTGCTGTCTGCTCTCCCTTGTGTGGGCGGCAGGCTGCCTTTCCGCTCTGCGTTGGGCCTTGTGTGTGAATGTTATTCTTGGGCCACCTGTTGTCGGTCCCCGGGCTCTTTGGTGTTCCGTTTTGTATGTCTTGTTCATATGTGCAGGGTGGTATGGGTGTTTCAGTGTGGTACTGGCGTTCCTCTTCCCGAAGGGGCCCTGCTTCTCCTAGTTGGTGTTGCCGCCGCTGTGTGCTTCGCCATGTTTGTTACACTGGGGTGTGTCCTGCTGTTGCGTGTCTTCACTGACATGTGTGCGTCGGTTGTGTGGCGTTGGGTGTTGTCCGTGAATTGGGCGTTGGGGACATGTCTGTGGCAGGCCTGTCACGTGTCATGTGCATTCGGGGTGGGGCTGATGTGTGTGCTGCTTGGTTGTGTCCCTGTGTCTGTGTGCGACGCATGCATGGCGCTGCGGTTGGCCTCTGCGTTGTGCGCATGTGTGGCGGCGTCATCGGCGCTTTGGGGCCGTGACGGGGTGGTTGGTTCCTAGTCCCAGGTGGTGTGTACACATGTGTTCCGCGATGTTACGATTTGGCCTGTGTGTCATATGTGGATGCAATGGTGGATGTGTTGTGTACACGCGCTGGTGGGGGTTGTCCGCTTTTTCCGCCCTTGCACTGTGTGCGCTGTTTGCGTGCACTTGTTGTGTGTGTGCCTACCTGCGTCTCCGCGGTACGTTGCGTCCTTGGTGGTGCATCAGCAGGAGCATGGGGAGGGCCTGCAGTGCTGGATTCATGCTCGGGGAGCCGCTTCTTCGTTGTCCGTGCTCGGCGTCCGTGTTACCGCTTCGGTTTGTCGTACGGTATCTCTTGGCCGTGGGAGCCGTTTGTTTGCGGCATCGTAATTTATACGCCGGGCGGGACGTGTTTCGTCGGACGGTGTGTGTCAGTTGGGCTGCGCCGCTACGTGTACGGGCGCACTTTGATGGCGGACGGTGTTGCTGGCTTGCCGGCGGTGTTTGGCCTACTTTTCGCATCGTAATTGGACGGGCGTGTGGACTGCTGCGTGCCGGCGGTAACTGGTGCTTTTTGCATCCGCCAGCACGGCGGTGGTGCTTCCGCCCGCCATCGTAATGAGCCCCTTATTAATTAAATAATTTTTGTAAAATAAATAACATATTAATAATTAATTAACTGAAAAATGAATAATAAATACCAATAAAATTAAATTAATATTTACTTAAATAACATTAAATTACTTCCCACCCTATTCCCCCATAAACACACAACCCACTACACATAAAAAAGAACACAATTAATTTGATTATCAGTTAATCAATTAATAAAAATTAATTACCAATTAATAATAAATTAACAATAAATCAATTAACAATAACAATAAAAAAAATAAAAAAAAATTATAATTAATATAATTATAAATTAATCAATTAATAGAAATTAATTACCAATTAATTAATTAGCAATAAATTGATTAGCAATAACAATAAATAAAAAAATATGAATTAATTAATTATAATCAAATTAATTCCCACCCTATTCCCCTATAAACCCACAACCCGCTACACTTAAAAATTAACATAATTAATTTAATTATCAATTAATCAATTATTAAAAATTAATATCCAATTAATAATTAACAATAACTTAATAATCAATAACAATAAATAAAAACATATTAATTAATTAATTATAATTACATTACTTCCCACCCTATTCCCCTATATACCCACAAACCGCTCTGATACTAAAACGCTAAATTTACTTAAAAAAATTACTAATTTCTAAACATTTAATACATATATTTAAAAATAATAAAAATACATTACAAAAAATGTTAAACATACATATAAAATACATACTAAAATACATAACACTAATATAAATATCGATATTATTAACAAGGATATTTTTGCTAACGATATTACTTACTTGATATTACTTACTTCGATATTACTTACTTGATATAAAAAAACGATATTACTTACCTTAAGGTCGATATTCTGGTCACCGATATTCTTGACATCGATATTCTGTCCCTACGATATTAAAAACTCGATATTAGTGTAAGTCGATATAAAAAAATCGATATTTTGACTGCGTACCCAACTATATACTGTAAACCTGCAGACTCTAACAACTTTTTGATAAATGGCAGCTATAATCCAAAGACCCTAAGAGTGCCGTTTGGCTAAATCCTGAGGCTAGAGACGAATTGTAGTGAACAACAGGATTAGGACTCACAAGCCAAAGATATACCTAGGGCTAAAAATACCCTAAGAAAATAATAGCACAGGCTATCAAGCAAGTTAGAAATGCACAACAGAGAGGCCTTCCTAGAACCAAATAGTGTGTTACTACGTTTACGCCCATTTCTAATAACATAGAAAATAATCAACCAAAATTGACACATTCTCAAATCAGGACACATGACCTTGGTCTGACCATTATTTTGCATTTAAGAGAACTAAGGGGGTCATTACGATGTAGGGCGGATCGCCACCGACTGCATGGCGGTGGCGATCTGCCCTACATTTCCCTCCGCCCGCCACCCATTTTCCCCCCACCATATTAGTATGGCGGGGGGACCCCGGCGGACGGAGAGACCGTCCGCCGGTTTTCCGCCGGTCAACCAGTCGCCGGCCGGAAAAGGGGCTACATATGGTGGCGGTGTCTGCTAGACACCGCCATCCATATTAGCATGGGTGCGGGAAGCAGCCTCTCCGTGGCGGCGATGCCGCCACGAAAAGGCATGCGGAGTTTGCTGTTGGGGTCCCGTTGCGGGCCCCCAGGGTATTGGTGGCGTGGGGGGTGCACATGGGGGTACTGTATGGTACTCTCTACATTGTCATGGACAAGGTGGCAGGCACCGCACGGTGCCTGTCACCTTGTGCATGACAATGCACACAGTGCATTCCCAGCATTGTGGCGGGTGGTGCTGTGTGCACCGCCCGCCACAATGCTGGGAATGGAGGATGCCACCGCCACAGTGGCGGTGGCATCCTAATCGGTGGTGCGGGACCGCCGCACCACTGGCGGCCGGTCCCAGCACCGCTAGGGTGGCGGGCGGACGAAAGTCCGCCCGCCATCCTAATAGGCCCCTTAGAATTTGCGTGACATTTTGGTACATACAAATGACAAGAAATCAACTTTAATGAATGCTTGATGCCTATCTCAAGCCCTCATTACAGGACATTTACTATGCGGAAATTGTAATGTATGGAACCTTACTAGACATTAAAAGGTGCTAGATCTAGGATATATACCAACCTCAACACAAAGAAAGCTATTTACATGAGTACCCGCAAATGAGGTGGAATGGGTAGTACTTGAATCCATAAACGACTGTCCATATGCAAAACAGAAACATTTTGAAAAAAAAACCAATGATGGGTTTCAAACCTCATACTGACTATTTAGGACTTAATAATGAAATACCATACAACTTGGCCAACTTTTAATCAAGCCTCTATCACATGTATACATTTACTGGTAATTGGCCAGTTCCAGAATGACCAAAACTGATTCTGTCAGTGCTATTGTACATTTTGCTCAAGACTGGAATAACACTGAATAATGCAGGGTGCATAGGAGTTGGTGATTTCTGTTTGTTTTTGTCACACGTTTTCATATAATGGTGGATCCATGAGTAGTGCACTGTTTTCCCACAAGTCCTGGATATAAGTAAATCCACGAATAATGCAGTGTGCATTAAAGTTGGTAAACCATCCCAATAGCTCTTTCTTCTCATAAAGAAAAATTCCTTTTATTATTAAAAGTAGACTATTTAAAAATGCTCTCTGTTCCCCCACATCTCATCACGTGATACGCACTCTGTGACAGAAGATGCACTCCATACTCTATCCCTCCCAGAACGAAGCACCCGGAAACACACTGCTACATCGTCCCGATGACATTTAAAATAGGAAGGAAAATTCTTCCCCTCACCATTTGGGGATGCAGAGGCTCTCAAGTAGGTGCAAATGCCGCCTTATCCAACAGGGAGAAGTATGTAGAGCGATTGTACATGTCAAGCAACAGGTAAGAGATAAGCAACACACAGACCTTGGTAACAAGCTTGATTTACCTTTTACAGATTCTCTCTTAACTGGATACTGCCAAGCCAGTGTCCACCATGAAGCCTTAAACTTTTTTTAGATAGGATGAAATATCATGTCACTCCTCACAGATAGTGATGCATGATAGTGGAGTATCTTGAACAGTGGCACTAAAAACTCCTCACAGATAGAGGTACATGACTTTCAAGTTTGTTTTGCAGTGGCACTAAAGCGTTTTGGGAGCTGTGTGTTCACGCATACCCACTGACTATGTATAGTCAAGCATTACAAAAATGCCGTCCTTGCTGCATCCTATGGATGAATACGTCCACTGCTATCTCGATAGGTGAGGCTTCCTGTATCATAAAGAGAGAGGATTTGTAATTTCAGGCTTATTTTAATTTGGAACCTAAAAATCATTGGTTGACCATTCAAGAGTGCCAATAAAAACATTTGTTCTGACATTATGCTTTGTGGTATTGCTTTGTGAATTGAGAGGTCGTATGATGGACCGATGAACCACTTGTTTTCTCCTGATATGTTAGATCCATGTAGTAGCATTATAGATATCATTTTCAGACACCTGCTCCCCAAACTCTGCTCATTTGGAAACCATCCTCCATTGGAGGTTAGGAAAGTGGCTCTGTTCTTAAGCCACAATAATATTCTGTTTAATCAAATGGCGCAGGCTCATTGTGAATATTTATTTTATGTTCCATTGGTCCAAAGCAAAAGTCAGAAATAGGTTATCTAACGTCTAAGCAGAAGAGATATTCTCAGGATAGATGTGCTTTGATCATCCCAAATCTAGAGGTCCCTCAAACTCATTTTCTATAAAACATTGGTGATGGCAGTACCACCTCATGAGAACAGTGAACGGAGGACCTGATCTTTTCATAAAGTCCACTTGAATGTAGAGTATATGAGTCTTCAGAAGAAAATGTAAATATGGCTCAGCCCTCAACAGAACCCCAAAGACTGCAAGCACTGTAATTGCATCTGCGTGTAGAGAGTTGAAGATGAAGAAGAGAAATAAAATTCTCAAAAAGCCTGAAGAACTAGTTAACCATGGACGAAGTCCACAAGCGATCACAAGATGATGGTTTAAATCCCTTCCAGTGAAGCAAGAAGAGAAGTGCCCCTATTGTTTCTCCATAGGATTTGATTGTGTGTAACATCTAGACCTCTGAAATGCTGAAAAACGTTCCTGGACATCATACCTATCCATTCACCTGAGACGCCATCAAATGCATCTTTTGGAGACTCTGTAAGGGAAGGTCCTGACACCAGAATTGTGGTAGGCATCTGTGAATGATCCACCCTAGGCACTTCTGCATCTAGTCCACTAGATGGAACCAGGATCTCCTTCTCCATGCAGGGGCGAATCGAATTACCCATGCTCCCTGACTTCTAATCTTCTCTAGGACCAAAGTGATCACTGTCTTGGAAGGTAAACAGGTCACTGCCATCAGAACAAAAATGCATCAATTGTGTTCTCTTCTGATTTTCTTTTTACATTGAGAAGTCATCAGGCAGAATGGTGTCTGAATTTGTAGGCAAACAAATCAAGTAACAAGTGTTCCAACCTCTGCTAAATCTTCCTGAACATCTGCACTATGAGGGTTAAAGACTAAGGGCCAGATGTATCAAGATTACATTTTGCGAGTCTATAATAGCGAATTTTACCGATTCGCTATTATAGACTCGCAAAATGCACTGTGTGTAGGTTTTTGCAAACATTTTGCGATTCCTACATATTCCTTAAAAGCGAATCGCAAATTGCGATTCGCTATTAAGGAATGCTTTTCACATTAATTCCTATGGGCCTAGAAGCCCATAGGAATGAATGGGAAGATATTCGCAATTTCCGAGTACCAAATAGGTACTCGCAAATTGCGAATGCATTTTGAAGGGTGATAGGGGGGCCAAAAGGCCAACTTGATGCACCCCCAAAAGCGTTGATACATCTGGCCCTAAGAGGACATAAGTACACTGATGAGGCTATTGACATTTTTTACCTATGGGATATTCTGTAGGGACTACCAATGCATTTTTACCACATGGCAGATCTGGGCAAGCTATCATGTTCAGAGACCTGGTTCTCGTGCTAACATGGTGATTCAAAGAACACTGAGAAACTAGTTTTTCAGTTTGACCTAGAATCATTCATTCCTCAAACCTAGGCCAAGTCAGCATTGAATGAGCCTGCTTAGAGTCAGTTTCACTTTGATCAGTGAAGACCCTTGCTCTTGGACTACTTCACCTA
This sequence comes from Calotriton arnoldi, assembly GCA_963921515.1. Taxonomy (NCBI): domain Eukaryota; kingdom Metazoa; phylum Chordata; class Amphibia; order Caudata; family Salamandridae; genus Calotriton; species Calotriton arnoldi. Next base: position 14,465 of record CAWUFW010005636.1, read on the forward strand.
CAGTAACTAGGACTTTAAATCTATGCCCATACTTGTTGGCATCCTTAGATTTCTTGATTGAAGTTCAACCATCTTTGAGAGATTTGACCTGTTTAATCACCATTTCAGATATTGCCCCAATTCTAGAGGCATCTAGATTGGGGCATCCCATTCATCGGAGTCCAGAGCCTATTGAAATAGAATGAGGCACCAGTGAATGAATATGTAGTCTGGCCTATCGCATATTGAAAACTGTCAACAACATGTCCCCTTCCAGTTGCAACTATTGACAAGACACTGGCACTTCTGAAGACAGTAGAACTAGCAAACGTGATTGGAGCCTATGTGTGCTTTGTTGAGGAATAAACCCTTTCCTGCAACCCCTGTGCTATCTCAAGGTCAGATTTCGGCAGATTAACAATTTATCTAAATGAAGGCATGGCCTCATACACCACCATCATATTTTCAGCACAAGCTTGTCTTTTGGGGAATAATTGAACTAATTTTTCAGGTACAGTTATAAGTGTTCACCATACACATGCAGGAGGCCCTCCACCAGAGCGAGGACCTTGATGAAGAAAGATGGGGTAAACATGACACCAGAGTGCAGGATCTTGACCTGATACTGCTGGTAACACTTGATGAGACATAAAAGTATGCATTCTGCAAGTTGATTACAGACAGAAAGATCCCCATGGTCAGAAGACGAGTGAATGAGTTCAATTATAAATGCCATTGTCCTGACAAACATATTGCCTTTCTTGAGGTTTATCATGGCACAGGACTCCCCTGATACCTTAAATATTAAGTAGACTAAGAGCTAAGTAGAAACACTGTATTTGTTTCTGAGGGGAGGACCTGAGGATAACATCTTTTCAACATATTGATGACCACTCTCAGGAGAGCTTGTACCCTGGAAGGACTCCATCTGATCTGTATCACCATCACCCATGAAAGTTGGGACAGGACCAAAATTAGATGGTGTGCCCTTGTTTCATCATCACCTAGATAAATTGGTCTGTAACATATTTCTGTGAAGCACCAAAGATCTCTGGATCCTCTCTCTCACCAGTGATAGTGCCATCTGGGCCAGGGATATCAGCAGAGACTAGTCAGGACAGCTGCTGTTGGGTGAGGAGTGCTCTGAGACAGTGTACATGATGATCAGCTAATTTGTGCTTTTACCTCTGGATCTGCCCTTGAATTAACCACTCGAGGATCTGGAGGAACCTGGGAAGCCAGAGCATCCAGCCCCAAGTGGAGGTGGCTTGAGATGCAGAGGAAAGGTCCATCAACTTCTGCTCTATCGTCTGCTTCACCATCTCTCCCTGTTGACATCCACATAGTTTGCTGTCTGAAAAAAATAATCAAAGAAGCCTTTTAGCTGAGAATTTCCTTCAGGAAGCAGAATCAGTATTGTCTACCTGACGTTCTCCAACTCTGGATGCATAAGCCTATGCTGTTCACCAGCTAGTACTGCAAGAGACATTAATTAAACCAGTCTTTGTATCATCAACAGCAGAAAGAAGAAGTCTTCACCAATCTCAAGCATTTACACAGCCTCTGAAAGTTCTCCAAAAGAGATTGTAAGGTATATTTTACATAAACCCACCTCTCACAGGATTCATAGAGGCACTTAATCATTTTAGCGATGCTTCCACTGTTGTGTTAATCATGTTGGTCAGGGAGCATCCTATCCTCAGAATCAAGTAGAGTGTTAGGCAGCATCCGTAGAAGAGTATCCAGCTCCGCAACAACTGGTAATTCTGCTTTGAATGGGATTCATCCTCCTCAAGAAAAGTGTAACATTGGTCTTGTTCGATCTTTCAATTCAATGAAAATGGAATCCCGAACTAAGAAATGGAGTGAAAGGCTGGGAGACATTGAGCTGTTGAAACCTGTTGTCCTGTGCTGTGGAATGGTGTGGGATCTCAAGCCTCAGGCTTTCTCTTACAATTTCCAGCACCCGTAAACTAAGAAACCAGAATCTCTGACTAACGGGCACAAGATGTGGGATCAGGAGGCTATGGGTAAGGTTTCTATTGCTTTTGGCAATTATCCATCTTATGCTTGCCTTTCCTTGAAAAGTAAGTTAAGGAACTAGAGTCAGAGTTCAGATGCCCTCTTTCCTTTCTGCCACTCTGGTCCACCATCTTACAAAAGGACCAAACGTGTATGCTTCTGAAATAGTAATTGAGTTTACCCTGTAACTTCTGGCCAACCACCCTAAGCTGCAATTAGATAAAGCAAAATGACGAGGCCCTGTCACAATCTCACTTTCACCCGATACAGCAGATTGTCTATATTGTTTTCTTTACATGGTGAAGAACATATGTAGAACGTATGTGGAATATTGCCTAGCTGATATATTGCTGATTTTGTTTGGGGAAATGTATATGTGATGAACCACAGTTTCATTCTGGACCAGCTCATGTACTTCTGAATTAGATTCCAGCCAGTCTGTGATTAACATGTCTCTGTATAAGAAAAGTCAGAGGGCAACTTACACTTATGCATTCTTCTTCATTAAAAACGATCATGCAAAGGCAAAATGAGTAATTTTTGCTGCTCAGATTTCTTTTCTTTGCAAACACAACTATTTCCTTCAACCATTTCTTTCTGTAGAATGTAACACGTTCTGTGGCAACTTTCACAAACCTATATTTTTGCTGAACCATTTCTTCACTGGCCATGAGCAAATATTGGTTCATGTTTGGGTATTTATAAGAGAGATTACAAAATGCAGACAATAATATTGCAAATAAAAGTAAAAATAAATGAAGGGCTACAAGTGTATATGATTTGTGATTTGTAGTGTATGTAGAAACTGCAGGCCACATCTACTGAAAAATCACACAGCTAAGAGTGGTATACTGCGAAAACAATCTCACTTTCCATGTTCCCAAAACGAGCCTCAGAAAGTGTCTGGCTGTCCTTGTTATGAACAATATGTAGTTGCAAGAAAATTAATTATTCCAAGGCCATCTAACATCGCACATAGAGTGAAAGCGTTGTTTGCATTTGTAGTTTAAACAGTATTTTTTTAGATTAATTGTTAGACCTGACATCCTTGGCATGGTATTCCCCAAATATTTTACCATCACCCCTCCTGCTTGGCTGAATTAGTCTTTGTTGTCAATAGAACTCTGTGCACTTTACCATGGATAACCAGTGCTGAATTGGCTGCGCTCTCTCCCTAAGCATGATGAAATTGGCCTACATCTAATTGGCACATTTAATTTACTTGTAAGTCCCTAGAAAAAGTGGCACAACATGTCCCCAGGGCTGTAAATTAAATGCTACTAGTGGGCTTGCAGCACTTATTGTGCCACCCACTTAAGTAGTCTTTTAAAACGTCTCAGGCCTGCCATTGCAGATGTGTGCAGATTTAAACTTCCAATTTAACCTGGCAAAATAAACCTTTTGCCAGACCAAAACCTTCCTTTTTTAATACAAATAGGTCACCCCCAAAGGTAGTCCATAAACAGCCCAAAGGGCATTGTGCAGTGTATTTAAAAAGTTGGCCATGTCCTGGTAGTGAAAAAATCCCACGTTTGTTGATCACTACTGTGAGGCCTTTCACTCCCATATGATAGCATTTGGTTATAATATTACATTTATTAAATGATAACTTCTGATAGAGAGCAGGTATGAATGTCATGTTTACACTCAAAAGAATTGTAATTTAAAAAGCTTTTTAATGGTAAAGTTGAATTTTAAGTCACAATTCTGAAAAAGGCACTTTTAGAAAGTTGGCATTTTCTTGTTATGACCATTTGGTCCAGCAGCCTGTGTCCTGGGTCACATGACTAAGTGTAGTTGGCAATTGGCTTTTGTGTATTCATCCCAGACAGTGAGACAAAGGGGAACTAGATGTTGGCAGGGTGGGCCATCCTTCCAGGATGGGTGGGGCGGAGCTGTTCCCTGCACTAATCACATTTCAAAGGGGCTGCCTCCACACATTCACAAATAATTTGACACCAGCCTATTTTTACCCCATACCACTTGGAGCCTGGGCAGCGGGGTAAGGAGATTCCAGAACCAGATGTGGGGGGAAGTCTAAAAGTTAATCCCACTTCAAAGCTGGCACCAGGTACAAATATCAGACCCCCAGACCAGCTCTTCAGTACCCTCCTGGACCTGGGGATACTAGAGAAAATGGACTGCCCTGCTGCCAGAATACTGCCCTCAATCAGTCAACCACCTTGGATTTGTATAGTGTGGTTAATCACCCACAAGGGTGTACAGGCCCTGCTTTTTGAGGCCTGCCTGTCTCTCTTAGAAGGAAGACTGAACCTGTTCCCTTCATCCCAGGCAGAGTAACTCCAAGGGTCAGGCAACTGACCTCCTGTTCTGAGCTACAGGGAAACAACAAGCTCCAGAGGCCTCCCTGCATCTGCCCAAATGACCTTCTTCACTGGTTCTGCCTGGGCCTGCCTGAGAGTTTTTAATCTCCAAGAGGTGCCTCACCAGGTCTTGGGCCCTTGGCTAGCAACAGTTCAGCTCCTCCTGTAAAGAAAAGAAATCTTAAAGTTTTGGACTCTTTGCCACCGCAAACGGGCCTGTTCACACTGACAGCTTGCCGCTCGCAACAGCCACCAATGTGCAGCTTCAGTGGACCAGACTTTTCATGCTACAGCAACTGCCAGTGACAACCTGCAACGCAAGAGCTGCACTTCACGGTGCAGCCTCAACAGCCTGCAATGACTGTCAACCATGACCGCCCGCAATGTCTGACAGGATCATCTTTGTGCTACAGTGATGACCGTCCATGACGACGTGCCTGCTCTTCGTGTAAGTGCGATGACCATCCGCAACGCTATCCTTGCTCCTTGTAGTTTCCTCCACTGTGAACTGGACTCTTCATGCCTGCCTTTGAGAAGGAAACTTTTTCAGTGGAACTAGCCTGGTCCCCTGTATCTGGCCACACTCCATTGTGGCTGGCCTAAATTTAAGACTTTCCCCCAGTCCAGCATGATCAGATACCCACAATTCGGGCTTGTCCTTTTAGTCGCTATACTCAGCGAAATCTTTGAAATTGCATACTCCCGAGTCCATGAGCGGCTCGTGCAAGTAAGAGCGGTGGGGCAGGGTGAGGGGGGGACTCGTCAGACGACGACGAGGAAAAATTAAATAAATAATACATTTTCCCTCGTCGGCGTCTGTTGAGTGCCCCCCACCCCACCTCACTGCTCTTACCTGCACGAGCCGCTTCTGTCTGAGTCTACTGATTGGTTTTTTGTTATTTTGATCTCAAATTATTGATAACATTTTGCTCTATTTTTCCAAACGTTTGTGAGATTTTTCTTGCATTGTTTTTAATTTATTCTTGTTTGCATGCTGTATAAATACTTCACACATTGCCTCTAAGTTAAGCCTAACTTATTTTGTGCCTAGATACCAGAGGGTTAAGCTAGGTTGATTTGGTACATTTATGGCTCACCCTGACAGGGATCGTGGTTGTTGCTTGAGAAGTGTCTTTGCCCCCTCAATCAAAAACCCAGTTTCTCACACACAGCCTCTATGTACAGTGATGCTTCTAACACTATGTAGCATTGGGGCTGTCCCCAAACTGGAAAACCCATAAAATGGACACAATGAAGTTTGATGTTTCTGTGCCTGAATGTCGTCAGCCTCTTTCTTTTCTTTTATTGTTGTTTCATTCTGTCCTCTTTTCTGGCCATCTTTTGTTTGCACATTCAATGATTCTTTGTTTACTTTTTTCCATCCTCCTTTCATTCCTTCTTTCCATCTTTCTTTCCCTCTGACAATCCTTATTTTGCAGATATAGGGGTAGGGCTGACATAAACACTTCCTCGACATTAACAAGAGAAACTGCAGTTCCACTGTTCACCCCCAGATCTACCAAATGGCATTGCACAGTAAGAAGTAGCCAGAAACCCAGGGCCAACAAAATCTTCATGGAATTTCTAAAGTTAGCTCTGTCTCCATCCTCCTCACTTCAGCGTCTGGCTGTCCAACATCCAGCCATAGGAGCACAGGCAATACACTTCCTTGTCTGGGGGAAGCTGTCCTGATCCTGTGCCGTGCTTAACCAGGTGATTAAAAAATGGACCCACTGGCTACACTACGTAGACTCATACACACACTGAGACCTACTACCTCACATGTACTACAAACATTCTTTACAGGCACACACTCGAAATACACACTATGCAAAGTTCTGGGTTTACTTAACAGCAGTTCTTCACATCAGAGGGGTTGTTAGGTCACACTCTCACACAGATAAAAAGGTCTGGTCCTTTATAGTATATCACAGAACATGGTTTGATGCAACCACCACCTTATGTGCTAAACCTAGGATATAGATAATAGTACTCTGTCTATCTTGCGTGCAAGCTTGGTGACCCCTTCCAAGTCACAGAAATGTTCTTGGAACTCGCATAGTCAAAGACAGGGCTAGGCCTCCACACACACACATATACGCACACACACACACACACACACACACACATACACTAGAATAATGTGATGCCATGACCAAAATAAAAGTCAAGTTACCCAATACACATGTAGCCTGGCAATGGGAGCAGGGGGGCCATGCATGAGACATTCTTGGCCCAAGAAGTATTTAACAGAGTACAACAGGAGTACTACTTTATGTGCACCAAAATGCCTTTGTGAATAGGCCCCAAACAAAGCTAAATTCAAGGCTTCTGGATACGTGCCTTTCCTGCAGCAGTTTGAAAAAATAAAACTTGTATTGCTAACAGGAGGATATTGTGCAATCTTTTCTAAAACAGTGCAGAGTTTGCCATGTATATATTTTTCAAGAAGCATTGTTGCATAATTATTTTTTTATATTGTCATTCATTCCTAGTGTATCGTAAATTCTCTTTACTAAATTTCACACCCATGTTTTCCTTTAGTCTCTGGGTAATAATTCTTCAGCTGATTTCTCATTTACTTTAATGTGACCTGATCATTCTTTTGCATTATTACCCAATGTTAAATGGATGCCCACCAGCGGACTGGTCTTACCAACTTAACAGGAACAAATCTTGTCGTCCCATGGGCTAAGTGCAAGTAGACTACCTTCTTCCGCTGAACACATTTTATGTTGAGCATCTCACTATATGATGAGTGAAAATAAATTAGGTCCAATAACACGTAATATTTGTAAGAAGCATTTTAATATCAAAGGATTGACACATGTATTACTGTGGTACAAATGCCAGATTCCATATTATTATTATATCATACCTGACTTGAGAAAATAGTGCTTATGGCCTCACAGAATGGATTTTACCAACACTTTACAGAAGAGAACAACAAGAACCATCAGACAAAGCCTTGCGATTGTGACTCACTCCAAGTAACTTTATTTATATCTACTGCAAATGAAAGAAATAACATAGCATCAACCATACATGTAGGTCATCTGACTGTGGTATGCTACTTGTTACCATTATTGAGGGATGAGTGGGCCATCATGACCCATCAACGATTTAGGTCTTAACAGCATTGTGGGTTTTAATAGGTATTTCCCAATGCTTTTGTTAAATTGAAGAAATGTAAAAAAATGTAAAATATATTTTACAAAATAGATAATAAACGTGGGAAACTTGTTTTCGAATTCAACTGATTTAGAAAGATCTGAGTATACTAATTTTACAAATATTACACTTTTGTTGGTGCTATTTGGAGAAATAGAACCATATATTTGACCGCAGACTTTTGAAAACATATGCATTTTTTTTCCACGTTCACATGAGCCTACAATGCCTTAAAATAAAGGCACTTTGAAAACCTTCTTATGGTAAAGGCATTATACATCTCTTGTGTCGCTATCAAAGATTCGTAATGGAACACATGGCACCATTTTGTATCCTATGCACGTGTCCTTAAGAAGAACAGTATGGTCATGGTGCATGGTTAATACATAAGGTATATTGTGTTAAAAGCAGATGGTCGGTATGTTTATGCAAATTAAAGGACTTGAATGCACGCGTTTCTAATACTACTACTATTAATTATTCTTATTATTATTCAATTAATATAGTGCTCCATACCGCACCTTAAACATTTCTAAGAGCTGGAAATAACAGGTTCTACTATTAACCAATTTAAAGGTACTGAGTGAGGAATTATGTATACCCTCTAGCGAATTATACGTTTATTTACATTTACTATACTTATTTTTCAACAGATTGAAGGAGGTGGTGAGTTATTTATTAAAAATGTGCAGCTGAGACATGCTGGAAGATATATTTGCACGGCACAGACAATTGTGGATAACTCTTCAGCTTCTGCTGACTTGGTTGTCAGAGGTAATAATTTCTAATTATTAACATTTTAACCTACCTTCTATATGTATGTTGTGTATGTAAGCAAGACTGCATTCTGCTGAGAAAGACTGCATTCAGTGCAGTGCTCTGCAAAGCCTGAATCGAGCAACAGTTGGGAGGCCAGTGAGGAAGCTCTATAATGTATCTTTAATTAGAAAATAATTATGGATAAGCATTAATGTCTCTGCTATCCCACAATTATTTACAGGACTGCTGTCGAGGGATAGCCAGGAAAATGAAGTACCCCCCACTTTGAGCAATATGACACTAAGCGACGACCACATTGAGTGATTATAACACTTTCTAAAATAGCCTTGATTATTGTTTCCCTGAAAAAAACAGTGCAAAATGATGGTTTTTACAGCATGTTTTAAAATGAATTTGGTCACAAAACTGTCTTAACTTCTTTCTTTACTTCTTTCCATCTTCTTTCTTTTCTTTTACTGTTGTTTCATTCTGTCCTCTTGTCTAGCCAGCTTTCGTTTCTATTTTCAAATATTCTTTGTTTACTTTTTGCATCCTCCTTTCATTCCTTTTTCCATCCTTCTTTCCCTCTGTCCATCCTCATTTTGTTACATCTCTGATTTGCTCTGTCCGTATTTATATTTTTATATAATTTTTTTCTTCTCTTTCCATTCTTTTGTCTTTTGTCTTTTTCTTGTTTCTTCCTTTCTTCTTGGCATCTTCTTGAACTTCCTTCTCCCATTCATTTCATTCTTCTTTTTGTATTCCTTCCATTCATTAATTCTTTCCTTTGCTTCTATTGCCATTCTTTTCGCTTCTCATTTCTTTCTATTACTTCATTCTATTTTTGAGCTCACCTTGTTTCTTTCTTTCCTTCTATTTTTCTTTGTTCCTTCTACGTTTTCTTCTTGCTGTCGTTCTTTATATCCTACTTCATTTTTTTCTTTCTATCATTCGTTCATGCTCCTTTCTTTTTTTTCCTTTTTATCTTTCCTCATTTCCAGTTTTCGCTTGTACCGTCTTCCCATCCTAAATGCTTTTTTATTTTAAACTTTCTTTCTATACTTGCATTCTACTCTGCTTCCTCCACACTCTCTCACTCCATTTGCCTCTCACTTACATTTCTGTTCCATTTAAATAATTTCTCTTTCTCTCTGTCACTATTTTTGGCTTCTCTAAAGATTTCCAGAAAAAGTTAGTTATTGGAATATCTCTAAGGATTTAAGAGCAAGGAGACACTGTGGGACATTAGGCCTGCCATGCTCAGTTGGGTATCCAGGACCATAGAAGATCCCTGAGAGGAACCAGACTCCCTCTTAGAGGATACACTGGATGAACCCTAGGGACTCCAAGGCAGCACGGCCTGTCACTACTCCGGTTTAAGCCACAAGTATGCAGAATTCCTATGGCTCTATTTCATGCCAGTCTTCAGCAGGGACGAGACACATAGAACAAAGATATGTTGCCAGAAATTGGACTCGCTGATTCCTATTTAGTATTTTGGTGTCAAGTGTGGGAAACAGACCAAGGCATCATTGCAAGGGTTCCAACCTAGGTGAGGCATCTTCAAGGAACTAGTTGACATCCTTTTCCACTGCCCATGGGGTAGAATCTTCACAACACATTGGCTCAGTGCTCCTGACAAAAAGCCTCATGCTTGCCAACCAGTAATTCAATGCACAGTGCGTTACTAAGTGAACCCAGACAGAACCTGCTTACACATATTTTACTGCCTGCCCAGAGCAGATGCAGGGCGCTTCTGGGTGGTTACCGCCAGGCTGGGAGAAAGTGCCCTTGTCTGTGTTCAAGCCTTTAAGACTGTGTGTGCATTTGCGTGCACTCCCAAGCTACAAGAGTTAGAATGAGAGGTACTGAAATGGATGTATATTCCTTGGCAAAAGTGCTAATGTGACCCGGCCTGTGATAGGTCCATGACAGTGAGTAGATATGTTTCCCCTGCTGCAACAGGTTCTCATGTAAATAAACATCCAGAGCATGGCTCTCAGCCATCTGTGCACGTTATCATTGCGCTAGCATGAAACTCACTAAAACCTGCTTATGAGGATGGAGGCTTGTTTAATTGTCTTGATCGATAATGGCTTGAGTCTCTGAAAAACAGAATCTACTATGGACCAGCACCCCCTCCTGTATTGAATAGCGCCACTGGCCCAGGCATGCCGCCGGATGCAGTGAAGAGGCTTATTGCATGTACAGGAAGTTGTTGCATTTTACCAGTGAGATTGTGCGATAATACATGCTACATACATGCCCTATATAAATTATGTCAGGTCAAACATGCTGATATGTTTTTGGGGGGAAATGCCCAGTTAATACTGTGACATGCGGATTTGGTGCTTTAAGCACCTGAAATCCATGTTATGCATCGTTACAGGGTCAAAACGAATAAAAGGCGACTGTTATCGCGAATGATAAAATCTTTACACATCATTTCAATTTTTATTGTGTTTGATAATTATCTCATATAAAACTCGGTCACTCATAATAAGGGCCTTTATGTTTTATGAAGATAATCTCTGTAATTTTTATATTGTGTCATGCGCTCTAGGTCTAGGTAGAGTTTACAACATGCTTTCAAGATAAAAATTGCCACGCCTTTTATTTCATCATCCAGAAAATACTTTAAGACGATGCTATTTTTATTTCTAGGACGTTATTGTCTGGAAAATAGCCCCTGATTCAGATATGTATATATTTGTGCCAATCTAATTATAGATTTGATTATATCTGTGAGAATAATAGATCCTTGTGAAGAGTTGCTCAATAGCGCCGATTAATTTTCATATATATAGATGTTGACAGAAGAACCCCTCATCTCATCTATAGCAATTACGTGAATGGTCATTAACATCAACCAAAACATTTCTGCTGAGTTGATGCGATATTTCATATTTGTATTAATGAGATTAAAAATTCTGCGCTTGAGTGATCTGGGCGAGTTTTACACATAGGGGCCGATTCCGATTCGTGTCGGTAATTTCTCCGACCGAGCCGGCCTCGGAGAGATTTCCGACCGAATCGGACCCGTGCAGTCCGACCGAACGAGTCCGATGCATTCGTATGCCACCGGACACGAGTCGGTCGGACTCCCATTGAACTCAATGGGAGCCGGTCGTACAACGCGTACGCGGGCTCCCATTGCCTCAATGGGTGCGAGGCGGACAAGGGCGCCCCCTACAGCGAGTACGCCGCGTAGCGCTTCGCGGCGTACACGCACAGGTAGGGGGACCCATGGGTCCCCCTGTGTGCGCCTCGCACGGGTACGCGTACAGGGGGTCCGACACGGACCCCCAAAGTACGGCTCCGACAGCGAGTTCCGAGTCGGACGGCGCGAGTCGGTCGGAGCGGTCGAGGTGCACATCGTACCTACCCGGCCGGAAAACGTCTCCATTGCGCGGTGCGAATCGGGTCCGAGCGAGTCGGTCGGAGCAGTACGATCCGGGAACCAGTCGGTCGGAGCGGTCGGGTCGCCCGGACGAGTCGGTCGGCGAATACGCATCGTACTCGCTCGCCCGGACGCGCGTACGACTCGGTCGGAAAATAGGGCTCCGGATCGGATCCGGTAAAACCGAATCCGATTCGGAGCACTACCGGCCGAGATCGGAATCGGCCCCATAGTGTTAAGGCTATAGCAGCGCATTTATTTTGTAAAGTTGGAACCTACCATCATGGGAGACAAACTGCAACTAACTATGATTTTCCCAAACACCCCTGAACGAGAGATTTCATTTAATGACTACAGCTCTTTGGTCAACATTGAGGATTAGGCTTTGGAAGAGAGAAGTTACAGTCTCATTGTAAATTATATAAGAGCTCCTATAAAGCCCAAATATTCTAAGTCACAATAGTACACTGGCTTCTGTGAGAAATCTGTGGCTCAAGCTTGATAGGTGGACTCTAGCAACAGGACTTTATTAAAGAAAACGCAAACAATAGCCAAATATCTATACAGTTAAAATTAGAATTTAAAGATCCAAGAAAATGTAATTCAAAGGCAAACATTTAATATGAAAAAAATCATAAAACAAATACATGTGGATGCAGGTTTCCAACTATAGAAAGATAGAAAAAAAATGATCTAGGAAAGCAGTTAAAATATGAATAATGTTATCCTGTGGGAAATGTAGAAAAAGATTGTCTGCTCTGCAAATGAATAAGATCAGATACAAGTTAGTAATATAGAAGTTGGGCTCCCAAAAATGTGCCACTTTTGTCAAAATGTAGAGTTGAGCCAGCAGAGGATGATTATTTTCCTGGGATAGCTGTGCAGTTGAAACTTTTTAAAAACTCAAAAGTTCTTCCAGAAGTTCTGGTACGAGTGCTAACCGAGGGTAATGTCATCCTGTTTCCTCAGATGACAGTCCACGTCCTTCTGTTGTAGCGGGTCTCCGAATTGCTACATCCAAGTCCACAAGAGCAACAAGTCAGCTAGAATTCTGACAACAGCGGGCAACAGTTTCTCTTTCCTTAGGACCTTCAAGCCTATGAGGTCTAAACGTCCAGAATTGCAAACAGACTTCACTGGCAGGATGTTAACTTATTCTTCTTTAAGCCCTCAGGGTCAGCAGGAGCCTGCCACCACTAGTGCAGGGGTGAAATTCAGACAGGGATTATATTTGTTGACAGACAACAGAGTTCAACTGGGTTCCAGTGAAATAGAAGAATTCTGGTCCCTCAGAGGGATCAAACGTAAAAGATGATCACATTACCATTCTGAAACCAACAGGATGGTAGAGAGATTTAATATAGTATTGAAAGAATCTATTCAGGTTTCAAAAAGTCAAAACAAGGATTTGGAAAACAGACATAGTTGAAAGGGTAGAGGTTTAAAGCTTCATTCGGTCACAGGAAGAGAGCCCTTTGAGTTATTTAGGGACAGGAAACCTAACACGATGATGAATTCATCCTGGATGATGTGTGAGTCCATGGGTGTGTCGCCAAACAAAGATGAGTGGAGGAGAGTTCCGCACGAAAGGGTTTGGAAAAGGAAACAAAACGTTGATAAAAAAAGAAATGCAGCTAGTCACACCAATGTAAAAGTGGGTGACATGGTGAAAGTGAGACTTCCCCAGACGGGGCTTCAAAATGTTCGTCTCCGTTTATGGTTGTTATGTTGTTTTCCAATTCGGTTAAACTTAATGACAACCATATATGGAATTCAAATATGATTGTGGTGATATGTCCTTACCCATTTTGTTAGGGCGTCTGTACGTACATGTGTGAAAACAGTGAACCAAGACATAGAAGATGAGTTGTGGTTCCTCCTAAATTTATGAAGAACTGTGTATACTTTTGTCATTTATTTTATTGTATATTGTGCGATTGATTTTTTTTTAATTTTTTTCATGCATGTAAAAAAAAAAAAAAAAAGGGGGTAAGATGTGTGGTAACAATATCTGTTTGTATGCCCTTGTGATGGATCAATGCTTAGTGTACAGAATGTTCATGGGGTAAGTATTCTGAGAATCCGGAATGTATGTTGGAGTGCCACAGTGATCAGTTGGTGACTTGCTGGTGTGGTGGCTGGGATGTTTCTTATGACCTGATGAACTTCAATAAATTCAGGCTTGAGTTCATCTCCCTGTGTGTTGTTGTGTTCATCACAATTGTCTATTATGCCAGGCCCTATACTGGTGCAAAGATCCCCAAAAAGGGGTCTGCTAAACAATATATTGTGTGTGGTCATTAGGGGAGTAAATTTAAGACTCGTTTTGTGTGAACACCTTAATGTTCAGGTATAGCAAGAGTGGTGGATGGGATAGTTGACTGTATGGGAGCTGTTTGCCTCACTCTTACGGACTGTCCTCCTTCCTACAAGATTGTGTCTATTGCTTGGGAAAAGTATGGTTGACTTAAGATTTTTACCTTTTTGTCGAACAGCTGTTTTTTCCTCATGCCAATTTATGCAATGTGCGAGTTCTAACTCTTTAAGGTTATGAAATAGGTACCCTTAATTTTGGCTTACTGTGTATTAGGAAATCCTTATGTGTCTTTCTGCAATTGTTAATATATTGATAAACAGCAATCGAATATGATGTATTTTGTCATAATGAATCCTAGCGCTTTAAACCTGAAATACTTGTAGGGTTATTTATGAGAGCCTTGCGTCACTTTTGCACCACGTAAGGTGGTACATGCATGACGCAGGGCTCTGAATGAGATTTATGAAGCCACGCAAAGCAGCCCTGCGTGGCTTTGAGTGGCCTCATAAATCGTGAGTAAGGCGGCACAGCGCAAATCGCTTTGTCACCTTACTCTGCGCTCGGGAGGCATTCCATGTGCGTGGTGGTGGGTGTTTCAATGCAACACCTATGGATTTTAACACTGCCTCGGATTTGCAAAATTATGTGAACCTGTGTAAGCACCAAATCCTTCCACCTCCCAAGGTGAGGTGTAATAAGGAGAAATATCTTTATTTCATCTCATTTTTTCCTCTTTCTACATGTGCTGTATTCAGCAGCACATGTAGAAAGAGGAAAATGCCTCTGTTGTTTCTGTGCAGGAATGTGCCCCTTGTTGCACAAAACAATCCTGCATGCAACAGAGGCACTCTTGTACCATGGTGCAAGGGTGCCTACATTGGCGCTAGGCTGCCGAAACGGCACCAATGCAGGGAGAAAGGACAGGAATGCACCATTTTGCATAAATACGGTGCATTCCTGCCATTTCACTTTGGCACGGGGCAGCACAGCAAAATGACTTGCTTCACTGCCCTAAGCCAAAATCCCATAAATGAGGGCCTTGGTGATTTACTATGTGGTTTGACTGTGGTGTATCCCTATCAATGGCAGACAATGTTTGCATTGTACAACAGTCACTGATGCAGCCTTGCTCAACAGCTGTCGGTCACAGAGAGCATCATAATCAATACGTTAGCATATATGTAGTGAGAACTTCGAGTTTGACCCTTATTGGATGGTTTTCGTGTCTGTTTCTATTTCCTGCACTTGATTTGATGGCTTTCCTTGCTATGCTTTTGTTTATCCAGCACCCAGAGCATTTAGGTTTCTCATTGCCCTAATTCAATCTGGCGCATGCTCTATTACTTACCGGTAATCTTCATTACTCCAGGTCCCGTTGTCCTCATCCCATTCATTAACAAATTGGAGATAACCATCTCCCGACAGAAAAAAAGAGCAGAGGCATGCTGGGACCCTAATACTGCCCCTCCCACCGGGAGTACATAAGCAGTACTTACCCAGCATCCCGTCTGTACAACCAAGCCCAGACAGGAAGGCCGGTCGCCCGGGAGGGAGGGGCGTATGAATGGGACGAGGACAACGGAACCTGGAGTAATGAAGATTACCGGTAAATAATAGAGCATTACCCCCAGGTCCCTTATGTCCTCGTCCCATTCATTAACAAATTGGAGAATACCAAAGCAGAAAACCGGCCTTCCGAACCCACAAGCGCACCCAGGAAACCACACCAAATGCAGCAACCCAAGAGAGCATCGAGAAGGAGGGAAGGGGGGACCGCAGGAAGCAACCGGCCAGCAACCCAGAACAGTACAGCAGGGCCAAAACAAGGACCGAAGACAGCCAAGAAAAAAACTGACGGCCAGGGCCACAAAAAGGAAGCCGCCAACCAGAGAAACAGGAGACAGGGCAACCAGGCCAAGAGGACACGGCCAAGGGACCCACCGGACAAGCCCGTTCAGCCCAGAACCCCCAGGAAGGCACACAGGACCCGGCAGCCGCACAGACACCGAGCAAACCCCGACCGCCCCGGAGAAGGACAAAGAAAGAAGCCCAGCCCAGGCAACAGGGTGCAGGCCCAAGCACCCAGACCAACAAGGAAGGCACAGGCTAGAAACCGGCCCACCCCACCAAACCGAAAGACCCAGCCCCCAGAGAGCACAGAGGGGAAAGCCAATGAAACCCCTCAGAGGAGGCCAGGACCGGGGAGGAAAACCCAACACCACCAGGGCCACCAAACGACAACCACCAAGCACCCAGCCGAGAGGGAGGAGACCCAGCAAGAGCCCGGGAGCGGAACAGGAGCCAGACCCCAACCAAACCGAAAAGGACAGGGAAGGAGACAAAGACCCGAAACTCCAGGAGGCCAAAAGCCCCACAGGGAAGAAGACCGCCAACTGAACAGGGTGGCCAAAAAACCCAGAACAGTCGGAGCAGAGGAGGCAACCCGGAACCGAACAGGCACTGCAACACAGAGGGTAGACAACAACAGAAGCCAAAAAGGTGGAGGACCGCACAGGCACCCAACACCCAGGCCAAGCACTCAGCAAGGGCCGGAGCAACGGAAAAGGCCCCAGGGCGCACAGCACCCAGACCAGAAACCCACCAGGCCCGACCCCAGCCAACGCCGAAGAGGAGCCAAGAGACAGCAAAAACCAGGGTAACAAACGCCCAAGGAACCAGGAATCCAGGACCGGAGCCAAGCAACCCACCAAGGCAGGAGGACCCACAGGCCCAACCAGCCCCTGGAAGAAGCCCACGCAGAGCCCAGGGCAAAGGAAAGGGCAGGGAGGCCGACAGAGACCCCCAGCACACCACCGCCAGACCAAACAGAAGGCCGGAAGAAAAACAAACACAGGAAACCGCCAAAACGGAAAGCGGAGGATGCAAAGAAGGCAGAGGGTCAAGCAGCAGCAGAACCCGGACAACCTGCAGCCAGGAGGGAGGACCCCACAGGCAAGAGGAACCCCACAGAAACGCACCCCAACCAAAGAGGGGGGGCACCAAAACAGACACACACCGGGAACAGAGCCTGGGGAAGCAAGGGAAAAACAGGAGCGAGCCAGGACACCGGAACCAGGAAGAACCAGGAACGCCCAGCAAAACACACCCCGGAGCCCAGCAAGACAAGGAGGCCCAGCCAGAGGCCACGCCGAACCAGCAGGAAGCCGGCAGACCAGGAGCACAGGAGGCAACCCCGGACACGTCAACCCAGAAGCACCCAACACCAGGACCCCACACAGGACCGGACAAGGGAACCAGAGGCGAACCAAGCCTGTGAAGAGAACCGCCGGCAGGAGCAGGCCCAGAAGAACCCACCAGGACACGGCCTGAAACCAAGAGAGCGCACCGCCAGGACCCACAGAGAGAGCCCAGGCAAGGACGCAAGTCCGAAAAAAAGGGCGACCAACAGATGCCCAAAACCAGCAGAAGCCGGAAAGCCCCAGCAGACCAAAAGAGGGGAAAAAAACAGGCGCCATGCCAAGGACACAGCAGCAGCGATAGAGAGCCAGGCCCAAACAGCAGAGGCACGAACCCCAGGGACCCAGAACGCGAACCGCCACCGGAAACACACCCGGGGGGGGCGCGAAGGAAAGGGAGAGCAGGGCCCAACCCCACCAGGCTGAGAAGCCGACAGCCACAGGCACCCCCAGGCGGCCCCAACCAGGAACAAACCAGGCCCGACCAAGCGGAACCACAGAGACCAGGCAAGAGCAGGCTCGCCAGCGGAATCAGGAGGGACGACCAGGACCCACCGAAAGAAGCTAAAGGCAAGCCCAGGAAACAGAGCAGGGGTGCCGCAGAAGCAGTGGAACACAAGGCCACACCAAGGAAACCCCAGAAGCCAGGAACAGCCAGCGCCAGAGCCAGGAGCAACCAAAGACAACAGCACCCAGCGCGGAAGAGGCAAGAAGCAGAAGACAGCACTCAGCCATCCCCCCACAAAGCAACCCAAGCACACAGGAGGGCCCGGAACACACACCGGAAGCCCCAGACAGGTGCAAGGAGAACACAACAGCCGCAAAGGAGGCAGCAACAGGGAAAGAAGCCTCCCAGCAAACGCCAACCCCAGAACACCAGGGAGGCCAGACCCCAGAAAGGAAGTGGACACCGCACTCCAACGGACAGAAGGAGCAACCCCGAAGAGAGGCCGCAGAAGCCAGGAAGCGGAGGCACCCAAAAGAGAGCCAAACTGCCCAACGGGGACCGGAAGAAATAAGAGAACCCACGGCACAGCCAAGCAGGGCACACAACCCAGCCGAACCGGATGCCAGCAGAGGAACAGAGCCTGCAGCACAGGCAAGGACCCCCGGGAAGGGAGAGCCGACCCAGGGACCCAGCTCACTCAAGGCCAGACCACAGCACCTGCACCAACAACAACCCGAGGAGCAGGACTGCGCAGGAACATCAGAAAAGCGGGCAGACCCCGGCAGGACCAAGACCCCAAGAGAGGGCAAGCACAAGCGAGCCCATGGCCAAGAGAGGACCACGAACCCCAGCCACACCACCCAGGGAGGCCATGCACCGCAGAGGAAATGCGGCGACGAGCAACAAAGCCCACAGGCACCCAGCGGAGCACAACACAGGAGCCCATGAGGGAAAAGTGCCTGGCGGACATGCCGGCACAGGCCCGCTGCAAGCGGCAGCGGATGTGCGGCGCCAGCCCCGGCTGACCGAGGCAGCCCGGGAGCAGGAGGCCGCCGAGGCAGAGAGCCAGGCCGGCGACCAGGCCCCCGCAGCGGAGACAAGCCCAAAAAGACAGCACACATGGTGAACCAAAACACCGGCAGCACTGCACACCCCAGCACGCCAGCCCAGCCACCCGGAACACCCAGGAGGGCAGGACCCAAGGACGAGGAACAGCCCAAACAGGCAAGAACCCCAGCCCCGCAGACAAACTCAAGAGGGCTATGTGAAGCACCCTGACACCTCCGGGTAAAGTCTGCGCTATATAAAAACGCAGAAATAAAGAAACAAACAAATAAGGGCAGAAGCGGGGAAGCAGCGCAGCGGCAGAGTGCAAGCCACGCAAGCAGGAGGCCCCAGGAACAATCCCTTGCAACACCAGAGTCACCGCCGCCCAACAGGGCCATGCCCAGAAGGCCAACCCCCCAAAAATGGAACAGGGGCAGGCAGACCGGGAACCAGGACCGAGCCACACACCACCGGGCACCCGGCCCCCCCCAGCCCAGCAGGAGAGAGGGGGCCGGGGAGCAAGCGAGAGGAGCACAGGGGAGCACGAGGCCCCGAGCGAAGCCGGCACACAGCACAGCGCAGCGCAACACCGTGCCGCCACAGCCCGAGCTCGAAGAATGGAGCAGCCAGCAGCGCGGGTCAAGCAGGAAGCGCCCAAAAGGACGGCGGCGCCCAGCAGCCAACAGCCAAGAGGCAGCGGCAGAACGCATGCCCCACATGCAGGAGGCACCGAAAACCACCACCAGGAGGTACAGGAGCCCGGCAGCAGAAGGCCAGCAACAGCAAACAAGGACGGCAGGCAGCAGCCACAGAAGATCAAGAAATGCACCGCCGTAGCCCAGATACGCTACAGAGGAAGACAGTCTGACGCTCCAGTAACGAGAAAGCGAAGCAGCCCTGTCGTGCCACAAAACGTACAGGACATCACAGGATACCAGTGTATACATGAACAGAAACACTGAGCCATCGTGCGAACCCCGGGAACGGAACACCACCACACACCGTGGCCCGTACAGAGCGTGGCGGACACGGGGAAAAGGCTGGAAGAAAACCAACCCTCGCAGCACCCAGAGGCAGCAGCCAGAAGTAGCGCGTCACTGCCGTAGGCGTTACACCCAGCAGCTGCGGTGGGACTCGGTCACCCAGCAGTCCTTCAAAATCACCGAATCAGACCTGCAGCGTGGGCATCCTGAAAAGGAGAAAAGGAGCAAAAAAACGCTATGCGGGACTCACCCGGGACAGGGACCGGACACCACCAGCAGCAAGGCCCCCACCCCAACAGCGGGAAGGCACGGCACACAGCAAACGAGGCACGTCTCCCAATCAGTCGAGCCTCAGGAAGACGTGCACGCGACCCGGAAGCACCCGGGAGGCGCACCAGCCGCAAAGGTCCCGCAGGTTCCAGGCAGCTCACCGGCCATCACCGTCATGACCCCCCAGCAAGCCCGGCAGGCCAGGGAACAGACCAGGAAACCCCCCGCCCGCACAGCCAGGCAGCCGGACGGGGGAGGAAGAAAAGAACGCCACTCCAGCCCAGCAGGAGCAGCGAAACAGCACACCACGTCCATTCTTTCGACAGACAGAAAAAAAGAACAGACGGGATGCTGGGTAAGTACTGCTTATGTACTCCCGGTGGGAGGGGCAGTATTAGGGTCCCAGCATGCCTCTGCTCTTTTTTTCTGTCGGGAGATGGTTATCCCCAATTTGTTAATGAATGGGACGAGGACATAAGGGACCTGGGGGTAATGACTTCTTCACATCATGTAATTTTCTTTTAGTCTTTGAGATAATATCAATGAGTTATCTGCCGAAACATGGTCCAACGTCATTACTACTCATCAGAGAACATGACATTACCTTAGTTCATTTTGGTACGTGGAGTCTTGAAATTCACACTTTCATATTTTTCAACTTATACCTACATATATTGCCCACCACTAGTGTGAAGAAATTAAGCAAAATGTGAATTTGTAGACTACATGACCCAGAATGCACGGTTTAAGTCACATTAATGATAAAAAAAACACCACTGACAATGTCAGTGACTAATTTTTATAACGTCTGTGTCTTCTTTGAATATGTTCAATATTCTCCATAAACTCCTTAACACTAGTGATGGAGATAGTATTTCTGCACCACCCACTAAATTGAGATCGCATTGTTTTCCAAGGCTTTATGGTGCTCATACCATGTTCTTTGAAAATACGTTTGCTCACTCATAACACCTCTGTTAATGCTAATATTCTAAGCAGCCGCAACATTCAGTTTCTCCCTGCCTTTTCCGCATGGAGTTTGCATTTCTGTATCTTGCTCATAGTAGGCTGCATTGTATTATCATATCTCAGAAGTGCCTTGAAAGTGTAGTGAAAAGCACTTTACAAATGCTCGATATTGTATATGAAATACATTGAATATACAAGTTGAAAATGAAACGAAGCCCAAAGCTAAATCATTTTCTGTTAAACCATTTAGCTGTTTAAGACGTTTTGGAGAACCACAGGTTTAACAATATGTTTTATGGATTTCCGGATCTCGTTTCTGACCACATATTTATAAAACCATTGCTGACTTGGCTTTAAAAGAAAGACATTGCTACATTTGAGCTACAGTTAGGGTAATATATTTGGATCCGCGTTTAGGTAATGCCTCTGCTGATTCAATTTGGTTGGAAATGAACAACTTCAACAAATTTGCAGTACTTCAATACAAATGTGAGTTGCTTTTTGTTTGATGTGGTCGCTGGCTAAAAGCATACTGGATTAGAGACAGGACAACTCATATTTGATTTCAATGCCAACTTTAATGTTTTTTGTACTGAAGCTGTATGTAGCAGATATGGCACTTTGGCCAACATTATAAGGAGCTCGTATGATGAGAATAATACACGGGAGCTTGCAATTTCCTGACAATAACTAGTTTCTGATTTCCTTTTTACAGTCGAGTTGTGACTTCTCCAGAAACCTCTCCATTAACTCTTAATATGGTCAGGCAGCAGATACTGAACTATAATAAGTTATTACAGTTTAGTGATGACATCCTAATGGCTGCTGCCAGGGTGAAAGGCAGGTTACAGAACATAATTACATCTGCAGTTTAAACGGTGAAGATGGGACCTAGCTTTTCTTTGTTCTTCTTTGTTTTTTTAAATAAACAGCAGAAAAAAATATGTATGGCAACACGCTGTACCTCATTATAGGAAAACAGAATTTCTACATGTTTCTACATAATCTGGCTTACAGCATTTTTTTAAATCTGACTTACATTAACTGGAGTGTAACATTTTTCAAAATACCAGCCTTTTTTTGGTGTGTTTAATTTCGCTCTGAAGACTCAAATTTTATTCTCTTGTCTATAAAAATACTATCTCTTTCGTGTGAAAGAGCAATACACCAAAGAATTAAACCTTTTGTGGGAAGAGTGATAATGTGACAGTGTATAATAAGTAATAGAAAAGCCTCTGCCATATGTTAAAGTTCCATTTTTTAAAAAGTTATTATAGATCTAAGCCTATTACACACATACAGGAATATGGTAGGTAAATTTGTATTTTTCGTTTGTTAGACCTAGCATCCTAGACATGGTTTTCCCCTAACTTTTTGCCTTCAGACCACCTGTTGTTGCTGATTTTAGGACTCTCCGCACTTTACCACTGTTAACCAGTGCTAAAGTGTGTGTGCGTTGTCCTTAAACCATATTAGATTGACTTATACCCAATTGCCATATTTAATTTACTTATATGTCCCTAGTAAAGTTACACTACCTGTGTCCAGGGCATGTCAATGCTGCTCGTGGACCTGCAGCACTGCTAGTGGCACCCACTTAAGTAGCACTTTCAACATGTCTCAACTGCCACTGCAGACTGTGTGTGTGCAGTTTTAAACTGCCATTTCGACCTGGCAAACCTTTCTTTTTAATACATATAAGTCACCCCTAGGGTGGACCCTAACAGGGTGCAATGTATTTAAAAAGTAGGAAATTTACTTTTAAGTTTTACGTGTCTTGGTACTGCAAAATTCCTAAATTCATTTTCACCACTGCAAGGCCTACCTCTCCCATAGGAAAACATTGGAATTACCTCATTACATTTTATATATGTAATTTCCAAATAGGAAAAGGTAACCCCTTCATGTGTGGTCTCGCTGGAATCGTAATTTAAAACTCTCACTTACAATTTTGAAGATGCTACTTTTAGAAAGTTGGCATTTTCCCACCTTAGCCATTTGGTGCCTGCAGCCTGTCTCTGGGTCGCATGCAGTGGCAGCTCCTCCGCTAAGGCAGAGGTGCGTCGCCCCATTGCTTTTCAGCAGTGTAAGGAAAAATAAAATGGTAATAAATCAATGTTATTAGAATTTTATTTTTTCTTGTTGCGGGCGCGGCAGCTTTGCGAGGCGGGGCCGGGCTGCTCTGCTGAAAGAGCAGGGAAGGGGAGGAGTTGTTTTCACTCCCTATATGCGCATGAATGTTTGGCCAGCTATCTCAGGCTAGCATGTTCTCCACCCAGGTTGCATTACAGGCGGGGTGGAGAACATGCCCAGGCCCTCAGTCCCCGTCTGAGCGCCGAACCATGGCGCTCAGGGCAATCACAACAGTGCATTGTAGCACTGTGACTGGCTCAGGGAAGCCTTTGTGCTTCCTGGGTGCTTCCTTTCCGGCAAGAGGAAGGAGTGGAGAGACACGACGACGAGGATGCTGTGATGCGGAGAGGAGGTAAGTTTTATTTAATTTTTTATTTAACCCCCTTGCCCCTGCCACCCCCGCCTCCCTGCCACGCCACCCCCAATCCGTGCCGGCTGCCACTGGTCACATGACTGGGTGTGGGTGACAGTTGGGCTTTGCGTATTCCTCCTAGACTGTCACACACAATTGGGAGCTTAGGTATGACTGGATGGGTCATCACTGGCAGGATAGGAGAGAGGAGTCAAACCCAGCCCTGCTTACTCTTGAATAGGCTGTGTCCTGTCCTCACACAAAGGGCTGCATTCACCCCTGTAGTTAGAATGGAGCCAGAGCCAGGAAGGCAGGGCACCTGTGCACTTCAAAGGTACATCTTTAGAAGCTTCTCCCCACTTCAAAGGCACACCTGGGTATACATACTGGACCTCAGACACCAACTCTTCAGTACACTTCTTGACCTGTGGATACTGCCAGGAAGAAGGACTGCTGTAATGCTACAAGGGCTGCCACTCTGTTGGGCTGCTGCTCTGAAGGAACTGCTTCCCTGCTGTGATGACATACTGCCTGCTGCCCTCTTGCCTGAGTGAGAAGGACTAGACCTGTACCTCTTGAACCCAGAACCCAGAGTGATTCCAAGGGATATTTGGCTGGCCTCCTGATCAGAAGCCTCAGAGACATAACAGGCTACCATCAATCTTGCATCTGGACTCTGCCATCTATGAGTCTACCCTGCCAAGTAGTGCCACCAAAGTCCTGGAGCCTTGGAAGTGGGCTTAAGGTGCTCTGCCACCCTCTGTGGATCCAGCAGAACTGACGCATCTCCACTGCTGAGCAGCGCAATCACAAGCAGAACTGATGCATCCCCGTTGCTGCGTGGAATATTCTGGCGCAAAGACCCGCATCACTTCCACAGCCCGCATCGACTTAGAAACTGCAGCTGCATCCTCGGCGCAGGCCCTCACATCTCTCATCTACGGCAGCCTCGACGGCAGACTCCGCATTACAGCCTTGCAGCTCCTTGGAACCAACGCATCGCCCCGACTGTGTGCTGCTTACTTAACGCTGAACTTCCAGGCCCCCTTGACGGATCCTCGACGACGACGCAAGACATCGCATTACAGCCTCACTGCATCTAGGAAGCGAGGTATCGCCTTGGCTGCGTAACACATCTTCGATGCGGATCCTTTCCATGCTCTGCAAACCAGGATTTAAGGTATTGTGTGCAGCAGTTCTAACTGAGTCCCTGTAGCCAGTCCATGCTCCCTCGCAGTTGGACTTTGCCTGGTCCAGCGCGACCAGATATCCACAGTTGGCACTTTGTGCTTTATGGGGCTATGTTTACTAAAACTTTAAAATTGCATATCTCTGGTGCTACTGATTGGATTTTTGATGTCTGGGTCTTATTTTATTGATTAAAGAATGTACTATCTTTCTAACTTCCTTTTTGTGTTGTGTTTTCACTTTATTAGCATTTGAAGTGTTTCACAAATACTTTACACATTGCCTCTAAGTTACGCCTGACTGCTCTGTGCCAAGCTACCAGAGGGTTAAGCACAGGTTAATTTAGGGTTGGCTTGCGCCTCACCCTGACAAGGATTGTGGTTGCTGCTTGACCAGGGTTCACACCTCAGTCAATCAACAACCAAATCTTGCACATAGTTGTACAGATTTATGGAATATCCGCATCTGTTCACAACATTTACAAATGTATTAACATTAACCAAGCTAAGACAATACGAACATAACATGTGTCAGATATTTACGTACATTAGGTTGGCAAGGGGGCTGCCTCCATACACAGACCCAACAGTGACCATAGCTGTTCTGAGTCTAGGTTCCAACTTCATT
Source organism: Calotriton arnoldi (assembly GCA_963921515.1). Lineage (NCBI taxonomy): Eukaryota > Metazoa > Chordata > Amphibia > Caudata > Salamandridae > Calotriton > Calotriton arnoldi. The sequence continues at coordinate 39,651 of CAWUFW010005636.1, forward strand.
CCATTTAAATTTGAGCATCCTAGCTCGGGTTGAGGCCCAGCCCCGCAGCAGGAGCCTGTCCTCTTATTCTGTCTTGTATACAGGTGGCCTCATTTATGAGGCCCCTTGCGGCACCGGAACATCACTTTTTTGACGTTCCGGTGGCGCAATGTGCCCCAGCATATTTACAAGGCCATGTAAAGCCACTTTATGTGGCTTTTCATGGCCTTGTAAATATGTGCCCATTTTACGCAGAACACTGCGTGAAAGGGGTGTTCCATGGGTGTTGCTGTGGGTGTTCCCACGCAACACTAATGGAATCTGATACATTCCCAGATTTACGCAAAATCGTAACTTGGCAATGCATCAGAATCTAACGCCACCCCAGGGGTTGAAGTAAGTGGCCCGTTTAGGGTCACCCGGGTCACTCACAACCACCTCTCAGCCTTCCATACCAAATGGAGAGTCGGTCAAACAGTAGAGATAACAAACCAATATATGTTTATTCAGATTTGCTCGAGCGGAGCCCGGTCTGCCCAGTCTCTTAGGAGTGCTGCAGAGAGGGACTGACATCAGCAAGCATAACAATACATTAAGTACATTTCAGAACCAATGAAGGCACGCCCACAATGGAATTTTCCAAGCAGATGCAGCAAAACAAAGAAGTACAGAAGGATAGGTTTCGATTCTGAGGCCGGGCACACATTATCTCCTACTCAAGGTCGTGCCCGCCACCAGACTAGTGGGAGAAGGCCTCTATCCAGTGAGAAAGGTATGCGCTAATAAGAACAGTGTATTCATTAGGAAAAGAAGGCCCAACCTTGGAGAAACGAAACTTACCACAACCCGTTCCTCGAAAAGGCGAGGAGCAGTTTCGAACATGATTCAAAATGGCGGCCAAACTTAAAATGGTGCCGCGAATGCTATCTTACATAGAATAATGCACAAGCAAAGTTAATGGAAACATTTCTATTCCCACAGGGTGGCGTTAGGGAGGCGCTACTTGGAGAAATGCGTTCATTTCTCCTTGTGTTTTCCTTTTTCTATGTGGGTGCATTCTGCAGCACACATAGAAAGAGGAAATCGCCTGAATTGATTGATTTTGTGCACAAAGTTGTCCCTTCCTGCACAAAATCAATCAGCCCCGCAACGCAGGCACCCTTGCACCATGGTACAAGGGTGCCTGCGTTGGTGCATGGCAGCCCATTGTGCGTCCGCACTGGGGAAAAGGACAGGAATGTGCCATATCACATAGATACAGTGCGTTCCTGCCCTTTTGTTTTGACATAGGGCAGCACAGCAAGATTCCTTGTGGCGCTACCCTACGCCAAAACCTCATAAATTAGGCCCAATATTCCTAAAACACCTGAGCCAGGTCTCCCCATAGAGCAGCAGCAGGTCGTCTATACAACCCAAATGCTTCCTCGTGCCGGAGTGCCTCCTCCGCTATTGCCCAGTATATTACATTGCTCCTCCCTCTGGGATACACAGGACCGCCCACAGCCTTCCAAGCCATAGCAATACGTCTTTTAACCAAGGTTAACACCAAGTCAATAAATATATGGCCCACTTTTTTTAAACATACCTCAGGTTTGCATGTAACCTCTCTGTAGAGGGTCCCACTAAGTGCTGGGTGACCTTCTTCCAATAAACCCCAATTAGTGGGTAGGCCCAACCAGGTGAAAGAAATCTGCCAACAGCAATGCACACTAGAGGCAAGGTCTGGGCTTGCCTTCATAAAATTCAACTATTTTCCAGGGCTATTGATAGGTCATAGTTTCGGCCCTGCAGCCTTGATCATGTATGATGATATCTATCCATACGATTTATTTACAAAATATTTTATTAGCTTTATAAATTAAAAAATAAATGTAATTATAATGCTTTCAAAAATAATTTTATAATTTACATTAATTCTATAGATAACTTTTAGTAATTTATTTTATATAATAAATAAAAATGAACATTTTACTCTAGGTAGGGTTTTTTTAAATAAATCCTTAAAAAAATAATTTCAATTAATACATTTACATTACACATATTTCCATTATTTCCTTTTGAATACTTAATTGAAAATTAAAAGTGCTGTAGCATTTTTTTAAGTTGCTCCCCATTTTAAATATACATATAAAATGAATTTACATTTATATTTAATATCAAAATATTTCTAAAAGTTTAATAAACGTTTTAAAATTTTCTGTATACTTTTCCATAGGGAGATCTCCACGCTGGTGGCAAAGACCTCCACCTACATGTGAAAAGTTACAGTAGTAACTTTACTCTCGTACATTTGGCTCACCTGTTTCAGAAGGTGGAGACGTAAGTCTACACTTGGTTTCAAGGTACACTAGGATATGATGAATTGCCAAAAGTAGTACATTCTCAGCGTCCCTTCACATGAACATGCACACTTAAGTGTTCTCAGAATCAGCAGTATGGTATCAAAGAATCAACATTTTAATATCGACCTATTTAGAAAACAATACTGAATTGCAATATATTGTCAAGATAAGTAGATGTGGAGTCTGAATAGTAAATCGATACTTCCATGTGTATGCTTACCGTGTCAATATAATGGTAGTCCATATTTTGGAGTCTATGCATGTGTTAGTCAATTCTTCCGGCCTTGATATTTTGACCTACAACTAAATCAGCCCAATGCTTTCAGAAGAAAAGTAAGAAACATTTTGTTTAATTATTAACTATGAGAATACCAGACTGCACTGCAATAATGCAAAGCTTTTAGACAACTGGTCGAAAATGAGTCGTTAGTTGTGAGGCCTGCAAAAGTAATGGGTCTACATTTGTCGTCCACTGGGAATCCAACACCCCATTGTAGCGCTTGACTCTCACATGGTTGCGAAGCAGAGCAGTTCAAAGTCTACTCAAGAAAGGTAGTATGGACTAGTAATCTCCATTTACAGATACACAATAATAAGACTCAATAAATAATTGTCCAGTCTGTGCTTTTTCTTTTGAAAAAGGAAAAAGTACATTTATTACACACAAAGCACTACTCAATACTATGCAGCAATTTACAAATGTACACAAGCTGATGGAAATACTTTTGGAAGAGTTTGCTTATTCATTCTTACCCGTCCCAAAGGGAGGTCTAGATCAACAAATCACGTCTGAACATTTCTTTGTATTAGAAATGCAATAATGGAATATAACTTTGAATGAATGTCACTTAATATTGGCAATAAAACAGGTTTACTTGGCATATGAGTGGTTGTCAGCATCATTACTTCATTAACGCATTCACAAGGGAAAATGCATATGCATATCTAGGGGATTTGGGTCATCAAAATTACTTTAGCATGAAATACGCACTTTAAACCTAGCCCATGAGGGTAACACATTTACAATCACTGCATCTATGTAATTATACTCCTTCATGCCTAGGGGGATTTGCAGAAAAAACACTTTTATCAAAAATAAAAATACTGCACTTTACACATAGTCCCTCAAGGACATCACTTTGGTAAATACACACCTGTGTAATTGCAACTTTTCACCCCTAGAGGGTGTCTCTTAACATGAAAATTCATATTAAACCCTTTCAGGCCACAACTGGTTGCAGCCATAATTTTTGCCCCCAGAGCGCGCATAATTCTGAGCTGAAGAATGAAAGTTCCAGCAAAGAAAGAACTTTAAAATAAGGCAAAACCCTTGAGGGGTTATCTTTTCACTGTCCCAGCCAACTTAGGATGGAGTCTTTTTAACTGCTCTTGGGGGGAGGCTGTGCTGCTCCTGCAGCTCCCCCACATCCTTTGCACTCCTTTAGTGGCGACCTCACTCTCCTGGGGCCAACACAAAACCAAAATGAGGGTTTTTAGGAAAGAAATGTGCCCAGCTCCCGCAGGGCATTATGGGACGCTCCTCACACTTGGCTGTGCATATTTGAACAGCAGCTCTACCGCTGCACTGGGGAGAGCAGCGTCAGTTTCCTTTGCCATTTCTCTTTTCTTTAGCGTAGCCTCGCACCGTGGCTTCTTCTTCTTTGGAGTGCCCAGTCCCACCTTCGCACCCCGCGTACTCTTGGTACATTGGAGAGCAGCTCAGAAAGCCTACACCCGGCTGCTTTTGCCAGCTTCCTGCGCTGCCAGCCCAGTCGTTTGCTACCATAGGAGCCGGCACTTCCTTCTGGTCTGCCCACTTCTGCGGGCAGACGTGTGTGGTGCTATGGCCTTCCTGGTACCATGGGGAGTGTGACGTCAACTTCTCGGGGAGCTCAATGGCGCTTCCCATCTTTCCTTCTTTGCTGAGGCCTAGGGATAGAGTCCTGGGTCCTTCTGCTCACACAGTGGCCTGCGACAGTGCCAGTTTTCTCTTCGCTGCCCAAGAATGGGGTCCTGGGCCATCTCACAGATTTGCGGGGGTGCAATAGCGCTCCCCGACCTTGTCTTTTCGCCAGGAGACATGCAATGGCGCTCCATGGAATATCTTCCTCTAGGGGCAGCCCCCGGACCCAGACCCACACTGGGGGCACAGCTGAAAACAGCGGCAGAGCCCCATGTGCATCATCGCCAGTTCAGAACAAAAGGTCGCCTATTTTCAGGAAAGCATATCTCGGGCCCTGTTGGGCCGATTTCAATGCTTTTGGTCTATTTTGATCCTTGTGGTGAGCCCTTGCCACCTGAAGCACTTTCTGCAGGCCTCCTGGTCAAAAGGTTGGCAAACTTTGTAGGGGGCTGGCTTCACTGGCTCCCTGCACCAGTCTTTCGGTCTGTTTCGTCTGGGCCTCTTTCTCCTTGCGCAGAGCACAGCCTTTTCCCCAGCTGGTCCTCAGGGAGTGGAAGGGGACCAGCTCCCCTCATCCTGTGAAGTGACCCACTGGTATTGGCATCAATCAGGGTCAGAGTCCTGGTGCCAGATGGCAGTCAGGAGGGTTCCTCCTTCCAATTGTCTATGGCAGCTGCCTCCAAGTCCAGTGTCCATCAGTAATGCACAACCAAGAGAGCTCTCCCCCTCGTGCAGGACTTTTTAAGTGGAGGGTGGTAGGTTCCAACAGGACTGCGCCTCTGGCCTATCCTGATGTGACATATCATCCCTCCTTCTCTGTCCAAACCTCCCTGCACAGTCTTCTGGTATACCTCAAAATGGTGTCACCCAGGAGTCTCTTGCCACATGTGCTCTGGGTGTCTCAGCTCCACCCCTCGCTGACATCACTTCCAGGGCTTGCCTCAGCAAATCTCCAAAAGAGCCCTCCTTTGGTTTGGCTCCAGAGGTCTGAACTCCCTCCTTTGTTGAGTAGGCTTGGGCCAGCCTTCTTCCTGGCACAGGAGGACAGCTGGCTGATTGATGTAGAGCAGTCCAGTCCACCCCTTCCTTCTCAGGAGCTGATCTAATTAAGGGTAATGTTTCCCTTTGTGGGAGGAGGCCTTTCTTCCTGCTGCTGGAGGGAAAAGTAACCAACCCAGCCCAGCATGGTGGCAAAAGGCCTGGGCTCTGATCCTGAGCTGAGACACAGATACATGGCATTCCTGAATGAACCATAAGCTGTACAGATATGCTTTTGGACTTTACAGAATTGTTCTTTTCACACAAGTTACAGTGTACATTGATGAGACCCTGGAGTCTCTTGGGCAAGGGAATTGGAGCTGCGCCCTAAGGCAGCCTTTCCCATAGGAATATAATGGAGCGTCCCTACAGTCAACAACAGTAAAGCACAGACTTCCCTACATGTGTACCCTCCCATTATAAGGCCTATTCCAGGTCACTACCCACCTCTGCAAAGTCCCTTCTTCACCAGGCTTCTTGTGAACAGTTCTTGGGCTGCACACGGCAGGAGTCTCCCACGCGCAGCCCTTTCACGTGTGCACATGCGTGTGAACACGTCTCTACGTGCAACCAGCCCAGTGTCCCTTACCCTTGCTGCGCTGCAGCGGCCTCATCTGAAAAGATGGGCACTGGCGATAAACACGTGCAGTCCATTTCACCATGAGTTTACCGTGGTTATGAAGCTCTCCCACAGTAAATGGTCTAAATCAGGTGATCAAAAAGCGAGAAATCCAGGTGGATTAGATGGTCAGAATCACTTTCTCACAACAACTGTGACCAAGTGGTTATAATAGGTCATCAGCCATAGGTTAAAAAGGAAGGGATGACATAGTTATTCCTAAATCCTCATGGGAACAATTTATAGTTCATAAGATTGAGAGTAATGGTACATGGCTCTCTTCAAAATGCTTACAAATGTAGTATATGTGATTTAGGTTAACATTGTTAATAAATAACCTTCTACCTGTAGCAATAATGGTTAATGAAGGAAAATGGGATATTCGGCCAGAAACCTTCCTGGGGATACAATAAATAGGGCAGACTGGAGGACCTTTTTTAGACCAGTACTCCCAAGATCTTACACAAATCAAATAAAATGCATTAGGCCTTTAATCATCAAACCGTTGACTAGGTTAGTCTGGGTGACTTTTGGAAGATGCATTAATAAACTGAACATTTTCCTTAATACACACTCCTGCAAGGCATTTAATAAATGATGATAGTATACTTATCTAGAAATTAATAAGTTACTCTATGCCTGATATTAGAGTTAAATGCATAGGGTCCGTACTTTGAAGAAATTCATAGACCTGCAACCATATGTCTACAACCTAACATGCATAAACATTTACAACTTTCAGACTTCACTGGTTAGTAAGTGTACATTTGAAAAATCTTTGTGAAATCCGTCATTCAATGAGCAAACAATAAACGTGTATATTTGCTCATCCCAAAAATTGCAGTGCAAGTGCAGATTAATTTGATAATGTATTTATTCTCGATAAACAAAACTTTTTTCTCCATGAAAACACCCCTTCTGCTACAGCCCCACAAATTTGGGGGGGTTAAGGGGTTTTGATCCCTTTCAACATGCAAAAGAATTTGATTTTGTTTGTACCAGGAAAAAATGTCTGACCTTTTCCACCATTGGAAGGGGCCAGAGAGGAGTTTGTGAATACCCATTGATGTGTGTTTGTTGGTGCTTACAAAGTCATAGATCTCGAACACCTACTTATCACACTGTGACTAGAAGTTTGTTTTGGTATTGCTATCCATGAAAATTTGGTTGCAATACCAGTTCTTTGTGAATGGGAGCACAGCGATGTCTAAATGCTGTCCATTGTAGGCTTCTGTCTCTGGATTTGTAGCCATTTACATGCATTCGCTGAATGCATCCTGACGCTTAAATATTACTGTGGCAGAATTTCTGTTAGTACTTGCAAACTTGCCACACAAGCTCTACTAGCTGTCACTCTTAATAGGTTTTTATTTTCCTCCTTCGGTACTTAAATTTGATCTGCAAGCACAGTACTATTCCTATTACTTAAGCCCCAAATATTCTCTTTCTTATAAATTGTATAGGTTAGATCTTAATAGTAAATGCATTTTGAATGTGTCAATGCATTGGTAAATATATATTGAACAAATGTGAAATTTTTTGTTGAATAATCTACTGATGTTCTTTAACCAAATGTGTCTTTTAGGTCCACCAGGTCCACCGGGAGGTGTAAGAATAGAAGATATTAAAGACACGTCTTTAGTAATAACATGGAGCAGTGGAACAGACAATCACCAACCTATTTCCAAGTACACAATCCAATCAAAGAACATTCTTTCTGAAGAATGGAAAGATGCCAAGACAGGTATAGTTTAACAATGCAGAGAGTGATCAATATGAGTAGACCAGTCCTATATGTTGGCCTTCTATGGCATGTGACATATATTTATGTCAAGAAAGTTAGCACGTGAAAATACAAATTACAAAACATCTACTTGAAAAATTAGATTGTCAAAATCTCCACATCACATGAATTGTATTCTACAAAATGTTGATATAAACCGAAACTAAAGCAAACAACTCTAAATACGTTGTAGTTCGAATTAGAATAGGTACTCTCATCTCATTCTTATAATAAGCGGGACATGAGTTTAAATAGATTTATTAATGGAAAGGGGTGTAAATTTGTGTAGTGCTTTACTTATGCAAAGTTGTATGGGGCTTCATTTAGACTGCTACTGCCGAGGCTGTTGAGTCTGTGAAGGCCCCACTTCCATCCATCCTTAGCAGAACACCTGGTCCTTTTTAGTTGATTGCAGCAGTAGTAGTGTATTTCTGAAAAAAAGTGCCTCTACCAACAGCACAAGCACTTTTGTCAGAAATGAATGCTTCTAGAGAACACCATGGTGCATATTTACAAGCCCCTTGCGCTGCCAGCGGCGCAGTTTGGTGCTCCATATTTACAAGGCCACGTAAAGCTACCCTCTGTGGCTTTTCCTGGCCTTGTAAATACGGCTCCTTTTCACGCAGCACTTTGCTTGAAAGGGGCGTGCCATGGGTATTGCTGTAGGTGTTCCCAGCAACACCCATGGACTCTGCCGTATTCCCAGATTTACAACATTTCGTAAACCTGGGATTGCATCACAATCCTACGCCTCCCCAGGGGAGACGTAAGGAGGTGCAACGAGGTGAAATATGTATATTTCTCCTCGTTTTTTCATCTTTCTGTGCGTGCTGCATTGTTCAGCACACATAGAACGAGGAAAACACCTCACGTTTTTTTAGTCTTGCTCATCTTTCATTCTTTCTCTAAATCTGATGCTCAGTGAGTTTTTTTCCTTATACATGGGCCCACTGTTTGTTTTCCATGCTCAGGACCACCATGCCTTAAATGACGGACCAAAGCAGGGACATTTGCATTGAATGACCACTTTAACTATGTCAGGCCTCTCAGTGCATGAAAGGTGGAATGTCTGCACCTGATGGGACTCCGCCATTGATTGACAGCCATCTCCCCCAGCTGAGGCTCCCTACATCATTAATCAGCAGATCTTCCACCTCTAAATGAGGCGTATTAATTGCAAGCTCATTGATGCACGAGAACTGCTATATGGTGGTTCTTCTGTGCTGCCAAGCTTTAAATGACTGCCTATGACTTGACTAGATATTGTTGCATTCTGTATTTTCAGTTTGAGTTTTCACGTGGAATCCTCAGAACAAAACATTCCCCAAGAATATCTACTCAATGCACAGCAATGAGCCGACTTTTATTAAAGGATGTTTCTCAAGAATCAAAGCACGTATAGACTTTGCAAGCATGTAGATGTTAATAAAGAAACACAGGGCCATATTATCAAGAACGGCGATAACATTATCGCCGCTTTAGCGGCAGGAAACTGCCGCTAAAGCGGCGATAAGGGGCTTGATAATGTGCCCTATAGAATTCCACTAGAAGCCCAGGTTCTGGTGTGAAGGACATCAAACCTGGACTTCTATTGGAATTCTATAGGGCATATTATCAAGCCCCTTATCGCCGCTTTAGTTTCCTTGATAATATGGCCCACACACTATTAAGCTTCGATGATTGTATATAGAAACTAGGGCTATACAAAGTTGTAAAGTATTGTCTGTACCAATTTCGAAATGTTTTTTTTTTTATTTGACAAATTTAGTGATTTGGAAAGCTTTCATACTGAAGAAAAAAAGGGGGGGAGGGTAAGGGTGCAAAAAAGGTGCAGCTTTAATGGCCTGACCCGCAGTGGGAAAACCTTCCTACCAATATGAGCTGTGACTGGCAGCTAGAAAAGTGCTGCCACTCATCTGTTATGCTCTGAAATTTCTCACCAGTGCACAGCTGCTGAGCAGCGCTTGTGTTCCCGATGACGCTTTAGGTCAATGGGCATCCCTGAAACACAGTGAGCAACTCGCAACTACTCAGGGAACTTTTTTTTTTTTTAGTTTAAAGAAAATGTATTGCTATTATGTTATAAGACAATTCATTTTAAGAAGAACAATAAAGCACATGATAAATGTTCTGATAAATACAATGATGACTAATACTGAATAACGAAAACATAGAAACAATGCATGGCATTGGGAAGAGAGGGAAGGGGCAAGGGATAAATTGTAAAACAAAATCCAAACCAAAATTCAAACTGTCATTCCAGAGACTGTATAATATATAAGGAAATATATAATATTAAACTTTATATATGCAATGAAATAAGTATAAAAGACAATACAGTTTCATATAAAATATTTGAAGACTCAGGAGACCTTTTGGCCACACAGCACTTAATGATTCCTTGATGCGAGAATACCTGGTATTCTTTGGCGGGACAACTATCTGCAGGAAATAATCTAATGTGCGAATTTAGCCATGCACCAATTGCATTCTTTGAATTTGCCTTTTCCTTGGGCGAAGGCTGAAAACCTCTCTCACCTTTGTCAAAAAGAAACATTTTCCTTACTTCATGGTTGAAGATTATATTACACCACACTTATAGGAAAACTCAAAATGTTTGTCATAAAACAATGGGAATACCCTCATAAAAATGAAAACAGACAAAAATGCGTACCTCTGAAGTAGGTTAAGAAATCATATACAGGTTTTACCCTACTTAGAACCCATCAGTGTGACATCATTTTTTTGTGTTATTTATTTAGTTTATTTTTCGGTATTGGAATGGTGCAAACCTAATTCCAAGGTGTAGTACAGTGCTATAAAGTAAAATTGTTTATTGCAGTATAGCTGGCTCGAACACAAAGTTATGTGAATTTTGAAGTGTTTATATTTATGTATATATGTCTGCCTGTGAGAATGGGAGCTTCCTGTTAAAATAAGATTACATAGATTCCCATATTAAAGTAAATGAGGGGCGGGCCGAAAATATGAAATTGGAGCAGTATCTGGCAGTACTGGTAGGCATTGTTCTATTTTGCAACACATTCAATTACATACTACACATTTTTACAAGACCATCCTTATGTTTACAACTTAAAGCACAATCTATTAATTTGCTCAGAATCACATGATTTATGCTCAAGCGCTAATGCTGGGATTAGAATACAAATCTCAGGGATAGAAGGTAGGAAATATTTTTTTAGACAATGTGCTTAATGAATCATTCGCCAATTTAGATGACTGCACTGTTTAAAAGTGGTATTCTTCTGCTGCATCCAGGTGCAGTTTGTGTGGACGTTGAGAGATTCAACTAAGTGCTGGACACCAGTTGATTTCTCCTTCCTTACTTTGGCAATTTCAATCTGCATATTCAAATTCATGACTCTGACTCTGAAATTACTGGTGCCCTTCTAACTAGATAGGTAGTGTCTACTTTACACCTTTTCGTGAACAATTTCTCCTGTCACATACATGACCATCAGTGCCCCAACACCCATAGCTTCATTCTGTATCTTTAAAGAGAAATAGTAAGCAAGGGTCCTCTTTCCTTTACTGGATTGCACCTACTAATTGTGCTACATCTCTACTACGTTTCCTAACCTATATCCCAACATCCTTATTATCATAATCTAAAATTCCATAGATACAACCTTCAATACATTCTACCTTCTCCACGCCCTTGTACATACGTGGACTTATTTACACACCTGGAACATCACCACCATTCTAGAACTGAGCAGACATTTTCATCCCTCAACTGATGAAAGGCACAATTCCCTGACCTGCTCACTACATATAAACTCCTCCTCTCCACCCATACCCCTGTGCTAATCTAGCCAAACCCACTCTTCTCCGAGCTTACATTTGCCCTGGCAACACACACAACTGCCAACACTCTTTGACTCATAAAATACTCTGCACTGACAATCTTTAAAAACTGTTCCCCCTTCACATATCTGTTTCTGTTTCTCTTGTTCGTCCTGTTACAACTGTCTACCATCTACTTGCTTTTCCTCAAAAGTAATATTCTCATTCCAAAACAAAAGCCATTTGCTTAGTGATTCCATGCAATCTGACTATAAAGCCATCTTAGATTGGGCTTAAACTGCCTGAATCAAAAGCATCAATCTGAATAATCCCTGAAGCTAGGTTTTCATGAAGGAACTCAGCAGAGGTAAAAATCTCACACTTTTGTTAAAACCTTTTATTGATCACATGTACTATTCATAAATGTGTCAGTCTTGATCATTACTGTCATTACATGCTTATAGACCACAATGTATCTTGCAAAACAATTTTCCAGTTGTCCTGATGCTGAATGCCCACTTAAGTGTAAGAAATGTCCCCAACACTGTGTCCATGTCCTCTTTGCCCAGCATTCATCATTTCTTCACCTTGCTGTTCAGCTTCTGCCACCATAGCCTTATTGAAAACACTTAGATCTTTTTCTTCCAACCATCCCTCAATCAGGCTATTAAGGTGTGTGTGACAAATGGCCTTTTTGGTCATTCATTACTGTCTTGTCACGTGTGGCTTAATCCTGAATGAGTGAATGAGCATGGGTATTTGTAAACACCACACATGCCCCAGGACCTCTTGGTGCCATTCCAACAACGGTAATTAAGAAAAAGGGAGCCACAATTTGCACCCATTAACAAAATAAATGGCATTTCAAAGCCTTGGTAAAATTTACATGACTAGCCAGTTGAATTCACAGACAGAGAAGGCTCATCTCCCATGGAGTAAGAATATAGGAAAGTAAAATCAGAATGAAGGAAGCAAGATGGGATAGCTGTAAAGTTTCACGAGAAAGGCTTGTGGTCATCCAGAATGAAACTATAAGCTCAGTGAGCCAGACCCAAAGTTTTATATTTAATTTACCGCACAAAAGAGAACCAATTAAGTGAACTCCAGCCTTCAGATATACGGTCAAACTTGCAAAACAAATCTCATTGCCATGTTTGTAACTGTCTGAAACTGCTGCATGTCTTGGAGAATAGAATAGAAAATGGTGTGTATTGTGTGATTTACTAAAACCATTACAAATTCGCCATCCCAATACTTTGGATAGTGGTGTACATTTCCACACAGAGTCTAAAAAAGTAGCTAATTCCTCACTTAAAATATGATTTGCTAAAATGTAATAATTCATTTGATTGTATTTAGACTAAATAGGCTCTAATTGAGACAAATAAAAACGTATCACACATTTATAATTTTCAGCCATTGGGCAATTGAAACCGTGCGTGCCTTAAATAATTGCGTTGAATATTTCACAACTCTCGTCAGTTGGGGGCATGGGTTGTTCAGACATACATCAACCATGTATTAGGAGTGCATATCCTGGCAGAATGAAAGTAAGGGTTTAGCAACAAACATTTTCTATTTAGAAGACGGAAGCACAGGCACAAAATGTTGGATAGATTTTCCTTCCAACTGCCACAGAGAGGGCATTTTCCTGACACCAGTTTATAAGATTGCCATCCGTGTCTAACCTCCAGGAGTTAGTCTAAGCCTAGGAACATGTACCATGAGTTTTTTGTAAAAGATAATAATAAGTATTCTTTTGGTTTGATATTGACAGATTGAAGCACAATACTCTCTAACTCTCTAGGGGTAACTTCATTTACAATGATGTTGTAATCACGCAGTGCCTTTACCACGCAGCCTTTACATCGCAAAGTTTTAACACGCATGTCTTTACCACACATGTGTGTGTCTATATGTATATATATATATGTGTCTGTTTATATATATATATGTGTGTGTGTGTGTGTATATATTATATATATATATATATATTCACTGAAAAACCATAGGTTTCAGGGGCGTTATAGTTAGTTGGACATTTCACTCGTACAAAACCATAGAAATTCCCCCGTAACTCGCGCGCCCGCAATGCACTGCTGATGACGTCACATATTACATCACTCATGATATGGTCAGTGACATCACTCATGACATCACTGATGACATCTCAAATGATGTGTGGGGAAATCACTGCGTAGCGGTGTCAAAATTAGGCGAGGGTTGGTCGGGAATCAAGCGGACACTAAAGGAGTGACCGGATTCCCAAACGCGCGTAAAGACCAGCGGGAGCGCTCGACGGAGCTGCCTCGCTCGGACCAGACGTGCCTGACAGGATCTCACCGCGCGCAGAGCACACAGCGGGAGAAACTGCGAGGGGGAGAACGCGCTCGGGCAAGAGCCTGCTGCGCAGGGAATATGAAACAATACCAAGGCAATAATGCTAATAACGTGCACAAGAAACCGCTATACAAACTGCAACAACGTCAGATTAAGCCAAGAATGTAAGGAATGCACTTAACTGACGAGCAGTGAAGAAAGAGGAAGCGGAAGGGACGTCACGATATTATATACGATGGACTGTGATATGATTGGACTATAGTTGCCTTGGAGACTACCCCCCTAGTGGTTCATGGGTTGTGTGGTCTTTTGTTTAATGATTGTTGTGTTACGTTTTCTTTGAACTGCTATGCAAATAAAGTGAGGAAAGATATGCATAATCCTCGCCTCCGTCCTGCCATAAAATTCATTAAACTTTATTTGATCTGATTTAGAAACATAGATCATAAAAGTGTACATAAAAACAGTAAATCCTCTTTCCTAATACAATACAGTGAGAATTAATTAAAACCAGTAGGTAAAAACAGGTGTTACAAAGCCCGGTTCAGAGCAACTTCAGGTTAACAGATTCATAAAGTTCAATGTTTCGCAAGATCAATCTCATGTACTTCGTGCAAAATACGCAATAAGGGGTCCAAGTAAGATGTAACGCTCCAATACCTGACCAGTTTGCACTATATAAAACTGCAGAAAAACTAAAAATAAAAAGTGTTTTGCACACTTCTGTCATTGGGCTATATGTGGGCTACATCTGGGTGATATTTGTGCTACATTTGGGCTCTTTTTTCTCTGGTGGCCATCTTGGGAGACTTATTTGTTATGAAGTTTCCTAATTTCGTCATTTACTGCAGTCTCCTCAGTAGGAAATGCTTTCAGTTTTTTACTTTGATTCCATCAAGAAGGCATTCAGATGTGTCACACATTTGCCATAAATTCAGAATGTTAGCCCTCTAGTTGTTCATTAGATCACTGTAGTAAAGCTACTGCTCACCAGGGAGTTAACTGGAAGTCTACTGCTGGTATTGAAAGTGATTGTTTCAGTCTGCATGTCAGAATTTTCTAATGAAATAGAAGAGGATTTGAGATCTCACTTAAAACATGCCCTAAATTTTCTTTCTGCAGCACAAACCATAATTTCTATGGCAAAATGAACCCCCTCATTTTGTTCCTTTTTAAATTAAATGTTTTAAGTGTTACCAGTTTATTCCAATCAAGATGGCTTCAGGTGTGCCATACTTTTGTCATAAGTAAGACTGTTAGCGCTCTAGTTGTTCTTTAGAACACTCTGGGAAGCTGCAGTAGAACACAAAGGCATCAACTGACAGGCTGCTCCTGTTGAAATATAACAGGAAGATATTTGAGATCTCACTTAAAACATGTCCTAATTTTTCTTTCTACAGCACTAACCATAATTTCTATGACAAAATGAATCCCCTCATTTTGTTCCTTTTTAAATTAAATGTTTTAAGAGTTACCAGTTTATTCCAATCAAGATGGCTTCAGGTGTGCCATCATTTTGTCATAAGTAAGACTGTTAGCGCTCTAGTTGTTCTTTAGAACACTCTGGGAAGCTGCAGTAGAACACAAAGGCATCAACTGACAGGCTGCTCCTGTTGTAATATAACAGGAAGATATTTGAGATCACACTTGAAACATGTCCTAATTTTTCTTTCTACAGCACTAACCATAATTTCTATGACAAAATGAACCCCATCATTTTGTTCCTTTTAAATTAAATGTTTTAAGTGTTACCAGTTTATTCCAATCAAGATGGCTTCAGGTGTGCCATACTTTTGTCATAAGTAAGGCTGTTAGCACTCTAGTTGTTCTTTAGAACACTCTGGGAAGCTGCAGTAGAACACAAAGGCATCAACTGACAGGCTGCTCCTGTTGAAATATAACAGGAAGATATTTGAGATCTCACTTAAAACATGTCCTAATTTTTCTTTCTACAGCACTAACCATAATTTCTATGGCAAAATGAACCCCCTCATTTTGTTCCTTTTTAAATTAAATGTTTTAAGTGTTACCAGTTTATTCCAATCAAGATGGCTTCAGGTGTGCCATACTTTTGTCATAAGTAAGACTGTTAGCTCTCTAGTTGTTCTTTAGAACACTCTGGGAAGCTGCAGTAGAACACAAAGGCATCAACTGACAGGCTGCTCCTGTTGAACTATAACAGGAAGATATTTGAGATCTCACTTAAAACATGTCCTAATTTTTCTTTCTACAGCACTAACCATAATTTCTATGACAAAATGAACCCCCTCATTTTGTTCCTTTTAAATTAAATGTTTTAAGAGTTACCAGTTTATTCCAATCAAGATGGCTTCCGGTGTGCCATAATTTTGTCATAAGTAAGACTGTTAGCGCTCTAGTTCTTTAGAACACTCTGGGAAGCTGCAGTAGAACACAAAGGCATCAACTGACAGGCTGCTCCTGTTGAAATATAACAGGAAGATATTTGAGATCACACTTGAAACATGTCCTAATTTTTCTTTCTACAGCACTAACCATAATTTCTATGACAAAATGAACCCCATCATTTTGTTCCTTTTTAAATTAAATGTTTTAAGTGTTACCAGTTTATTCCATTCAAGATGGCTTCAGGTGTGCCATACTTTTGTCATAAGTAAGGCTGTTAGCACTCTAGTTGTTCTTTAGAACACTCTGGGAAGCTGCAGTAGAACACAAAGGAATCAACTGACAGTCTCTGCCCTTGTTGGATGTACATGTTTTACTGAGAATGTCAGACTTCATTCTCACATGACTGAGAAAGATAATGTGAATTTACAGAAAATATGCTCTCATTTTAGCTTCTGGAGCACCTTCCAAAACTGTATGGGACAAGCATGTGAAAATAGTTTTCTCTCAAACATGATTCATGATATACCAGCAGAAGGTTTTTCACACGGTAAAATCACCTTAGAACACACCACAATTCCTGAAATTAGTATGGTACCATCAACAAATGAATTTCTAATGTAACTAAAGTCTGTTATCACCCTTTATAGTTCTCCTTTTGGTAACCCTCAAAATCTTCGATTCACTACAATGCATTTCAATGGGGTACTATAATTTATATTGGTCCCAAGATGGCTGCCAGCAATTCCAGGATGAAGTGCTGACAGCCAATCAGATCTCACGATGACATGTGTGGTTAGGCTCCGCCCAGATATATATGTGTTTTCTTTTTCAAATTTCTCAGGAACTACTGAACGGATTTACACTATTTAAGCAAAAGGCATGACTCTGAACCAAGGGCTACCTTTTTGCCAAATTTGGTGTAATTCCGTTCAGCAGTTCGGGCTGTAGCTGCGATGAAAGTTTCCTATGGAAAATTGCATGGGGAAAACACGTTTTGGGACCCCCTTTTTTTCTCGCCCCCTGCTTGCCGAATCACCCCGAAACTTTCAGGATAGGAGCGGACCGGAGCGGGCCATAAGTTTTGAAAATTTCGCGAAGATTCGTCAACCGGCGCCAAAGTTATTTCAAATAGAATGTTGTGGATTTCCTATGGAAAATAGGTCCTAACTATAACTATCTACTGGCGACCGCCAGTAGATAATATATATATATATATATATATATATATATATAACACTCACACTATATATATATATTACCTACTGGCGGGTGCCAGTAGGTAGGTATAATTAGGACCTACTTTCGATAGGTTAAGTATTTTTGACTTGCCTATGGCACCATTTGATGAATCTTCATGAAAATTTCCCAAAAAAGTGCACCGCTGATTCTAGTTGTGCATTGAATGTTTCAGAGTGGTCCGCCAAGTTGGGGCGAAGAAAATGGGAGGGTAAAAAAAAGTGTGTTTCCCATGTTAAATCCTATAGAGACTTTAGACACGACTATAGCCTGAACTGCTGGACAGAATTACACCAAATTTTGCAGAAAGGTAGCTCTTGGTGCAGAAAGAGCGTGGTGTAGATCTGTTCCACCACCTCTCCAGGGCCACAAATTAAATTTAAAGGTGGGGGGGAGCCACTTGTTGTGTGCATGTGAAATCTCATCCTAGCTACAACACCCCTGTGGGTACGGGTATAGGATGATAAAGGCTGTTTTAGGGTTTAGGGGTGGGTAATATAATTGGGTTGTAAGGGTGTGGTTAGGGTTAAGGGGTTGGTAGGGTATAGGGTGGTAAGGCTTATTTAGGGGTTTAGAGGTGGGCGGAGGTATTGGGGGGTAAGGGTATTTTTAGGGTTTAGAGGTTGGTATTGGCATCGGGTGGTAAAGGTATTTTTAGTGTTTTGGGGTGGGTAAAGGTATTCGTCTTTCGGGTTTAGAGGTGGGTATGGGTATTGGGTGATAAGTGTATTTTAGGGTTTAGGGATGGGTAGGGGCATAAGGTGGTAAGGGTATTTTTAGGGTTTAAGGGTGAAAAAGGGTGGGTACGGGCATTGGGTTGTAAGGGTGTTTAATGATTATGGGTGGGTAAGGGTATTGTGAGATAAGGGTATTTTTAGGGTGTAGGGGTGGGTAAAGTAATTGGGTTGTAAGCTTATTTTAGGGTTTAGGGGTGGGTAGGGGTATAGGGTGGTAAGGTTATTTTAGGGTTTAAGGGTGGGTTGGAGCATAGGGTGGCAAAGGTATTTTTTAGGGTTTAGGGGTTGGCGGGGCATAAGGTTTAGGGGTGGGTAGAGTCATAGGGTGGTAAGGGTATTTAATAAGAATAAAATGTAATTTAATTTAATGGAAAAAAAAATAGCATTTTTTAAAAGTGTGGGGGGGTCTCCCCCCAAAATAATGTAAAAATGTATATATAGGCAATTTGCCGAAACGCGTCGGTCCGATATTGGAGATACAAGTGACTGTGTATTTTGCCATGTTAAAAGTAAAATAAATATGAACCTTTCAAAAAACTGGCCTCACAATAGTGGAGCTGCAGTTTGTTGACCGGGTGCCGCCGGATTCGGTGTTCGGAAAGAACGCCAAAGGGAGACACATATATATATATATATATATATATATATATATATATATATATATATATATCCACACAAATCGGCACCTCCTTACGTCGCACCGAACAGAGACACAGTGACACCAGCAGAGTTAAGTCCAAAATTTATTCCATTATTTTTATCGGGCTATGACGCGTTTCGGCAGGATCCCCTGCCTTGTTCACACATATATATATATATAATGTATTTATAGTTATTTCACTTACCTTATTTATACTTACCTGCTTTGTAAAGGCATGCGTTGTAAAGGCATGCATTGTAAAAAATGTGTGGTAATAGCATGCGTTGTAATGTCGTACAACCCTCTCTAAGAATTTCAGGCAGCAGGCGTTGGCATTGTCAAGCCTGGGGTAGATTCCAGCACTGCCCACCAAGGTTTGTAAGTGCTGTTGAAGAAAAAGGAGGATCTTTCTCAAGATCCTCATCTAAAGGAAAGATGATAAAACCACTACGTTGACAAGATGTTTCCTAGACAACTATTTATCAATTAATCCTCATCACCCACAAGACAGATAATCTTTTTCCATGTGCTCACTTTTCCAAAACCACACTCACATTCATTAGTTTCCTATTAGGTTTTAGACAACCTTGGTGTTCATTATGAAAGCAAAAGATGTTTCAATTTTATCAATTTGAACACTATGACTCAATAGAGAGCTGCAAAATACATCCTTCAATTCTGCTAAGACCCCGCTTAATACTTTGTGCTGATAAATGTAGGCTGTTGCAACAGGCTGTTCATTGGCCTCCTAAACTACTCTGCCTACTGCATAGAAGTCATGAACTTCAACACTCTTCGAGCTCCTTGTTGCCCTTCCTGTATCCACCGCCATCCACCTTAAAGACATCTAGCAGGCTTACTCACAGTGTACCTTAGAACACTGTGCATGTCCATCAGTCTAACTCAGTTCTCATGCTTTCTTTTTCAGTCACAAGCCCTATATTGTCTTATAATCCATAAACATTCCAATCCCACTTTAAGATTCATATATTTTTCACTCACCACTGATACTCCACTACAGCACACCTAATAGCTATGTCCACTCTGCCGACCTTCATAAAAGACCTCTTGCATCACTTTGCTCAATTTAAATCCCTTCGTCTCCCCTACCATCAATGTCTGACACTCGTTTGGAGTATGTCTGACAGCCGTATTGAGAACTGAATGTGTGATATTTGTTGGCATTGTTTGTGGTCTGTAGCTCGCCAACCTCACAGAAGCCCTACTAGCTCCCTTTGTACCTCAGTGCTGCATTTATGATCAGCACATAAAGCCACACAATCACATCTTAAGACATCTGCAATGAAATAGCAGCATTCTTCATAATACATTTGATGTTTCATTTTCCGTAGACCCAAAGAACATAGAAGGAAATATGGAGCGGGCGAAGGTGATAGACCTCATCCCATGGATGGAGTATGAGTTTCGAGTGACAGCCACAAACACGCTTGGCATAGGAGAACCTAGCATGCCATCTGCGAAAATTAAAACCGAGGGTGCTTGTAAGTACAACCAAAAGCAAACGCATTTGTGTATTCCTTGATATGATATTGTCATTACAGTTTGCCATTGTGACTGGGTTAGATGGCAAAATATATTGCACCTAAGTTGTCATTGCATAATGCACGGTGTTGATATGTCCACAATTTTTAGGTGCCTGGTCCAGAACTGGTGGATGAGCCAGTTCCAAAGCGCAATGCCACATAATTCAGATGGTCACACTAATGAGTGTACTGAATCCGTACACTGCAGATGGCCCTTAAAGAGCACAAGCCAAAGACTTGGCCTCTGAAAGAGCAGTGCTTGTGCAAGAAATGAGTTATGCTGCAGATGATGGCACAGTGAGATGAACATGCATTGCTGGCGGAAGCCGTGTTCTGGAGGTTTAGAGTTTGATTCATGGTAAAGCAGACTCACCCTCTAGCCTTTTGAGATCTGCTAATAGAATCATACATTGGATAATGGTACTACTTGTGATTTAAAGTGCCTGGAAATGACAGAGGGCTTTCTTAGCGCCCTATAAAAAGATGTTGTTACTAGAATTATTATCTTAGATGTGGCACTGTGCCACCAGGAGACCTGAATTGACAGTCACTTGACTTACAGTTTCCCTTATGCCAAATGAAAGAGTGCTTTGAAGTGCAAAATGGCACCACATCTCGTAGTGAAATGGGGATGCGTTCTCTGAGGAAGATCAACTGCCACACCCACGGACATGCCTATGTTACAAAAATATATAAAGTTTTGTTTGTGAATGTGCTGGGGTAATATGGGTGAAGTATGTTTTGTAAATAGTTAAATATGAATAGCTGGTGATATTAATGTATTTGTAACGTTCACTTCTGGGTTGTGGTTTATTTAACCATACACAGTACAACAAAACAAAAGCTTTATCAACACTGCTGATTCATAGAACTTCAGAAGGTAAGGTGATCTGTTTTTTGAAGGCTTGGTTACCTGAAGTATGTTGAATGTGAACCTGGTGAAATTATTAAATCAAAGACGTCAATATCCTTCGTCCTTCCAATGCTTCACTAGGAAGATGATACAGGAACAGCTTTGAAAGAAGCATTGTTAAATACAACCTGGGGGCTCACTCGCACAAGCATTTCTGAGTATGAGAAATAGCACTGTTGGAGTACTCCTTTACATAATCTTACCTGCATTTGTAAATTGGAAACGCCCAAAACCCTACTGGTAAAAGAGCAAAGTGTTCATAGTATTTTATATTTGTACTAACTAAACATGTAAATTACCTGAATTTTTTCCATTTTAGATGTTTTGGGGCCAATTTACAAAGGCATGCAAGAGTATGTAAAAGAGTGCTGCGGGAGTACAACTTTACGCACTCCAAAATGCCTTTGTGAATATGCCTCGACCTAAATGTATTTGTATTATGCTATTTGTTTTGAATAATGCGCTGTTCCTCCTAAGTATATATAAATGGACATAAATATATGGCTGGAATGCATTGCAGGTGTTGGACTAATAATGAGATTCTTGAAAGCTCAACAGAAGGTCTAATATGGTGGAAGAGATGAAAAACATTCTAAAGTAGAGTAGAAATCTGTGAGAAAAGTTCTCTCTCTCCCTCTAAAAATGGGGATCTGTTGTCTTTCAGAAGGCTGCTTGCTTAAGATGCAGCAGGTGATTATGGATATCACATTTAGGACTAAAATCGATTTATTACTTGGCCATCATCTCTGGTAGCTCTCGGCACACTGTCAGCCAAGACACCATTTGACTGGAGACAAAGAATTAAAAAAAATAAAGGGTAACCAGCCATTTCCATCTATGCACCTGAAGGAGCCTGGCCCGTACGTTCTGGATCAGTTCTAGAACCTCAAGTCGATGGTACTTTTTCTCAGAATGAAAGCGTGGAGGGGAGAGAAGTTGTTAGCAATGTCAATCAATTCAATCGGAGTTTCTCTAGACCCATAGTAACCACAGTCTACTAAGTAAGGTTAGTTGATTTATTACAAAGCCATAAATAACTGAACATATAGACATCTCAAGACGAGGGTGTAGAAATACATTGGAACCAACATAAAACCAAATCTGCGAATAAAGTTAAGATGGTGCAACAGGCACAAGACAATTAATTCAAGAATTAGGATGCATATAATAAGAAAGCACAAGTCTAAGTACCCCTGCATCGAGGGTTGATGAAAATAAACCATTTATCTGTCCCTACACTAGCGTGACATCCCTACGTAAGCATTCTTCGGGGCAAGATAGGTCAAGGTGTCAGCGTGTGGAGTCTTCTTCAGAAGTCTCTCCACTTAAATGGGTCAGGTAGCATGCAGCTGCAGTCAGAGCTCGTTCTAAGATGCTCTCTCTCCGAAGGCAAAGAAGAACTGGGGCTCTCACCCTACTTGCAACGTTTCAACATCACAGGTGTCTTCCCAGGATTCCTTATGGGTCACGCCATCTGATCAGACCACATTCTCATAGGTAGTTTTCCACAGGACGGCGATGCTCCCGAACAGCGACAACATGACCTTGATTCCCAGGCCTTCCGGTGAGAAAATACAACAGTTCTCCTTATCGGCATTGACTTCCAATGTACCTTCTTCTCTCCTAGCCTAACTTCTAAAACAAAGACATTACTAACAGCTAACAAGGACGGTTCTTCGACCTGCAACACAAACGTGAGAAAGAGCAGAATCCAACGTGCACATGAAATTCAAACTATTAATTCTAATGCGAGAGCTTCCCTGTAAAATGTATTTCAGGCCTACAAGATTCGGCTTACATAAGAGAAATGGAGCATGGGCTTTAGGAAATTACATAAGAATTAAGGCACATTCGGTTAATATTCCTACCTACATACCTACATGATTAATAAACACATTCAATAATAAATGGTTGTCAGTTGCACAACACAAGTGTTTCTGTTAGTGTTTTCTGCTGGTTACATTTGATTTTCCACATTCATTCTTGACATACTCTATGCAATGGCCTAAACATATCACGTTTTATGTTATTACATTACAAAATCCTAACACTTAGGTTAACACGACAAAGGATTATATGCAGATGCGTTCTACACATGAGATTATAGTGCACCCCTACAAATGAAAATGGATTTTACGCTACATCACACCCAGTATTTGGGCCTACATCTCCATATCATCAGGAACACTACAACCTGTTCCAATTTGGAAAAGAGTTGAAGACGCACCTCTTTGAAGAATACTGCATCATGATGCATTAACAGTACACAATCCAGCTAGCTGTCAAATCACTTGTTGACTGTATCCTTGGCTTTGACCATGTACAGCAGTCCGCTGCCTTTTGGCTAGGTTGGTGCTACACAAATACCCCATAATATGTTGCCACTATACTGATCTATGTTCATTGCTGTTCATTCACAATCAAATTAAATTTAAGGCCCTGTATGTGGTCCACTTCACTTACCTAGCTATTGGCCCTGTGACTACGTGGATTCTCGAGTTCGCCCTCGGGCACAGCAGTCTTGGAAAGTGCAGACCAGAATTAAAGTTGAGCATTTGGAATACAGGCTGCCCTCTCTGCGAGTCCCTCTTCCTCGAGCTTTGCCTACAGAACTTTCATCTTGAGTTAAAGAGCGTGTTAACGATGTGGAAGGTTTCGAGTTAACATGTTGTATGACCACATGAAGCCTCTTGCTTTGTGTGCACTAAATATATTAAACAAACACATCACTATGTTTTGGAGTGACAAAAGAACACATGAATAGTTTCTTTGTGTAACCTTATATATAAAAATGTACAGCCTATCAAAAAAACTGCACTTCTGTGATTATAATCACTATAATTTATAGGTGCAAAGGGCAGTTCTAATTCCAATGTTACTAACTATTGCCAAATATCCTGCCTCTAATCGCTTTTCCTCCTCATTTAATGCCAACGTGCACTCAAATGAGCTCCCCGACCTTGAATGGAGCAGGTTCTAAGGGTCAAATTCCCAAATCACCCTGCGTCACATCAAGAATAAACCAAAGCAGAAGTATACATCAAGTTATTGAAGATGACATACTCAGGATTTTGTGCATTTTAGTTGGCCGATGCCCAAAGCCACAAGTCTTGCGTCTTCAGAATGGGGATGCGTGGCAAAATAATATGAATCAAGTAAAGAGAAAATAAGGGAGCTAAAAATAATTAATGGCCTGATATAATATTCACAGATCACAAAGAAGGGGCTAAGTAAAAAACAGTGACTAGATAGTGATCGGAGAATATTTTTGCCCTATGACAACTGTACAAATTAGAGACAGTGCAAAAACAAGCATTTGCCATGCAATAGGTCTCGCATTCATGCGATTTTGAGCTATTGGCATTGTAAATGACAATGCCTTTTATTTATGTTTTGGGTTTTAAAACATAAATAAAAGGCATTGTCATTTACAATACTAATAGCTTAAACTCTCGCAAATACGAGACCTATTGCATTGCAATAAAGGGCCTTCTCGACCGCTTGTTAGATTGTAAATATTAGAGGAAGAGACCGGCCTGCGACGTCTTCAAAGTAGTGGTAAATAGTGCAGTGAAGATGTGTAAGTGTTGTAAATTACACAGACACAAAGTGTGAAGTGAGAGTTACACATGATCCGAGCTATAAACACTAACAAAGCGCTCCAACACCTTTTGCTCTGTGATTACACTGTTGCGGCTCAGGAGGAAGAGCGGGAAGGGGTGGCTATTTCCTGCCCTCTCCGTGATTTGAGTATGCAGTGTGGCATTGCATAATGTCATTGGTATCTTTGGCCTAATAAAAAACTGTAGTAGGGCCCTGGCTTCACCTCCTGGTGCAGGGTGGGCTGTGCTTTATGGCAGGCATGGGGGGAGGCAGGGATGGCCTTGGCTGCAGCTCCGGCCTTGTACAGTGCCCCTGCTATTACTAGTGAGCGAGCAGTGCTGAGGTGGTGGTATTGGTATTGGTTGTGGTGGTATTGGTATTGGTGGTGGTATTGGTGGTGGTGGTATTGGTGGTATTGGTATTGGTGGTATTGGTGGTGCTGGTATTGGTGGTGGCATTGGTGGTGGTGGTGGCATTGATGGTATTGGTGGTGGTGGTATTGGTATTGGTGGTGGTTGTATTGGTATTGGTGGTGGTGGTATTGGTATTGGTGGTGGTGGTATTGGTATTGGTGGTGGTATTGGTGGTGGTGGTACTAGTATTGGTGGTGGTATTGGTGGTGGCAGTATTGGAGTTGGTGGTGGTGGTATTGGTGGTTGTGGTATTGGTGGTGGTGGTACTGGTATTGGTGGTGGTAGTGGTATTGGTGGAGATTTTGGTGGTGGTATTGGTGGTGGTGGTATTGTTGGTGGTGGTGGTATTGGTGGTGGTATTATTGGTGGCATTGGTATTGGTGGTGGTATTGGTGGTATTGGTATTGGTGGTGGTGGTGGTATTGGTGGTGGTGGTATTGGTGGTGGTAGGATTGGTGGTTGTATTGGTGGTATTGGTGATGGTGGTATTGGTGGTGGTAGTGGTGCTGGTGGTGGTATTGGTGGTAGTGGTATTGGTGGTATTAGTGGTGGTGGTGGTATTGGTGGTGGTGATATTGGTGGTGGTGGTGGTATTGGTGGTGATATTGGTGGTATTGGTTGTGGTATTGTTGGTGGTATTGGTGGTGATGGTGGTATTGGGGCTGGTGGTATTGGTGGTGGTGGTATTGGTAGTGGGGGTGGTAGTATTAGTGGTGGTGGTATTGGTGGTGGTGGTATTAGTGGTGGTGGTGGTATTGGTGGTATTGGTGGTGGTGGTATTAGTGGTGGTGGTGGTATTGGTGGTGGTATTTGTGGTATTGGTATTAGTAGTGTTGGTATTGGTGGTGGTATTGGTATTGGCAATGGTATTGGTATTGGTGATGGTGGTATTGGATTGGTGGTGGTGGTATTGGTGGTGGTATTGGTTGTGGTGGTATTGGTGGTTGTGGTATTGGTGGTGGTATTGGTGGTGTTGATATTGGTGGTGGTGGTATTGGTGGTGGTGCTGGTGGTGGTATTGGTGGTGGTATTGGTGGTGGTGTTGGTGGTGGTGCTATTGGTGGCGGTGGTATTGGTGGTGGTGGTATTGGTGGTGGTGGTATTGATAATGGTGGTGGTATTGGTGGTGGTACTGGTGGTGGTGGTGGTATTGTAATGGTGGTATTGCTGGTGGTGGTATTGGTGGTGGTGGTGGTCATGGTTTTGGTGGTAATATTGGTGGTAGTGGTATTGGTGGTGGTATTGGTGGTGGTGGTGGTATTGGTGGTGGTATTGGTGGTGGTGGAGGTGGTGGTATTGATGGTGGTGGTGGTATTGGTGGTGGCATTGGTGGTGGTGGTGATAATGGTGGTGGTGGTATTGGTGGTGGTGGTGGTATTGGTGGTGGTGGTATTGGTGGTGGTATTGGATGTGGTGGTGGTATTGGTGGTGGTGGTATTAATGGTGGTGGTGGTATTAATGGTGGTGATGGTATTGGTGGAATTGGTGGCGGTGGTGGTACTGGTGATGGTAGTATTGATGGTGGTGGTATTGGTGGCTGTGTTGGTGGTGCTTGTATTGGTGATGCTGGTATTGGTGGTGGTATTGGTGGTGGCATTGATGGTATTGGTGGTGGTGCTATTGGTATTGATGGTGGTTGCATTGGTATTGGTGGTGGTGGTATTGGTATTTGTGGTGGTGATATTGGTATTGGTGGTGGTATTGGTGGTGGTGGTATTGGTATTGGTGGTGGTGGTACTGGTATTGGTGGTGGTAGTGGTTTTGGTGGTGGTATTGGTGGTATTGGTGGTGGCAGTGTTGGAATTGGTGGTGGTATTGGTATTGGTATTGGCGGTGGTGGTATTGGTGGTGGTGGTACTGGTATTGGTGGTGGTAGTGGTATTGGTGGTTTTGGTGGTGGTATTGGTGGTGGTGGTGGTATTGGTATTGGTGGTGGTGGTATTGGTATTGGTGGTATTGGTGGCAGTGGTGGTATTGGTGATGGTGGTATTAGTGGTACTGGTGGTGGTATTGGTGGTATTGGTGGTGGTGGTGGTATTGGTGGTAGTGGTGCTGGTGGTGGTATAGGTGGTGGTGGTATTGGTGGTATTAGTGGTGGTGGTGGTATTGATGGTGGTGATATTGGTGGTGGTGGTGGTATTGGTGGTATTTGTGGTGGTGATATTGGTGGTATTGGTGGTGGTATTAGTGGTGGTATTGGTGGTGGTATTGGGGGTGGTATTGGGGGTGGTGGTATTGGTGGTATTGGTAGTGGTGGTGGTATTGGTAGTGGTGGTGGTATTGGTGGTGGTATTGGTGGTATTAGTGGTGGTGGTGGTATTGGTGGTATTGGTGGTGGTATTAGTGGTATTGGTAGTGGTGGTATTGGTGGTGGTATTGGTATTGGCAGTGGTATTGGTGGTGGTATTGGATTGGTGGTGGTGGTATTGGTGGTTGTGGTATTGGTGGTGGTATTGATGGTGTTGATATTGGTGGGGGTGGTATTGGTGGTGGTGGTGGTATTGGTGGTGGTGCTGGTGGTGGTATTGGTGGTGGTGCTATTGGTGGTGGTGTTGGTGGTGGTGGCGGTTGCTGGTGGTAGTGGTATTGATGATAGTGGTGGTATTGGTGATGGTGGTGGTATTGTGGTGGTGGTATTGATGGTGGTGGTATTGGTAGTGGTGGTGGTCGTGGTTTTGGTGGTAGTATTGATGGTAGTGATATTGGTGGTGGTGGTATTGGTGGTTGTGGTATTGGTGGTGGTGGTACTGGTATTGGTGGTGGTAGTGGTATTGGTGGAGGTTTTGGTGGTGGTATTGGTGGTGGTGGTATTGTTGGTGGTGGTATTATTGGTGGCATTGGTATTGGTGGTGGTATTGGTGGTGGTGGTATTGGTATTGGTGGTGGTGGTATTGGTGGTGGTGGTGGTATTGGTGGTGGTGGTATTGGTGGTGGTATTGGCGGTATTGGTGATGGTGGTATTGGTGGTGGTAGTGGTGCTGGTGGTGGTATTGGTGGTAGTGGTATTGGTGGTATTAGTGGTGGTGGTGGTATTGGTGGTGGTGGTGGTATTGGTGGTGGTGATATTGGTGGTATTGGTTGTGGTATTGGTGGTGATGGTGGTATTGGTGGTGGTATTGGGGCTGGTGGTATTGGTGGTGGTGGTATTGGTAGTGGTGGTGGTATTGGTGGTGGTGGTATTAGTGGTGGTGGTATTGGTGGTGGTGGTATTAGTGGTGGTGGTGGTATTGGTGGTGGTATTTGTGGTATTGGTATTAGTAGTGTTGGTATTGGTGGTGGTATTGGTATTGGCAGTGGTATTGGTATTGGTGATGGTGGTATTGGATTGGTGGTGGTGGTATTGGTGGTGGTATTGGTTGTGGTGGTATTGGTGGTTGTTGTATTGGTGGTGGTATTGGTGGTGTTGATATTGGTGGTATTGGTGGTGGTGCTGGTGGTGGTATTGGTGGTGGTATTGGTGGTGGTGTTGGTGGTGGTGCTATTGGTGGCGGTGGTATTGGTGGTGGTGATATTGGTGGTGGTGGTATTGATAATGGTGGTGGTATTGGTGGTGGTACTGGTGGTGGTGGTGGTATTGTAGTGGTGGTATTTCTGGTGGTGGTATTGGTGGTGGTGGTGGTTATGGTTTTGGTGGTAATATTGGTGGTAGTGGTATTGGTGGTGGTATTGGTGGTGGTGGTATTGGTTGTGATATTGGTAGTGGTGGTATTGGTGGTGGTGGAGGTGGTGGTATTGATGGTGGTGGTGGTATTGGTGGTGGCATTGGTGGTGGTGGTATTGGTGGTGGAGGTGGTGGTATTGGTGGTGGTATTGGCGGTGGTGGTGGTATTGGTGGTGGTGGTATTAATGGTGGTGGTGGTATTGGTGGTTGTGGTATTGGTGGTATTGGTGGTGGTGGTACTGGTGGTACTGGTGATGGTAGTATTGATGGTGGTGGTATTGGTGGCTGTGTTGGTGGTGCTTGTATTGGTGATGCTGGTATTGGTGGTGGTATTGGTGGTGGCATTGATGGTATTGGTGGTGGTGTTATTGGTATTGGTGGTGGTTGCATTGGTATTGGTGGTGGTGGTATTGGTATTTGTGGTGGTGATATTGGTATTGGTGGTGGTATTGGTGGTGGTGGTACTAGTATTGGGGTGGTGGTATTGGTGGTGGCAGTGTTGGAATTGGTGGTGGTGGTATTGGTATTGGTATTGGTATTGGTGGTGGTGGTACTGGTATTGGTGGTGGTAGTGGTTTTGGTGGTGGTATTGGTGGTATTGGTGGTGGCAGTGTTGGAATTGGTGGTGGTATTGGTATTGGTATTGGCGGTGGTGGTATTGGTGGTGGTGGTACTGGTATTGGTGGTGGTAGTGGTATTGGTGGTTTTGGTGGTGGTATTGGTGGTGGTGGTGGTATTGGTATTGGTGGTGGTGGTATTGGTATTGCTGGTATTGGTGGCAGTGGTGGTATTGGTGATGGTGGTATTAGTGGTACTGGTGGTGGTATTGGTGGTATTGGTGGTGGTGGTGGTATTGGTGGTGGTAGTGGTGCTGGTGGTGGTATTGGTGGTGGTGGTATTGGTGGTATTAGTGGTGGTGGTGGTATTGATGGTGGTGATATTGGTGGTGGTGGTGGTATTGGTGGTATTTGTGGTGGTGATATTGGTGGTGGTATTAGTGGTGGTATTGGTGGTGGTATTGGGGGTGGTATTGGGGGTGGTGGTATTGGTGGTATTGGTATTGGTGGTGGTATTGGTAGTGGTGGTGGTATTGGTAGTGGTGGTGGTATTGGTGGTATTAGTGGTGGTGGTGGTATTGGTGGTATTGGTGGTGGTATTAGTGGTATTGGTAGTGGTGGTATTGGTGGTGGTATTGGTATTGGTGGTGGTATTGGATTGGTGGTGGTGGTATTGGTGGTGGTGGTGGTATTGGTGGTGGTATTGGTGGTTGTGGTATTGGTGGTGGTATTGATGGTGTTGATATTGGTGGGGGTGGTATTGGTGGTGGTGGTGGTATTGGTGGTGGTGCTGGTGGTGGTATTGGTGGTGGTGCTATTGGTGGTGGTGTTGGTGTTGGTGGTGGTGGCGGTATTGGTGGTGGTAGTGGTATTGATGATGGTGGTGGTATTGGTGATGGTGGTGGTATTGTGGTGGTGGTATTGGTGGTGGTGGTATTGGTGGTGGTGGTATTGGTAGTGGTGGTGGTCGTGGTTTTGGTGGTAGTATTGATGGTAGTGATATTGGTGGTGGTGGTATTGGTGGTGGTGGCATTGGTGGTGGTGGTGTTGGCGGTGGTGGTATTGGTGGTGGTGGTATTGGTGGTGGTGGAGGTGGTGGTATTGATGGTGGTGGTTCTATTGGTGGTGGAGGTGGTGGCATTGGTGGTGGTATTGGCAGTGGTGGTGGTATTGGTGGTGGTGGTATTGGTGGTGGTGGTGGTGGTATTGGTGGTGGTGGTGGCATTGGTGGTGGTGGTATTGGTGGTGGTGGTATTGGTGGTGGTGGTGGTATTGGTGGTGGTGGTATTGATGGTGGTGGTGGTATTGATGGTGGTGGTATTGGTGGTGGTATTGGTGATGATGTTATTGGTGGTGGTATTGGTGGTGGTATTAGTGGTGGTGGTGGTATTGGTATTGGTGGTGGTGGTATTGGTGTTGGTGGTGGTATTGGTCGTGGTGGTGGTATTAGTGGTGGTATTGGTGGTGGTAGTGGTGGTGGTATTGGTGGTGGTATTGGTCTTATGGTGGTAGTGGTATTTATTGGTGGTGGTGGTATTGCTGGTGGTAGAGGTGGTGGTATTGATGGTGGTGGTGGTGGTATTGGTGGTGGTGGTATTGGTGGTGGTATTGATGGTGGTATTGGTGGTGGTGGTATTGGTGGTGGTGCTATTGATGGTGGTGCTATTGGTGGTGGTGCTGCTATTGGTAGTGGTGGAAGTATTGGTGGTGGTGGAATTGGCGTTGGTGGTGGTATTGGTGGTGGTATTGGTATTGGTGGTGGTGGTGGTGGTATTGGTGGTGGTGGTATTGGTATTGGTGGTGGTATTGGTGGTGGGGGTGGTATTGATGGTGGTGGTATTGGTGGTGGTGGTATTGGTGGTGGTGGTATTGGGTAGTGGTATTGGTGGTGGGGGTATTGGTGGTGGTGGTGGTTGTGGTATTGGTGGTGGTGGTAGTAGTGGTATTGGTGGTGGTGGTGTTGTTGGTGATGGTATTGGTATTGGTGTTGGTGATGGTATTGGTGGTGGTGGTGGTGGTATTAGTGGTGGTGGTATTGGTGGTGGTATTGGTGGTGGTGGTGGTATTGGTGGTGGTGGTATTGGTGGTGGTGGTTGTTATTGGTGGTGGTGGTTGTATTGGTGGTTGTGATATTGGTGCAGGTGATATTGGTGGTGGTGGTATTGGTGGTGGTATTAGTGTTGGTATTAGTGGTGGTATTGGTGGTGGTATTGGTGGTGGCGGTATTGGTATTGGTGGTGGTGGTATTGGTGGTGATGGTATTGGTGGTGGTGGTGGTATTGGTGGTGGTATTGGTGGTGGTGGTATTAGTGGTATTGATGGTGTTATTGGTATCGGCTTGGTGGTGGTGGTGGTATTGGTATTGGTGGTGGTATTGATGGTGGTGGTTGTATTGGTGGTGGTGGTATTAGTGTTGCTATTGGTGGTGGTGGTATTGGTGGTGGTTGTATTGGTGGTGGTGGTATTGGTGGTGGTGGTGGTGATGGTATTGGTGGTGGTGGTGGTGGTATTGGTGGTGGTATTGGTGGAGGTGGTAGTTTTGTTGTTGTTAATAAAACAGGCTTTTGAAAAACAACCCGTCAGGTGGCTTTAGTGCAGAAGACATGTAACACATATGTATTGGTGGTGGTGGTGGTGGTATTGATGGTGGTGGTATTGGTAGTGGTATTGGTGGTGGGGGTATTGGTGGTGGTATTGGTGGTGGTGTTATTGGTGGTGGTGGTATTGGTGGTGGTGGTGGTGGTGGTATTGGTGGTGGTTGTGGTATTGGTGGTGGTGGTGGTATTGGTGGTGGTGGTGGTGTTGTTGGTGATGGTATTGGTGGTGGTATTAGTGGTGGTGGTGGTATTAGTGGTGGTGGCATTAGTAGTGGTGGTATTGGTGGTGGTGGTATTGGTGGTGGTGGTTGTATTGGTGGTGGTGATATTGGTGCAGGTGATATTGATGGTGGTGGTACTGGTGGTGGGGGTGGTATTAGTGTTGGTATTAGTGGTGGTATTGGTGGTGGTATTGGTGGCGGTGGTGGTATTGGTGGTGGTGGTGGTATTGGTGGTGGTGGTATTGGTGATGATGGTATTGGTGGTGGTGGTATTGGTGGTGATGGTATTGTTGGTGGTGGTATTGGTATTGGCTTGGTGGTATTGGTGGTGGTGGTGGTATTGGAGGTGGTATTGGTGTTGGTGGTGGTATTGATGGTGGTGGTGGTATTGGTGGTGGTATTAGTATTGGTGGTGGTGGTATTGGTGGTGGTTTTGTTGTTGTTAATAAAACAGGCTTTTGAAAAACAACCCGTCAGGTGGCTTTAGTGCAGAAGACATGTAACACAGATGTGCAGTTGTCAGGCTCAGCCCATTAGCACATGATTATGTGCTACCTGGAATTCACATGAATTCGCTAATCATTTCTAAATCCGTTTTACTTGGGGGGTTGAAACAGACACAAGATAATGCTGGGTTAAAGTGATTGAAAGCGGGCGCCCGTGTTACGGGGGCGGCTGTGCTGCTTAAATAAACACAAGCGGTTTCAGCTGAAGCAGCGCATGTCTGGCCTGCAGTAAGCTAAACTCAATAAAGTAAATAGTGCTTACAGACTTACTAAATAACAGGTCCCATGTAACAACCGAAGTAAAGGGGCCAGTAGCCATGGGAGGGTACAAATGAAGACAAGGCCGTTACTAAGGAGGGACTAACAAGCCTATTAACGAATCCGAAGGCAGCATTTACGAAACACAATGACACAAGCCAATGAAAAATATGGGAGGAGAGTGGGCGTGGCTTCTCTCCCATACTCTACTACAGCAGCCTCGCAGAGCGAGCAGTGCATGCGCGCTGCCGCTAGGCTCGACCTAATGACCTTTTCTATCAATTCTAATGAGGCAGAATTCTGTTTGTAAATCTTACTGAAAGGGCACCGGATGCATGAATGAATCCATGAGCAGCACAACAGCAGCTCCTGTTCCCTGTTGATTAAAAGTACAGGGGATGCAATAAAAAAGTGTGATGCAAAGGGCATTAGTGAGGGTATGATGTGAGAAATGTGTAATTTGTTTCGTAAAATTGCATGACTATTATGGCTAATTAAGTGAAATATCGTTTGTAAGAATCTCACATGAAAACTTTACGGAAGAACCTGATGTGAAACTAGCTTGAGCAGAAACTGTCTCTTGGCCATCGGTTTTACCATTCCCATGTTACATTAGCTGAGTGAAAATGATTCCTTGAGGTATTAAGGCAGTACATTTACTTGAGAGTAATATCTTAGTCCAAGTTATGTTGGAGGAGTGTGTGTACGAGACATGAGAAAGGCGGTGGCCTACTCTCCTACAGGCAGTTCTCTAAATTTTAATCAACAGTTAGATGACAACTCAATTCAGCTTTTGATAATGGTCTGTAATGTTAAAATTGTCTCATATATAATTATGCTAATATTCTTCTATTTGAGCTCTAAAAACCTATAGTGGCTTGATGCAGCAGAAAGTGCATTGCTGAGGGCGGCGATTAACGTGTGCAAATCTATACTGGTCCAGGCGTTAAGACTTCAATTGGGGATTGCCTTGGACAAGGCTAGAGCAATTCAGAAAGTCATGCACTTCTTTGATCAGATTAAAAGATCTGATTTCAATAACTTGTTGCATCTCTTCACTGAGAATCCCAAGGCATTTCCATATTTACAATATTCCACTATGTGGACCAGCTGCTGGGTTTGCAACTCCACTAAAATTCTTAAGATTAAAAATAAAAAACTGCATTTTTGTTCTAGCTTCAAGATTATAATTTTATTTTAATAAAGGATTTGGATTTAAGCAGTGGCGGCTGGTAAGTTTTGGAGGGAGGGGGGCGGACGGGACACACTCACATGCACACATACACACATAACACTCAAAGCAATGTATTCACACACACGCATGCCCACAAACAAATCCATTCACAACACTCTTGGCCAAACATTCATACATATACACACGCACGCACACAAACACATCCATTCACAACACCCTTCACCATTCATACATACACGCACGCACACAAACGCATCCATTCACAGCACTCTTCACCATTCATACATACACGCACGCACCAGTTTAAAAGAAAAACAAACACTTACCTGCAGCCAGCTCTGCCCTCGGAGGTTCCAAGAGGCTGGGGACTGCTGCCTTCCCTCATTGGCTGACTTCAGGTCAGCCAATGAGAGAAGGCAGCAGTCCCAACGTCATCACAGAGTGGGATGGGGTCAGTGAGACTGCTGACCCCACCCCACTCTGTGATGAAGTGTCACTGATTGACACTCGACCCTGGGCGCTTCAGGGCTTAAAACTGAAGCTCCCAGGTGCAAGGCAATCAGTGATGCTACCCCTTGTCACTGAGGGCAGGACCTCAGGGACCTTTGCAAAGCTGAGGACATTACGCCGACAGGAGCTGTGACTTCCTCAGCCCAGCAAAGTTCAGCTCAGGCTCCCAGGAGCCTGCGTTAAATGCACATGTCTGGCTCCTGGCTGCTTGAACTGAAGGTGAACAGTGTCTGTCAGGCTGACCTTTGTGCAGCCAGACAGACACTGTTCATGAGGGTCGAAAGGTGGAGGGGCGTGCCCCTCAGCCCCAATGGACCGGCCGCTCCTGGATTTAGGGCTGCACAAACATCTCCCATTGTACACTACTCATTCCTGTGATCATGAAATGAGTCAGCAATATATACTTGTCACACCTCAACCAAGTACTAATGCCTTCATAAAGAGGGGCCTCTTAATTTCGATGCAGTTGATAACCTCAGTTAATGGCTCTATCAGAATGGCAAGTTTTTACTTTCACCCAACGTTTTCGCCTTCTAAAAGCAGCCATAAATTTGTGGTGAATGTCTGGCCCAAAATGAGGAATTACTGGGTAAATTGGATGCAGAATTTATAGATTAACCCGTAATTCCTTATTTCTTAGTGGTTTTAAGCATCCAACTCTTAATGGCTCAGATTTTACCCATTTTCAGAGTTACAAGTACCAGTTTCGATAACTCTGGGGATTTTGAAAATGAACCGCTTTTGCGGAGCCATTGGTAATGAGGGCCTAAGTAGGGGTGTCATCACATTCTGGTTGAATTGTCTTGATAAGGAACGAGTATGTAAACTGTGCACTATAGAACTATGGGCCAGATGTACGACAGCTCTTAGTGGTCGCAAACAGAACATTTGTCCGTTTGTGACCACTAAATAGCCTTTTCACATGTACTAACCCTATTTTGCAAGTCGGTAACCTATTGCCGACGCGCAAAATAGGGTTTCCAAGTCGCTTTTAGTAAGGGGCCTGCCAAAGGTGTCCCTTCGTAATAGCGAGACTCAAGGGCATGTTTGATTGTTTTGCGCCCGGAATGCGGTCGCAAAACAAATGCAGTTTACCGCCTACTTCAAGTAGGTGGTAAGCCAGTCGCCAAAGGGAAGGGATCCCCAGGGGACACCTTCCCCTTTGTGACTGGCGGCGTAAACGTTTTTTAAGAGCAGGCAGGGGTCCCATGGACTACTGCTTACTCTTAAAAAATGAAACTGAAACGTTTAATTTTTCTTTTTGAAATGCATCCAGTTTTCCTTTAAGAAAAACAGGCTGCATTTAAAAAGAAAGTTGCTTTATTTAAAAGCAAACACAGACATGGTGGTCTGGTCCTTAGTGCCCAAACACTTTTTACTATGATACCCAAAACCTATTGATTTAAGAAATCAATATAAGAAATGATTTAATGATTTAAGAAATCAATATAAGGATCATCCTTCAGCCCCACCCTGTTCAACATCCACATGACCCCCTTCACATTGTCAGATCCCACGGACTCAACATAATCTCCTACGCAGACGACACTCAACTGAGCCTCTCGCTCACTGAGGACTCACCCAACGCAAAAGCAAATTTCTGCAACGCCATGACCAACATAGCCAAATGGATGAGTGACAAGTGCCTCCAACTCAACTCTGACAAAACTGATGTACTGATCTTCGGGAAGAACACCTCTGCATGGGACCATTGCTGGTGGCCTGCAGAACTCGGACCTACACCCACACTGACTGACCGGGCACGCAACCTCGGCATCATCTTTGACA
Organism: Calotriton arnoldi; assembly: GCA_963921515.1. Taxonomy (NCBI): domain Eukaryota; kingdom Metazoa; phylum Chordata; class Amphibia; order Caudata; family Salamandridae; genus Calotriton; species Calotriton arnoldi. Next base: position 76,208 of record CAWUFW010005636.1, read on the forward strand.
GCCAACTGACCATAAAATGACAAGTCAACACAGTTGCCTCCTCCTGCTTCCACAAACTTCGCATTCTCCACCAAATATTCAGATGGATCCCAACCAACACCAGAAAGATCATCACTTAGGCCCTCGTCACCAGCTGCCTCGACTACGGCAATGCCCTCTACACCGGCATCTCCACCCAGCTCCTCAGAAGGCTCCAGACTATGCAGAACAGGGCTGTGAAGGGTACAGGCAACAGATGCAGGGGATCTTTGTCTTGCTTGATCAGTGACCATCTCTTGGCTGAGCCTCGATAGTTTATGGCCAACGGATGTGGAAAGCGTTCCAGTGATGTTGCGTTATGAGGCATTATTTTAAGGGATTATTTGAAAATCAGACGCAAATGCGGTTTATACGCCGAAGCTAAGTTAGTTTATTGAGAAATCCATCATTTTGCCACAGCAGCAATACACTTGAGGATATTCCTCCTTATGATGTGGTTTTCAGCTTAACCCCTTCGATGCTCATGACGAGCTGGACTCGTCATGGCACACAGTGGTCGTGTGCTCATGACGAGTCCAGCTCGTCATGACCCCCAGCATGGGAAATCCCTCTGGTGCGGGCACCAGAGGGATTCCCTTTTCTCCCATAAAGCCTCGTGAGCTGGGGAAGAGCTTCCCCAGCTCCCGAGGCCCCCCCTGGTTTCCCTGAAATGACGATCGTCGCGCACGTCGCGCTGATGTCATTTCAGTGAAACTGAAACTGAAATGAGCCAAGAGGCTCATTTCAGTTTCAGTTTCTACGTGCTCAGGGGGCTATCTCAGCCCCCTGAGCATGTAGAAACTCAGGAGAGGTATCGTTGGAAAGGGGAGAATCTCCCTTTCCAATGGTACCCCTCCCTAGTGGATCCCTGCTTGGGTATCGCCCCAGAAGGGCGATCCCCAAGCAGGGATCCACCCACTAGGCACCAGGGAAGGGGAGCGGCCCCTTGGGCAAGGGCCTTTGCTCCCCCATAAAAATGTTGGCATTATTAGTCTTTCTGCTCCCCTTGGGGGCAGATGGGGGCAGTAGCCCCAATCTGCCCCGGGGGTAGAAAGCCCACTAGACACCAGGGATTTTTTATGGGATAGCTATTAGGGGTGGGGGCTGCCCAAAACGGGCATGCCGATGCCCCCACCCCCTGGCAACAAAATTAGTCTTTCTGCCCCCTGGGGGCAGATGGGGCAGTAGCCCCCAATCTGCCCCCTGGAGGGGCAGAAAGCCCACTAGATGCCAGGGATTTTATAAAAATTATAGTTAGGGGTGGGGGCTGCCCAATATGGGCATGCCAATGCCCCCACCCCCTGACGCAAAGGTACAGTCTTTCTGCCCTCCTGGGGGCAGATGGGGCAGTAGCCCCAATCTGCCCCCGGGGCAGAAAGCCCACTAGACACCAGGGTTTTTTTCCCTCGATAAATTTAGGGGTGGGGGTTGCCCAAGATGGTCATGCCAATGCCCCCACCCCTCCCCCACGAAATTCCAGTCTTTCTGCCCCCGGGGTTCAGAAACACCCTAGATGCCAGGGATTATTTTTTTATAGGCCCGGGGTGGGGGCTGCCCAGAATGGGCATGCAAATGCCCCCACCCTACCCCCCAAAGAAAAAAAAAGACTTTCTGCCCCCCCAGGAGGCATATGGTGGCAATAGCCCCTGATCTGCCCCCCCCCCCGGGAGGGGGCAGAAGGCCCACTAAGCGCCAGGGATTTTTTTTTTATATAGGTAGGGATGGGGGCTGCCCAGAATGGGCATGTCAATGACCCCACCCCAAAAAAAATGCTAGAGTCTTTCTGCCCCCTGGGAGGCAGATGGGGCAATAGCACCTTATCTGCACCCCCGGGGGGCAGGAAGCCCACTAGCCACCAGGGATTTTTTTTTACAAAGTTCGTGGTGGGGGCTGCCAAGAATGGACATGCCAATGCCCCCACCCACCCCAAAAAGATGCCACTGTCTTTCTGCCCCTCCCAGGAGGCAGATGGGGGCAGTAGCCCCTGATCTGCCCCCCGGGGGGGCAGAAAGCCCACTATGTGCCAGCGATTATGTTGGCTTTTTTATACGCAGGGGTGGGGGCTGACCAGATTGGGCATCCCAATGCCCCCGACCACCCAAAAGAATAGCCACAGTCTTTCTGCCCCCTCGGGGGCATATCAGGGCAATAGCCCCTGACTTCCCCCTCCCCAGGTCGGCAGAAAGCCCACTAGGCACTGACTTTTTTCGGAATGTGCCTAGCTGTTGAATTTGGTTCCTAGCTCTGCCGGCACCTAGGGAAACCTAGCAAACCTATACATTTTTTAAAACTAGACACCCAGGGGAATCCAGGATGGGCTGACTTGACTGGCTCTCACCAGGTTCTGTTACCCAGAATCCCTTGCAAACCTACAAAATTTGTCCCAAAAAACAAATTTTCCTCACATTTCTGTGGTGGAAAGTTCTGGAATCTGCGTGGATCCACAAAATTCCACCCACCCCGCGTTCTCCAAAGTCTTCCGAGAAAAATGGTACCTCACTTGTGTGGGTAGGACTAGTGGCCGCGACAGGAAACGGCCCAAAACGCAACATGGACACACCACATTTTCACAGTGAAAACGGACCCTTTTTTTGCAAAGTGCCTAGCTGTAGATTTTTAACTCTAACTCTGCCGGCACCTAAGGAAACCTAGCAAACCTATACATTTTTGAAAACTAGATACCCAGGGGAATCTAGGATGGGGTGACTTGACTGGCTCTCACCAGGTTCTGTTACCCAGAATTCCTTGGAAACCGAAACATTTGTCAAAAAAACACATTTTCCTCACATTTCTGTGGTGGAAAGTTCTGGAATCTGCTTGGATCCACAAATTTCCACCCATCCCGCGTTCCCCAAAGTCTTCCGAGAAAAATGGCACCTCACATGTGTGGGTAGGCCTAGTGCCCGCAACAGGAAACCGCCCAAACCCAATGTGGACACACCACATTTTCACAGTGAAAACGGACCCTTTTTTTGCAAAGTGCCTAGCTGTAGATTTTGAACCCTAACACTGCCAGCACCTAGGGAAACCTAGCAAACCTATACATTTTTTAAATCTAGACACCCAGGGGAATCCAGGATGGGGTGACTTGACTGGCTCTCACCAGGATCTGTTACCCAGAATCCCTTGCAAACCTAAATATATGTTCAAAAAACACATTTTCCTCACATTTCTGTGGTGGAAAGTTCTGGAATCTGCATGATGTACAAAATTCCACCCACCCGCCTCCTCCAAAGTCTTCCGTGAAAAATGGTACCTCACTTGTGTGGATGGGTCAAGTACCCGCGACAGGCAAGGGCCCAAAACCTATTGAGCGACATCAAAATTACCTATCACAAACCAACCTGGTTTTGCATGGGGGGGTCCCATGAGTTTTTGGCCCCGGGCTCGACGGCCATCTAGGGAAACCTACCCAACCCACACATTTCTGAAAACTAGACACCCGGAGGAGTCCAGCGAGGTATGGCTCGCGTGGGTCCTCCAAAATTTTCTTACCCAGAATCCCCTGCAAACCTCACATTTAGCTGGAAAAAATCATGTTTTTCTCAAATTTCTGCGTGGGAAAGTTCTGGAATCTACGTGGATCCACAAATTTCCTACCACCCAGCGTTCCCCCAGGTCTCCCGATAAAAATGATACCTCACTCGCGTGGGTGGGTCAAGTACCCGCAACAGGCAAGGGCCCAAAACGTATTGAGGAGACATCAAAATTACCTATCACAAAACAACCTGGTTTTGCAAGGGGGTCACCTGGGTTTTGGCCCCGGGCTCAGCGGCCATCTTGGGAACCTACCAAACCCACACATTTCTGAAAACTAGACACCCGGGGAGTCCAGCGAGGTATGGTTTGCATGGGTCCCCAAACGTTTTCCTACCCAGAATGCCCTGCAAACCTCAAATTTAGCTGAAAAAATCACTTTTTACTCAAATTTCTGTGTGGGAAAGTTCTGGAATCTGCGTGGATCCACAAATTTCCTACCACCCTGCGTTCCCCCAGGGCTCCTGATAAAAATGGTACCTCACTTGTGTGGGTAGGCATAGTGGCTGAAACAGGAAATGGCCCAAATCGTATTGTGGAGACTTCAAATTTACCTATAACAAAACTACCTGGTTTTGGGGGGCACCTGGTTTTTGGCCCGGGCTCGCCGCCATCTAGGAAAACCTACCAATCCCACATGTTTCTGAAAACTAGACACCCTGGGAGTCCAATGAGGTATGGCTTGCGTGGATCCCCAACGTTTCCCTACCCAGAATCTCCTGCAACCCTCAAATTTAGCTGAAAAAACATATTTTCCACATATTTTTGCGTGGAATCACCGTGCTGGCACAAATGTCCTACCACCCAGCGTTGCCCTTGTTCCCCGAGTAAAATGATACCTCACTTGTGTTTGTGTCCAAAGCAGAACTGGCTAAAAACGTATTTTTAAAAAATGTAGCGCTTAGAATTCTCGGTGCTATACCCTAAATCCCTATGTTTTGGGCTCTTCCCAGTCACAGGCCTTTGGCCCACCCACACAAGTGAGGTATCATTTTACTCGGGAGAACAAGGGGAACGCTGGGTGGTAGGACATTTGTGCCGGCACGGTGATCCCACGCAAAAATGTATGGAAAAAGTGATTTTTTCAGCTAAATTTGAGGTTTGCAGGGGATTCTGGGTAGGAAAACGTTGTGGGACCCACGCAAGCCATACCTCGCTGGACTCCCCCGGGTGTCTAGCTTTCAGAAATGTTTGGGTTTGGTATTTTCCCAAGATGGCCGCCGAGCCCGGGGACAAAAACCCAGGTGACCCCTCTTGCAAAACCAGGTTGTTTTGTGATAGGTAATTTTGATGTCGCCTCAATAGGTTTTGGGCCCTTTTCTGTCGCGGGTACTTGACCCACCCACGCGAGTGAGGTATCATTTTTATCAGGAGACCCGGGGGAACGCTGGGTGGGAGGAAATTTGTGGATCCACGTAGATTCCAGAACTTTCCCACACAGAAATCTGAGAAAAAGTGATTTTTTCAGCTAAATTTGAGGTTTGCAGGTGATTCTGGGTAGGAAAACGTTAGGGGACCCACGCAAGCCATACCTCGCTGGACTCCCCGGGTGTCTAGTTTTCAGAAATGTGTGGGTTTGGTAGGTTTCCTAGATGGCCACCGAGCCCAGGGCCAAAACTCATGGGACCCCTCTTGCAAAACCAGGTTGTTTTGTGATAGGTAATTTTGATGTCGCCTCAATAGGTTTTGGGCCCTTTCCTGTCGCGGGTACTTGACCCACCCACGCGAGTGAGGTATCATTTTTATCGGGAGACATGGGGTAACACTGTGTGGTAGGAAATTTGTGGATCCACGTAGATTCCAGAACTTTCCCACACAGAAATCTGAGAAAAAGTGATTTTGTTCAGCTAAATTTGAGGTTTGCAGGGCATTCTGGTAGGAAAACGTTGGGGGATCCACGCAAGCCATAACTCGCTGGACTCCCACGGGTGTCTAGTTTTCAGAAATGTGGGTTTGGTAGGTTTCCCAAGATGGCCGCCGAGCCCGGGCCAAAATCCAGGTGACTCCTTGCAAAACCAGCTTGTTTTGTGATAGATCATTTTGATGTCTCCTCAATACGTTTTGGGCCCTTGCCTGTTGCGGGTACTTGAACCACTCACACCAGTGAGGTTTCTGGCTCTGGGCTCGGCGGCCATCTTAGGAAACCTACCGAACCCACACATTTCTGAAAACTAGACACTCGGGGAGTCCAGCGAGGTATGGCTTGCGTGGGTCCCCCAACGTTTTCCTACCCAGAATGCCCTGCAAACCTGAAATTTAGCTGAAGAAATTCACTTTTTCTCAACATTTCTGTGTGGGAAAGTTCTGGAATCTGCGTGGATCACACAAATTTCCTACCACCCAGCGTTCCCCCAGGGCTCCCGATAAAAATGGTACCTCACTTGTGTGGGTAGGCACAAGTGGCTGAAACAGGAAATGGCCCACAATCGTATTGAGGCGACTTCAAATTGACCTATCACAAAACGACCTGGTTTTGAGGGGGTACCATGACGTTTTGGCCCGGGGCTCGGCGGCCATCTAGGAAAACCTACCAAACCCACACATTTCTGAAAACTAGACACCCTGGGGATTCCAGTGAGGTATGGCTTACGTGGATCCCCCAACGTTTCCTTACCCAGAATCCCCTGCAAACTTAGCTGAAAAACATTTCACATATTTTGCTGAAATAATTCACTTTTTCACACATTTTTGTGTGGTAAAGTTGTGGCATCACCGGGCTGACACAAATTTCCTACCACCCAGCGTTCCCCCAGGTCTCCTGATAAAAATGGTGCCTCACTCGGGTGGGAGGCCCAGTCGCACAGGCAGGCCCACAACGTATTGAGGCGACCTCAAAATGGCCTATCACAAAACGACCTGGTTTTGCAAGGCGGGTCCCATGACGTTTTGGCCCGGGGCTCGGCGGCCACCTAGGAAACCTACCAAACCCACACATTTCTGAAAAGTAGACACCCGGGGATTCCAGGGAGGTATGGCTTGCGTGGATTCCCCAACGTTTTCTTACCCAGAATCCCCTGCAAACCTGAAATTTTGCTGAAAAATCACTTTTTCACACATTTTTGTGTGGTAAAGTTGTGGCATCACGGGGCTGACACAAATTTCCTACCACCCAGCGTTCCCCCAGGTCTCCCGATAAAAATGGTGCCTCACTCGGGTGGGAGGCCCAAGTACCCGCGACAGGCAAGGGCCCACAACGTATTGAGGCGACCTCAAAATGGCCTATCACAAAACGACCTGGTTTTGCAACGGGGTCCCATGACGTTTTGGCCCAGGGCTCAGCGGCCACCTAGGGAAACCTACCAAACCCACACATTTCTGAAAAGTAGACACCCGGTGGATTCCAGGGAGGTATGGCTTGCATGGATCCCCCAACTTTTCTTACCCAGAATACCCTGCAAACCTGAAATTTGGCTGAAAAAATCACTTTTTTCACACATTTTTGTGTGGTAAAGTTGTGGCATCACGGGGCTGACACAAATTTCCTACCACCCAGCATTCCCCCAGGTCTCCCGATAAAAATGGTGCCTCACTCGGGTGGGAGGCCCAAGTACCCGCGACAGGCAAGGGCCCACAACATTTTGTGATAGGCAATTCTTGAAATGGTCACCTCAATACGCTGTGCAGGGTCCCATGACGCTGTGGCGGGTACTTGGGCCTCCCACCCGAGTGAGGCACCACATTTTATCGGAGACCTGAGGACACGCTGGGTGGTAGGGAATGTATGCAGCCTGCGTGATGCCATAACTTTACTCACACAGAATGCTGTGAAACAGGAGATTTTTCAGCAAAATGTCAGGTTTTGCAGAGCATTCTGTGTGAGAAAAGCTGTGGGATCCACGGGCAGCCATACCTCCACCTGGAATCCCCAGGTGTCTACTTTCAGAAATGTGTGGGCTTGGTAGGATTCCCAGGTGACCGCGACGAGCTCCGGGCCACAACGTCATGGGACTACCTGCAAAACCAGGTCGCTATCATGATAGGCCATTTTGAAGGTCGCTCAATGACGTTGTGGACCTTGCCGTCGGCTGGTACCTAGGGCCTCCTACCGAATGAGCACCATTTCTGTAATCGGGACACCTGGGGAACGCTGGGTAGGAAATTTGTGTCAGCCCCGTGATGCCACAACTTTTCCACACAAAAATGTGTGAAAAAGGGATTTTTTCAGCAAAATGTCAGGTTTGCAGGGATTATGGGTAAGAAAACGTTGGGGATCCACGCAAGCCATACCTCCTGAATCCCCGGGTGTCTACTTTTCAGAAATGTGGGTTTGGTAGGTTTCCTAGGTGCCGCGAGCCCCGGGCCAAAACGTCATGTGACCCCCTTGCAAAACCAGGTTGTTTTGTGATAGGCCATTTTGAGGTCGCCTCAATACGTTGTGGGCCCTTGCCTGTCGCGGGTACTTGGGCCTCCCACCCGAGTGAGGCACCATTTTTATCGGGAGACCTGGGGAACACTGGGTGGTAGGACATTTGTGTCAGCCCCGTGATGCCACAACTTTACCACACAAAATGTGTGAAAAAAGTGATTTTTCAGCAAAATGTCAGGTTTGCAGGGGATTCTGGCAAGAAAACGTTGGGGGATCCATGCAAGCCATACCTCCCTGGAATCCCCGGGTGTCTAGCTTTTCAGAAATGTGTGGGTTTGGTAGGTTTCCTAGGTGGCCGCCGAGCCCGGGCCAAAACGTCATGGGACTCCCCTGCAAAACCAGGTCGTTTTGTGATAGACCATTTTGAGGTCGCCTCAATACGTTGTGGGCCCTTGCCTGTCGCGGTACTTGGGCCTCCCACCCGAGTGAGGCACCATTTTTATCGGGAGACCTGGGGAACGCTGGGTGGTAGGAAATTTGTGTCAGCCCCATGATGCCACAACTTTACCACACAAAAATGTGTGAAAAAAGGAATTTTTTCAGCAAAATGTCAGGTTTGCAGGGGATTCTGGGTAAGAAAACGTTGGGGGATCCACGCAAGCCATACCTCCTGGAATCCCCGGGTGTCTACTTTTCAGAAATGTGTGGGTTTGGTAGGTTTCCTAGGTGGCCGCCGAGCCCCGGGCCAAAACGTCATGGGACCCCCTTGCAAAACCAGGTCGTTTTGTGATAGGCCATTTTGAGGTCGCCTCAATACGTTGTGGGCCCTTGCCTGTCGCGGGTACTTGGGCCTCCCACCCGAGTGAGGCACCATTTTTTCGGAAGACCTGGGGAACGCGGGTGGGTGGAATTTTGTGGATACACGCAGATTCCAGAACTTTCCACCACAGAAAAGTGAGGAAAATCGTTTTTTTCAGCCAATTTTTAGGTTTGCAAGGGATTCTGGGTAACAGAACGCTGGTGAGATCCAGTCAAGTCACCCCATCCTGGATTCCCCTGGGTGTCTACTTTTCAGAAATGTATAGGTTTGCTAGGTTTCCCTAAGTGCCGGCAGAGCTAGGGTTCAAAAACATACAGCTAGGCACTTTGCAAAAACAGGGTCATTTTTCACTGATAGAACAATGTGAGTCGCCTCAAGTTGCGTTTTGGGCTGCTTGCCTGTCGCGGGCACTAGGCCTACCCACACAAGTGAGGCACCATTTTTATCGGAAGACCTTGGGGAACGCTGGGTGGGTGGAATTTTGTGGATCCACGATGATTCCAGAATTTTCCACCACAGAAAATGTGAGGAAAATGTGGATTTTTTGCCAATTGTTAGGTTTGCAAGGGATTCTGGGTAACAGAACCTGGTGAGAGCCAGTGCAAGTCACCCCATCCTGGATTCCCTGGGTGTCTACTTTTCAAAAATGTATGGGTTTGCTAGGTTTCCTAGGTGCCGGCAGAGCTAGGGTTCAAAACTACAGCTAGGACACCTTTGCAAAACCAGGGTCATTTTTCACTGTGAAGCCATGTGATGTCGTCCACATTGCGTTGTGCGCTGCTTCCTGTCGCGGGCACTAGGCCTACCCACACAAGTGAGGTACCATTTTTTCGGAAGACCTTGGGGAACGCAGCGGTGGGTGGAATTTTGTGGATCCACACAGATTCCAGAACTTTCCACCACAGAAAAGTGAGGAAAATGTGTTTTTTTTGCCAATGTATTTAGGTTTGCAAGGGATTCTGGGTAACAGAACCTGGTGAGAGCCAGTCAAGTCACCCCATCCTGGATTCCCTGGGTGTCTACTTTTCAAAAATGTATAGGTTTGCTAAGTTTCCCTAAGTGCCGGCAGAGCTAGGGTTCAAAAACTATAGCTAGGCACTTTGCCAAAAATCATGGGTCATCTTTCACTGTGAAAATTGTGATGTCGTCCACGGTGTGTTTTGGGCTGCTTGCCTGTCGCGGGCACTAGGCCTACCCACACAAGTGAGGTACCATTGTTTCACGGAAGACTTTGGAGGAAGCGGGGTGGGTGGAATTTTGTGGATCCACGCAGATTCCAGAACTTTCCACCACAGAAAAGTGAGGAAAATGTGTTTTGTTTGCACATATTTTTAGGTTTGCAAGGGATTCTGGGTAACAGAACCTGGTGAGAGCCAGTCAAGTCACCCCATCCTTGATTCCCTGGGTGTCTACTTTTCAAAAATGTATAGGTTTGCTAGGTTTCCCTAAGTGCCGGCAGAGCTAGGGTTCAAAAACTACAGCTAGGCACTTTGCAAAAAAGGGTCATTTTTCACTGTGAAAATGTGGTGCTTCCACGTTGCGTTTTGCGCTGCTTCCTGTCGCGAGCACTAGGCCTACCCACACAAGTGAGGTACCATTTTTTTCGGAAGACCTTGGGGAACGCGGGGTGGGTGGAATTTTGTGGATCCACGCAGATTTCAGAACTTTCCACCACAGAAAAGTGAGGCAAATGTGTTTTGTTTGCCAATTTGTTAGGTTTGCAAGGGATTCTGGGTAACAGAACCTGGTGAGAGCCAATCAAGTCACCCCATCCTGGATTCCCATGGGTGTCTACTTTTCAAAAATGTATAGGTTTGCTAGGTTTCCCTAAGTGCCGGCAGAGCTAGGGTTCAAAAACTACAGCTAGGCACTTTGCAAAAAAAGGGTAATTTTTCATTGTGAAAATGTGGTACGTCCACGTTGCATTTTGAGCCATTTCCTGTTGTGGGCACAAGGCCTACCCACACAAGTGAGGTACCATTTTTATCGGGAGACTTAGGGTAACACAGATTTGTAGAGCAACTGTTATTACCTATTGACTTTCGATGCATTTCTGCCTTCCAAATGAAAGACAATGTGTAAAAATAAGTCATTTTGAAAAATGACCTATAATTCTCATGCTAGTATGGGTACTCCCAATTTCGGAAATGTGCAAATATCTACTGTTTCTAAAATCTACATTTTGTTCCCATTTCAGAAATACATAGGTGTCTTTCATAACAATTTTTCCATGTATACATTTTCCCAAAATAATTGCTATATACCCGGTACATAATAAAAACCATTGCAAGATGCTGCTCAGTTATTGGCTCTGGGTTCGTCGGGTTCTTGGTGAACCTACAAGTCCTATATATCCCCACAACCAGAAAGGTCCAGCGGATATAACGGTATATTGCTTTCAAATAGCTGTCATAATTAGAAGAAGTTACAGGTGAAAACGTTGACACAAATGGCTGTTTTTTTCAACTAATTTTCAATTTTTCCTTTATTTAACTGTTAGTTTCTATAAGGAAAACTTTAAGGATCTACACAAATGACCCCTTGCTGAATTCAGAATTTTGTATACTTTTCAGAAATGTATGGCTTTCCAGGATCCATTATTGGTTTCATACCCATTTCTACCATTAACTGGAAGGAGGTTGAAAGCTCAAAAAATAGCAAAAATAGGCTATGTCCCAGAAAAATGCTAAAACTGTGTAAAAAAGTTGGTTTTCTGACAAAAGTCTGCTTGTCCCTGAAAGCTGGGAAGATGGTGTTTTCAGCACCATAACCCCTTTTTGATGCCATTTGCAGGGAAAAACAAGACGCTTTCATCTGTAGCCCTTTTTCGCATTTTTCCCCAAAAAACAAAATGTTGCTGTATTTTGGCTAATTTCTGGGTCCCTTCCAGGGGAATCCACAAACCCTGGGTACCTTCACAATCCCCATGATGTTAGAAAAAAAGGACGCAAATTTGGCGTGGATACCTTATGTGGTCAAAAAGTTACAGGGGCCTAAGCGTGCACTACCCCAAATAGCCAAAAAAAGGCTTAGCACAGGGGGGGAAAATGCCTAGCAGCGAAGGGGTTAACGGCCAGCAATGGGGAAAGAGCCGTGTGCTGTACATCCTATTGAAATTAGAGAGATCGCGGTGTAATAGTGTTTTGCTCTCTCCCGGCTGCATTCTATCTGAAATTGTGCAGCGGCCCTTATGTTACATAAGGAGACATCTTTCGTATTGGTTCTTTCATCTCTATTATGATAGACAGGTCCCATTGCCATTTTCTCTATAAATCACCATATGCGCCCTGAGGAAGGTGTTTCACCGAAACGCGCGTCGGCGCTGTGAATATGTTCCCTCTATGAACTCATCTGATTCACTAGTCCTGAATAAATCAATGAATTGATTTGAAAAGTTTCTTCTGATGTTAAATTTTAAATTTTTGATTACAATAATTTTTCTTTATTGTTTTTTTTTTTCTGCTTTGATATCACACAAATTGTAAATCAACTTTGCAGATGCGTATTATAATAAGATGGAGATCTGATTTGGTTATAATTTCCATCACATTATTGTTATATGTTTTGAGGGGACTTGGTGCATACCATGTCTTTTTGATACTATTGTTATGCCTGTATTTGTGGTCTGTGTGAGGATGATTGAGTATGATATTGTTTGTATCTTGTGAGTGGCAGTTTTGGAATGGGATCTGTTTTTTCCATAATCTTTAGGATATGATATCTTACTTGTGATATATTAATGTATTTATGATGAAAAAATGAAAAAATAAAATAATGTTTAACATAATTTGGATGTTGTGAAGAATATAGTTTGTGGTCTAGCCAGAGTGGTCAATTAATCACATGACGTACCGCATACTTTAAATTATATAGATAGAGTATCTAGTTTGTGCATTTTGGCTGTATTTCTTTCCCCTGCCTCTCTACCTACATTTAACTTCAGGGGTCCCCTTTTTCATGAGTGGTTATGCAGAACACCACAGCCAGAGTCATCTTATACCTTTCCAATCGAACCCACATAGCCGCCATCTGAGAGATCTCTACTGACTCCCCATACAGAAGAGATGCCAATTCAAGACCTTCACACACACCTACAAAGCCCTCCACGACCTAGGACCTGCCTACATCAACCATCGCCTGAACTTCAACCAACCCCCTAGACACGTGTGCTCCTCTTTGCTCGCCCTTGCACACACCCCCTGCATCTGTCACAGCTGCAGCGGTGGCTGCTGCTTCTCCTACATCGCTGCAAAGCCCTGGAACGACCTTCCCCTCCAGCTCCGGTTAGCCCCCTCACTGGCAGACTTCAGAAAGAGACTCAAGACCTGGCTCTTTGACGGAGACACATCGCCCAGGTACCCTTAGGGGTGACAGTGTTGCGCTTTAGAAATCCTGATTGATTGGTTGATACGTTGCACTACTGATTATTAATTTGTGTACTCGATCTGATTTGACAATAATTGAAAATCTAATACCAGTAGGTAAGAAATGTTTTATGTTGCCAAGTTTTTGCAATCTGTATTCATAAAATTCAACATTATTTTGTACATATTATTCGTAAAGAATTTGAATATGAATATTGCTTATTCATGTCATATTGCCTATTATATTTTAATGGTTAAAGTAAAAATGTGCATTACATAATGGAGTGGAAACCTGCGTCTTTCACAGATTTCCATGCATAACCTGGAAAACCTTTGTGAATTATACAAAGTCAGAAATCTGCATCCATGCAAGGTTGGAAACCTGCAGGTACAGAGTTCTAACTTTGGTTGTTAACAATGCCTTCATTGTTTAATATCTTGGCAAAAAGATTGAAATATATTTACCTTTGGCAATAGATTAGAAGTATGTAGAGGTGCTCCTAGGGAGATAATTAGCCACATGACTTTATGATGCCTACCATGCAGGCTACTTCCGCACTATTAAGCAAAAGCTGTATAAATGTCTTCTTTGCTAAGTTCTATGGAGCACGTAAGAATATGTTTTCATCTGTCTGTATTTTAGCTCCAAATGTAGCACCGTCTGATGTTGGAGGCGGTGGTGGAAGCAATGGGGAACTGACAATAACATGGACGGTGAGTGTATTTTCCATCACTAATTACCATGTTGGCCAATTTGGTAGTGATATTTCTATACAATTGTGCGCATTACCAATGCAGCTGAATTATTTCTTTGTATGTTAACTGCACAAAGGCAGACAACTTTAGGCGTGCACCTGAGCTTGTGTATTCACAAAAACGAATTTTAAAGGCAATATATGGAGAGGCGGTTTGGCTGTCCTTTATTAATCTTCTTTTGTTTGGGCAGCATCTTGTTTGGGCAATTGCTCATAACAGAAAGAGACAATTAACAAAGACCACCTTCTATCATATAAATTAGGAAGAAGCTTTGCATGATGTAACTCCTGATTGGACATTAATTTATTAAGTGGTATTGTATGCTTTGTTGAGTTTTGAGTTACTCGTGTTCTGGCCATTACTGCTAATTTTTACATTAAGATTTTACCACAAACAACGCATGATTATGCAATGTGTCATAATGCCATAATTTCAGGAATTTCATGTAAGACGAGTAATGAGAAATTCCCGATATTATGCGAATTACAATGCATAATATAAATTTAACCTTGGTCTACAAACAAAGTGTACTGTACGACATAGGCTTGTTGGTAGTGTGTAATGAAGTACATAAACAAACGGCTGTGCCTCTGTGGTTGTTTCTTGCCACTCCCTAGTGATGATTATGTTACGTATTGTTTTGACTACTGGTGGGCTTGCCCCCAGAGCTCTTCTCCATGCCAGTGGACATTGACCGCAGTGGGTGGGGTCAATGATGCACTGTGCTGGGTTACCTAATGTACTCTCTGCTGCATGTGTGATTATGTGCTTTTTGGTATGTGCTTTGCAAATTGATCTTGCCTGGTGGTGAAATAGTTCTTTCTATCAAGCTCACTGTACCACACATGTGCCCTGCACATTAAGGAAACTTGGCTGCACACAAGCAGTATATATTCTACCCTGTATGGGAGATGGAGTGTCTTTGGACTGATCTACTGGGACCTGGCACCAGCCAGGGAAATCTGCTACTAGAAACTAAAGTGGAGCTGTTCATCTGACACCAGAGGCAGAGTGCTGGAGCAGAGAATGAGTGCCTTTGAACACTAAAGTGTGGAGGGGAGGGATCAGAGGCTACATACAGCAGTGTCACTATTGTTCAGTGATTTCAATAAACACAACTGGTTCTGCACATTATGTGGGGGTAGCAATTTGTGTGGTGATGCTGGCAGGGCAGCCTACATGTGGTCACTGGGAAAGGGTTCTAAAAAAGGAATGAATGGGTTATTAAGGCCCAATCTTTAAACTGTCTCATTATGGAAAACAGAGTGTCACTACTCCCAAGAGGAAGACAATAGCTCCACTTAGGAATAATTGCTGGAGTGTTGTCTTAAGAATAAGACCCCTTCATTGTTAAATAAGAACACAGCTTGTCTTAAGCAGTGGCATCGATGAAAAAGCAAGGGGAACTGTTAAAGATCTTATGATGTGAGAACAAAACACCCTACATCACTCTCACACCCCTCCCTCGCAGGCTAGCTGTCAGACTCTACTGGAAGCAGTCTTACACCACTCATAAACTAGCAGTCTCACTTTCCTGGAAGCATCCTCACACTCCTCATAGATCACACAGCACACACGACTCAGTGCAGCAGGCTCACACCAATGACAGCACCCATCACAGAATAAAAGGCACACACTACTGGAATCATTCCCACATACTTCACAGACTAATAGCAAAGCCAATAATTCCGGTTGATAACTGAAAGTGCCTCTTCATTGATTGGTGAGGGTGTGCGTGATATTGTGGGTGAAAGCAAGAATCAGTAAATGAGTGGATAAATAGATGCATGAGTGACTGAGTACATTGATGATCATTGATTGACCACTTGACTGCTAGGGCTTCTTTCTGGTCCGGAGCCCTTTTTGGATGTTTGAGGCAGTTTGTGCTTAAGTCTTCATAACTTTTTTCACAAAAGGTATCCAGGCTAAATTAGCAATAGGAACAATCTAGTCCAAACCGCCAGGCCAGGTACTTCCTGAAATAGAACACAAGCAACCCACTCGCGGTTTCACCCTTATTAGGGCTCATCAGTTGGGTATAGCTTGGCTCCAGTGGCACAGTGTGCACAGGACCCGCGTCTCTGCTTATCTGTTCCACTTAGAGCATCACACTGAAATATACAAAAAAGTGATGGATGGAATGCTTGAACTAATCTCGACCACTGGTAATTACTCAGGCTGCATCCCAGTACATCGTTATTTTGTACACAATGCCACCTCAGTTTGGATCTAGCCATATGCAAATCAGTCTTGACACTGCTGCAGTAGGAACAGTCCAACCAAAATTTCCAGGCCAGTCCTCACTAAACTGGAAGAAAAGCAACCCAAGACCGGTTTCAGCCTTATTAGGGCCCGTCAGTTTGGTATTGCTTGAGTCCAGTAACACAGTGTGCTCGGGACCTACGTCTGGGCATGCCCGTCCCATTTAGGGTATCGTACTGCAGTATGCAAAAAAGTGATGGATGGAATGCTTGAATTAATCTCAGCCGCTGGTAATTACTCGGGTACAGTGGCAGAATGGCGAGTCCTTCAGGTCTCCTCACAGGTCTCAAACAGATGGCGCAGTCCTTCTTCTGTTCACCATAGGTTCAAAGTGTTCTGAAAAAGGTGTCTTGGGGTGCTACATTTATTCCTATTACTAGCTTGTGGGTCCAGGTAACTCCTGGCCCCTACCTAACCAATAGGCTAAAAGTTCCCAGGGGCAACCCTCCCCACTTTTGCAGCAGTTCATGTGTGCCTTACTGCAAACAATCCCAGAGAACCCCTCACTCAATAAATTCAAGATGGAGAAACACTTCTCCATCTGTGCAGAGCATGTTTGCCCACCCTAAGATGTGGTCAGGTTAGTTAGCAGCTCCTCCTCTTTGATCACTCCAAACCAGTTCTGGGGGCAGCTTTCACTCCACTGGGCTTGGTGCCTACCTGAGTGGGATGACAAAGGAAAGTGCCTGTTCAAGGGTCATCTGACATCTGCTTCTGACAGGGGAGACCCCTTTGAAGTAAATTAGCTTCCTGGTCTTCCTGCCAGGGGAAAAACACCTCCCCACACACAGGCCAATGTCTCTGCTTAGGGAGCATTTTTACACACCTCATCAGGGCAATTCACCAGCTATGTGACATCTGGACACTAATGCAAATTAGCTTCCAGAAGCTTCAGGCAGAGTAAAGGTCAATGTCTAAATTCCCCTCTTTCTTAATATTTATAAAAAATCCAAGTTTCACCATTGAGTTGGGTTTTTAATAAATATAAAAATTGTTATTTGATCATTTTTCTAGCTGGTTCACAGCTTGGAATAGCAGAATGAATAGTTAATACTGCCTCCAAATGTTTCTGTATGAGCAGGTCAAGCCTCCCTACAGTGAATATAGCTTTTAGGCTCTAGTCACTGTAAGGACATGTTAATTTTAAATATACATTTCTACATGTCCTACTTTTAAATACCATGCACCCTGCCTTGAGAGCAATAAGACCTATATAGGGGTGACTTGTTAATATTGCTGTAAATATTTACTGCCCATGGCACATAATTACATCAAGTAGCATAATGGTATAATTTCGTAAATTTTGCATAACCTGTATAATGCAAAATTACCAAATTTACACAAATTAGGCGGGTGTAATTTAAATTTCCCCCAGCCCTATTTAATACTCTCCTAAAGGTACTCCTTCAAGACCCCCCTATTATATTTACACGTTCTGGGATGATGGCCAGGCCCAATTCCTGGGTGGTTTGCACCACTACATTTTTTTACTTTTTTCCCACAGGCGTCAATTGGTGGCTGGGGGGCGTCCTGCTCCATACAGGGGCAGATTGGGGGTAAACTCTCCCAATGCATCCGCAGGGAGCAGAAAGACTGCTGCAACTGATATGGGGTGTGACCACTGTCCGTTGCCTGGTTGGACCGCCTCTACCCCTTTTTATATTTTTAACTCTTCTTCCCTGGTGCCTTGTGGGCTTTCTCCCCCCAGCCCCCACACCCTGAAGCAAATTGGAGGTATACCACCCAATCCACCCCAGGAGGGCAGTAATGCCATGGAAAGACTGTTGCACCCGTTTTAGGGTGGAGGCACGACCACAAACCATATTGGGGCAACCCCACCCTGTCTTTTGTTTAGGCATACAATTTCTGTGGTATCTAGTAAGCTTTTGCCCACCTTGAGATTGGGATAAATCCCCTCAAACCACCACCGGCAGGGCAGAAAGGCTGTTACACCCATTCGGGGGTTGGGACAAAACTCGATGCCCCCCCCCCAGCCACCCACTAGGGGAGGAGAAGGGGTGATTTTTCTGTGGAGAGCACTTGCCTATGCCTTTAGGGGGACTGCACTCCCATTCCTTAGGGTCTTATGGGTGGACCCCTGCGCAGGGATCACCCTCCTGAGGCAAGCACTAAGCAGGGATCCAGTAAGGAGGGATATAATTGAAAAGTGAAGCTTTTCCTCTTCCAAAGGTACTTCTGCCATCAAAATCAGTGCTCAGGGGGGCTGAGAGATGCTCCTGTGCACTGAGGCTTTAATGTTCAAAATAATGACATCAGTGCGCCCTAGATGCGGATCGTCATTACAAAACAAACAGCCATGGGTTGCTGGGTAAGCTCTTCCCCAGCAGCCCAACCTGGAATGAAAAAAAGGTAATTCCTCTGGTGCCACCACTAGAGTGATTCCCTGCCTTGGATGCATTTATGTGACCTCCAAGTCCACAGCACCCGGCTGGGAGTGGTGTTGACATGGAGGTCACATCAATAACACCCAAGATGTTAAGTACATTGAAGGATGAATGAGTGCCTGCAAGAATGGAAACATTCAGGCACTTACAGTTATAAGCCAAACACATTGGCTTTGCTTGTACTTGTTGAGAAAGGTGCAGACTATGGGGCACATTCTTGCTTCTCTCACAGGGGGCAAGTCCCACACTACCAGACATATTGTTCCAACCCTCCCATACAAGCATTACTGCATTGCTGACAGAACTCCCACACAGATTAGCAATCACACTCACATAGGGGTGTGGGAAATTTGCATAATTTGCTTTCATGTAATTGCATGAAGTTCTGGGAAAATTGCACATAATTATGCAACATGTAAATCTGTCATTTAGCACTATATTTTAGCACGGAATTCACTCTTGCATCACTTTTTTACATGAGAACACATTTTGTACTAAAAATATAGGCCAAAGAACACATTGGCTGCAAACAACAGCATATAATCTTTTTTCTAAATGTTCGCATTGTTTCTGCACTACGATTTTGCCACAAATTCTGGCGTAAGTATGTAACCTGGCCTAATGACATGATTTTCTGTAACAAGCATAACACAAAATTACATAAATTTACATTTTGCCTGGGCCTACTCGCGAGTGACGCGACCAGAAGCGGCCTAACACTATTTCGGCCAGCTCACCCCCGACTGATCACTACCGTCTGCTGAACCCTCCCTCTGACCATTCTCTGGGTGTTCCCAAGTTACCATCACCTCTGTCCATAAATCTGCAATGGGGGGGCGTATCCCTCTAGCCTCTTCTGTAGTCAGTGCTCTCTCTTCAGCTTTCGCACACTTGGTGACATCCTCCCTCAAGGCCTGTGCTCCAGGGCCTCTGGCTGATTTCCAAGTCATGGCAATTAGTCTCTTAGCCAACACCAACTTTAAGTCTATGAACCTCATGCCAACTTTTTGCGAGGCAGGTCTTGGGAACAGCCCCAAAAGACATGCCTCCAGGGTACAGGGAGGGGACCGCTCAAGTGTCTTCTTCAGGGCTTTAAGTATTTCCTACCAATAGGGATTCAAGTTAGGGCAATGCCATACCATGTGTGCAAAATCGGCATCTATGTGACCGCATCTGGGGCATGGGCGGGGTCCGCCTCCATACACCACTTGGAGTTTGTGCGGTGTCATATGCGTCATGTGTATATAATTGAATTGTGTATATTTTAACCTTGTGTTCTTGGAGATCTTCCGTGGGGAGCCTAGAATTCTCCTCCACTTCGGGTCTGACAACTCTCTTTCCAGGATCCTCTCCCACCTATCCCACAGGGCCAGCAGGGGGCTAAGCACCATTGTCGCAAGGGATCTGTAGAGCCATGTCCCTGAGTGTCTAGTTGATCCCAGTGATACCAATAGCTGTAGGACATCGTGCGTCCTGGGCTCTTCCCAGTCCGCTGCCCATAAGTCTTGAAATGTTTGTGTCAGTGCTTCATATGTAAGGAATTGTCACAGCAGCAAGTCATATTGTTCCATCAAGTCATCTAGTGTCAGTAAAGTACCCTGGTGGTAGCAGTCGCCCACCGTGACAAGTCCAGCATCTGTCCAGGCCGACATCTGTCCAGAGGTAAAATATGAAGTAGGCTCCATAGGGACGGGTGGGCGATCCCCCATTATTCGAAACCCCATAAGCACAGGCCTGTGGTCGGCCAAAGTGTGCCCCGAGTACGTGGCATGTTGAGTGAGTCTCTGGGAGCACACAAAACTGTCTATTCGGTGTGTAAGTTATGGATGTGAGAAAAATAGGAGAAGACTCGTTCCTCCATGTGCTGTGTCCACCAGACATCTACCATCTCCCAGTGCTTAAGCCACTCCTTCAGCCCCCATGCCAGTTTGCTCGCCCCCGTTCTTCTCAGCGGGGTTGCTGAGTGGTCCAGTGACACGTCCAGCATGCTGTTAAAATCACCCCCTATCAAGAAATTGTCAACCGGGAGGTCAGCCAAGTGTGTGAAAAGTGAGTTTAAAAAGACGATTTTATCCTGATTTGGAGAATATAGGCATCCCAATACAATTTATTTTCCAAATAATCTACCCTCTACCAAGACAAATCTACCCTCTTTGTCTATAACGGGATGGGTAGGTTCAAATGTGACCCCCCCATTCCATATCATGACCCCCCACAGCATACGCCGAGTAGGAGGTGGCATAAAGCTGGCCCCGCCACCTACGCTTCAATCTATCTATCTTGGCTCCTACCAAGTGGGTCTCTTGAAGCAAAGCGATCTGTACTCCCCGCTGACAGTGGTATCTATGAATATTATGTCTCTTTAGGGCAGAGCCCATTCCCCTGATGTTCCAGGACATAAATGTCAGGTCTTGTCTTTGTTCAGTCATACCAAGTTACATCAAGTTATCTTTGTCGGTGTCCCCCCTCAGCCCCCTGCCCACACACCCCACCCCCATGGTGCACCATGCAGCCCCCGTATAAACACAAGAGGCATCATGGCAACGGCCAGCCATCCAAACTTAAAATCACAAACAACTCCCAAATGAATATCTCCCTTGCTGTAAGAGCAATTCTGTGAGGTGCGGGCCAAGAGGAACTGGCCAAGTCCTTACAAATCCGGCCCAAACATATTGGCCTGTACAATGATCTGTCCAGCGAACATTTAAGCCTGCAAAGTATAGAACATGGACAAGAGGTGTGCAGGGTGATATGTAGCAACCCCAGAGCTGACCTACCCTACCCCAGACCCAATCTCTTACAACCTCCATAACCACAGGGCCTTGTACAATAATGGATATCAAAGTAAGTCATCCTCCGTCTGGGGCGTAAGGGTTGGGATGCCGGTATCATCTCCCTGCGAGGACATGGAGTCAGAGAGTGTCGACTTGCGTTCAGAATCAGTGTCCGCCTCCCATGGTCTCCTATGTTCCTGCACAATGTCTGCCACACTGTCTAGTAGAATAGTTTTGGTGTCTTCAATGGCTGCTAGGATCTTATGAAGTTGGAGAAGGATAGGGTCCCACCTGGGCCACGTCATCTTTATCAGCCACTGCATCTCGAGGGGAATCAACCGATATCAGGTGGGACCCCTGACGATATGACCCATGCCTTCCCCATCAAGACTGCAATAACTGGGGTATTCTAAACATAGGGAGGTGCCCAGGGATGCGTGCGCCCACCCTGGTGCGACTGTGGATGTTCTGCGCTGTTACGACGGACCTCGCTGCGCAGTCTCAACAGTGTCTCAGTCTGAGGGCATCCCAACCTTGCTTATCTGAGGGTTATACGGTGGAGCCACATCCATCCATCAGGCACAGGGAAGGTATGGTAGGAGGCAGCCAGTCCAAGGTGGGGTAATTCAGCACTGGAAGGAATAGAAGATGACCACTATCTATATGTTGTTCTGTGCGCCTCCGCTATCCCCTCATCAGGCCTCAGTCTCACAATGGGGTATCAGGTGGTCAGTCTAATGCAGGTAGGTACACATTCCTCAGTGAATTCCTGCTAGGGCAAAGGTCCATCGGGAGGTGCCACCGCAATTATATACTATACTTCTGGGCTGAGTTTAGGCAGGCAGGCTGCAGCAATGGTCATTGCTTACACTCACCCCCGGGGAGCTACATGCCAACACCTTCACCCTACGGACTCACCGCCACTCCAGGGGATCCCTAAGAAGGACGTGGCACCTTCCGGGGCCTATCGTCTCTGGTGCTCCCCCACCAGTCACAGGTCATATCTCCAGTGCCTCCGCGGAAAAAGGGCATCCTCAATTCGCCGCAGCCCGGCCCTCCTCGACTCTCTCAGGAACTGCTCTCGGGCGTCAGCACAGCTCTGCGTCTCTTTCCCCCACAAGGGGCAGGCCTCTCCAGTAGATGTAGGCAGGGCAGTGGTGTGTGAGAATTCCAGGACCAGTCCACTGTTGGGCCATTGCACCGCAACCTCTACTCCGACTGCCCACGCATTCCCCACCAATAGCTGCCCCAGTGCCAGGGGTGTCGTAGAAGGTGTTCCCCGGGCTCTGATCTGTCCACTGCCCAACAGGGTTATCCTCTGGGCCTCCGGGCTCCTGCGGCTCCGTCGCGGCCTCCAATGATCCTCCCCAAGATCCGACAGCAATGGTACTCAAGGCACCGCAGCTCCCCAAGGTATCGCCTTTCTCTCTGAGGCAATTGCCCAGGGGCCGCAGTCCACGAACACACACTCCACCATCCTCGGGCTCAACCTTTGTTCGGGCAGTCACCTCCCGCAAGAAGAAGCACTCTAGACAGCCCGTTGCCGGCACCAATGGAGGCCACAGCCAGCATGGACGAGCCGCGACCCCACAAGAGGCCGCCGTGGGATGGGCAGCACGGGTCTGGTTTGATAAGGGGCCGATGTCGCTGGATTGCAGGAGAAATGGTGGGCTCGCACGGAGCTGGATTAAAACGCATCCGATGCGGCCACCATCTTGGCCACGCCCCAAAAATGAATGTTTAATGCATTCTTCTTGAAAACGCAGTGACATATCCAGCTGAAATGTCCTGCAAAGTTGTAATCTAAAAACTATCATCAGAAAATCTATCAACTTGGCATGTTGCCCATTTATTATGTAATTCTCTCTGTTTCACCTCATTCCGGGTTGAGGCTTGCTGTAAGAAATGGAAGTATTACTTGAGGGCAATGAGGACCCACATCAAATAATAGGCACAGTCCTTGTCAGGGTAAACTACAGAAGTCACTGAATAAAACTGTGCTTAACCCTCGGGTAGCTTGGCACAAAAGCAGTCAGACTTAACTTAGAGGCAATGTGTAAAGTATTAATTAAGTACTCACACAATAATACAGTGAGAACACAACACAAGAATAATCGCAAACTAATTTAGAAAATTAGAGCACATTTTAATAAATACAATCCAATAAGTAGAACGAGAGACATGAATTGTTTAATTTTAAGTTTCAAAATAGCTCCAAAAATCATTAAATGCCAACTGCAGCTATCTGCTTGTACTTGACCGGGACAAGGGTGCTTAGTTTCTTTTTTTTTTAATGTACTGTTTATTGTTCTCATTCTTTGCTTTTTTAGGTTTTACTGGCAGCTTTGAGCTCGCTACCAAAGAAGACCCAGCAAACCCTTCAGCAATCGGGCTTACCTCAACATGCTTAGTTAAGGAACTTGGGGCCAGATGCATCAACAATCCATTTTGCGATTTCCTAATTGCGAATTCTTGCGATTCGCAATTGGAAAATCGCAAAATGGAATGCATGAAAGTGTGTTTAACACTTTCTGCGATTCCTAGGGGATCGCAAATGACCTACCTCATGAATATTAATGAGGTAGGTTGCAATTTGCGACCCCCTAGGAATCGCAAAAAATCACGGGGATGGTGGCCTGCTGGGGTCAGCAGACCACCATGTCTGTGATTGCTTTTAAATAAAGCAAACTTTTTTTTTGTAAAGCAGCCCGCTTTTCCTTAAAGGAAAACGAGATGCTTTACAAAAGAAAAACGAAAAGTTTTCTTTTCATATTTTAAGAGCAGGACGTGGCCGTGGGACCACTGCCTGCTCTTAAAATTGGTTTTACAAACATTCACAAAGGGGGACCCCTTCCCATTTGCGAATGTCTTACCACCTACTTGAAGTAGGTGGTAATATGCGAATGGTTTGCGACCGCATTCACGGTCACAAAACATTCATGCATACTGTTAGGATTCGCTATTTGGAAGGGACGCCCTAAACACGCCCCTTCCAATTAGCGAATCGCAAACCCATTTTGCGATTCGGCAACAGGTTACCGAATCGCAAAATTGGGTTTGATGCATCGCAAAAGCATTTTTTGCGATCGCAAACGGGACGATTCTGCGAATTGGTCCGTTTGCGAGGAGAAAAATGCTTGATGCATCTGGCCCATAGTCCAGTAGGCCTGGTTTATGCATATAAATATGTTTCACATCAAACAAAGGATCTATTCACAAAGGCATTTTGAGGCACTTAAAAATTACATTTGTAATACTCTTTTAGATAATCTTACATGCCTTCTTGAATTCGCTTCAAAACATCCAAAACGGAACTATTCGCTGAATATTCATACAAAATTAGTACTGTCCTCTCTAACACTTTTACTAATAGGCTGTTGGATGTTTCAAGGCTGTTTCACCATTGCATTTAAGAGTATGTAAAGCAGTAATATAGTAGAATGTTTTGACGTACTCTGAAATGACTTTGTGAATAAGACCCAAAATGTACAATAAATTGCAAAACGAAATGTATAGCTGCTTATAATAACTTGGTTACCGATGTAATCATTAAAAATGTCAGACTGCAAAAATGTGCATGAAACATGCAATTTGCAAATTGTAATAGTCTGTTATTAAAGACCACAAAGTAAAAATAGAGAAATGAAAAATGCACTTGTCATCGTTGTACGACCTTTTCTTAAGAGAAACCAATGCATCACTGTTCTTTAAATACTTTGTTATGCCTCGTGTCCTAATTTTTACCTGATTCAGCGTTCTTCATCACCGTGATTCATTCATGTTCTTTCAAACATGTGCTTCACCTCATCAATTATGAAAAGTGATTACACTCACTATATGCAATTTTTCAACTAAAATATATTCATGCGAATTTTAAATTAGTTGCAATTATGCCCCAAACCAGTTTAAAAAAAAAAATGTTATCTATGTGTTCAGAACTTGGTAAAAAATGTATGTGTTTGTGTGTAGAACACTAATTTCTTAAAAAAAAATAACGTACTACTTTGAATCTCCACATCGACACACCTTCATTGAGACTAGGGATATGCAAACGTTCCGTAGAAATCCAGGTGATCGAGATACATCAGCAGACTTCAACCTTCACGGAGATAGGGGAATTTTCTCATCACCATTAGCTAATCCCTGCAGCCGAAAGTGCCGAATAGCATCCGAATGGCGAGCCACATACTTCTCCTTTCGCACTGTCTGTAGTTCAGACAAATAAGAGATTTGTAAATAGGGTCCAACCGCACACCCTACACAGTGTAGCTTACTACCCATGTAGGCAAGTGCTTTCAGCGGCCAACATTGGGGTAGTAAGCGCTATATAAATATTAAAGTACAATACAATATAATGAATGCGGCAATGGACTGTATCAGCGTAGACTGCATCCCCTAACAGACAGAAAGAGCAGTTGAGCAAATGGGATGGGTCATCCCAGGTGAACAATATCTTTGTATACTAAGCCAGAAAATGCATGTGTATAACAGACTATGTAAGTATTCCTGTTTCAGTGTGCATATGGGTGTGTATCTATAGAGGGGCTTATGCCTGGTACTAACACATAGAACTAAGGGTCATGTGTATATATATATATATATTCACTGAAAAAACCATAGGTTTTAGGGACAGTTATAGTTAGTTGGACATTGCACTCGTACAAAACCCGTGAAATTCCCCCGTTATAGTTAGTTCAGCTAACTATAACTCACGCCCCCGCAATGCACTGCTGATGACGTCACATATTACATCACTCATGACATGGTCAGTGACATCACTGATGACATCTCAAATGACATCACTGATGACAGCACTGATGACATCATCCATGTGATAATTTGAGGCATCTTCTCACACCCTAATATAACTTTTGATACACCCACTGTAAATTACAGACTACCATTGTCAAAACCATAGACACTCCAACACCAATTACTATATACACACTCACTGATTCTTAGGTCTACACACACACATCTACTCACTCACCCGTACAGTCACTCATACTTATGGTCACTCAGTCCAGGACTATGATATGCACTCATACACCTATATAAACACTCACACACCGCCACTCATCCATAGAGGTACTCACACACCTAGTCAGTCATGCAAAAAATTAAGCACACACCCATTTACTCACCTATACAGTTATACACACACCAACTCACTTACTCATACAAATACTAGCACATTCTTCAGTGATGTCATCAGTGATGTCACTGACCATGTCATGAGTGATGTAATATGTGACGTCATCAGCAGTGCATTGCGGGGGCGCGAGTTATAGTTACCTGAACTAACTATAACGGGGGAATTTCACGGGTTTTGTACGAGTGCAATGTCCAACTAACTATAACTGTCCCTAAAACCTATGGTTTTTTTCAGTGAATTTCAAAGGTTTTTAAAATGCTAATTTCTAACTATAACGTGTCTGAAACCTATGGTTTTTTCAGTGAATTTCAAAGGTTTTTTAAATGCTAATTTCTAACTATGACGTGCCTGAAACCTATGGTTTTTAAGTGAATTTCCAAAGGTTTTTTAAATGCTAATTTCTAACTATAACGTGCCCCGCCCCTCCCTTCACCACTGTGCAAACGCGCCCCGTGGCGCGTTTTAAGTTGGGGGATTAAGTCCCCTTGAATCATGAGGGTCCCTGGGGTCCAACTAGCCCACCCTGTACCTCCAGTATGCGCCAGGAGCTGCGTTGCAGAGAGGTGTTCAGAGGCCACGCCCCTTTTACACCTCTCTGCAACGCAGCTCTGTGGCGCTTCTGGACGTACCTGGTGGGCTAGTTGGCCCCATGGACCCTCAGGATTGAAGAGGATTTAATTCCCCATCTTAAAACGTGCCACGGGCCTGTTTGCACACATGTCACCTGAAGCCCCGCCCCTCCCTTCACCACTGTGCAAACGCGCACCGTGGTGCGTTTTAAGTTGGGGGATTAAATCCCCTTGAATACTGAGGGTCCCTGGGGCCAAGTAGCCCACCATGTACCTCCAAAAAGCGCCACAGAGCTGCGTTGCAGAGAGGTGTAAAAAGGGGCGTGGCCTCTGTACACGTCTCTGCAACGCAGCTCCCTGGCGCATACTGGAGGTTCCTGTTGGGCTAGTTGGCCCCCAGGGACCCCCAGTATTCAAAGGGAATTACTTCCCCTTCTTAAAACGCGCCAAGGGGCGCGTTTGCAGACTGCTGCAGGGAGGGGGCGGGGCCTCCGGCACGATGCCGTTTTTTTTTTTTGTTCTTATTTTTTTTTTATGGGAGGGGGGCTGCGTGGCCCCCGTTCCCTCGGCTACTTTTGGCCCCGGGGACCCCATCCCCCGAAGCCTCAGCATGTTCTTTTTTTTTTTTTAAACTAAAAAAACGGGAAGGGGGCCGCGTGGCCCCCCTTCCCTGGGCCTCTACTGGCCCCGGGGACCCCATCCCCTGGGGCATGCCCACTGTTTCTTTTTTATAAACTATTTGGAGGGGGGCTGCGTGGCCCCCCTCCTCAGGCCATTTAAGGCCCCGGGGACCCCATCCCCCGGGGCCGGCCTTTGCGTCTTAAAAAAAAAAAAAACTTTTTGGGGGAAGGGGGCTGCGTGGCCCCCCTCCCGGGCCACTAATGGCCCCGGGGACCCCATCCCCCGGGGCCTGGCCACTTGTTGGGGACCATGGGGGGGTCCCCAATCCCCGCACGGTCCCGCCGGCTCCCCGCGTCCTGCGGGAGCCGGCTTTGCTTTTCCATAAGGGGAGCTGCTGACATGCAGCTCCCCTTATGGAAAAGCAATCTGCTTTGCTTCATTGAAGCGAGAGCAGGTTTCCCTGCTCTCGCTTCAATGAAGCAAAGCAAGTTTGCAATGACAGGACGGGAGCCGCGAGGCTCCCGTCCTGCTATTGCAAACAGTAGTGTCCCGGGGGTAGGCACCCCGGGACACTGCAGGAGCCGGCCCTGGGGGGTGGCGGTCCCCAGGGCCACACAGGCTCCAGGAGGGGGCCGCACGGCCCCCCTCCCCACATCTGCAAAGCCCCGGGGAGGTGGTGGTCCCCGGGGCTTCGGGGGTCCAAAACGGACCCCATTTTAAATTTGTTAGTGCCCCGGGGAGGTGGCGGTCCACGGGGCGTGTGGGGGGACTGGAGCCCCCCACACAGGTCTTTGAAATAAAAAAAAAGAAGCCCCGGGGGGGTGGCGGTCCCCGGGGCTGCGGGAGGGCGGAGAGCCCTCCCACACCATTTTTTATTTAAAGCCCCAGGGGGTGGCAGTCCCCGGGGTTTGGGGGGGCCTTAGAGGCCCCCCCATAAAATCTAAACCCACCCCCGCATGCCCCCGGGACTTGGGCCACCCGGGGCAATTAGCATCGAAGCGCGGGAGACCGCGCTCGATTTTATCGGCGGGATCCGCGCACCCTAAGCGCATCCCGCCGATTTAAAAAAAAAAAATGCTTTTTTCTGCCCAGGGCGTCCTTGTGGGACCACCTGAGCAGACCTAGGGTGTCAGGGTGTTTCTACCCTGCCCCCTTTTTGCGCTTTGCGCACTTGTTTCTGTCCCTCGGTTCTACCGAGGGACAAAATGGCTGCCAACACTTCCTGATTTGGAGTGTTGACAGCCACTTGACAGCCAATTAGCATGCAGCTCGTGATCGGGAGGGTACGCGGACCCTACTCGGCCATAGATATATATGTGACTTTACTTTTGATTTTCTCAGGAACTACTGAACGGATTTACGCCATTTAAGCAAAAGGCACGACACTGAACCAAGGGCTACCTCTTTGCCAAATTTGGTGTAATTCCGTTCAGCAGTTCGGGCTGTAGCTGCGACTAAAGGTTCCTATGGAAAAATGAATGGGGAAAACACGTTTTGGGACCCCCCTTTTTTCTCGGCCCCCGCTTGACGAATCACCCCGAGACTTTCAGGATAGGAGCGGACCGGAGCGCCCCAACAAGTTGGAAGCTTTCGCGAAGATTCGTCAACCGGCGCCAACGTTATTGCAAATAGAATGTTGCGGATTTCCTATGGAAAATAGGTCCTAACTATAACTATCTACTGGCGACCGCCAGTAGATAATATATATATATATAAATATATGTATGCATGTATGTCAGTATGAATGTGGATCTATGGGTAGGTCTGTATACATGAATATGTTTATTTCAGTTAATAATAATAATTTCAAGTTCCCTTCAACCTCTATCTCATCTCTCCTCTGTCTGACTCATCCAAAACCTTTCTAACTACTATGAACTCCCAAACATCCTTTTCAAACTTCCCTCCTCCTTTTTTATCAAATTCACCCGACTAGCAGGTGCACACTTCCACTACCCCCTTTAACAACTCACAATCTCCCCTTTCTACTCCACTGCCATTTTTCTATCCCTCCTCAAAACACTACTAACTGCATGAGAACTGGAGCACAATCTCAACAAACTTGCCACAACTAATCCACAAGGAAACATATAGTACTAATCTATTAACTATGTAACATTAATCTTGGATGCTGGAGTAGTGTGCTACACAACGCAAAACACCTCGTCAGGGGTAGTAAGCCCTATATATAAATACAATTTGCCATTACAATTACAACTACTTTTAAAGGGGCTGGCTGATAGCATTACCAAATTCGATGAAGCTCAAACAGGAAGTGGAATTTGTTTATTAGTCACATTCCAGTGTGTTTATATGCATTTGTTCCATTTTGCAACTATTAACAGAAACAAGCATGCTTTAGGTTTGCCTTGTCTCATTTCTTTCACATTTATGCCACTGATATAATTCTGAGGGATTGGAAAATTCATCAGAAGAGGGTGTACTGCTCATCACTAATGCCTCACCTGCCCAAATGTCCATGTAAATGTATGTGGTCATCAAAGTAAAAAGGCAGTTATCTCCAGGTATCATTTAGGGACTACGTGGTAGTATCAATTGTTATCCCAATATTCTGATTGTAACCCTTGCAAACTGGTTTGCATCCTATGTGATGTAACACGTTTACTTCTATTTCAGTGATATTATACAGTTGCTGTTTACTCGGGTGCTAGAAATTGGGTTTCTGGTTGGCAGAGGTATGCACCCTGTCCAGACAGGAACCACAGGGTCAAGGTGAGTCATAAACACCCCCCAAATTAACCTGGGCTCACCCACTGGTAGCTTGGCACAGAGCAGTCAGGCTTAACTTAAGAGGCAATGTGTAAAGTATTTGTGCAACACTTAAAACAGTAAAACAGTGAAAACACCACACAGAAAAATACCACACCTAGTTAGACAAATAGAGCTTAATTTAATTAACAAAACAAGACCAAAATGACAAATATCCAATAAGTAGAACTGGAGTTATGAATTTTTAAGGACCATCTTGTAATAGTAGTGCTTAAAAGCATAAAGCAGTAACTGGGGCTATCCAGTTGGGCTAGACTGGGTCAAATCCAAAAGTTCAGGCCGAGCACGATGGAGAATGTGTTGGACACATGGACCAACCTTGTCCCACTAAGAGCAGTACCTTGGTTCTGGGTTGCGTCAAGGACGAGATGCAAGGAGCAAAGGAGGCGACACGTCGATCCTGGGGATGTAGGCAATGCGTTGGTTCCGAGCCGTGCAATTCGGACATGTGTCGTGGTTGAACCCCTTTGATGTAGGCAATGCGTCATCGTTGAGCCGGGCAGCCGGCGATGAGATGTGCCCAGAACAGTGATGCGTTGGGAGTTGTGTCGGTTCTAACCGGTGCAACGACAGCAGTCCATGGAATTTTCCAGTTGCAGCACTTTGCACTCACTTCCAAATGCCCAGGACTGGATTGGCACCACTTGGCAGGGCAAGACTCTCAGATGGCAGAGTCCAGGTGCTGTTGATGAGTGGAACTGAAGTCTTGAAGTCCCTGAGACTTCCAACAGGAAGCAAGCCCTTTGAGCAACTCTGGGTTCATGTGGTGGAGAGATGCACGTCCAGCCCTTCTCAATCCCATGCAAGAGGGTAGCAGGCAGCAGGTCAGCAAGGCAGAGCAGGAGTCCAGCAGAGTTACAGTCCTTTCAGTAGCACAGCAGTCCTTCTTCCTGGCAGAATATCCATAGGTCCAGACGTGTACTGAGTTGGTGGTTCAGAGGTCGGGTACTTATACCCAGTTATGACTTCATAGTGGGGGAGACATCAAAGGGAGGCCTGTGAAGTGCATAGTGTCTCTGCCCATTCTACCCTGGCTCCAAACTCACTACAGGGTAGTATGCAGCCCTGTGTGTGAGGACTGAACACAGCCTATTCAGGTGTTTCAGCTCCTCCCTCCCATCCTGCTTAAGATGACCCATCATGATGTGGATGGCCCAAAAGTCACACCTAAGCTCTCTTTGTGGCTGTCTAGAGGGAATGCACAAAACACAGCTGTCACCCACCCCAGACGTGTATTCAGACACTGGCAGTATGCACCAAATGGCAAAAATAAGAAAATGCCAACTTTCTAAAAGTCAACCGTATTAGAGGGGGTGGGCCCTGGGTAGGTTTGGGCCAGTAAAGCTGAGAGAAAGAATTTTATCTAGCTGCCACTCTTAATGCTGTTTTTTGCTTAAACAGACTCAGACCAATTACTAATTACATTGGCTTTTGTATTTATTGACCATGATTTTATACTTTTTTAGAACATTTAGCATCCTCTTTTGTGTCAGAGAAAAGGAAAACACTGTCTATTGTTTCTATGTTTACATACAAACTTGGTAAATAGTTGTGAGAATACTTCTTAAATGACAAATACCAACAAATATCAAACGCAAAAAAAACCATTAAAACATAAAATTCCACAATGCATAAAACAAATAAATTGCTGGAATAAATTATTGAACCAAACCAGTCATCAATTTGTAAAGTGCAGCAGCAATTACCATAGTTTGTTTTTATCAAAGATGGATCTATTAAAGTGCTGCTAACTACTGGGAGCTAATATTCAAATCGCTAGGGTTATAAGTTCTTTAACTAATCCCCTAAGCGGATCCTAATCCTATGTGGATGTTGGACATTTAAAACTTGAAAGTCCAGCTTTTTGAACACACTGCCCTTCGGGCTGTCCAGCGACTACCTACGGGATGACTTATATGTATTAAAAATGAAGGTTTGGGCCTGGCGAGAGGGCTCATTTGCCAGGTTGACATGGCAGTTTAAAACTGCACATTCAGGCTCTGCAGTGGCAGGCCTGGGACATGTTTGAAGGTCTACTAAAGTGGGTGGCACAATCAGTGCTGCAGGTCCTCTAGTATCATTTAATTTACAGGCCCTGGGCACATGTAGTGTACTTTACTAGGGACGTATAATTAAATTAAATATGACAGTTGTGGATAAGCCAATGTTACCATGTTTTAAGTACAGAACACATGCACTTTATCACTGGTTAGCAGTGGTAAAGTGCCCAGAGTCATAAAGTCAGCAAAAATGAAGTCATCAAACAGGAGGTCAGAAAGCAAAAAGTCAGGGGAAACCACTCCAAGGATGCCAGGTCTAATACCAATTATAGCAACTGGTTATTTGTGCGTCTTATCAATCATAATTTATTAGAACATTAAGAGGGAAAGCTGATTGTTTCAGTTGCCTAACTATGGGATTCAGAAGTTTTAAATTTCACAAATTCACCCAATATTTAATTTAGCATCTTCAATTTAATATAGCCATATAACTGACTGGTCACTTCTCTGGCTATCTGGCACTAGTTTTGGCATAAATTCTATCTTACAATTGTACCTGAGTTACTATTGGGGTGAATAGACTTTACTAGAAACTTGCTACCAAGAAAATTAAGCAATCAGTTGGCTGTGGCACAACAATTGAGTGTTTGTAAGAAATTAGGTTATTAGTTAAAGGGGGTGGAAGCCCCACTTAGGCAACAACCACAATTCTTATCAGGGTGAACCACAAAAGACACTAAATTAGCCTGTTCTTATCTCTCTGGTAATTTGGCACAAAACAGTCAGGCTCAACTTAGAGGCAATCTGTAAAGAATTTATGTAGCACACAAGTAATTAAGTAAAAATGCAACACAACAAAAATCCCAAACCAACTGAATTAGAGAAAATTTGAATACATAAAATTAAAGCAAAATGAAATAAATCCAATCTGTAGAACTAGAGTTTTGATTTTGTAAAGTTTTTAGTGAAATATAATGTCTATATGATCAAAGCGGCAACCGCGGGTATCTGGTCGCGCAAGATCAGCTCAAATTCAAAAGTTAAGGCCAACCACGATGGATCCCAGGTTGGATACTAGATGTGGATTAGGCCTGGTCTCGGCGGGAATAGGCCACGTTAAATCGCATGCGTTTAGAATGCATGCCATTACAACGCATGTCATTACAACGACTTGCTGTAGGGGTGGCGCTGGTTGTTGGAATAGTTTAATTTACTATTCCAACTCCAGTCTGTGCAACAGTAGGGAAGGTGTTGGATTTAAAATCCAACACCTTCTGTCCCCTACGGCAAGTTGTTGTAACGGCTTGTGTTGTAATGGCATGCGATGTCACAACGCGGTCGTTGTAATGACCGCGTTGTAATGGCATGCATTGTTTCGCATGCGGGGTAAATGATGTTTCCCCTTCAGACTTGAAAAAAATTCTGAAGAAAAGTTCCTGAGAAGGTAAAGTTCTGTGGGGAAAGGCAGCAGGCTGAGTCCGACGAGGAGTAATTAATGCCAGGGAGCCACAGGACAATGTCTCGGTGAAGCCACTGATGATAAAGAAAAAGGCTCTGAGCAGGAAAGTCTGGATTTACAGGCCGGGGTGTTATGTTTCGTAGGGTACCCCAATATAGGCTTGAGTAGTCACCTAACCCTTCACCTACATTTACCGTACCATTGCACTACATAACGGGTTTTGGTATTGACCTTTTACCTAGTTAAGCACTGCATAAATGTCGTGTGGTTTTCCACAAAAACTAGCCTCATTAATTATGCATGAGGATTCTCAGAATCATAGCAGGATTACCATCTCCTGCATAATAACTATGTATAAGGGTCATCCCTTCCGTCATCCTCGACAGACATGACACAGCAAGGTAGAAACCCCTGAGGGTACCTTTTGGGTATAAATACACCACATCTTTGCCAGGGTAGGTAGAGGAGAAAGACTTCCATGCTGACACACTGACGCGAGACGCTGAGGTTCCTGCACCCAGACACTCCAGCACGCAGTGGTCTGATATCCTTCACGGGGTGTTCATCTCGAGGCCAAGACGTGGTCCTTCATTCTCTCGCACTAGGTAATGGGGTTGGCCTCATCCTAGGGGGATTCTTGGCTCTACACCTACATACATGCTAGGTACACTTAGGTACATCTAGTTAGGGTTGCATCGTAGGAGTACGCATTATTACTGTCATGTATGTATATGCTTGCATATATTCATTTTCTTAGCACTATGGTAGTAATCTACCATCCATTTTCTCTGTTGGTGCTTAGAATCGTTTATAGCTGTTTCTGTCTTATGGTTGTTTCAGCACACCTATTTTACACTAGAATGACGCTGGCTCAATAAATACTTATTGAAAACATCCCCACCATTTATTCTGTGTATCTCTCCAAGACAAACTGAGCACGAGTGACTGAGCGAAAAGTACTGTTCTGTTTCTACGATCCCTGATGGGACAGAGTTGTCATGTTCGATAGTTGCCAGGAATTATTCTCTCCTTGGTATGAAGAGTTCACAGTGGCACTGTGAATTAGCTGGTATACAGGCGAACATATCCAGTGGGGGTGTCTGGAATCAGTCTGGTCACCAATCCCACAGTTTATGTTGTCTAAACGCGCATATCCTATATAGATTTATAGGAACTACACGACAGGGGAGGTCGTCATCATCGATGGGGAGTCGGTCATCAAGCAGCCTGGTGAAGATTTTTGCCTTCTGACTTAGCCAACATTTTGGATATCGAAAATCTCCAGTGGGACAAGGCTCCAGGCTGTAGCTGAAGAGGTCAGATACCTTCGCCAGGAGGCCCTACTGAACATGATTTGCTGCTGCAGAGAAGAATCTAGCTGTAGCTACCGTGAAGTCAAACCAGCTGGCGATGCACCTTGGGCGGATCAGCTAGCAGATAGGTCCTGGTCTTCTGTCGGTTCTCCCAAAATGTTTTGCAGAAACATTTTCTTGGTCCCAGCTTTGGCTAAAATACCTCCAGCAACACTACCAAGGGTCCAGGACCTTGGGGGTACCACTGGGGTGGTTAGGGCTCACCCAGCAGATGGCAGCACCAGGGTTCAAAGCCTCAGGAGCTTGTTATGTCCCTGTAGCTCACACAGAAGCCCAGCCAACTAGGTGTTGGAGTCATTTCTGGTGGTCCTGGGTTGAAAGAGAGGTTCAGCTCTCCTTTAAGCAGCAAGGCAGTCCTATAAGCAGCAGGGCAGTTGTTCTGAAAGCAAGGCAGTCCTTCTGAATCTTCCACAGGTCCAGGAGTGTAGAGGTGTTTAAAAGGTCCAACATTTATACCTTTTGCCAGCCTCTGGGTGTGGGCCGGGGGACCACCCTGCTCTATCCCCACATTTGGTTCTGGAAAGTTCTTCCCTTCCCCTGTCAAGGCTCCAAGATGTTTGGGGTGACAAAAGGCTGGTGTCATGGTCCTTTGTGTGTGTGCTGAAGGTAAGCCCTTGCTCACTTTGCTACTGGATTCAAGCTAGCCTGGCTGATGAGGGCTGTTAGCCCGAAACCGGTCCCAGGATGCTTGATTCTGGTCCAGGGAAGACATGGCTTGGCAGTTCGGTCTGGACTGTTCCCATGAGGCACAGGGTCAAGACTGATTTGCATATAGCTGTGTTTGAACTGGGGTGGCAAAGTGAGCTAAAGAATGATGATGGATTCAACCCAGATCTGTGACTGGGGGTGAGTGTTTGAAAAGTTTCAGCACTCCGTCCATCATCTCCTTGTGTTTGCTTTGTTCGCCCTAAGTTGGCAGGGTATGCCCAGACGTGGGTCCCTTGCTCACTTTGCCACTGGATTCAAGCTAGCCTGGCTGATGAGGGCTGTTAGCCCGAAACCGGTCCCAGGATGCTTGAATCCGGTCTAGGCAAGACATGGCTTGGCAGTTCGGTCTGGACTGTTCCCATGAGGCACAGGGTCAAGACTGATTTGCATATAGCTGTGTTTGAACTGGGGTGGCAAAGTGAGCTAAAGAATGATGATGGATTCAACCCAGATCTGTGACTGGGGGTGAGTGTTTGAAAAGTTTCAGCACTCCTTCCATCATCTCCTTGTGTTTGCTTTGTTCGCCCTAAGTTGACAGGGTATGCCCAGACGTGGGTCCCTTGATCACTTTGCCACTGGATTCAAGCTAGCCTGGCTGATGAGGGCTGTTAGCCCGAAACCGGTCTCAGGATGCTTGATTCTGGTCCAGGGAAGACATGGCTTGGCAGTTCGGTCTGGACTGTTCCCATGAGGCACAGGGTCAAGACTGATTTGCATATAGCTGTGTTTGAACTGGGGTGGCAAAGTGAGCTAAAGAATGATGATGGATTCAACCCAGATCTGTGACTGGGGATGAGTGTTTGAAAAGTTTCAGCACTCCTTCCATCATCTCCTTGTGTTTGCTTTGTTCACCCTAAGTTGGCAGGGTATGCCCAGACGTGGGTCCCTTGCTCACTTTGCCACTGGATTCAAGCTAGCCTAGCTGATGAGGGCTGTTAGCCCGAAACCGGTCCCAGGATGCTTGATTCTGGTCCAGGGAAGACATGGCTTGGCAGTTCGGTGTGGACTGTTCCCATGAGGCACAGGGTCAAGACTGATTTGCATATAGCTGTGTTTGAACTGGGGTGGCAAAGTGAGCTAAAGAATGATGATGGATTCAACCCAGATCTGTGACTGGGGGTGAGTGTTTGAAAAGTTTCAGCACTCCGTCCATCATCTCCTTGTGTTTGCTTTGTTCGCCCTAAGTTGGCAGGGTATGCCCAGACGTGGGTCCCTTGCTCACTTTGCCACTGGATTCAAGCTAGCCTGGCTGATGAGGGCTGTTAGCCCGAAACCGGTCCCAGGATGCATGATTCTGGTCCAGGGAAGACATGGCTTGGCAGTTCGGTGTGGACTGTTCCCATGAGGCACAGGGTCAAGACTGATTTGCATATAGCTGTGTTTGAACTGGGGTGGCAAAGTGAGCTAAAGAATGATGATGGATTCAACCCAGATCTGTGACTGGGGGTGAGTGTTTGAAAAGTTTCAGCACTCCGTCCATCATCTCCTTGTGTTTGCTTTGTTCGCCCTAAGTTGGCAGGGTATGCCCAGACATGGGTCCCTTGCTCACTTTGCCACTGAATTCAAGCTAGCCTGGCTGATGAGGGCTGTTAGCCCGAAACCGGTCCCAGGATGCTTGATTCTGGTCCAGGGAAGACATGGCTTGGCAGTTCGGTCTGGACTGTTCCCATGAGGCACAGGGTCAAGACTGATTTGCATATAGCTGTGTTTGAACTGGGGTGGCAAAGTGAGCTAAAGAATGATGATGGATTCAACCCAGATCTGTGACTGGGGGTGAGTATTTGAAAAGTTTCAGCACTCCGTCCATGTCCATCATCTCCTTGTGTTTGCTTTGTAAGCCCTTTGTAGTGCAAGTGTGGCAGGGCACAGCTCCGCCCCCAGTCATATTGGCAGGATGGTCCATCCTGCCCACACCTATTTCCCTTTGTGTCACAGTCTGGAAGGAATACACAAACCCCAACAGCAAACCTATTCACAGTCATGTGACCCATGACATTGGCAGAGGCAAGTAATGGTAAGGGTAGGAAAATGCCAACATTCTAAGAGTGGCATTTCTAGGTTTGTGACTAAAAATCTGACTTTACCATTAATGAGGATTTTAAATTACAATTCATTTGAGTCTTAACATAACATCTCAACCCAGTGTTAGTTAATGTGAGAGATAGGACTTACAGTAGTGAAAAACAACGTTAGGAGTTTTTCACTACGAGGACATGTAAAACTTAAACCCACATGTCCTACGTTTTAAATATAATGCACCCTGCCCTATGAGCCTTTGGGACCTACCATAGGGGTGACTTGTATGTATTAGAAAGGAAGGTTTAGGCCTAGCACTTTGCTAGGTAGAACAAGCAGTTTAAAACTGCACTACTGGCTGCAGTGGCAGGACTGAGCTAAGTTTTAAAGTGCTAGTTTAGTGGGTGTCCCAATGAGTGCTGCATGCCTAAAAGTAGCATTTAATTTTCAGACCCTGGCTACATGTAGTAGACCTACAAGTAAATTAAATGTGATAATCAGTTGTAAGCCAATGTTACCATGTTTTAGGGGGAGGGCACAAGCTCTGGTTAGCAGTGGTAAAGTGCACAGAGTCCTAAAACCAACAGAAACAAATCCAGCAAAACAGAAGGGGTGAAGGCAAAAGTTTGACTGTGACCTTGCAGAGAGGGCCACGTCCAACAATGTCTAAGCATATGCAGTGTGATTGATTTTCTGTGATATGACTGACAATGGGTCTGTTACAAATTGCATTTATGTAATAATTATTCATGTAAAATGAAAGCAAGACAAGGACAATACATCTCAGTGTCATGGAGAAATGGAAACCTTCCAAGGAAACGAATTCCACATATTCATTAGTCATTTTAGAACTCTGCTTAGTAAAATCAAGTAAGGAAAATATATAAATGCTGAGATTCATCCTGCTAATTGTCGGTTTTAAAGCTAAAAGGTGCCATTGGCATGTACATTTATAAGCAAATCGGTAGGAAAAAGTCCTGAATTGAAGGTTAAGTTTCCCAGTCTGTGGCATTTGTTTCACAGAACCTATTTTCTGCAGTAAATACTTGTGCTTTTAAGGTACTGTGCACTCATCTGTTTGATTGTTAAATGTTTGCTGACTTTTAAAGGCTGCAGATTTCAGCTATTAGTTTAAAGTTAGTCCATACATTTCAGCAGCCGCGGTCCGTGCAGGTAACAGCAGTGGGGTGGTGGGGCGGCATGCGGGGGAATTTGGAGGGACGAGGCAGAGGGGAAATTAAATAAATAATTAAATTTCCCTCTGTATCGTCCCTCGAAATCCCCCCCCCCCCCCTACGCGGGCCCACCGCTGTTACCTGCACGGACCGCAGCTGCATTTCAGCTAATCTTTAGCTTTATATTGTTGTGAGGTTATGATCGTATTTGTTATCTGTAAACTGATTGTTTTTCTTTATAATACAAAACAGGCGTTAGGCAGAGAACTATTATGATAGACAGATATTCAGTCGCACAGTTCTATCCTATGAGTTGCGACATAGCTGGCACTGGAAGCAAGAGATCTGCTCCAGTGCATGCAGTGCCGCCATTTCACTGCTTGAGGGATAGCACCATGCAGCTGCATGGCTGTCTCCTGTGCCATAATGATTCCCTGTCCAACATCTCCTGTATCAATATCTGGGGCAGTATGTGTGTTTTATCCGCAGACTGTTTGTGGGTTCAAAGAAATGGAGGAGGAATTGTCGGTTGTGATTTACACACTCAGGGGCAGATTTACAAGCCCCCTGCGCCACCAGTACGTCACTTTTCGTGACGTACTGGTGGCGCAGGGGGCTCCTCGATATTTACAAGGAGAGGAAAAGCCACCATGCGTGACTTTTCCTCTCCTTGTAAATACCGTCCCTTCACACGCAGCACTTTGCGGTGAAGGGGCGTTCCATGGGTGTTGCTGTGGGTGTTTCCACGCAACACCCATGGAACAAGACACATCTCCAGAATTACGAGAAATCGTAACTCTGGAGATGCGTCTGAAAGCTACGCCACCCTAGAGGTGGCGTAGCGAGCGCACCGAGGAGAAATGTTTTCATTTCTCCTCGTTTTCCTCTTTCAATGCGTGCATGCATTCTGCAGCACGCATTGAAAGAGGAAAAAGCCTGTACTGATTGTTTTTGTGCAGAAAGGTGCCCCTTCCTGCACAGAAACAATCTCCCCATGGCGCAGGCATCCTTGCACCATGGTGCAAGGGTGCCTGCGCCGGCGCTTGGCAGCTGTTTGTGCGCCAGCGCAGGGAGAGCACAGGAATGCGACATATTCTTGTAAATATGTCGCATTCCTGTGCTCTGAAAGTGCCGCAGCGTGGCGCAGCCAAAGGGCTTGCAGCGCCACGCTGCGGCACTTTCTTGTAGATCTGCCCCTGAAGGTGGCAATTAGAGGTAAGAAGGTGGGGCAGATGGAACCTGGATGCAAAGTGAAGTAGCAACTGAGACAGGGGAGGTTATAGCGTGAGTGACTGAACGTGACATGTCAGCCTTGGGAGGAACTGGTGACTGAATCACAGGTATCCTTACATAACTATGATACTGGCAGGGGGAACATAATCACCATGTCATTATTGTTATGTATTTAATATCTAATATTTTTCTATAGCACTCCTGTTCCAACAATGAATTAGTACCCTTTACATGAAATTTATAAGTTTCGCCAAACATTAAAATTAGGGTTCTCGGTTTTATGGTATTTATTTCTTGAACATTTCCATCTGTATTTATCCATATTTCTTTTTTCGGCCATTTTATTGCTATTTATCCATATTTATTTTGTGTTTTGTGAACAGATGAGGTGATAACTTGTATATTTCCTCATTTATTTAATGGATAAACGCGCACTCATACTTCGATGCATGTCAGGTTTTAGCACATTACGCAAATCATAAGATAATAAGATCACATACAATTTTTTTTGCATATTAGCACAAATATATGTATGTAATAATTTAAATAAATCTCATTGAGCTTTGTACCTCCCAATGCTGCCAATATGTACAGCTATTGGCCTGAAAGTTGTTAACCTCAGCTTGAAGAAACACTTAAGAGAAGCCAAATTATCTGCATATTTCTGCGTTTACTAATAAATACAGACACGAAACACAATGTTTTCTGTCTGTATTTATCTGTAAAAACAGAAAACAGGGAGTCCTAATTAAAATCCATGAATTTCATGGCTGCAAAAGTTTGCCCCATTTTGCTTTTCTGGAGACTTGTTCGAGCAGAAAGTATCCCAAAGGAGAATGGAAAATCTTGAGGGATATATTTTCTTCTCCAACTAGTCCTCATGTAACATTTAAATGTGCAGTACGCCTTCCTGTTTAATTTTTGTGCGAGATACGGCAAAAATAATCTGAACATATTCGAGAAACAGAGGAGCATATTTACAATAAAAGTGACGGAGTGCGGCATTAGCCTTCTTGGATTAACGCCCCGCTCCGCCACTTCTGAAACGCAGGGCTGCACCATATTTACAACAATATGTTGCAGCCCTGCGTTTCCCCCTGTGGTAGTTCTAGATTTAGCTGCCTAGCGCCAAAGCAGGCACCTTTGCACCATAGTGCACAGGTGTCTTCGTTGCAGGGGAAGATTGTTTATGTCCAGGAACGTTTATGTGCAGTAGGTTCTCCCTCCTGCACATAAACAATCTTTAAATGGCGTTTTGTAACTTCTATGTGTGCTGCTTAATGCAGCACACATAGAAGTTGCAATACTCCTTTTTTTTAATGATTGTTTATGTACAGGAAGGGACACCTTCCTACACATAAACAATCAATGGCGTTTTGCTGTTTCCATGTTTGCTGCACAACGCAGCACACTTGGAAACAGCAAAAATGAGGGGAAATTAAACATTTCTCCTCATTGCGCCAGGGTAAGACCAGGTTTTCCCTGGTCTTAATTTTAGCGCTGCCCCATATTTACGCCACCCTTATAAATATGGGGCAGCGTCAAAATCAATGGGTGTTACGGTGGGCAATAGGGGCGTGTAAATATGCCCCAAAATTTGCAACTTCGCATAGGCCTTCTTCAAAGTGGAAAACTCTAAACTATGAGCATATGGAGTTTGTCAGCTGAAATTTCAAAATCTGTGAGAATGCGTTTAGTTTGATGATAAGAAACATACAGAGTTTATGAGTCAGCTAACGAGTTCACTGGAGATAGGAGAAATTCGTTTTCAGCACAGGAGCAGTTTCATCTGCCATAGGACAATTGAGGATCTAGTGCAAAAGTAGTGAAATCCATCATCTATGAAAGTCAGGAAAGAAAGGACAAGACTGATGGGATGAGAACCATCTCTGGCCAACTACTGAAAAACTGGCTTCTGGTGGTGTACGTGAAATTTCACCCTGTTCATGACACTGCTGCAGGGATATAAACATTAGCCATAAGCCCCATCATGAAACCATGCACATTATCTCACAATATGAATTAAGTATGTCCTGCAATGGAGGGGCATGTCTTGTCCACGGACCATGATGGCCGCAGTGTAGCGGAGCTCAGGTCCGAGCCCGAAACATCCGGCAGTATCCTGGTCCTGGGGTGATATTAATCCTGCCCGAAGAGTTGGACAGGAACGAAGTGGGTGGTTCCCTTCCTTCTCACCCCTACCCGGTCTCGCAGCGAGGCGTGGAACCGGAGTCCACAGAAGGCCGGCTGGCGCGACAGCGACGTGCCTTGTCGACCCTGCCTCCCTGGAGCTGAGCCGTGGCCTGCCATCAGAGAAGGGATGACTGGGGAGGCGGCCCTCTCCCGGCTGGAGTTGGTTGCCCAGGTCCTGGGAGAGCACTGGACCCTGAACCTGGGATCGCGCTGAGTGGCCCTAGGAGAGTGTCAAACCCACAAGACTAAGGTACAAAGACCAATCTGAGGCTGGTGGGGAGTTTGGAGGCAGGGAGGCGTACATAAACCCCATACGAATGAACATCTGGCAGCGGAGTGGTGGAAAGCGTAGACCCAGTTGTACCCGTGGTGTGTCTTGCGGCTGACGGCCCGGTTGTGAGGGCTTGGCGGTCCTGGGGCCTTATCCAGATAAAACAGCTGGATAAAAGTCTGGAGGCGATTGGAGAGAGGATGGTGAAACCCAAGGGCGCGGGCCCCACCCTAGCTAATAAGATGGACAATTATGCTATCCCGAAGCCTGCTAAGACTGTGGAGGAGGGGGGGCAGAGGAGCCCTCATTGGCAGCTATAATGGCGGCGATTAGAGATGTCAAGGGCTCCCTAGAGCCGAAAATAGACTCTGTTTCGACCGAGGTCACACTGATCAGAGCGGACCTCTCCAAATTAAGTGAGAAAGTCTCCACTGCTGAAACCCAGATTGCCCAGCTCCAATCTATGTTGAAATGCCTGGAGGCTCAGGTGCGCACACTAACACAGCAGGCCACACACATGG
The DNA here is from genome assembly GCA_963921515.1 of Calotriton arnoldi. NCBI lineage: Eukaryota > Metazoa > Chordata > Amphibia > Caudata > Salamandridae > Calotriton > Calotriton arnoldi. Next base: position 119,534 of record CAWUFW010005636.1, read on the forward strand.
CTGCAAGGCTGGAGGACCAAGAAGGGAGGGCAAGAAGGAACAACATAAGGGTGGTTGGAGTCCTGGAGGGGGCCGAGGGCCCCAGTGCCGTGCTAGTTTTGGAAGATTTCCTAGTCAAGACTCTGCAGCCCTTAAGAATTTCAAAGTTTTTCTCCATCGAGAGGGCCCACAGAGCTCTGGTGCCGCCCCCCCAAAATGGGGGCCCCTCCTCGTACGATTATTGCTAGAATCTTTAATCATCGCAACAGGGATGCAATCCTCCAAGCAGCCAGGGCGAAAGGGGACATTCACTACGAGAGCATCCTGATCAGAATTTTTCCAGATTTCACTCTTCAGGTGCAGCGACAAAGGAGAAGCTTTGAGCCGGTAAAAAAAGAACTAAGAGCCAGAGACCTGAAATAGATGATGCTCTTTCCTGCGTGGCTCTGAGTTGTGGCGGACAGGAAGACGTGGCACTTCTCATCCCCAGAGGAGGCCTGGGAGTGGTGGGAGGGCTGCCGCACGGTTGGCTGAGACAAAAATCTAAGTCGCAAACAAGGATTGAGCAAGGGTGGTAAGGAGGCGGGCCCCTGGGGTGGCCAGTACTCGAGAGCCGAAAGCCCACCCACGGAAGGGGTGATGCAAGAAAAATAAGCAGGTGAAGCCAATGTAGAGGTAAGACTGAGGGAGGCAGGGGGTACTCCCTGAAGGGGACTCGGCTAGAGGCCGCATAATTAAGATACTGAATTGAGACTTTAATCGGGACTACAAGCCGGGAGGGGCATACAGAGACTGGCAGTCGTTAGTGGGAGTAAAATTGTGTTTGGTTTTATTTTCTATCTTGGTGGGACGAGGACCCCCCTCCCAGTTGTAGTTCTGAAATGTTAGATGACGGGCGACAGGCCGTCTGCAAGCTGGGCAGTTGGGGATTTAGCATCCAGGTTCGCAGGGTGGCAGGGTGGGGGGAGGAGAGGGTGTGTGGGGTTGTTTTGTTATATGCTATAAGCAGACAATGCAGTGATCAGTTCCATCGTATGAAAACTGGGACCAGGTTGGAATGGGAGGGAGTGGGGGGGGTTCACGCCCTCACATAGCCACAGATATCCATCAGGAGGGAAATTCGGAACAACTATTCCAAGGCCTAATACTCTAAGTCAATCCATGACGATATGGTCCTGGAACGTAAATGGTTTGAATGGCAGGTTGAAACGCATGATGACCCGGCAATTCATTAAGCGGCATGCTCCAGACATTATCCTACTCCAGGAAACACATCTAAAAAGAAACCAATGTAAGGCATTGGATAAGTATGACTACGCTCTGCTGGCACACGCAGGATACACCATGGGCTCCAGGGAGGTAGGGGTGATGTGCAGGTAGGCATTTCCTTTTAATCCAGGGAAAACATGGACAGACCCCCTGGGCAGATATGTGGTGTTAAGTGTCCAATGGGAGGGCCAAGCTATCAATTTATGCTCAGTGTATACCCCTCAAAAACTTCAGCCACCCACATTAGATGCACTGGGATCACTCCTGTTAGAGCTCCCACAAGGGATACTGATCTTGGAGGGTGATATGATTGACGTACTCTCAGTGGAGTTGGATGTCCTGGGAGGTTCATCCTCAGGAAGGAAGGCTGGGGCATTGGGAGACTTCCTTATGACCATGGGGTTGGGTGGCATCTGGCGACATCATCACCCAGAACTTCGACAATACACTCACCAATCCGTGGCACATGGTAGCTTCGCACGACTTGACTATTTCATTATGCACACATACGCCATGGGCCGATTCAAGAAGGGCAGATACATGGCCCGGGGGATATCCAACCATTTGCCAGTGGTGGCCACATTGGAGGGTCCCAGGCAGGAGAATGTTGCGCCCCAGAGGATTGACCCATGGCACCTCCGGGACCCACACTTTAAGGATATTGTTAGGGAATGTGCCGACCGCTTCTTTGCAGAGAACCTGGGATCAGTTGACTCGGGGGCGACACAATGGGAAGCATTCAACACAGTCATCAAAGGTCACGCATAGGCGCAAGTAGGGCCTTCCAAAAAATACCAGAAGTTGAAAAGTATGCAGCTGGAAAAATAGATCCTTGACTTGGAGGTCTGGGTGGTTGGACAGAAGGGAGCATCTAGTGAGCTGGCACAATGCCTTTTCCTTAGACAAAGAGAAATGAGAAAACTGATGGAGGGGGAAGCCAGGGCTCTCGCTAGAGCCTCGAGAGTTAGGAGCTATGAGATAGGAGACAAGGCAAGCAAGATGCTGGCCTGGCTTGATACGTGTGAGACATCGGCGAGGTGGGTACCAGAGATCTTAGGAGATGGGGGGGAAGATATGTGACGGGACGAGAGGTTGCAGAGGCGTTTGCATCATATTATGAAGGTATATACACCTCCACATCGGGATACACTGAGGCAGACAGCTCAGACTTCCTTAGGTATATCAGGTTGCCGGACCTATCAGCGGGTGAAAGGGATAGCTTAGAAGGAGAACTGACGGTGGAAGAGATAAAAACGGCCGCCCGCGCCCTACACTCAGGGAAGGCCTCTGGGCCAAACGGTCTCCCAGTAGAGTTGTACAAATGTATGCTTGACACGATGGTGCCGCACCTCCTATCGATGTTCCAAGAGGCGGAACAGACAGGTTTACTGCCCACGACCAGCGGACTGCAATGATAGTAGTGATGGCTAAGGTGGGTAAGCCCCCAAGACACTGCGGGTCATACCAACCGATATCCCTCCTCAATTTTGAAGTAAAGGTGCTGGCTAAGATGCTCGCAACACATCTGACTACGATACTGATGTCCCTGATACACACAGACCAATCGGGCTGTATGCCGCACAGGGGTACCAGACTTAATTTCCGTAGATTATTTGTAATCCTCCATGTAACAGATCTAAACCCATCAATACCGGCGGCTCTCCTGGCCCTTGACGCAAGGATGGCATTCGATAGTGTGAAGTGGAGCTACCTGTGGGCTGTGTTGAGGCGCATAGGATTTTGGCCGAGGTTTATTGGTCGGATAAGGCTACTATACCAACAGCCACTCGCTAGGGTGAAGGTTAACTCAACAGTCTCCAGAGAATTTCCTTTACAGAAAGGGACAAGGCAGGGGTACCCTCTGTCCCCTATCTTATTTGCCCTGGCCCTTGAACAGCTGGTGGCATGGGTCCGCCAGGACCCCCTGATATGGGGTATTCCTGTGGGTGACAAGTGGAAAAACCGTATATCCCTATATGCGGACAACATCCTGTTGTATGTACAGCGCCCACGGCAATCAACAGATAGAATTCTGCAAATATTCCGCATCTTCAGAGATTTCTCCAGCTATCGCGTTAACTGGATAAATCTTTACTGTTTCCTCTAGCAGGGGGAGTCCCCAAATTAACATCCAGATGCGAAGTTCCGGTGGAGCTAGTGGGGTTCAAATACCTGGGGATACATATAGCGAGACATTCCCAAACATATTATGATCAGAACTTACTGCCCCTACTGGACAGATTCTGGCGGGATGCCCAGAGGTGGCGGGCACTGCGTTGACTTTGATGAGCTATGCAGCACTATTTAAAATGATGACTCTCCCACAATTGATATATGTCCTTCAGAATGCCCCCTATCAAATCACAACACAATTCTTTCGTTTAATAGAGGCGGAGCTGCGCTCCCTGTTGTGGAATGGATGGGCGGCACGTATAGCGCTACATAAGTTACAAAGAGGCGTCTATGATGGGGGCTGGTAATCCCGGATGTAAAACTGTACTATTGGGCATCCCAATTGGTCACGGTGAACAGCTGGGCCTTTGGGGACCGGACAGAGCCAGCTTACAGAGTGGACAGGTTATATATGGGAACTAGGGGAGACAGCTCTCTGATTTACGACAAAAAGGGACTCCGGAGTCTACTGGCACATACGCAAACAGTGGCCAAAATGTGGTGGGAAGTGGCAAAGTTCCTGGGCTGGAGGGACAGGCTGACGGCAATGATCCCCCTTTGGGTGGGTGACCAACTTGCGGACGTTACCAGGCTAAAGGGTTTCAACAAATGGGAACTACTCGGGCTTGAAAAATTGGGGTCTGAAGAGGCCGGGCCTTCATGACTTTTCGGGTCCTTCAACAAGAGTATGAAATGGGCCCGGGAGAGTGGCTGCGCTACCTGCAGCTGGGTCATGCGTTGCGGAGACATACCAGTGAAGGTGAGGAACTGGCGGAGGCGTCCCCTCTAGAGGTTTAGACTGCTGACAGACCCCCTGGAAGAGAAGGCTATCTCGTTAATATACAAACAAATAGTGAATAATGCCCCAGATTCCATGGGACCACTGTGAACAGTGTGGGAGGGTGAAATAGGTACACTGGAAGACACAGATTGCTTGGAGGCTCTTCAGAGCCCCAGAGAAGTTGCTAGAAGCTCCCATTTCCATTTGATTCAACTGAAGGTCCTGCACAGAGTATATTGCTTCTGTGGGCTGCTGCACCATCTGGGCAATACAGACTCATCCCTATGCTATAGGGGGTGTGGACAAGAGGGCACATTCTATCACCTCCTCTGGGAGTGTCAGGAAACACACAAGTATTGGGGTAGAATCAGGTGTATCATGTTACAAGTGACCAGGCTGAAGATCCCTCTGGCGCCGCAGTGGTTCCTACTGGGGATAGCCGGGCAGTAAGACTGGCCAACATACACCAAAATATGGCTGGCACTGGCGGGGTGATAGCAAAGCTCAACCTGGCCAGGTGCTGGGGGTATAGGGCACTCCCAAGAGTGAGAGACTGGCAAGCGGATATAGATTGGTGTTGGATAGCGGAGCGTACAATATACCGGAATAGAGGATGTCATAAAAAATGGGAGAAATCTGGGAACAGTGGCGGGTATTTCGAGGGCTGTGAGGAAGTTCTGCTTGAGTGAGAAGGGTATTGTATCCTTGTGGTAATATTCTCTCTTATGACTAAAAAGAAGATAAAATGTAAACAAACAAACTGGTCAAAATATCACTTGTATCACTTATATCACTGATGTACTTACTGCTGGTTGTGCTGTTAATAAAAAGATATTTTAAAACAAAAGTATGTCCTGCAATGAAACAGTGTCTTCTTCTCTCTTGATGAATGTTGTAGGAAGCTGGCTCTGTATATACTATACCAAAGTGAGGTATAGTGTGCACAGAGTCCAGTGGAACCCCAAAGGTAGGCAGAGGTAAAAGTAGATAGCACCTTACTCTCTATTTGTGGTAGTGTGGGCGAGCAGTAAGGCTTTATCAGGGGGTAGTGTTAAGCATTTGTTGTACACACTCAATCAGCAAATGATATCACACACTCGAAGACTGAACTTCAGACCAATTTGGTTTTGTATAAAAATATTCTTTTAGTTATTTTATTTTCTAGAACCAAGCAAGCCTGGCACAGGTAAGCAATAAATACTTTACAGTAGTAATGCAGTTTGTAAACAGTTTGAATTGCAATTGTATATGCACTTTGATTTGTTTACAGTAGAGCTACTAGTAATGCAATGCTTTTGAAATACTGTACATATACTTTGTATTGGCTTTTTAGTAGAATGCCAAGTAGATGACTTTACAGATTACTTTTCTTACACAGTGCAGTATACCTGGATATTGCACTGGGACATTTTCTGTAAACAGGTAAGTAAAAGCGTTTTTGTTATTTAGGGGCATATGTATCAAAGAAGCAATTTGCGATTCTCTAATTGCGATTCATAGCGAATCGCATTTTGAGAATCGCAAAATGCGATGTAAATAAAAAATCGCAAAAAATTAGCAATTCCGTAAAATTCGCAGAATACGTTTGCGAATTCCATATTTGCGATTCCTTATTTGCGAATTCGCAAATAAGAAATCGCAAAATTAGCGAATCTGCAATTCAGGTGTAGCTTGATGACATCACACCCAGGAAGTTTGACTGCCCATGCTGTTCCTGATTGCCTGAGGCTGTGTGAGAGGCTGGGAGGAGAAGCAAACCACTTTGTACTGCAACACCACCCAAACCAAATGGATCCCCAGGAGAAGGACAAGGAAGAGGCCGGGAGGAAAAGGAAGCATAAGTTCAGTGAGAGGGAGCAGGAGGTTCTAATTGAAGAAATGGTCCATAGCCATGAGTTGCTGTTTGGGAAAAAATCCCTTCATGTGCCAGAATCCCAAAAACGAAAAATATGGCTGGGCATCCGAGGCAAAGGTTAATGCCATCGGTGTTACCCAGCGCACCGTTGCTGACCTACGCAAGCGCTGGTATGATATGCGCTCCAGGTCGAAGGACAAGGTGGCAACCAGGCTTGCGGAGGCAAAGAAGACTGGCGGGGGAACATCCACTGAGACAGAATCCACGCCCCTTGAGGAGTTGGTGGAGTCCACCCTACAGCCTGAGAGTATCAGTGGTGTGGCTGACATTGACAGCTCCGACACTCCCAACACCAGACAAGGTAAGATGCATGCCAAATCAGCCATGACTCATTACCAACTCAATCACACACTCAGGAATGCACCAACTACAAAGTAACAATGCAATTCCATTCCACTTCTTACAGCACACCCAGCAATGCATCATGGGAGATGTAGTCACACACATTATACAGTGGAGCAATGAGACACAACAATGTAGATTCAGTAGAAGTGAATTATTAAAGGAAAAAACTCTAGACAGTACTTAGCTAACCTAAATTCAGAAAACTTTATTCAGTGAAGAATGTGAAGCAGAACACACAATTAAAATGTGCCTTCCCATTTACAGTTCAACCTGAAACACAGGATGACAATTCAGGAGCTGAGGAGGCAGCACACACAGAGGACCAGGCAGGGCAAGAGGACACAGAGCAGACGACACTGCCAACACCTCTACCACGGAGACACCGTCAGATTGTGCCTCCACTTCCACTGTTAGAGGGAGAACCAGAGTCCATAGGGGATGAGGTCCAGCCAGACCAGGAACAGCGTGCACAACAGGCCCACGATCAGCCCCCTGTGCACCGTAGGGAAGAAACATGCAGGAGACGCAGGCCAAGGGCAACCACCAGTGCAGATGCTGCAGAGGATCCCACTGTGTTTTCCGGCCAGGAAGGCACCATGGTTAAGGTACAGCGCCTGCAATCAAAATCAATGAGGTCAATACACAGGCAGCTGGTGTGTGTGAACCACAACCTGACTGACATGAAGGAGGACATCCGAGAGATGAATGTCAAAATAGATGAGGGACATAAGGCCTGTGCGGACAGCATCAGAGAAATGACGGGCGCAATAAAAGAACTCTGTGCCACCATGAAAAGATACAAGGCATCCAGACGCAGGGGGAAACAACGGCTCTACACCCGTCTGGACACTTATAGCAAGGCGATCAACCGCCTGTCTAATGCCACTTCCATGCTGTCACGCTGCTCAGTTAGCATGCAGGTCGAAATGGCACACTGCAGCCAGGATGTGGTCAAAGGGTTGGTGCAGGTGACAAATGCAGTAGACCAGCTGCAGACAGCTACCATAGATGGCACAGGTCTCCTGGGCTCAGGGGATAGTGAGGAGCTCTCAAGCCGAAGCAGCATCACCCCACCAATTCCCGAACACAGACGGCGCAGTGTGAGGCAGGGAACACCATCGGATGCCTCAAGGGAGAGCAGTCAGCACCCCGAGCGTGCAACAGCAGGACGTGCACGCAAAAAATAAACTGTCACCACAGCAGAGTGCCAATGGGTGAAGTAACCCATGGCATGTGGACTTTTGTTTAGCCTTCATCCATGCACTGTGGACATGACATGTGCAACAGATTGTGCCACACATAAAGTGTGTTTTTAGGCTGTGTGACTTATATTTATCCTGCAGCTAAAGGAAAAATAAAACACAGTCATGCACAAATCATCATTTGCATTGTGTCAAATAGAAATAGTTTTGGCTAATCTCATCACGTCTCTGTCGGCCCGCAGCTGCCCCTACACCACCTGCTGGTCTGCAACGTGGACCTGGACCCTCATCTGAATCTGAATCTGTATCAGTAAGTTCAACTGGTATGCCTTTTCTAGTTGCAATGTTGTGGAGCATGGCACAAGTAGCCACAATCTTGCAGCATGTCTCTGGGCTGTATTGTAGTGCTCCTCCGCTTTTATGCAGGCAGCGGAACCTGCTCTTCAGTAACCCAAATGTCCGCTCAATTACACAGCGCGTTGATTTGTGGGTGCGATTGTATCTTCGCTCCCTTTGATGAGCTGGATTAAGGTCCGGTGTAAGGATGAAATCTCTTACAGCATATGCACTGTCACCTACAGGATGAAAGACATTCAGTAAATCACTGTCCTCTCACTTCAGGCCTTAGCTGTATGTTAGAGTGTTAGACATGCATTTACCTAGCAGGTAGCCCTCTCCGAATTCGCCACCAGTGAGACGTGTGTATATCCCACTTTGTCTAAATATAAAGGAGTCGTGTATACTGCCAGGGTATTTTGCAACTATATCCGTTTTGATATATTTAGCATTGCAGATGACATGTATATTGATGGAGTGATATGATTTGTGGTTCCTGAATACATACTCATTGTTTGAGGGGGGTGAGAGGGCTACATGGGTTCCAGCTATGCAGCCAATGATATGGGGAAATTGGGCAATCTGATAGAAGTCCTGTTTTGTTTGCTGTAATGCCTGTTGTGTGTTGGGGAATTGGATGTGATGATGTAGCCTCTGTACCATTGCATCCAAGAATGCATGGAAGAAGCGTGACAGGCAACTCTGGGAGACCCCTCCTACTGTTGCTATCACCCCCTGGAAACTCCCTGATGCCAGTAAGTGCAGTGAACACAGGACCTGCACATGTGGTGGAATGGTTTGGGTCCTGCGTGTTGGGTGGTCAAGCATGGGTTTTAGCTCAGCAATCAAGTCCATAATGGTAGCTGAGTCCAGCCTATACTTCTCATGGATCTCTTCCTCTGTCTGCTGGAGCAGAGTGATGCGCACTCTGAATATCCGTTCCTGTCGCCTCCTTCTTTGTGCTGCAGCTTGGATTCGCATCCTCCTGGCTATCACATACAGCGCTGCCATTGTGGTAGTTTATGGTGCATTGTGGGCCTGTTTAAATGGGTTGCACCTGGTTACCACCTGCTTTGAGTTGGTGGTAATTGCATGTGCAAAATTGCGAATTTCATGAATTCGCAATTTGTGATTTTTTCATACATATGTTTGCAAATTCGCAATTTGCGATAACGCATTTTGCGATTATCGCAAATAGCGTGTCGGTATTTGCTAATTCGCAAAAAAATTCGCAGAATCTCATATTCGCAAAATAGGTATTCGCTAATTTTGCGAATACCGATTTTGCACTGCGAATTTCAGTTATACATTGGAGATGGCTATTTTGCGATCGCAAACACTTTTTTTTGCGATTCGCAGTGTTTGCGACCTCAAAATAGCTTGATACATATGCCCCTTAGTTACAGTTTTAAAGGGTTTTATAGATTTTCCAACTCCACACTTAAGCTCAGGGCAAATGGGGGTTCAAGCCAGCACAAAAGGTGCACCCTCAGCGGCACTGGGGTGGCTGGGTGTAGAGTGCGGTTTTGGCGTTGGGCGCCCTGTAGCTTCTAATGGGGTTTCTCTGGTTTGCAAACACACTGCAGGCTCGGGGACGAAGGTCTTCTGGGTGCAACCACCACTTGGACAGGTAAGTTGGGATGCTGGGGGTTTGTTAGGCACCGACGGTTGGGCCACCCAAGGCCATGGGGCGTCGGGTGCAGGGGTGCCTTTTAGGGTAGGGTCTTCTTACCAGCTCCTGGTCGCGGTTAGGGGGACCTTCCGGATTTAGACTGCAGGCGTCGGCTAGAGGCTTGAGGCAGGTCAGGGATCACTGGATCTCGGGTCTGGATCGCCGGGGAGACCGCCTAGTGGTGTTGGGCCACTCGGGCTGTGGGTGTTGGGTGCAGAGTAGTGCAGACTCGCGGATCCTGCCAGAGCTGGAGTCTGTGGGGTGAACAAATCCGGTGTTCACGGGAGACAAAGTCTTTGGTTTGGAAGGCAGGGCAGGACCTCGGTGTTCTTGAGGTTGCTGGCTGCAGGACACACCGGAGTTTTCGCTTCTGCAGGTTCGAGGTGGGAACAGGCCGGTAGGGCTGGGGCCAAGTCAGTAGGCGTCCTCCTCTTGTTAGTTTCGGCACGGCTGTTCGGTCTTACTTCTTTTCTTGTAGTCAGTTCTTGTCTGAGGAAGCAAGGTTCAGGGGTGCCCCTAAATACTAGATTTAGGGGCGTTACAGTAGGTAAAAGGTTGGGACCAATGGGTCCCTTCCCTGGGGTGGGTACACCCCCTATTATGCTTCCCTCACCCTGGTTGGCTGGGTCCCCCCATCTGCAAGATGGCGGGCACCTCGCCTCTCCCTCCAGAGGGGTGGAGTTGGCAGAGGTGGGCACACCTCTCTTCCTCACTTGTTTTTCCGCCGGTTCTCCCGCCTAAAGTGGTGGTCAGAACCAGTGGGGACCAGTTACTGAAAGCAGCAAGTGGCCTGGGGAAGCTCACAAAGGTGGCAAGCCTTTGAAGCTTCCCCTTTGTGGACCCTGCCCATCCTGGAGGAGGAGGCCTAGCACCTCGTCCCAGGATGTGCATTGTTTCAGGCCCCGAGAGTAGCAGGCTCTCAACCCAGGGGTCCAGAAACATGTCTGGTGGTGGCAGCTGAAAGCAGCCACTCAGCCTGGACACTAGTGGTAGGTCGTTTTTCAGGGGGCATCTCTAAGATGCCCTCTGTGTGCATTTTTTATTAAATCCCACACTGGCATCAGTGTGGGTTTAATGTGCTGAGAAGTTTGATACCAAACTTCTCAGTTTTCAGTGTAGCCATTATGGTGCTGTGGAGTTCGTAATGACAAACTCCCAGCACCATATACTCTTAATGGCAGCACTGCACTTACAATGTCTAAGAATGGACTTAGGCACAGGGCTCATGCAGCTATACCCTCACCACTGGTATAGTGCACCCAGCTAGAGGGGTGACTGATCTATGGCAGGGCAGTGGGTTGTAGGCATGGCACACAGGGATGTGTGCCATGTCGACTCTTCACTTTGTTCTGCACCAAGACACGCAGCCTGCAAAGGCAGTGTGTGAGTATAAAGGTACAGGACCTCTAAGGGTGGCACAATAAGTGCTGCAGCCCTTAGAGGCCTTCCCTGGTCACAGTGCCCTGGGTACCTGTGGTACCATTTACCAGGGGCTGACCTGTGGCCAGAGATGCAAATTGGGGTTTGTCTTCAATGCAGTTTTAGGGAAAGAACATAGGCCTTGGGTACCTGATTAGCAGGAGCCCAGGGCACACTCAGTCAAAGCACATCAGCAGTTCAGCAAAAAGTGGGGGCAACCAATCAGAAAGAGGGCACTTTCTCACAACTGTGCATTCGGGTTCCGTCTCATCACAGGATTACAATGTTTAATTAACAGTGGTAGCCTACATATCAATAATACTCATTAGCTCAAGAGCAGTGTTCTAAAAAGGCAACACAACTAATGAAAAACCCTCGTCAGTGTACTGCGCTACATGCATTAACTCTAGTGCAACAAAGTTACAAGAGGGGTGTAGGACAAAATACAATGCACTACCTGGCCTATGTTGTGTCATTGAGGGGCCTCAGTTCTCCCAGCATCTGCAATATATTGAACAAAGCATGAAGGAATTTTGGTGGAATATCAAAGGTTCCTATGTCATTAGGGCACTGGGAGAGCAGTTCAGCAGAAGCCATACACAGGAGCAGGGAAAGGTGTGTGTATACAAAGTGTACAAGATGGAAAAGGTGCTGCTTTGGGAATAGGGAGCGCTCATGGAATTAGACACATAATTGTATTTGTGTGTATTGACTCACAGTTCCTGTGGCCTGCTCTATCACCATACTGACATGTAATGAACAGCCCGCAGGGAAGATACCCAGAAGGGAGTGACAGGTGGGTGCGCAAGAAGTGAGGACCTAATAACTACAACAAAAGTATTTGTGAGTTAAAGGAGTGTTGCAAGAAAGCAGAGAAAGGCCCTGTCACTGCTTTTAACAGCATTTCTTCCTTTGCCTAGAAGAAATATCATTTTAGATAATGCTTTCTTTCATTTACTGCTACTGCTAAAAGAGAATATTTTCTGATTTAAACATTTCATTCAGAAAAGTAGGAAATGCATTTTTTTCAATCATTAAGAATTAACACCCCTGTTTATCCGTTTTTTCATTGACCTGTAGAGTCCCTGATTCTGATTCATTATCATGTTTCTACCTTGTCTTTCCTCCACAGCCCTTACCGAGGGAATATTACTATGGTAACAATTTTGGCTACATAGTTGCCTTTAAGCCTTATATGGACAAGGACTGGAGAAAAGTTACTGTTCCCAACAATGAGATGGGTCGGTATGTTCACAAAGATGACACAATGACGCCTTCTACGGAGTTTCAAGTCAAGGTTAAGGCGTACAACAATAAAGGCGATGGGCCCTTTAGCCTTACAGCAGTGATTTATTCAGCAAAAGATGGTAAGTGAATGCATGGAATAGACTCGACAGAAATGGCACACAGAGTAACAGAATTATAATGCCAGACATCCAATAGCAGATTGTTGAACTTTGTGTTTCTTTTGCACTTACCTTGTGTCCATGTTAACTTCCAGCTAGAGAGAGATTGAACATTAGGCAGTGTACAATGTAGAGAATGAACAGCACACTGTTGCACCTAATAGGCATATTTAACTGCCCTATAGGTCCATAGTATATGGTGTCCAAATTACACCCATGGCATGAAAAGTTAAATGTCACCTGTGGACTGCAGCCCTACTGTGCTATCCACTAGTGTGGCCAGGCAAGCATGACTCCAGGCCTGCCACTGCAGCCTGGCAGCTGCAGTTTGGAAACTGCAACCTAATCTGTCAAATATACCTTTTTTGACAGGAGAAAACTTCCCATTTAAATATTAATAAGTCACCCATATGTAAGCCTTGTAGCCCACAATGCAGAGTGCCTGTTAATTAAAAGTAGGACATGTAGAAATGTAAAGTTAATACGTCCTCACAGTGATTAGCATCCAAAAGCTTTTTCCACTGTAGGAAGGCTTGATGTCCCATAGAGAAACAATGGGAAACAGTATTAAATATTAAGTTTGCTATATCAGGCAAGGGACCACATGAAACATAATTTAAAGACTAGTTTTAATATTTATTTAACAGCCAGCTCAATGATGAAGTTGGATTTTTAATTAATATTAAGGAAAAAGGATTTATAACGATATTTCTTCCCTGCCTGAAACTCCTGAAGGCTAATTTGCATTAGCCTGGAATTCTCATTCACCTGGTGAATATCCCTGATGAGGTGTGAAACTGCTCCCAGAGCAGAGACAAGGGCTTGGGTGTGGGGAAGTGTGTTGTTCCTCTGGCAGGAAGACCAGTTGGGCAGTGCCCATAAACTTAATTTACTTCAAATGGAAAATTACTGAGAGTACGTCATTATGCAGCATCGCATAATTTCGGGAGAAACTTTAATGTGAGATGTACCGTCAGGGTAATTTTTGCACACAAGTGGTATTTTTAGGTAGATGTTATACCTGAGCAAGCAATTCAGGTAATTTTTGGGTGCAAAACTAAAAATCTGAAAATGAGTGGCAGTGTTTTGAATGATGCAGTAGTTCCTTTGTGGACAGTCGAAAAACATTTTAGTTTTTTTTTTTTACCCGGGTGGACCGTTTGAGTAATTTTTGAGCGCCAAACTACGCATCTGAAGGCAAGCGGGAATGATTTGAATGCAAACGACCGTCAATTATATTTTAGAGATCAATTTTTACCCAATCGTTCAGGAAATATTTTTCAAGATGCATTTTGCATAGTTTTACCAAATTTTGCATAAATATGCTACAGCACATTACGCAGGCTTTCGCTCACCCCTACTTTTGTCCTTCCAGGCAGGCAGGCACCAAACCCAGTAGGGGAAGAGCTGCTCCCAGAATTGATTTAGAATGACCAAAGAGGAGGGTACAGCTCATTATCATGGTCCCACCTCTGGATGGACATGCAGGCTCTGCACTAGGGGAGAAGGTCTTCTCGATCTTGGATTTAGGGAGAGAGGGACTCTATGGGATTATATGCTGTAGGGTGCACAGGAACTGCTGCAAAAGTGGGTAGGGAACTTTTTCCCTATTGGTTAGGGAGGGGCCAGGAGTCAACTACAAGCTAGTGCCAGGCTTAAATGCTGCATTCCCTCATCACCCTCCTCTGGACAGTCCGGACATGTAGAAGAACAGAAGAAGGATTCGACCTGCTGTGTGAGACATGTGAGGAGACCTAAAGACTGGACCGGCTTCTACTTGTACCCAGTGCAAAGAAGTGGAGTCCAATTGTCAGTTGACTGATGCCCTATGTAAGCTACAGTTCACAACAACCTGCAAGAGAACTTTTCTCTGAAGAGCCCAGCTGACCAGTACCACCTGGACCTGACCTGGACCCTGTTGGTGACCTCTGCTGGAGTGAGTCTTGACCCCTAAGTGTTGTTCCTGAGGTCCTGAGACCCTTGACTGTGTTAAAGTGTGCTCCTCCTGAAATCCTTGAAAAAGCTGGGATTTAGAAAAGTTTTAAACTAAAGACCTCCGTAGTACCGGGACAAACCTGCCAAGTCCTGAGATACTTTGCTGCTAGGCTGGTTTTTCCTGCTTGACGCTTCATTACAGCAAGAAAATCAGATTTAGTGGCATCTCAGCAAGAAGGTATCCAGCCTCTTGGAGCTTTGTCCCACTGGAGGATTCCAAAAGAGAGACTAAGAGACTTTTGCACTCATGGCAATATTGAGAGGAATATGTGTTTATTCTGAAATTCCCTCATTTGGATACTTTTGGACTCCACAGTAGACACCTCTGAGGAAAGCCAGTATTCTCGCTCTATTAGTAGTAGCTCAGGTGATCCAAATGAGAACCACCTAAAGCAAGAGTGCATTGGTTCTTTTTGATACTCCTCTTTTTTGTGTTTTTCAACCAGATGGATTCTATAGAATAGTTTAAGATTATAGAAATTTAAACACACAATCAATCAATTTTGTTAAGCCCGGCTACTTACTCGTGAGTATGTGCAGTTCCAAACACCCACAGTACAGGTTTAATGACAAATCTGGTGTGAAAAAAATATAAAACATCCCTGGACATTTCCAATGGGTTTTTCAGTCAAAACATAATCCTAAAATCAAGTATATAACTGTCTTCAGCTTTGATGGAATTCAATATCCCTTCAAAAGATTTCCCATGGAATGTAAGAATAGCCCTGGCTTATTCTCATAATTTATTAATGAGATCTTACAACCAGATCCTCAGGCGTTATCATTCATTGATGACATTTACCTCACACACGATGACTTAAACACACACCTAACTAGGGTGAACCGGATAGTGACAATATTGACATTACAAAATTGATTTTAACAAATCTACAATTGCTCGCCTTTCCTTGGGTAGCATTTATTCAGGAAAGGCAAGGGACTGGAAACTGTTATGATTTCTTAACTTAGGGCAGACTTAGTTGCCACACTATGCTGAGCAAGTAAAGCCCTTCTATGAAATAATTTCTCCCATGTTTTCTTGAAAACTCATGTATATCTTGCGTTCACAGCAAGCAGACATGGTAGAGACAAAATATTTACAGACTAGGGATAACAAGACAATTCTAGGATTAAAAATGATTCCAAGCACCTCAGAGTATACAATTGTATCCTACAATAAGGGGCAGAAGATTCCCATAGTGTGTCATTCACACTTGTATTCTCCAGCTGAAGCACGTTTTCTTCCATAGAGAAAATTCTTGCAGCTGTATAGGCAGCCATTTTGAAAGAGTGCCATTGGTGCAGGCAAAACAAATGATTGTGGTTTTTCCTGTTCCAAAATTAGAAGAGGCCACTAATACAAACATTCCCACTGCTTACCCACCACACCAGAATG
Organism: Calotriton arnoldi; assembly: GCA_963921515.1. NCBI lineage: Eukaryota > Metazoa > Chordata > Amphibia > Caudata > Salamandridae > Calotriton > Calotriton arnoldi. The sequence continues at coordinate 135,421 of CAWUFW010005636.1, forward strand.
AGCCTCTCCGTTTTGTGCAGTTGATGTCAAGTTTGAATATGATCTGACTCTTCAGACACAGGCATTACTCCAATATGAATACAGTGTACCACAGACTCTACAAGTATTACCCACTGAGTAATATCAGAGCAATAGCAGAGCATGTTTATACAGAAGACCCTGCACAACCTCAGTTGGTACTAAACAAAAGTAGTGTGCAGATTGCACAACAGTGCAAATTGTTGTTAAAAAGGTGAATTCCACTCGCAACACACCCACACCAGAATTCCTAGTGACAACACTGGACAACATGCCTTGAAATTTGCATTGCAGAGGGCTGATCCATCAGATCCCACACTTCTGGTGCCGGATTCATCCTTCTGCATACATGGATACAATGTAGATATGAAACATTGGACCCTGAATGAATTCAAAGATTCAAAAGGGAAGGTGAACAAACAGCTCTGAGGAAAGGTAACTGTCCTACAGGACAAGCTTCCACTGGTCGCTGTGACACACACTTCAGGCCACCAGCGTGACGGTATAGATGCCAAAGGGAACTGTGCAGCTGACCTATCCGCGAATGCTGCAGTGTAGACTGTTAAATTAGCAGTCATAACCAGATCTCAGACAAAGACCAACACAGATATACTAGCAGCATATAAGCAACAGTAAAGACTGAACTGCTCCTCTGTCAAGCTTTCCTCTTAAATACTTCTACACCCGGAATACAGACAACATCTCAGTGGTTTCCATACCTTTAGTGGGAGGTAGGATACTACCTAATAAGCTATCTAGAGTATACCTAATTGAAGCATCTCATTAAGAGGTAACGTCTGTTCATGCTGCGATAAATGCCACCAGGGCAATGTTACAGCAACGCTACCAGTAGCCGGGTTTACTTAAACAAACCAGACACCATTTACGACAATGTGATGTTTGTAAAGTGTTAAAGCTTCTATTGTTAGAAGACCAAAGCAGACCCCTCTCACTGCTTCCAACATGCCCATTAGAATTTTATATTTGGGGCATGTTGGGCCAATAAATTCTGTTAACCGAAATAAGTACATATTGGTGGCAATCAATTCATGTTCTCAATTCCTATGGGTTTGCCAAAGAGAATTGCAGGTGCTTGTGCGGTCATAAAAGATTTCCATTCTCTCACCGCCATGGTACCAGTTCATGCGTTTCATTCAGACAATGGTCCAGCATTCACCTTAAAAGCTTACAGGGATGCTATGTCTGCTCTGGAAGTATGTGTGCAATTCAGCAACCCGTTTTGATCAGTGATTAACAGGTTAATAGAGTGAGGTAACGGCATGCTTAAAAAAGCATGTATGGAGTTCAAAGAGCATTAAATAACTTTCCTAGAAGAGTATTGGGTGGCCACACTCCATACAAAGTATTATTCAGAGTGCCTATGTACATACCTGACCTAGATAATTCTGGGTAAGCGGTGGAAGAGAAATAATTTAACTGGGACCAACAATTAAATATCTTGCAGAACATCCAATATGTCAGAGGCATGTTCTATAATTCTAAGAATTCTGAAGCCGCTACCGGCGAAGAGGAGGCATCAACAGCTACTGACGGGTGGGATCCTCAAATAAGTGATCTAGTTCAAGAAAAGATCCACGATAAACAAGCTATTGAGCCATCCTATAGACCACCCATTTCAGTTCTTGTAAAAAGCACACAACTGTAATCCTGCCTCCATTGTCTGGTTCAAAGAAAAACAGGTGTCCATTTACCATTTTAAAAAGCACTATGTTGCTGATCCTGTGCAGCAGACCCTCCAGGACACCAAAAGAAATTCAGAGCAGAGCCTTGCAACCTCTCTCTACACTGAAAGAAATATTCCTTGAAGAGCGCAGTAACATCACCAGCTTGGGTCCCCAAACAGGGATATTCTAGCCTATTGTGTCTCCAGTTTTACACCAAACAGACTCCATGGAGAATCCTGATGCTGCAATGTATGGCATAATGTTCCAATCAGCGCTGTATTTTACTATGAAACCCCTCATAAGTCAACATCAATCTAGATGGTGCCTTTTTGAGAAACAATGCTTTATGAGAATGTATCTGAGTTCTACACAGATGACTTTTAGCACACTTCTCAGTCACACTAACCCATTGATTTCTTGTTGCATGTCATTGGCTTCGTGACAGGGGTTGATACCACTGTGGGTTATGATACTGACAGTTGTTCTGCTACTACTGAATGGACATTACATCCCTGAAAGAACAATACCACAACCCATGCTTCCAGAAATAGAACTGCATCTTTCTTCGCACAGAGCTCAACGAGAACTCTACACTGTAAACATTACAGCTTATCCTATGCCCGAGGGCATGGTTTGAGAAAGAGCTCCTTATCACATTATGGGACCGAATGAGACACTGCAATTCTCATGTTTTGAAAGTTTGAATGAATTATGTGATTATTTCTGGTTCTATTTCAGATGACTGGAATACTGAGGCTTTCCTGAAAGTTTTGCTTTATGGCCTCTTGATTTTAATACATGCATGCACCATTTTTTTCCAACACCCCGGGTCTAAAAGCTAATCCTTGATCTAATAGAAGCATACCTGTAGTTGTTGCTACGTATAGTGTGGGTACGTTGTGCCAGTGTTGGTTAGCACATTCAAGTCTTCAGGCTGTGAAGGAGCATTTGTCCTGAATGGAAGGAAATATGGATGTTTCTGATTTTCTCCTCGGACCAATCCCACTAGAACTAAATGATACATAACATTAGGTATATATGCCATTTACAATGAATGAAACAAATATTCAGAAAAAGAAGCAGCTGAAATAATTTTACAGATATATATAGGGAAATAATATGTAAGCAGTTTTTAAAGTTATCGATAATGGCATGTGCACACTCTTCAAAAGACTGTATTAATTGAATAACATCATATCCTCAGCATTAGAAATCCTTATGGGAGATTTAGGTCTTTCACAGCACAGCAAGGCTCAGTTATACTAGGCTTCACAAACTGTTCAAGCAGGTCATGTCCCTTAGCAGCTTCTAAACGAGACAGCATTTTGAACCTTACAACTTAACATTAACACAGAAGACAATGGTTAAGAAAGAATCCATCAAAATCTTGTTGAGTATTGAACAAATAGACGGAACTACATTTTCTGTTAGTAAAAATCCACCTGTTACATGGCTGATACTTGGAGTCATTTCCCTTTCGATTACAACTTTCCACTTTCTTGAGTGCCAGAAATATAAATCATTACGCTGGTATGAGAAAATGCACAATGCATATTTATTTCATTTGTGGAAATGTCCTTTTTCTTACATGTGTTTGAATGAAGATGTTCTCGTAGTGGTTCCAGCTGCAGGAATCCTCTAGGTCAGTCACTACTGTGCAATTCTATTTTTCTGCACAGAATGTGTAACCCATTGAAGCCAGAGTTAAGCTGTGTCTTATCAGTAACTCCTCTTTCACATATCCCAATACATCACACACTTATACATAATGGTTCATATTTAATGGTAACCAACATCAGCTGTTGTTAGTTGGAGGCCAGTCAACCTTAAGTTGGCTGGACCGGATTACAGTTTCGAAAAGAATCCAGTGTTTCAGGTATGATCTTGTATCCTCCTTCTCAACATCCAGTAATCAAAGTTGGTCTTTGGCCTAGAAATGATGCAAGAGACATGCGTTTTGACAAAATTAGTGAACTTGTTGCAGTTTTACAACAAATGGAGTTTCCTTTGTGCTCTGCGACTGAGACCTATGACTTGCAAACAGGCAGAACTGCTTTTCATATACAACGGCAGTTACAAATAAAATACCCCACTCATTTTTGCTGACTTTGTACAAACCATCCTCAACTTGTATAACACAACTGGTATTGTGCACTTTTTTTAAGAACATCAGATCGAGTCTGGTGACTGGATTTAAAGCTGTATTTGGACTGAATCCCTTGTTTTTTCACTGCTCGCACTCAAGTCTTTTCGGAGGAATCCCCACCATTTTTCTAACAATCTGCTGTGGTGTTGTCATCTTTTCCCTGATCAAAAAAGGGTATCACACTCCTTGACGACATGGAGTACACATATCCAGCTGAACAAATGTGCAGAGAAACCCTAGCGCACTATTTGGGATATAAATAGCTTTCTGAATTAAGTGAGAGCTGATCATGTATTTTTACAAAATGGATGCTCTACAAGAGGGACCAGTTTTTTGGCGTCTGAATTGTACAACTGAAATCATCTTCAAACTACATCTGGAGCAGCCCCCAATGTCTTTCCTAGACATTGAAATGCTCCTGCAACCGCTGCAATCACACCAGAAGCATTATCAAGCAATGCACCTGCCCAGGCTGCAACATTCTTGCTATGATGAACCTGGTTCACCCTTTGAAGAGATTCCCAAGGATTAGCTTGCACCATTGATGTCCCTCGAGCCACCGAGCGAGGCACCTTCACCATCTTTAAGAACTCTGGAACTACAACGTCTGTTCCAGTACTCCTGTATACAACTTCACAAGCTGCCCACCTCATGCCTACAGTGCCAATTCATCTCCTTGATCATTCATATGCTGCCTGCGATTCCACTGTTGTGGCAATGTCTTCAATTGACAACTAGAATTGGCTGTCTTACAATCCAACCGAGAAAATGGACAGAATTCAATGTTGAGCGAAAGAGACTGTGTCATGAATCTCCTTGAATCAAGAGCTGCCATCTGATTATTTTTTTCCTTTTCTCTGTTAAATTTTTACCAAGCCACATTATTTTCCCATTTGGCACATTTCAATATCATGCCTGGTCTACTTAAATATCAAAATGCATATCTTCCTAAATGATGTACTAATATCATAATCTCTTTAAATGAGATATAGTGTTTTATATTACTGCTTGAAGCATGCAAGGCTTGAAAGAAAACTATGCATATAAACCTTAATGCATTATTTTATGTTGTTTTACATATGTTAGTTTACATTTCCTTCCTTTAAGAGCATGGATGTAGCTCGTTTATATCTAGTTTAGTCATACAAAACAAAATCACTAGAATGACATCCTCCATATGTATTCAATTACATCATACTCAGAAGTACAATCCGAGGATGTTGTAAAATACCAAAGCCAGAATACATTATGAGCCTGATATATTAGCCTGTCTGCCTCTGGTCCACATTCAGCATGTCATTATCTTTCGCAGACCTTGTGAAAGTGTCAATTCATCTAAACAATGACTCTATTACCACCTGAGGCGACACAGATCTGCTACAAGCTACGTGTTATCTACATTTTAAGGATTGATAGTAGATATGTAGAATTCACATGTAGTCCACATTGGCGAAATTTTCATCATGCTGGTTTAGACCGGTTATATTTTGGATTATTGGAAAGTCCCTCAACGTAGGCTGACAGTTAGTGGTCAATCCTACATTAAGTCGATGAATTGACCAATGAATTGGAGAGGCCATAGCACCAGATTATCACTTGAGTTCCTCACAGACTGCCATAGCATCTATTCCTATTCCAAGAGTTGATACAGAGATGAGAGGAGCTGAGCCCAGCTGATCGTGTATTTTCCTTTTGAGGAACACTCTCTCGCAGGTGAAGTCTGCTAACCACAGCTGCTCTGCTGTGAATAGGTCCCCAAGAAACTCTAGAGGCAAGTTAGCTACTCCATGCTCTCAGACTGTAGCGCATAGAAGTAGGTTTAGGTCGTAGGCTTCTAGGAACATTCTAATTATGTTAGAACTTTTCAATTTATTTGTACTGCTATCAACATGTATAAGTGCTGATTTAATTATATTCTGTGCAGTTAATTCTCATGTACTAAGCAACAGAATGAGGCTGTTGAAATAAAACACTTGTAAATGTATATAGTGTATTTTCTTAGTGCAGTGCTTGAATGTGCTATTTTAAAGAACAAAATTGGGTTTGAATTACCACTGTGACCCTGTACCCTTTATGGGGCCATTAGTAACCCAGAATGCACGGGCACCACACAAGCAGGCGTGCTAAGTGGGTTGTGTGGAGTTACAATAACCTGTATTCCCCTGCTCAACTGATGGTGCACTGAACTCAGGTTGTGGTGAAGTGACAGTCTTATCATGTGCACTAGCCAATGATTGGAGAAGCTTTTATTGTTTCAAATGCCCTAAATTAAAAAATCGATGACCCCTTCTTCCTTCAGAAGGGGCTCTCCCTAAACCACTCCTGTGTTTACACAAGGGCCAAGAACTGCACACACCTGCTTGAACTGGAGCCAGAAAATCTAGGGGGCCCTGTAAATGAATGGGAGCAGAGCCTGTGGGCCGACAATAGTATCTCCAAATCAAAAACATACTTTTTCACTGAAAGTTATTGGATTTCATCATTAAATTAGATTTTTAAAACTGGGCGGAAAATAACCTTGAATCATTTTGTTAGCATTTAAGAGTTTTAATTTTTTAGGCCCCCTTCATAGAGGGTGTAGCTAAATCTACTCAGTGAAAACTGTGCAAACACTTTTTGGATCTTTAATCACTGTGAGGTCACACTATTCTTAATATGTAATGTGCCATATTTTATATATTAACCACCCACCTGTGTAGGTGATTTCCTTTCCTACGCTCATCAACCACAGTTGTCTCTTTCATATCCAGTATTTCTATACCATGCTTTGTAGTTAGTTGGCTAAGTTCATGCTCTATAAATACCAATACATACATACATAAAGTCTTAACATCTTACATAACAGTTTGTATCTAAGGATGTGTATGCTGCAGGTGTACATAATTCATTTATATTTGAGCAGTAAAACAGAAAAGCAGAAAAAGATTCTGGTTTTTAGAAGGAAAATCAGACTTCTTCAGTTCGAAGCCGAAAGAGGCAGCAAAGGTTCAGGAACACATTTCATTATTCCCAATACTGTTGCAACCTTAATTATCTGTGTGTAAAACGAATATCAGCTTTAGAATCTTTTTTCTCAAGATAGGCCAGTGGTGACAATATTTCGTTCCACTAAAGAACAATGTTCCATTTCATGTGTGTATTTTTCACATGACCTATTACCTTACGTCTCCAAAACTAATCACATGAGGGATTCGTGGAAGTGTATTAGATTTCATACTGCTTCTGAAGTCAAAACGCACCTTGTGGTTTCAGTAATTGCCAGCTAACTCCGTAACAGAGGGAATCTCCCTCGCATTAGTGTGTCATGCAATTGAGATATAAAGTTGAGTTATTAACTGCTATTGAAAGACAATAAGCCTGTACATTTGCAAGGAGAATTCCCCAGTTTCACTGGATACGATTCAAAAGAAAAGTAAATGATTTTTTTGCTGAACAGTGGCTGTTCTGATGCATAGTTGACTTGCTGCCAGGTTGGAAGATTACATATCAAATGAAAGATTTCTGCAGTTAAGGCAAGGAACGGTGACTTGCAACCTGTTTCCAAGGATTTTCTAGAGAAGAAATAGTTGTCTGAAACAATGAGATTTGCTATTCGTTATTACATATGCTAAATATCGAAAATCAATTGAATAAACACCAGAAATATTTGGTAATTCATATAAAGGAAATTCAGTTTTTATGCCCTGTAGTGTTAAACAATATGTTTTTAGAGTATAATATTACTTTTGATTTTATGTTAGCACGCAGTTTTTGGATTTTCTCTCAGGACTATTGCAGTTGACATTGCCGCCTACAGGGCAGTAACTGAGAATGGAGATAGTACTTCCTAGTGTGTCACTGGTAACAGACACTGTTAAAAGATACTTATGACTGTACATAAAGAGATTTTTGTCAAGATAAAAGACAAAGGCCTTTTACCCAAATACATGGACTATAAACAAGCATTAGAACAGCCAATTTGTCTAAAATGTGTAAGATGTGCCGGAGGTTTGTAAGCATTGGGTTTCGCAATTCCTCTTTGTGTACTAGGTAGAAAGCAAAGATAAGAGTATTTGAAAAATGAATGCTATGGGAAGAAAGCAATGACAAATCTAATGGGACTGGCTTTAATGAGCTAACACATGCAAATAAAGACATAGACATATGTCGGCCCAGATTTACAAACAATTCACGCTACGCAGTGCAGTAAGTAAAGTTGCTGCGCTGCCTTAAAGCAAAAGAGCAGAACAGCAACATATCTACTGAGATATGTATGTTCTGCAAGGAATAGTTTTTGTACTGAAAGAGGGCCCTTCTAGTACAAAGGCTGTCATTTAACACGTTTCCTGCTTCGCACGCATGCAAAGTAGGAATAAGAGGAGAAATCAAAACAATTTTCCTTGTTACGTCTGCCTCGAGGAGGGATACAATTTTGGTGCCAATCTCTGTCTAAGAATGCATCAAACTCCTGGGCGTTTCCATAGGAAGGCCCATGTACCACCCATGAAGTGCCCCCTTGATGCAAGGTAACATAAAGCAGCACATACCACAACTTTGTGTTACTTTGGAAGTCTTAGTAAATTTGTGCCATTGTTTTTAGGTGTTATCTCATAAAAGTCAGATCTGATGACTTTGACAATGCTTGTATTTTCTACTCCTAGAATTTTTATTCATGTTCATCCCACTGTAAATAAACACAATTAGAAATCACCTGACCTATGAGCTACTGTCATATGGCCATGAGAAAAATAAGCTCTGATAATGTAATCCTACTCAACTAGGGTTTTCAAAATGTGATACAGCAACGATGTACTAATAGCCCTCTATGCAATACATGTTGTTTTGTTATGGAAAACTAATCTCACATTCTTTGGGTTGTTTGTCACCTCCTTTTCATTTCTTGCCTGTGACACTCTCAGCGTCAATGCTGTTATTCCCACCGAAGTGACACACTATGGCACTCTTTAGGAGCTAAGGGCTAAATTCTGATCCCTCTTTAAACACAAATTTGCACAGGGATCGGAGTCGCGGGTTGTGCCATAACTATCACATTCTTACAGTTTTCCCATGCCAAATTTCGGCAGGTCAAACCTGCTGAAATTTATTGAGGGAAAAGACGCAAAAAAGGCAAAACACACAGAATTGTGTGTGTTAAAAACCAATATTGCATGTTATGCTCATTTTGAAAACTTAGAAAGGAGGTATTTACCATGTGAGGTAAATAGCTCACCCTGGGATAATGGTATTTACCATGTGGGTTAAATTCCACAACCCGTTCCAGCAAACTTGTAATAAGGGCCTACATGGTAATATCAGTGCAGGTAATTTGTGTGACTTGAATGATGACTCCTGAGAGTGAATCAAAGCATAATCCCCAGATGACAGGGCAGGCTGTCGACTCGATCTTACCAAGGACGCACTGCTCCTGACACGGGTTTTCATCAGGGCCGGACTGGGAACAGCAACCAACCCTGGCAGATTGCTGCTCGACCGGCCCTGGAAGCAGGGGGGGTTTCTAGTAAAACGCACCGCTCCTGCTTTTGTTACAGGGGGCCGATATTGCAGCACTGCTACAAAACTGGCCCCCAGTGACAAAACCGGCCTCCCTGGCCAGAAAACTGGCACCCACCCCTCCGGCCCACTGGGGAAACGCCTGGTGCTCGCTACGGCCAGTCCGGCCCTGGTTTTTATTTAATAACCTTGCACATTGTTGAGGATGTAGTCCTGGTTCACATCAATTGACTGAATTGCACTAACATGCCTGAACATGATTGATAAAAAAAAAATCACAGGATTTGTACATTGCGTCCAGAGTGATCGTGACTCACCTAGTACCGAGATAATCAGTGCATATTCTTGAATGTTGCACCTTAGGAACAATCAGGAATGAGATTCTATATTGTAGCCTTGTTCATTCTCCAAATGTTCATTTCCTCTCTCGACTCAAGGGAGAATTCACCCACTTGCACTCAACATGCAAGGCTTGCTGCATCGTTCCATAATATGTATGTAGGTAGAATGCCAACATGTTACTCAGTGACAATGATGTGGGGCATTTCTGAATTTAACAGTGAAAATGTCAACAGAAAAATAATCATGCATTAGCAAAGCCAATATGTCTGCCCTTTACTGTGCCAGCTGCTGTTGGTTTTGTGAAAGAGTGTTTGCTGCTGTAACACCCTTACAATAGATAAAAGCAAAAGCAAATGGTTGACAGGTTGCAGTGCACTACAAGTAGAGGTGCAGCAAGTGAGCGGTTCGGTGCCATTATTAGAGAAAATGTCAAATGGAATGTTTCGTCAAAAGTGCATAAAGGTCAGCCAGAGAATTTATGTATACAAATAGAAATTCACTGTGCATGTAATTATGTATGTGTACAAAGCAGCGGCCGGCTCAGGTCAGCACGGTGCGGCAGTGGGGCGGGGCAGGGCGCGGCAGGGGGGGAAGCTGACAGACGACCGAATAGGTATTATTTATTTATTTAATTATACCTATTCTGTCGTCTGCCGACTTCCCCCCCTCCCACACTGCCCCGCCGCCCCATCGCGTTTACCTGTGCTGGCCGCCGCTGTGTGTAAAGTGTGTTGGCATGCATACATTCACAGTGTGTATATTAGTCATTGTATCGGATCAGTATGTACATGATCACTCGTCCACCGTCCTATCTTAGCAGGCCCCTCAGAATGGGCATGCAGGACTTCTCTTTCTTTCTTGGGTGGGATTCGCCCCCTACCTCACTATAAGCTACGACACTAGCCTGAGGTTCCCATTGAAGGGCCTCAGAGGGTAGGGGGAATGTTGCTCGCGTTCACCTCCCTCTCACTGCGCTGCCCTCCCCACCATTATGAGAGCCCTCCTGGGCTGGAGGTGCGAAGAACAGAATGCAAACACAGTGTCGGGCACGGTGGAATCAACCGTCCCCATTGTCATTGTTGCATTGTGGGTTCTAGGCCCCCATGATCAGATAAATGAGCACACAGACTCTGTCTTTCTGCTTAGTTTACTGGCCTCGAACGTGTGTGCCAAGGCCCTTTTTTTAGCAGGGTCACCTAACTGGTGACACCTCTGTTGGATGGATGTGGGGTGGGCATTAGTACTGCACCCAGGGAGGGGGGCTGCTGCATGATATGGCCAGCAGGACATTACAAAGAGTTCGGGTGAGGTTAGTGCAGCCATTTAAGCTTGGGCTTAAGGCTATTTGTTCATTTCGGATTTAAGATGCCATTATGATTTTTGTGGGGTAAATTCTCCCTGTAGTCATGCCGGTGGGTGTGCTCTCACAACTTGCAGAGCACACAAGACAGCTCCTCAGAACATCAGCATCCATAGCAAGCCAAAAAAAAAAAAAAGAAGGTACATTTAAAAACATAGCCCCTCATCCCTGTCACACCAGTGGGCTATTTTTTAGAAGGACATGCACATGTGCAGAGGCAAAATGCAGCCACTCAGATTGAGTAGAGCCAGTGGGTGAAGTGGGCTGACCCACTTCCCCATTCTGTATGCCAATGGAGAAGACCACTGATCGAAAGCCCCTCTACGTATGTATATACCAATGTTATTCTATTTGTGTTTTTTTCTGAAAACATAAGTCTGGCAAGAGAGCTAAAGCAGTCTCTAGGCCAGACCTAAATAGAGAGTTGAATACAGTAAATGCAGGTCTAACAGTGTTGACACACTTGTCTGCTCCCTGGGCTGCTGCTCTATTGCAATTTGTTTTGTAGCTTTGCGTTTGTTGCTGGGGACTGCTGGATAGCATGGATGGAGTGTTTGGGAAAAAGTGGTCTGTGGGATATTCTGGCTAAAAATATCAACAATCATTTTGAGTTCCATAGTATTGGCAGTGGCTATCAATGTCTCTGCCTCAATGTAATGGCACTGTTGGCCTGCTGTATCAGCATGGAGAGGGACGTGGGACTTGAAGGTGGGGACTTCTCCATCCATGGTTTAGAGTTCTGGTGCCATCAGCTGTTGGGGGAATTTATGGTACCTGCATAGGGCCAGTGAAACCTCTAGGAAGCATAGATGCTCACATAAAGTACAGACATTGGAAGGGTGCAATGACACAGCTGCTTCTGGGCCCTTGTTTTTATTTTGTGTTCAGTGATCCTTTGATAAAGTGGGCAAAGGAACACCAGGTCAGGGCTGCCATCCCCTACCCTTCCACCTCACTGGGGTGTTCTCCATACTTCCCTCGCTATATAAATCCCGAAGGACAAACCACATAACAAATTGACATCCCAGCATGACCGCTGTGCCTGCCTGATGTGCATTTCATTCTTATATGAAATATACATGCATGTGGTCCACTCACATCGGGCCCTGAAGTGCTTAGATTTTCTACGGTCTGCAGGTATGAACCCCTTTGTCCTCACAGTAACCTTAAAGTGTAGAGCTGATATGAAGACCCTTGTCCTCACACTAACCTTGAAGTGTAGAGTTCCACCTTCCTTCAAAACTTGGTGCTGTGTGGACAGAAAGCTTCGCATTGACAGACTATAGTGCTGCTTCTAAAGCACTATACACCTGCCTACAATTACTATTTTACTATTCCCACTCCAGTCAGTGCAACAGTAGAAAAAGTGTTGAATTTTAAAATATTTTTTTTTATTCCCACTAAAGTCAGTACTACATTACAAACAAACACTTCTACAAATACAAAAACTAATTTAAAAAACAAAATAAAAATTTTAAAAATAAATATTTAAAATGTAATATATATTATATTTTAACAAATAATGAAAATTTGAATATTTCATAAAAATAAAAGTATATAAAAAAATATTACAAACAATATTAAAAATTAAATTCAATATTATTTTACATATAAAAAAGTCTCTCAAAAACTATTTATTGATACATTTAATTCATTTAATAAGTTTAGTTATTATTTCCTCCCACTACACACCCCTATAAACCTCACACCTAAAATAAAAAGAAATGACTAACACAATTAATTAATTATCATAAATCAAATAATTCATATTGATTAACAAACAATTAATTACAATTAAATAACTTCCAACCCTGTACACCCATAAATCCCACAACCCACTCATAAATTTTTTAACATAATCAATGATCAATTAAATAATTATCATTAATTAGCAATTAATTAATAATTCATTAAAATTGAATTAAATTACTTCCCACCCTCTACCCCATCACCCCCACAACCCACATATCTACATTATATTAAAAAACCTTATTTAAAAATTTTACATAATTAATTAACAATTACATATTTCTTATTAATTAACTATTAAAAAAATTAATTACACAATTATCATAATTAAATTACTTCCCACCCTGTACCCCTATGAACCCACAACCCGCTATGGTACCAAAAATAATAAAAATTACTTCAATAACATTTAATAACCACTAAAAATTCCAAATACATTAAAAACATACAAAATATTCAACCAAAAAAAGACAACGTATACATATAAAATATAAAACAAAATACATTACAAAAAATAAAAATCGATATTACTTACCTTAAAATCGATATTTTTGTCAATTATATTCTTGCACTCGATATTTCCATTCCACAATATTTTTCACTCGATATTAATGGCAGCCGATATTTTTTACTCGATATTCTGTCTCACCACCCTCACCAGCATGATGAAAAAGTGGTCTGTGCGCAATTTAAAGATCACAGTGCCAATCATCGCCTGCACAAATGCCAATCCAGTTTCAGATCACACTGAAAAACAGACCGTTTTCTCACAAATCATAGGCATGTTGATCAGCTCACCATCACCCACACCCTGAAGTCTTGAATAGAATTAACTGTCAAAGTCCTTCACTGTTCTGCATTAGCTATCTAACCGACACCAGTTAAGTCACATGTGCACCTCTAGGTCCCAGAAGATCATTATCAACTGCAGAATCCCCCTAGGTTCCATCTTGTTCCCCCATCATATTTAAGCTCTACCCGTTGCCCATTAGTTCTCTACTCACTGACAACAGAATTAAAAGTCACCAATACGCAGACAACACACAATTATATTTGATTGTGTTTTCTGCTCCACGCGTACAGTGTTTCCAAGCACCTGCATGCACCTCATCCAGATCTGGAAGTTGAGCACTCATCAGATGCTGAACCCTACCTAAACAGAATTTCTGCACTTCACTAAGAACAACAAGCAAACACTCAACAGCATAAACCTAGGTAGATTCGAGCCCCAACTTTCACCCAATGCCAAGTCACTTGGATTCACTGTGGACACTGACCTCACTCTGAAGAAACACATCCCCAAGAAAACCAAGATCACCTGGTACCATCTCTCCCTGCTAAAGAAAGTGATGGCATTTGTTCCAAAAAGCGACTCCGGAAATGCTGTTCAAATTCTCACACTCCAGCATTTGTATGGTGGCAATACCCTGCTCCTCAGCCTCTTAGCCTCCAAACTGTGCCCTTTAAGGGCTTCCTGTACAACATAGCACACTTCATTAGTGGCCTGAAGAAATATGATCCCATAACCTGTACCCTGATTGATCTCCACAGGAAAGCCTTGCCTGTCGCCACCATCTTAAAAACCAGCTGCATCATTTACAAAGGCATCACAACTGGCACCCCTGCCTCTCTAGCTTTCAGCATAGTCCCAGGCAGGATTCCATCAGACTGGTGACAAAGAAGTAAAAAAAATAAAAAAAATAAGGCAACATGCTTTACACACCTATACACGCAAGATCTGGAATGACATCCCTGTTTTCATCAGCACTGCCCAACCTGTTCCAATTAAGGACAGAGCGTAATACACAAATCTTTGAAGAACACTGTGCATATCTTTCTGTCTTTGGATTTCATGTGGAAGGGGGTCCAGCCTCCTTAGGTCACTCTCACAGATCACAGATGTAAAGAGCATCAGGTTAAGTCTACCGGCTATTCTTTTGCAAGTCCAGCAGTGTTCTGAGGAAGGCTGGGTGAGTGTCCAGCTTTGTAAGGCTTACCAGCATGTGGGTGGAAACAGTCTCTCTGACCAGTGGAGTAAAGGTTCCCAGGCCCTGACCTATCTACTTTTGTAGTAGTTCATGTTTGCCTTACTGGAAATAGGCACAAAATGCCATGTGTCAGGGCATTTTCAAGATGGCAAGTGTTCGTCCACACTAAACTTGGGCTCTCAGGGCTGGGTGTGTGTGTGGTAGTGTGATACAACAATTGCCAATGTCCTCACAAATCTAACACTAACATGCAGTTTGGAGCAGTTACTGTACCCACATCAGATTCGGAAATATTAATCTGGTAGGACAAAATCAGGGTGCTTCAGCAATCAAACGGGATACACACGAATTGTCTTGGCATCCTTTTCTCTCCCTTTCAAGTGTGCCAAAGTGTTACATGTTGCTCAACAGAAATGTCTTTGGATTTGACAGAGTGGTTGCCCACAGCCCCTACTCTGAAGATTCTGTGGAGTCCAGAGGAGTCTTCATTCCAGACCAGTCTATTGTTGGCTGTTGGGAGGAATGTCACTCCTCGTTCACACCTTGTTTAGGCCAAGTACAGGCGGGAAGAATCTGGAGAGTTAATACAAATCAGCTTCCAAGAACATCAGGCAGGGAAAAGAGCAATTTTTAAAAGTTACTTTTCCTTCATATTTAGTAAATATCCGACTTCACCACTGAATTGGATTTTTAATAACTATTAATAATAGTTATTTAATCATTTATCAACCTGGTCCCTTTCTTGAGATAGCAGTAGTAGTAGTTTAATCTGTATTCTCATTTTCTACATAGGACAGCTAGGCCTGCCACAGTGAAAATTGCTGTTAGGGTCTTGTCACTGTAGGGACATGGAAACATACATTTTCTACATGTCCTACTTTTAAATACCATTCACTCCACCTTGTCTATACAAAGTTTACATACGTATGATTTATAAACACTTGAAAGGTAAGTTTTTACCTGTTAAAAGGGCTATTTTAACAGGTTGTTGCAGGTTTTACACTGGAGCAGTCAGGCTTCACTGGTAGGCCTGAAACCACATTTTTCTTTGTCACACTAGGGGATGGCACAATAAATGCTGCAGGTATAGGTGACATTTAGCTTTTCATGCCATGGATACAGTTTCTACACCATATACTATGGCCTTACAGGATAGCTAAATATGCTAATCAAGGATTAGCCAATTTCTACACATTTTAAGGGGTCAAAGCACATATACAGGGTACAGGAAAGCACAGCCCCAGTGTGCAGAGTCTAAAATCCAGCAATAAAATCCAGCAAAAAGTGGGTGTGACTAAGCAAAAAGGGGCATATTCTTACCCTCTCCTACAGCAATTAATTAGCAAAGACTGCTTGTGGTATGCAGACAACATGTCCTTAGGACCTACGAGATAGGGTGGTCTGGTAAGAATTGATTTGCCCACTTCCAGGGTTGTCCCCTGTTGGGCCGTGGTATGCTGCAAGGTGGTGCCCCCCCAAACAATTTTACAGCTTGTGTGTAGGTGGGGAGTGAACATGAAGGTAAGCATAAAGATGGGGAGCTGAGAGACTATGGGGCTGATTACGATGGCGGATGGACTTTAGTCCGTCCGCTATTGTTTCATATTTGGGACCGCCCACCTACAAGGCGGCAGTCCCACAGTATGAATTACGATGGCGGACGCATTGCCTATGTTTTGCATTGTGGCGGGTGCTGCTGGTTGCAGCCCAGAGCTCCAACATTCTATTTTCTGTCATTCACAGGTGTTGCTGTGAACAAAGGCCTCATGGAGCCCAAGGTGATTTAAATCCCCTCGAGCTCACTGAGGCCTTTGTTTTATTTGTTAGAACATTCTGTCCTCTAGTGGCGGAATGTTCTAATAGCCTTATAGCCCTCCGTAGCTGGTATATACCGGCCATTAAAAGCCCACTCCCTTGTTAAATCCCTTGCCTTCAGCTCGGGCCTTTAACGCTTAAGCGGGCCTTTAATAGCCGGTATATCTCGCTACGGGGGCTTTAAGGCTATATTAGGACATTGGAATGCTGAGCACTCTATTGAAGACAATGGAGTAGCTCCGGGGTTCTAATTGCTGGTAAAAGTCCGGAGCTCCAACATTCCAGTGTTTGTCTTTCACAGCAACAGCAGTAAACAATGGAGTGGGCTTTTAATGGCCGGTCAGGCTATCGAAGATTAGATGATTTCAGAGGTGTACAGCATCTTGCGCAGCAAGCAGGTCAGATACAAAGAACAAAGACTGGGCATGTGTGAAATCTACTGCAGCACTTCTCCCCAGAAGGATGAAACCCTGTAGATAGGCAGAAAAGCAGGCACTGGGATCAGCGCTTTGCAGTCGTGCATTAAAAGGGTTGCAGTGAGATAATGGTAGACTGCCTCAATAAATGGGAAAAAAGGGCGTGTGTGTCTGGTACGGAATTTGGAGCAAGAGAATAAATTGATTGAGGGGGCACTGTAAGCAAAAGCAGCAAAAAATGACTGAACGCACTGAATGACATTAGAGAAATTAAATGGATTAGGGGAAGAATGAGGGGCTTGCTTCCCCAGCTTC
Source organism: Calotriton arnoldi (assembly GCA_963921515.1). Taxonomy (NCBI): domain Eukaryota; kingdom Metazoa; phylum Chordata; class Amphibia; order Caudata; family Salamandridae; genus Calotriton; species Calotriton arnoldi. Next base: position 152,745 of record CAWUFW010005636.1, read on the forward strand.
AAATTGAACTTTTCTATAAATGAACAAATGGGAAGTGCCTGGCATTTTCACAATATATATCAGTTTGAGGGAAATTAAAGACCAAAACGTGAAATTAATAAGATTGAAAAAAATAACTGAAATACATGCACCTAAAATAAAATGAAAGTAATTGTAACTTGGAACACGTAATCCAGCATCTTTATTCTGTGTTTCTCTTCAGGCGGCACGGAAGGGCAGTGTTAGACAAAAACACAAACATAAGTTATCAACAAAATTAATTTACAGCCTATGAGCCTAAGGATTTCTAACTCAAACCTAGTACCGTTTAAATGGTACGCTGGAAATAAAGTAAACAGATAATAAGGATTTCATTTTAACTGTTATTGAGGCTCCATTGAATGTCAAAGCATGTTGTATTGTCTTTTCATTTAACACCTCTATAATTCCACAGGCACAAGTGATTGACTGTTTTTTCAACAATATCAAATGTACGCTGATGGTACACAAATCGTCATTAATCTTGAACAGCTATGGTGACTTCTTTTTGATATATGATGGTTTACACAAAGTTTTGGCATGTATGGGAGTGAACTATGTGTACTGTCAACGTGATATATCCAATATCCTCTGCTGGGTCATAAAATATATGATCCTCTTCCACTGGAATATTTGCGAGTCAAAACCCCACCCTACCTCAGTAAATGTAGTTCACAACTAATCTTTGAGAGTCGTCTTTTAATCCCCCCAGTCAGTTGATAGTTAAGACAATATGCTATCATTTGTATTCTGTTTCTAAGATAGGGTTTATGCTGTCAGTGGCAGGGCTGAACTGGGAACCACAAGCAGCCTTGGCAAATGTTAACAGACCAGCTCCTATACGCAATGTAGCGAGTGCAGTGAGGGCACCCGACCTCTGCAAGAGGGGCTTGGGGGTGGGGGGTACTTCCCCATGAAATGTTTACATTTTTTTTTTTAATATGGTGCGTTTTACAACACATTTTTCATTATCAATCTTTGTCCAGTCATTAAATGGACAAGGTTGCATGGTTCAATGAATGAATATTGGATAGTGAGGGGTAGGTGGATGACTTAATTCAGGAATGGATGACAATAAATTACGGGGCATATTATCAAGAACGGCGTTAAAATTATCGCTGCTTTAGCGGCAGAAAACTGCCGCTAAAGCGGCGATAATGGGCTTGATAATATGCCTTGGAGAATTCCAATAGAAGTCCATGTTCACACCAGAACATGGGCTTCTATTGGAATTCTCAAGGGCATATTATCAAGCCCATTATCGCCGCTTTAGCGGCAGTTTTCTGCCGCTAAACCGGCGATAATTTTTAACGCTGTTCTTGATAATATGCCCCAAAGACTTTTAGCTATTTGGAGCAAATGGTTTAATGCACTGACCAAGGATGGGTGTTCTGGTTTTCATTTTAGCTTCTAAAACATCACCCTCCCCAAACAGTACTACCGCCAATGGTTACGAAGCATGCATACCCTGGATGTATTTAAAACACTGCGCTTATGCTGATGTAGCGGCTCAATGATTTAAACACAAAGAATTAGGCTTTGATAAAAAAAAAATGGAAAAGAGAATGTAGTTGTTGAATTGCACAAAAAACATTGTACCAATTCCGGCTTCTACTTGACCACATTATGTGATCCTATGGAATTACTTTTTTCCACAAGGCCTCCTTTTGCTTTATCATCACATAAGAGCATCACAAACTATATAACTTTGGAGTTTGAGCTGCACAAAAGCAAAGGACCATAATGTTCCTCTATCTATAGCAACACCCTAGGCCACATACAGGCGACAAAAGACAGCTTTCCCTTTGGTTTCCTATTAGCATTATCGTGCGGGTAGTGATGAGGTCAGGAATGTTGAAACAATTGGCAGTGATTAGACAATTTGTATACATTCCTCTCATCACCTTTTGTGTGTTTGATGTAACACCTTAAGTGGACAAGAAAATGCATATATCTGGGACCCTTTGTTCACACTGCCACTGGAACCAAGCTGCACCTGACTGAAAAGACCCAATCAGGCCAAAAAAACAGTCTTAGGCTGCTTTTCTTCTGCTTCAGAGAGGACCTGGCTTGGCGGCTAAGGGTGGACTGTTCCTGCTGGAGCAGGAACAAGGCTGATTTGCATATGGCTGGGTCTATTCTGATTTGGAATGGAAGGCAAAATAATGAATGGTTGGAATGCCACCTTGAACAATTGCCAGTGGTTAGATGAACTGCAAGCATTTCTCCCATCACCTTTTGTGTATCAGATGTACAAATAATAAGCAAACAAAAAAGAAGCACTCCAAACACAATGTAAAATACAAATGCTTAACTGTAAACAGATGTAACCAAGTAAAGTCTGGTATAATCAATGTATTTTAGAAGGCGACATGATCAAATTCTAACATCAGATGTACATTTATGTGGCATAAAAAACGGTTACATTGATTGTTTTTATGATTGTTTCAGTACCAACTGATCCTCCTGCAGGAATAACTACCAAAGTTCTCTCATCTTCTGAAGTACTTGTGTCTTGGCAACCAGTTTTCGGGCAGTCAGTTGAAGGTTATCAGGTTAGTTCTTTTCTGCTTATGTAATTACATTTACTTTGATTTACAATAATCTGAAAGAGACTATTTGTTATGGATTCCTTACCTTAGAATTACCCCCAGGCGTCAGACTGGATCCGAAGAATTTTTCTTCGGCAGTACTCCTGCACATCGGTAGGTGGCGTCGGTCGACTCTGCGTTCGTCGTTGGCATCGTGATCGCCGGAATGACGTTGCGGTATCTACTTAGACACCGCCCCTACGCGCTGACGTCAGTTCTTTCTGTTTCCTCGCCAGCCAGCGCAGATCCAGAGAGAGCGGTACCTCTAGTCACTTTTTGACTGTCATTTTTTGGCTTTTGTCGACATCTTTTTCGAGTCAAAAACAAAAGCACAGAGAAGGGTCAAGGCACCCAAGTCCTGCACTCGTCAATACCGTATAGTGGCAATAGGATGACTTCAGGCGTGGTGCAATGAACCAGAGACGTGACCCTCCTACGTCTCCAAAAATGGGGAGGAAGTTCCCCAAGACAAAATCAAACACAAATGGTTCTGCACTCAACTACATAAGTGAGTTAATAAGCAATGGGCACTATAGTCTATAGTCCATCACAAGAGAAAGCGAAATGGTATCTCCCAAATAACCCATTGTATGAGTCGTTCTTTTCTTTGAAAAATTCTCTTTATTCTTTATTCAATGGTCGTTCTTAAAAACACAGCACACAATTGACAGCCGACGCGTTTCGTCCCACCTGGGACTTCTTCATGACTTAGCATGTAAAAGACATGTTCCGCATATTCTCCATGTCGTGCTTTTAAATAATGTGATAGTGATATGAAGAGTAAGTCGTAATAAACGCTGCGCACCTAGGGACTCTCACGCACTGCAGGGTAGGCCAGCCAGCCCTTGCCATGACACTCCCGACTCCTCCCTCTCGCGAACTCCACAGCACTCTGAGGCCGGACCGCTGTGCCAAGAGGCAATATTTCATTCGACTCCTGGTGCACAGGGATGTCACCTCGACGGACCGGCTTCAAACCTTGTGACTCCTGTCACAAATTGATGTCGGTTACGGATCCACACCTTGTGTGCCTGTGGTGCTTGGAGCGCGACCACGACCCGAAGTCGTGCTCCGACTGTCGGGCCATGAATCCGAAATCTTTGTGGGAGCAGTCCCGAAAGCCTCTTGGGGCCCGGCAGTTGGCTCCGCGCTGCTCAAGGTCCCAGTCGAGAGGGAGGTCGTGGGACCGGTCGCGGGGTCACCACCAACACTTCTCTTCTAAGTCTTCGTCTTCGGGTAAGTCAAAGCACAAAAAGAAGGCGAAGAAGCACCGTCGCTCTTCGCGTTCTCCCTGTCCGTCGGCCGATGCAACACAGGATGCGGAAGGTCGTCATCCTTCTGCTCCGCCCGCGGAGCCTACTGGGTCAGCTCCAAGCTCCCCTCCCTTCCCGGGAGCCGGAGCAACCCCTGCCCAACTTCGTAGTTTTTACGAAGCCCTCCACTCCATCTTTGGGCAGCCTGACTCCGCCGGTGCACCTTTAGGCCCCGCGGACTCGGCTGGCGGTTCTAGGCCGTCAATGCTGGTGGCTTTGGCTCCGGCGCCGCAGGGCCGCCAGGGATCCAGGCCTTAATCCGGATCAGTGCTGGTCGACCTTACTACACCTAAGATAGTCCAAAGGGGCTACTCCCTCCCCTTCGAGACTACCCCTCCCTACATGCCACCTGCTTTCCATCGCATGTCGGAGGATCACTTGGCCCTTCTCCATCAGGAAGTTGCGGCTCTCTTGGCCAAGGGAGCCATCGAGCGAGTCTCTATGCCAGAAGTAGGTCGTGGTTGTTATTCCCACTACTTCCTGGTACCCAAGAAGGACAAAGGCCTGCGTCTTATCTTGGATCTTAGGGACGTCAACTGCTTCCTCCGGAAGGAGAAGTTCAAAATGTTGACATTGGCTCAGGTCCTGTCTGCCCTCGACCCTGGAGACTGGATGGTAGCGTTGGACTTGCAGGATGCCTAATTTCACATCCCACCGGCATTACCTACGGTTCACGGTAGGCCATGAGCATTTTCAGTTCACCGTGCTCCCCTTTGGCCCTACCAGTGCCCCTCGGGTGTTCACGAAAGTGATGGCGGTGGTCACAGCTCATCTGCACAGATCAGGGGTTCCAGTCTTCCCCTATGTCGACGACTGGCTGTTGAAGGCGAGTTCGCCCCAGGCTGTCCTCTCCCACCTCCAGACTATGGCGGACCTCCTGCATTCGCGGAGGTTTACTATCAACGTGCTGAAGTCACACCTGGTTCCCTCTCAGAAGCTCCTTTTCATCGGGGCCGTTCTGGACACAGAGCAGTTTCGGGCTTATCCTCCCGAACAGCGAGTTCGGGATATTTGGGCTATGATTCCGATCTTTCAGCCTCTATCCTGGGTTTCGGTCCAAATGACCCTGAGGCTGCTGGGCCTCATGGCCTCCTGCATCCTGCTGGTGGACCATGCCAGGTGGCATATGCAGGCTCTGCAGTGGGACCTGAAGTTCCAGTGGGCACAGCATCAGGGGAATCTTTCTGATTGCGTCCAGATCTCGGAGGGCACTGCACACCAATTGCAGTGGTGGCTAACAAACCAGAATTGGGTCAACGGCAGATCCCTCTCCCTTCCCAAAGCAGAGTTCACAGTGGTGGCAGATGCATCACTTCTGGGGTGGGGCGGCCACATGGGGGAGGTGGAGATCAGAGGCCTCTGGTCTCCGGCGGAGTCCGGGCTCCACATCAACCTTCTGGAGCTCCGGGCGATTCGTCTTGCACTGAAGGCATTCCTTCCTTCTGTCAAAGGAAGAGTAGTGCAGGTGTTCACGGACAACACCACCGCCATGTGGTACTGCAACAAACATGGCTGGGTGGGGTCGTGTTAGTCTCTGGCAGTGGCTGGGACATCAGGGCATGTTCCTGGTGGTTCAACACCTGGCGGGTTCCCTGAATGCCAGGGCGAACGAACTCAGCCGCCGGTGCATGATGGATCACGAATGGCGTCTTCACTCAGAGGTGGTGCAAGGTCTCTTTCAGCAGTGGGGAGAGCCTTGGTTAGATCTATTCGCCACTGAAGAGAATGCGCAATGTCATCAGTTCTGTGCATTGGAATTTCCAAGGCGGCACTCGCTAGGTGACGCTTTTCGTCGCGAGTGAAGTTGCGGTCTTCTATACGCCTTTCGACCTATACCACTTCTGCCCAGAGTGCTGAAGAAGATCAAGAGCGACCGGGCCCAAGTAATTCTTGTGGCTCCGGACTGGGCACGAAGAGTCTGGTATACCGAGCTCTTGAACATGGCCATCGATCCTCCGATCAGACTGCCTCTTCGGGAGGATCTTCTGTCGCAGCAGCAGGGGATGGTCCTTCACCTGAACCTGTCCAGCCTCCACCTCCTTGCGTGAAGATTGAGCGGTGACAGTTGACAGCTTTCTACCTTCCTCCCAAAGTCTGTAACGTTATCTTGGCAGCCAGGCGTCCCTCCACCAAAACAGTATACGCCTGTAGATGGAACAAATTCGTGGCATGGTGCACAGCAAAGGCTGTGGATCCGCTTTCTGCCCCTCTTTCTGAGGTTCTCCTTTTCATTCTTTTCTTGGCCCAGCAGGGCTCTGCTCTGGGCACTCTTAAAGGCTATCTTTCGGCCATTTCGGTCTTTCTTCACCTTCCTGATCAGCCTTCTCTTTTCAAGTCCTCTATTGTAAATCGTTTCCTTAAGGGCATTACTCACCTGTTTCCTCCTATTTCTTTTGTAATGCCCCAGTGGGACTTGAACCTTGTTCTGACTTACCTTATGGGAACCCTTTCGAGCCGCTACATAATTATCCTCAGACTATTGACCCTCAAAACTGCCTTTTTGGTTGCCATCACCTCTGCTCGCAGGGTGAGTGAGCTTCAGGCTCTTTCTTCTAAACCTCCTTTCCTGGTTGTTCATCTGACCAAGGTTGTCCTTCGCACTAGACCTTCTTTTCTTCCCAAAGTGGTTACCTCTTCCACATAGGACAGACCATCACTTTGCCCACCTTCTTCCCACCCCCGCATCCTTCTAAAGAGGAGCAGAGGCTCCACCATCTGGATCTAAAACGTGCGCTTTCATTTTATCTGGATCGCACAAAACAATTCCGGGTGGATGATCAGCTCTTTATTGGCTATGTGGGCGCTAAGAAAGGTCGGGCTGTGCAGAAACAAACCATCTCTCGAGGGGTCGTTCTTTGCATTAAAATTTGTTATTCCTTGGCGAAAAAGGAACCTCCAGTAGGGTTGCGCGCCCATTCCACCAGGGCGACGGCAGCCACTACTGCTTTGGGACGTGGAGTCCCCCTTCATGACATCTGCCAGGCAGCCACGTGGGCTTCATTGCACACTTTCACTAAACATTACTGCCTGGACAGCCAAGTCCGGAGAGACAGCTTCTTTAGCCGCTCCGTTCTTCAGGACTTCCTGGTGTGAACTTGGTTCGCAGACCCACCTCTGGGGTTGGTATTGCTGGGGTATCTATTCTAAGGTAAGGAATCCATAACTAATAGTCTCTTTCAGATGAACAAGTTACTTACCTTCGGTAACAATTTATCTGTAAGAGACATATATTAGTTATGGATTCCTTACCGCCCCACCCATCCTCCCCGTTCTGCGAACTGACTTCTAGAGTAAGGGACTCCATTTCAGGGCCCTAGTTTTGTGCACCATTGGTCAGTGTCTTGCATGGCTCTGCGCTTCTGGCATGGAATGTCGTGTAAAGAACTGACGTCAGCGCGCAGGGGCGGCGTCTAAGTAGATACCGTGACATCATTCCAGCGATCATGACGCCAACGACGAACGCGGAGTCGACCGACGCCACCTACTGACGCGCAGGGGTACTGCTGAAGAAAAATTCTCCGGCTCCAGTCTGATGCCTGGGGGTAATTCTAAGGTAAGGAATCCATAACTTATATATGTCTCTTACATATATATCGTTACCGAAGGTAAGTAACTTGTTCAACAGGTTTAAAGATATACTCTGGAATTCAGAATTGGTGAAAACTTTAGATTTTGACCAATTCTGAGCTGAGAAATGTGGTGGTTATTACTTTGAATTTTAAGTATGCCAATAAAGCTTTTATGACATTTGGGGTAGATTTCAAAAACCATAAAGTAAGATTATGAAATGTCTGTGAAATATCAGAAACTGTCATCACAGCAGCTTCAGAGAACACATTAAGGTTTGAAACATGCAGGACATTTCTAAAACTTATGCTAACATTTCAGAATAGTGTACGTTAAAATTTAGGAATGTACCAGACTTTGTGTAACACTCGATCTGTCTGGGATATTTCTGCGGGATATTCAATTTTGCAACATTCTTTACAAATTCTTTACATACTTCTGAAAATATGGAATCTTTCGATGCCTATGTAATAGACTTATGTACTCTGTTACACTTCCTTTGGGGACAAGGGATACAGGGCATACGGGATACTGAACCTCAAGCATTGGAGTTAAGCTCATTTTCTACTGATGTTCCATGCCTCGTTCTACTGTGGCTTGACGAACTGGGCCAAGTTCAAACCCTCTGAACTTTAATCTTTGGGTTGCAAGGGCAAGTAGTTAGAGCCTTCTCATAGAAGTAGAGTGGAGGTGCTCAAATTCAGAGATCAATAATAAACAAACGGGTCCAATAAAGTGAATGTCTAGCCCAGTTATTGTCTTAGTAAGAAATAAAGTACTTTAATCACACAGTTGTATTCTATAGTACACACTCAAATACTCATATACTTAATTAGTGTCTCCAGGCGATATCTCATGTGGGTGATACGCCCACCCTGCTCCATCACTGTCCCCTCCCAGGGCTCTGCCCGGGAACTGGGTCCACCTTGCTCCAAGGATAATCGAGAGTGGTGTGAATGTCGGATATGGTGTTGTCTCAACCACCTGCAGCTCACATGGTGCACTCATTCCATTTGAATTAACCCATCCTGGTTAGAAGTGCCTCATGAGTTCTTTCAGCTGCAGCCTTGTGCTCTAAGGGGTTCTCCTGCATGCTTGATTGTAGCCACAAAGAACTAGAACATCTCTGTTGTCCTCTGTTGGGACGGGCGTGGGTCGCATTAGGCAGCTTGTCCGTCTAGCCATCCTCTGGCAGGGGCTGTGTCTAGTCCCGAAATGTTGGTTGAGGGCCCAGTCATGGTGGCCTGGACGGTCTTGGTCCCAGCCGCAACAGATGCAGTCCATAGCTCGACAATCGGCAATTCTGAAGCAGCGCAGTCCCCACCAGACTATCTGTAGGTGAAGTCCCGAATAGAGGCTCCTTCTTAATCTGCAGTGGTAGCCCACATCTGGGTCAACTGTTCCACAGGTGCAGTCCCAACATGGCCTTTAGTAATTTGGCAGCTGCAGTCTCGCTTGGGGCTTCAGCAACTCGGTTATTGGAGCCCTACTCTGGCCTTCAGCAGTTCCACAGTTACAGTCTCTATTGGGCCATCAGTGGTCACACAATTGCAAAACAACTGGGTCTTCAACAATCACGTGATCATAGTATGGGGGTTCTCACCAAGAGCTGCAATGAGAGTTTGAGGGGGACCACTGGCACGGATCATTCTCAGACAGTCACCTTTTTCCTTGGAATCCCACAGCCAACATGGATATGCTGGACCTCACTCTTTCTTGGACAATCTCCCATCCTGCAGGGCAAGGCAGGTCCCTTCCCTCTCCTAACAGGCAGGCAGGTATATAAGCACTACAGGGCAGGCACACACCACCTCCATCAGGAAATCCAAACTTCAGATGATGTCACCTCACCTCTGGCAGACTAGCTCCCAGACAGACACACGCCATGGTTACACAGCAGTCCACTGAGCACTCTATGGATCACATCCTTCATAGAGAACTTAGAAATGGAAAACGTGGGATGATTTGGATCCTGCATTTATGCATAACTTCCAGACAAGGGATGGTGATCCACTGTGTCACACTGTAAAACCGGTTTGAGCTTTCAAGGGCTTTCCCCAGGTTGTTCTCCAGATACAACCTTTGTGTGGAGTGGCTTTCAAAAAAGTAGGCAGCAATAGGGCTGTCTCTATCCTGAAGCTCTCACAAGAGAGGCACAAGGAGGTGTGAGGTTTCTGCACCTGGCTGTCATCAGTGCAACTGGATGAGTAATCAGGGCAAGACAGAAGGGGAGGCCTCACCTAGAAACGTTGTGACCTATCATAACAGAGGGACTCATTACAATGTCGGGCAGAAAGCCTCCTCCTGACAGTTGAAATCTCCATGATCATGTCGGAGCCCTTCTTACTGACTTGGTCGGTTTATATCCCGACCGCCCGATTACGATGTTCGTGGTCGGAGCGTAAACGTAGGGGCCCATTACAATGACGGACGGAAAAGCCCTCCGACCGCCATGGATTCGGGAAAAATCCCCCCGAATGACCCGCGGCATTTCCGTTGGACAAGTAACGATGCAATGTCTGCAGAATCAGACCGCGGCGGAAGGATGCCACAAAAGACCATCCACCACGTTCGGAAAAGCTGCAAATCCAACCGCGTCGGATGGGGAAAGCTGTGCAAAGGCTTGAAAGGCCGCTCCTGCCGCGGCATGACCGCACGGCCAAATACGTATATATATATATATGAGAATGCGGAGCTGGCGGACCAAGCACTGCGTCTGACCGCCGCGCACGCAAATAGGCCAAATGAATGGCGGATGGAACCAACTTCACAACAATGCCGAAGTGAGCCTGTACCCCCTGCCGCCCACAATCACAACACACACGCTACAATGAAACACCCCAACTTGCTCCTGGTAGGGAAAGCCATGCGCAGCATGGAAGAGACATCTGGAGGTCATCACTCATGTGGACACACCCACATACCACAGTAGAAAACCAACCCCTACCTAGACCAGCAGCCTTTGCACACCACAAGCTGAGACAGAAAGACAGGACACCATTGACTAACTTTTTTTTATTTATTTATTATTATTTTTTTTTCCAAAGCAGTAAATACAAAGATATATCAGTTCGACTCCCACCCCTCCACCCCCCACCCCAAACAACCACGAGATGACTATGTTTTCAAGGACACAAATAATAATTTAAAAAAAAATATATATATATATATAAACCACGAAATTGGGTTATAAATCAGAGAAAAAGAAGAAAGAAAAGAATAGAAATAAGAAATAAGACTGAGCAGACGAGCGGTAGATAAGAAGAAAAGACGAAGAAAGGACCACAAAAAAAAAAAAAAAAAAAAAGAAAGTACGTAAACATAGAAGGAAGAAAGAAGAGAGAGCACAGTCAGGACTACAGCCAGCCATGAGCTGCCCTCCTCAGAACTAAGTATTTAGCCATTTGGGCCAGGCTGTGCCAACCAGGAGGTGAGAAACCCCCAAATCTCCAACCCCTTCTTTCGCCCTTTGCGACCTTTTAGCATATACAGCCTTTTCAAGGTGGTAGGTCGCCATTAGCCTAGCCAACCATTGGGAAAAAGGAGGGGGTCAGTCTCTATCCATGCTGAAGCAACACAGATCCTCCACACTGTCATAGCGACAAAGATAAACGCTCCACCCCTTACCCTGTTGGCCTCCTCTTGTGTCCCCAACAGGATGGTTATGGGGGTCAGCACTAGAGCCTGAGAGATAACCCTCCCCAGAAAATCCTGTACTTTAAGAAGGACTGGAGTAAGTTTCGGGCAGGTGGCAAACATGTGTATTGCGTCAGCTCCAAACTCCGAACATCGAGGGCACAGCGTTCCCTTGCCTACTCCCCATTTAGCAATTTTACTAGGAGTAATATATAAGAAAAAGATGGTTTTAAAGTGTTGCACCTGCAGTTTAGCTGACAGCAAGTCGCTTTGAGAAAGTTCCAGTGATTTATAAAACATACTATGTGGGGCCTCCAGTTTTACAAGCCATTTATCTGCGATTCTAGGTAGGTCATCAGGGGTTTGACTGTTTAGTGCGGAGTATATATGACCTATCCGGGGAGTCACTGGGGCCCGTAACCTTTTGATGAATTCGATTTCTGAAAATCCTGCTGGTCCCCCAGCCTTTCGAGAAAGAAAGTCATGTATAGTAAAATATTTAAAGGCATCTTGGTTTTTCAATCCATATTTGTTTTGTAAATCTGCAAAGGATTTAACTCCTTCGCTGGAAATTAGGTCTCCTAACTTTATAATACCAGCTTTATACCAGTCTAGTAGATAAGACCTGCCAAAGATAGCAGGCAGATTGCCGTTTGCATTGATAGGGGAGTAATAATTAAGTCTGCCCAGCCCGTATATTCTGCAGATATTTCGGAAAACCTTAAACGAATTGATCAGTGTCTTAAATCTGACATGCTTGTAATATCCGAGAGATACCTGTCTAAGAAGACAGCCGCGGGTCTCCTCTCCCAGTAGGAGCTGAAATGGTGAAGGAAGCCCGGTTGAAAGAGAGAAAGAGTATTCCTTCACCAGTTCAGTACTATACTGCAGAACGGAAGCCCAGTAATAAAGCACTATATTAGGAAGAGCCCAGCCACCCCGCTCCCTGGGGAGGGACAGTTGCTTTAGAGCCCGCCTAGGCTGTGAGTAAGCCCAAATAAATTGCGAGAAGATTTGCTGAAATTTCTGCAACTTAGTTTTGCTGAATTCCAGTGGAATGGCCCGAAAAAAGTATAGCAATTTCGGAAAGTAAGTCATTTTAATTACATTGCTTCTACCCACGATAGTCAGGTGTAAATTGTCAATTTGTTTAAGGGCTCGCTTTGTTTCAGTGGCCAGAGGGGATAGGTTCTCAGTTACAATTTGGTCTATATTAGCAGTTAATGTTACCCCTAAATATTTGGCCTTCGGGACAATCCGACTATCAATCCAGTTAATTTCTTTATTGACTATTATTTGGGTTTTCTTTTGATTCAGTGCGTACCCGAGATTTTCCCAAATTTCTGTGCCTCCAATTCCAATGCCAAAATAGCACTCTCAGGTTCAGGGGTGGTTATGGCCAGGTCGTCAGCGTAGGCCATAATTTTGGTGTCGCTGCCCTGCATGCTTACTGCCAGGATTGCTGGATTCTTTTCAATTTTCTTGATTAGGGGATCTATATAAAGGGCAAAGAGTAAGGGGGAGCAGGGGCAACCCTGCCTAGTGCCCCGAGAGATGTTAAATAGCTCCGTTAGCCCCCCATTAATCAACACACAGGCCGTCGGGCTCTGATACAGAGCTTGTACAGCCTGCGTAAGTTTTGGCCCGAAGCCCATCCTCCTCATGACACACCACAGGAACCGCCAGGAGACCCGATCAAAGGCTTTTTCAGCGTCTAATAATATCAGTGACATCGGGTCTCCCGCAACCTGTGCTGCGTCAAACAGTGTGATAGCCCGCCTAATGTGTTCGGTAGTACTTTTCTTTGGAATGAATCCATGTTGCCATTCTGATACCAGGGACTCAACTACTGAAGACATTCTTATTGCGAGGATCTTGGAAAAGACTTTGGAGTCACAATTTATAAGTGTGATAGGCCTGTATGAGCCCATCTCTAAGGGTGGTTTGTCTTTTTAAGAAATATAGATATTTTAGCATTGGACCAAGAGGCAGGAGGGGAGGCCCCATTAAATATAGCGGTAACGACAGCCAGAAAAATAGATTTTATTTGAGGAGCGAAAATTTTATAAAATTCCACAGGAATGCCATCCATTCCTGCAGCTTTCCCATCAGGCAGACTGGCTAAGGCTTCTGTGATGTCATCCCAAGTCGGAGTAACATCCAATAGCTCGCAATTATCCTGGCTAAGCTGCCTTAGATCGACCGCTTTTATATAGTTGATAATCTCAGTTTCTCCTAAGTCGGTTGACATACTATTCTCTTCTGTATATAACTCGGCGTAGAATTCTCGAAAACCCTCTTGTATTTTGGTAGGATCACTGGTCTCTATCCCTGTTGACAATTGGATTGCAGATATTTCATTGCTTGTAGCCTGCTGCCTGGTGTTAATAGCAAGATGGTGACCAATGCAGTCGCTACACTCATAGTTTTTTTCCCGTATTGCCGCCCACTTGGCTGCGTTTTTTTCTGAAACTACTGCCCCTATTTCCGCCTTTATGAGTATTACTTCTTGTTGAGTGTTCTCAGTGTCCATTCCAATTTGAGCCATTTGGACTAATTTTATTTCTGCTTTTTTTAGTTTATCCTGGAGATCACACATTATTAGTTTTTCTTTCTTGTTTTTCCTGATTGAGAATCTTAGAGTCTCTCCCCGAATACCTGCTTTCAATGTATCCCAAACTATCATAGTCGGGGCCGTACCTATGTTTATTTCCAGAAACTCCTGGATCCATACCTGAATATGAGACCGATAGCCTTCATCATGCAATAGCGCTTTCTCGAAACTCCATCTTGGTGTTTCTTTCCAGTTCCCCAATCCCCCAATGTTTAAAATGAGTGGATTGTGGTCCGACATGAAGCGTGGAGCAATGTCTATGGTACATTTGCTTAATAGAGAAGATGAGATAAAAAAGTAATCTAGTCTAGCAAATGTCCGGTGTGGGGCAGAAAAGTAGGTATAGCCGGATTGAGTAGAGTTTATATTAGACCAAACATCACTTAACCCATGAATTTGGGCTAGATTAATAAGTGCTTGGTATACTAGGGGTTTTCTACCTTTATACCTCCACTTGCTGTCCATTTTCCAATGACAAGGCAAGTTAATATTAAGATCGCCACAAATAATTATTGGAGTAGGCCAGTGAGCTAGCTCCCCAGAAATCAAATTTATGATCCCTGGGTCGTCTACATTACTTCCATAGATTGAGCACAAGGTAAAAGGGGGATTAGGGGAAAGATGGCATTCAGAAATTACCCATCTACCCAGTGAGTCAGATTTGACGCGGGGATTTTTTAAAAGAAGTCTCTTTTCAGCCAAAATGCCTACCCCTTTAATTTTGGCACCCTGTGTAGTAGCCCCCACAACCTTAAACCCTAACGAGTTTAGTAAATGTTTTTGTGATCCCTCTATGTGAGTCTCCTGGAGGCAAATGATATCGCCCCCCAGAAAGCGCAGACCTTGCGCTACTTTTTGCTTTTTTAATGCATCATTCAGCCCACAGATGTTAGCAGAGATAAACCTGAGTGAATTTATTTTAGCCATTTGGATATTTTTAAAAGATTTAAGCCGGAATTTTCTTGGTCCTTTGAGTGCTCTTCATTTGATGAATTTTTTAGCCTTACCCAACGTCTAAGTGAGTGATTATATGTGAAAAGGTGTCCTTGATTCCTCTGTGTCATTCTAGATACCCCTCCTCCCCCCCAACCCACCCCCCCCTATCTTTGAGCAATCAGGAATAACCTGAATGATGGTAGTCAGTAGTGAGTCTCAGCCGCAGACCACGCCTAGGATATGTTAGTTATGAGTTCGGCTAGATCCCCCTCAGCTAGATAGACAAATTTTACATTTAACATACAACTAGCCTGTTGAGAGAAGAAAAACCCAGGGAGGGAGTGAAGAGGAACGAGAGAAAGCCATGATGGAGAAATAACAAAAATATATTCCTCCTCAGTCCTCCCCTGCCCTGCCCTGCTCATGCCCGAGTGGTAGTCTCTTTATTTTGGGCCCTTCTTAGATTTAATCTCGTCCAGGTATTCCCCTGCCTTAATTTCAGACAAGAAGATTTTTGTACCCCCATTAAAAATTACTTTAAGTCTGGCAGGGTTCATTAGGTATACTTGTGCTCCCAGTTGCTGGAATGGGGAGATTAGTTGTCTAAGACGCCATCTTCGCTCTACTGTCTGGTGGCAAAAGTCGGGCTTTGCAAAAAATGTTATTCCATTAGCCCCCTTCTTAGAGTTTGGGCGAGCCTGATCGTATATTAATTGCCTCAAAAGGAAGTTCCCAAAGTACACCAGGAACACCCTTGGTTGTCCACCCGCTGCACTGCTGCCATCGCGCTGTCGCCTAATGTTAAAGGGAAAACGGTGTGCCCTCTGAACCTCGCGATCCCAATCCCAGCCTGGATGTTCGGGGAAGGATTCTTGCAAGAGTTTTACAATGAAACGCCTGGGATCTTCGCCTTCCTTCCCCTCCGGGATTCCAAGCAAGCGAAGGTTGTTTCTGCGTTGGCGGTTTTCCTGTTCCTCCAGTTTGGACATTATATCCACTAGGCAGGCAGCGTTGGTCTCACTCTGCTTTTTGACAGCCGTGGACTCAATTTCCAGACATTCGGTACGCCCCTCAATCATAGAAACACGGTCGCTTATATCAGTACATGTTTTATTCAGTCGTCTTAGGCCTCCTTGCAACTTTTTAGCAGCCCCTTTGGCTGCGCGGTTGTCTGCCCGAACCTCTTCCTGAAATTCTTTGATTGAGGCTAAGATTGAAGCTAGTGAGGGCTCCGAAGTATCTGCCGGCAAGCTCTTTGCCTTTTCCCACTTTGTCATGTGGGAGTCGTCGTCGTCAGCCAAGGGGTAGGACATCTGTGAGTCTGAGTAGTCCCACTTAAGTTGGCTACGTCTTTTGCCCTTACCCCTTGCTTTCTTGGATCGTTGCACCGTTCCAGTGTTTTGGATCGACTCCTCGCTGTCATCTTCACTTGTGTCAAGGCCCCCCTCGTCGGAAGTGGTCCCTGTGCCATCAGACACCGAGTAAAAGTTCTCAGGCCCGGTTTCTGGAGTCCGCGGTGCTTGTGCACCAGCGGCAGCTTCCAGGCCCAGGATGTAGTTAGTAGTACCAGCCTCAGAGTTCATGGAGGGATCACCAGGACCATTCGTAGAGCCACTCATGTAGGGGCAGCCGTCCGTGTTCTGAACTGTAACAGCTAAAGATAGCTGATTTTGCTGCTCGATTAGCCCCTTACAGATGACCACAGCAGGGAGACATGGGGAACTATTTAAATTTTCAGTCGAGCCTTGTGGGCCCGCAATGATTCCTGCGTCAGCTTGCAGCACTTCCACTGGGGTTGCTTCTGTTAAACAGGTCTCTTGCTGCTGGCTTGGCACGGGTAGTTGGGAAGTTAACCGATCTGGGGGGGCACACTCAGGGGGAGGAGTATGTATAGAAGTCTTGGTGTTTATACCAGGAGGCTGTCCTTTAGCACCCAAAAATATTTTAGCTATCGGTGGCTGAGCGCCCACTGAGTCCTTAGGCAACCCACCTCCCCCGGACCTCCCCAGCGGCTTTTTACTCCCACTAACCTCATGTCTAGATCGGGTGGTGCTTTCCGTAGGAGCGGCGTCTCTAGACTCAGTGCTGGCAATGGTCGCTTTCAGCTTGCTGCCCTTCTTGACCCCCCTGCAGCTCATAATCCCAGGGTTGCCCTGATGCTGTTGCCGCTGATTCTTCTCGTGTCCTGATGGGACTGAGGCAGTGAATGCAGCCAAGTCCGGGGCCAGAATTTCAATAATCCGGAAGATCCAAGTAGAGAATAGAGTCCTCCAGCGCAAGGCAGGCAGCACACGGGAATCCGCGGGGGAAATATAATAGATTACCGCGGCAGCAACTGTATACCGCTGTGAGCGAAAACCGGACGTCTGTGATCCTCCCGCCAGTAGTCTCCGCGTCTGTCCGTGCATCGCAGGGCGCCTAGCCGATCGGTTACGCAACTAGCGTGAGCGGCCGATCAGCGCGAGTGCTCACTCTGACTCCATCTTGCTCACCGCGACAAAGACCAGGACACCATTGACTAACACTGCACAACATCACACCCACCTATCTCCACACAACACCACTTCCACTCACACACCTCACACACTACACATATCTCCAACATTACCTTGCACCCTGCACCCCTCATTCATTTGCACCACACCCCCCAAGAAAATGCCCAACTTCACCGACTCAGAGTTGAAAGTGATGGTAGATGAGACAATCAGGGCAGAACCACATTTTTTCGGGCAGCTGGCCCAACACACCCCACTTGCGCGCAAGAATCAGATGTGGGAAAGGATCCACAGCAAAGTCAATGCCGTAGGGACCACCCTACGCACTGTGCGTGACATCAGGAAGCGGTGGTGCGACCGCAAGGGCCGACTCAAGCTACGGGCCCAGAGGAACCACGCGGCAGCTCAGAAAACTGGTGGCGGACCTCCCATCCCACCACCAACCTTTACCGAATGGGAGGAGAAGGTGCCTGCCATAATGTATCCAGAGAGTCTCACATGAATCGAGGGTTGACTGGAAGATGGTAAGTACCAACAAAATGATCACATCACACTACAATACACCGTTGTGCACAACAAGTGAGCCCCAATCGCCCGCCCACATCAAACGCATGTGGAATGCACGCTTACAATATGAATGAGTCACAAGGACAGCATTTCCTTAATCAGTTCAACCTCACAGGTAGGTGGTCAGCTCATGCATCCTGGCCTCCCTCCCAAACAGCATGTCTCACCCTCCCCACCCCACAGCCATGTGGCAGCTAACACCGTCGACAGTGCCTCCCAACAGGTAGCTAGCCATCTCACTGGGGAGGGGGATGTTGAGCCCTGACAGCAAGACCACAACTCCCACAAGGCCCTCTGTCTCCCCTCACAAACAGCATGGAGCCAAATGAGCCCCACATCCCGCACTACGTAGCCAACTCTGGAAAACCCCATCAGTTTCTAGGCCATGCACATACAGAGAAATCCATCCAGAGGCCACATGAGTCACAGTGTCATTGATGAAGGAACATGCAACTGAAAAGCAGAATACAAGAACGCGACCACAAAAAGCCAATGTGCAAGTCCCATTGCCTCAAAGCAGAAAAATTCAGGTCAACACAACACATGCATGGAAACTCTGTCAAACCTCACAAAACCACAGGAGGCAAGCATAAAAATCACAACACAAAGCATGAAGTGGCGGCAGAGTAGTCAGATACACATCGAAAAGACACTAATGTCCAAGCATTAACTGAATCGGATGAGCAACAAGTCAGTACCAGAGGATATGTCCTCGGAAATACAACATCGGTACATATGAAATTGGCCCTTTAGCCATGTCACATCGCTAACGAGCAATGTAGGTACCCAGGGCTTTAAGTGGAATGAAAAAACAGGGGGGTCCCTCAAAGGAGCCTGGACAATGTAATTAAGGGCGTGGCCCAAAAACCTCAGACAGTAATCTGGTCTTAGCATATTGGGCTACCCCACTAGAATTTTCCTGTCACTGCCATTGCACCCAGATACATGAGACAACAAGGAACATGATACCTACTACAACTCCAGACTACTGGCCTTGACAATGTTTGTCAGTTGCATAAGATAAGGAAGCAGCAACTATGGCTTGCATCTAACATTGGAAAATCTTCCACTCAAAACCCTGATGACACTACGATGATGTTGCTGCACATGCGTCTCCAAAGGAGTGATTTCTAGAGACAAAATGAATCCACAAAGGATTTCACTTCCCCACAACGCTCACCTGGCATGAAGTCATGCCGTAACTACTTCACCAGTGAGAAGTGAGGAGTGTGACCATGCGCACATCGATGTGCCTGCTGGATATGCATTCCAGCAGAAAGAGCGGACCGCCTGTGGCAGGGCACAAAGCAGAGCACGAAAGAGACCCGTACCGGGGCCCCCTTAAAAGAATTATGCTGCACAGCACCGTTGCGACCCGGCCCACTCAAAGCCCTGTATGTACCTCAACATCATGTGCGACTGATGACATACTGACATGAATGCCCAGTAATGCCAAGGTAGAAGTCATGTCAACTCAAATCAAATGTGCCAAACATGAACATCAAAGTTGTGCTGTGTGCCGAACATGCTGACAATATCACCTCACTCCAACAGGTGACTCACTAGCAACATCAGGCGCCCGTGCCAAGGACGAGCCCAGCCCCCCCCTCGGAAGGTGAACCCTCGGATGCAGAGTCCCTGGTCTGTTCATGTGGGGAGGACCTACATGGCCCCTCCGGCGTGCCCAGGGCATGCCATGCTCTGTCCCTCACTGACACCCCCACCCCCACCCCGACTACCACAACAGCTGCACCACCAACGCTGATCTCTGCAGCAACAACATGTGTGGCAGCCACCTCCAACACCATCACCGCTGCCCCCAACACTGTCCTTTTGCCAGCAGTTGTGAACAACACCAGACACACCAGGGATGCTGGGGACAGTGTGCAGCGGCTGTGCCCGGCAACGCCACATGTCCGTGGTTTCAGGGCAGGTGGGAAGACAACTGGGGGACAGTCACAGGAGGACAATGAGACAGAGGCCCTGGACACCGTGCCAACTGTCCTTGGTGCATACCAGCAGAACCAGGGACAGATGGGCCAGGGCCTTGATGAACTGCGTGTACTTCGCCTGCTGCAGAGGTCCATGGACACTCATTTGGGACAAAGTGCCGAGTACATGGGCCAGCTTGTGGGTGTCCTGAGGGTCATGCATGCATCCCAAATAGCTGGCCACCCCCCGTGGCCAGCCGGTTGTTAGTCACACCATCGCAGCAGCGGCCACAGGGAGGGGTGAGTCACACCACAGCGAATCCTCAGACAGCTCTGAGCATGCAGCAGGTTCCCCCCCTGGCTAACGACTGAGGGGGCGTCCCAAAAAGACCCCTGGACGATCACTTGGAACAGCACCGTGCCGTACCAGTTCTCGGAGCAACCGCTGATGTCACCACTGTAACACCGCACATTGACTTTGTTGTAAATCAGAACCAACATTACCACAAGGATGGGAGTATAATGTTTTACTGTTGGATTCTACCATTGTGTGTCCTACACTAACGATCCGTGTACCATCACTTTCAGATTCACCTCTCACCTGTCACACATTGGCCAGGGAACACAACTCACAACAGTATGCCTTGGTGCCAAGTGCATTTTCATCACAGTAAGTAGCATGTCAACTCACATTGCAATGTATCCGAATATCTAAAAGCAAAAATCCATTGAGAGAGTGGAGGAACCTGGAAAGACACAAGGAAATAACAGTGCGTCGACATATTCTGGAATAACCGCAAAAGCACACCACTAGGCAACACTGTGTAATATGCCTTCTAGAGAACACCGGCCAACACCATCAACATGGACAGCAAGGGGACTGGAGCACACAACTACACCTCCCAACACCGTTTAGCCCTTAGCATCCTAGTAAATGCAGTTCTGCTGAAATGCTCACTTGTGTCACCGTTGTCGTGTGTCAGCAAGGTTGGTGCAGGTCAGTGCTGTGATTCCCTGGACACACGTGTGTCGCGTTAACCTCCCACATCAGTAGGAGTAAGATACATTGTGATCGGTGTCTACCACAATCTACTCGGGTCTCTGTACCTCTCCCTGCCCGATTCAGGGGAAACACCTGAGTCCCATGAGAAGTAAGCATCATGACTGAACTGCATTTACCAGAATGCTAAGGGATGAACTGTGCTGGGATGTGAAGCAGTGTCCTCCCATCCCCCTAAGAACATCAACATGGACATGACGGAAGTTGTCACAGATCACATAGCGCAGACCAATTAAATCCTTAGCAGTGTGCCCACAGGAGCCAGCATCACACCACATCCTGTCATGTGGACGATGTGGACATTGTCGCATTAACACACTCAAGTACTGTTGCACAGGGATTTTCTGAATACACGTGCAATTTATGCATGTTCAACCACATGAATACCAGGCCCTGACAACATGCACACGCCAAATCTAGTTTCAAAACGCACTTCGCTGTTCCTGCATGAGCACAACAGCTGCGTTCACAGGCCAGGCATCACGTATATAGGATCTGTTGCACAACGTGTCCTTTTTGTGGCACTGTTCAGCTAACTACCCCATGAGTGATTGTGGATGGTCATTTGTGGCCTCACATTCACACAGCGAAAGCATACTTCAATAAGTGTGCATGCACAATGGGCCTCTGTTTAGACAAGTAGTCGCTCCCACCCAGACCGGAGGCCTTCGAATTGCAGGTGTCTTGACCGTCCCGCGCTATTCAGTCACTGCTGAACACGGCTCTCCCACTATTTTCGCGGTGAACTGACACACAAATTATTGATAGCGTCTGATCCTGAAGGCCGTTGCACTTTTTATCAGACTTGTGGGCTCTGGCCTTGTCCCTTCCTTTCATGCTTTTCCGGGAGTACCACCGGGTGTGATTGCTCCAATTTGCACACTGCATTTAGTGGTCTCAGTTCATTACTTTTGCTGTACAGCTGAGCATTGGTTCTGAGATTGCTCTCATGCCATGTCTGACTGTCCTGTGGTCCAGGCCGAGCCCGGGCAGGTGCAACTGTACCGTGCCCGCATGCAGCTTCTCTTTGAATGTGTCCCATTGGCTGTGCTGGGCATCAGTTATGGTCTAACGTTCCGCAATGCCTATTTCACCTGCGTGCACCCTGTCTTTTCCTGCAGGAGATGTCTGTTTGAGTGGGCCATGGATGTCTGCCTTTCAAACACATACCTTGCCGACCTGGATCATGAGCTGTGGGTGACTCCTTTGTTGGTCCACGTGCAAGCTTGCTTCGGTGAGACACGTTTATGGGATGCCTTACAATGTGTCAGGCAGGCGGACAGCTGCGCCTGTGCGTTAGCGCAATGGCTCCTGTGCAATGCCTACATCGAACCTCTCCCAGGTTGCGATGGGATGCTCCTTTCAACCTTGTGGTGCGAGGAGCAGATCTGTTCCTTCATACTGCTGGATTGGATGGCGGTCCTCTTCGCTGAAGATGATTTGGATCGTCTTTTGGAACTGATTGCCTTCGAAGCTGCCTGTGCCTTCTTGGATTCGTAACCACTTAACAGCAACAGGGACTGTTGGTGACTAATTCAATTTTCGTTTCCCTTTCTTCACGCCTCCTGACGGGAATTGTCATCCAGCTCTCTGACTTTATCCTGTCGACATTGGCTTGGACTATGCTGAGCTCTGCGGGCTGTTTCGCTTGGTACCACAGACCGGAGCAAGTGGAGTCTGTCATCTGACCATCGTGTACATTGTCGTCTGGCATGAGCACAGCTTCCATTATGCAGATGTGGCGCATGAATATTACATGGCGTTGTTGTTTTGCAAGTACCCAGGGCTCGAGTCGGGTGTACACGCAGGAACACGGCGTCCCCCCTCTTTACAAGGGGTGGACGCCGTCCCCTCTGCCAGGACGCTGGTCCCCACAGGAATATGCAAAACTTGTCCCGGTGTACTCTCCAGTTACCGGGACATGTTCAGCAGCACCTGCACGTTGACTGCTCTCCATTCCCTGCAGCAACATGCAGACAGCGAGTGAGCCTTTTTTCACCTCCAGCCGGGCCGCAGTAAAGGGGCCATCCGGCCTCCTTTTGTTTGTACATGCTGACAAGGGGCCGCCTTGAACCTTACATTTGAATGTGGATGCAACAGAGTGAAACATAGGCACACAGCTTGCCTTCTGTTCACAGGTACTTAAGGGAGGCATGCTTTTGCCTGTGTTCTGTCCATGTGTATCAATGCAGACACTGTAAGACTGTCAGATGGGTTAGTCTGTCCCAGTATTTGCACAAATCATTTCTGTCACACTATTTTATTTCTTTCTTAGCGCTACGTCGTAACGCTGTGAGGTCATTTGCATTTTGTCTTACTTGGTCAGTCCCCCCACTTATTTTTTTGGGACCTGTGCCCTGCAAGTACCTTAGTATATGTCTGTCACATGAGAGGTGTCCGCAGAGCTTGTCCTCTGCGCTGTCCTAGAGTACTGTCTGTACATTCTGTCCGTGGTCGGAGGACATTGTCCCTCGTCATTCTGTTCTGGTGTGGCCCTGGCACCCCGACCCAACCAAGTCTCACAGCTGCAAGAGGACACGGATCCCCTTTGGATGACATGGGAATGCTGGCTAGATGCCCCACACTTGGAGAGTGATCCATCCAGTGATGAGAGCGACACAGCAAATGTGTTGCAAATGTCACCATACATAGGCAGAGGGATGGGTTCTGCTGACAAAGCCCATAGACCAGGGACATCCCATACAGCTCCTACCTGCAAGGGGTGGGGGGATATGCTTGTGGTTCTACGTCCAGAGTGATTATTGATGCAACATCTTGCTTCATGTTAAATAGACATGTCACTGTGGTTACTGGTTGGGTACTCATGCATTTTCAACCTGTTGTGGCACGTATGTTGCATGCTTTGGCACTGTAGTAAAAACTTCACATTTGGAAACGTTTTTTGTCTTCGACTTGTCTGCTTGTGTACAGACGCTTGAATGCCTCAGAGTGAGTAGGAGAGCAAGTGAGGCAGTATGGAAATGGTGTCCTGTGCGTAGGGGTGCTTTGTTGTGCTCAGTCCCTGCATGCACAGGTTCTCAAATCCTGTGCATAGTCCAGTATGTGTACGAAATCACATGAACATTTGTCAAAGTCTGTGAGACAACAGCAAGGCACCCACACACTGTCATAGTCGATCATTGTTGAGTCACACTCAACGGAAGTAGTTGACGAGGAGCTGTTGACCCTGGTCAAGACCTTCTTCCTCACCACTGTCATCGTCACTGGGCATGTGTGGGTTGGGAGCAGGGGTGATGTTGCTGGTCCGCCAGATGTAGCAGTCATGTGCCGACCCCGGATACTCTGCACAGACGTGTGAGATGATCTGCTCCGCCTGTCGTACCACCTGCACGTTGATGGAGTGGTAGTGTTTGAGGATCCTATGGATGGGTTCACTTGGCTGTGGTGGTACGAGGTCAATGTGTGTACCATCAATGGCTCCCATCAACATTTGGTATGCCTCCCAGGCAGGGCCGGCTCCAGGACTCTTTATTTGTGTGGTCCAACGAGGCATTCGGGTGGGCCACTGCGTGCCCGATTTGTCACCTATGTCTCTCACCAGGCCTGCTTCAGGGCCCTCCTTTATCTCTCCTCAGTTTTACAAGGGCCAGGGAGACTCATTCTTTCCTTCCAAATTCTCTTTCTAGATGTTATCACTCTCATGTAGTGTGTTTATCCATGAAGGGTCCTCATGATGGGAGGAGGAGGTTACCTGAGGTGGGAGTATCAGGCAAGTGACACTTCTCATGCTCTCACTCATGCCCTCCTCCTCGGCTTCCCTTTCTGCCACCCTCGTCCAGTGCCCCTCATCTCTCCATAGGCACTCGCTCATGTGCATTTCATTTGTTGTATGGCGCTACTGATATCAGGGTTAGGTGTGACAGTACTTTACGTCATGCACACATTGTACAGAGACAATCAGTCATGCAAGTATGTAAGTACATCAGTCTACAGGGAATGTCACGAAAGCCAATGAGGTTTACAAGGTGTGGTAATCACATGTCATCCATACTGGTGGGCAGGATTTTTTAGGGCGTTTGGTCTGGAGAAGCACTGACTCGGGACATGTGTGGGGACATTTGCAGGCAATGTCAGCTAGGCACACTGCACGCCACACCAGTACGTGTGTTGGGAGTGCTAGGGATTACAATTATGTCTGATTTGCAGACAATGGACACACCAGATTGTCTGCCTACTTCACTGGCCCTTCACAGGACGACCCCTGGTGAAGAGACGCCAGTCAGATGTCAAGGGATATAAAAGCGATGTTCACGGGTTGGATGTTTCTTTACACAACATTGGTACAGTGCGAGAGACCTTTGTCCTTTTTGACTCATTTCCTCATTTCAGTCCATGCTGGCCACGAGGCATGACGATGTATGTAATTTCACTCTCCTTTCTTGGACATACCATGTGTGTGAAGACTTGACTCAAAGGTCACACTCTCTCATCCCTTCACAGTGTAGTGGGCAGCTGGTCACTGTTCTAGTTGTTCTGATGTACCAGCCACTCCCAGAGGGCTGGCTTACCCCTTACCCCACAGCCACCCAGCACAGGCGTCACTGGACCTGTGACCCTGCCAACAAACGGGGCCAGACGCACGTGCCCTGGGCCAGTTCTCCCATACAAGTATAGTGTCTGTGTGGTTACCTTATATGCATGGGGGCCTCGTGCCCCGCAACATTACACATGGGGTGCACCAATCACTTTAGGCGAATGAGCTGTGATGTGTGATGTAATTCGCAGGGCGCCAATGCAAATGCAGTATGTGTTCGCATGCGCGGGAGCTGGCATCCGCAGCGATGACGTGCATTGGCTCCAATTGAATGATGCAGGGTTGCAGTCGCAGCTTCTGGGCCGGTGCGGTGTGGCACACACTATGCGGATGAGCCATCAGCCAATGGGAGCCTTCGGCGGCGTACATATAATGATGTTGCGGTGTGCGCACTCTGCAACTGCGGGGCTCGGCATTGGCCCCAACTGGCTTCTGGGGCACCAAGGGTCACTCATGGGAATTGGGTGGGCCTCGCACTTTGCATTTGGCAGGTTGCCACTTTCGTCGTGGTGCCGCCATGCTTGCTGGGAGTTGTAGTTGTTCAGGGGTTGCATGCGTGGAGATGTTTGGTACGTACCTCTGCTGTTGAGCGCAGCAGCGTCTTATCTGCCAGAGGTGCAGCAGGTAGAGCAGCGGGAAGGCCTGTGGCGCTGGATCCATGGAGGCTCCGGTGGTTTAGATGGCTTCTGTATCGGCTCTTCCTCTCCGTTGTTGTATTTCTGCCATCCGCAACGTGGTGGTTTTTACGCTGCGGTGGGAAGGGCTGTTTGCAACATCGTGATCTGGTTGGCGGATGGAACGTGTTTCCGCATGCTGGTCCTACTCTGTTTGCTCCGTCCGCCACCCTTGCGTACGCAAAATACGTGCGGAGCCTGACAGACAGCGGCGGACGGTAAAAGGCCTCTGTTGGTTCATTGTGATTTGTTGGTCGCAATGACCGAGCCTGGAGCGGAAGGCATGACGGTTTTCTGCCACTGCCACTAGCATGGATGGGCTTCCGTCCGTCATCGTAATGAGCCCCGTAGCGCGGTCATTCGGAATCGGTTCCGACCGACTCTCAGAGTATTTGTGTCGTCAAAACTGCATCATACACCCTATGGACAGCGTTTCCGCCCTCGGGATTACGATGTCGATTTCCAACAGTCTTTCGCCATCGGCCTGTCCAGCATGGAAAGGCTGTCGGAAAGTGACTTTAGGGGCCCCTGGCAGGGCCCCCTTGCCCCCGCGGCCTATGGTGATGGCCGAGGGTGTGCCTAAGGGACCCCCCCTGTAAAACCCTGCACTGTTTGGGTGCCTACTACAGGGTGCAGGGTATTACACACAGTCCATTTCCCCATAAGAGCCTGTGTTATGGCCGGTTGTCGGGCGTAACACGAGCTCCCATAGAGAACAGTGGGAATCCAACCGAACAGTGTTCGGTCGCATCTTAATCCGGCGGTTGGAACCTCCGACCGCAAGTCAGTCGGTCCCGATTCCGAGTCGGTGTCGGGCGGAGGCTTTCCGCCTGACATCGTAATGAGGCCCAAGTCTCCATTCCGAGTCTTCACCCCTACCATTCCCCTAATGGCAGTACTCAAGTGAACTAAACAGCAGCTCCTTTCTAACCAAAAAGGCCTTCTAAATCAGCTAACGGAGTACTGTCCATGCTCCTCCAGTTTCAGTGTCTGCATCTCCTACTTTCCTCTGTCCAGCTGCATGAATGTAATCAACACAATTTCACTGTCTGAGAGCACAGCCCTCAACCTCCATCTTGTTCTAGGTAAAGGTATCCAAAAGGATCCCATGGCTTCTATACTCTGGTTCATTCACATACCATGCATGTGCTACTTTGGCTACTCACACAACAACATTTAACACACAACCTGAATGTGGCCCGGATAAAAAGTTCTGCTCACACTATTGATTGGATTAATTATGGTATGGTGACACCATTGCTCTATATTTTATAGTAGTCAACTCTCAAAATAGAGGGCATGTGTGGTCCGCCCTTCCAGGTCACAGGACAGGACAAAGGCCTCTAAAACGGTACATTGGCAAAATATCGACAATCAAAATATTCCCATACCAAAATATCGTGACCAAAATATCGATGTCTAAAAAATATCGGCATCCTACACTTATAATGGTAAGTACAAAAATATCGGGGGGAAAATATCGGTCATTAATATAGTTGTATTACATATCGATTTTTAAATACATATAAAATAAAATAATAAATATTAAATATATTAAATAGTAACATTAATTTTAAAAAAATTAAAAGTATTACAGGCCTATTACGATGGCAGTCGGAAAGCCTCCGACCGAATTTCAGTGGTTTCATTTCTGACCAGCTGATAATGATGCAGCCGGTCAGAATTGAAACAGCCGGTCATTCCGGCTGGCTTTTGATGGGCTCCAGGAGCCCGTCGGCGAGTCGGAACCGACTCGTTATCCCAAAGGGTGGGCCTTTCCACCTTGGGATTACAATGCACGGTTTCTGGCATGGTTTCCATGTTGGCCTGTCCGACATGGAAACCATTGGGGGCCCTCAGCAGGGCCCCCAGGAGGGCCCCCTTGTGTGTGCGGCCTCCGATTGGGGGCCCAGGGGGCACCTATGGTCCCCCCCTGTTGATCCCTGCATCCTGTGGCAGGCACCTCGAGGTGCCTGCCACGGGGTGCAGGGATGAACAGTACCTCCCAATTCCCTATGGGAGCATGCATTACAGCCGGTTTAATGCATGCTCCTATAGGGAAATGTAGGAATGTGACCAAACAGTGTTCGGTTGCATCCTAATTAGGCGGTCCCAGGACCGAGACGGTGTCGGGCGTAAGCTATTCCGCCTGAAATCGTAATCGGCCCCTTACTATATATCTTAACAAATAAACTTAATTTTAAAAAGTTAAACACACATATATAATAATTAATATATATTTACATATATCTACTTACAAAAAAAGTTAATAAACTAATAATTTTAATTTATATTATAATTTAAAAATATTATATCAAGTATATGTATATATACATATACCATTAACATAACATCTTTAAAAAACAAATCATTATAATTAAATAAAAAAATTAAACAATTTTAAATTCTTTAAATGTTGCAAAAATTATTTTACACATTAAAAATATTAATTATTACAAAAATTCTAATTTTAAACAAACTAAAACATAACAATATAAATTATAACAGCATAAAATAAATTATAAAATATAAAATGTAATACATAGTGGGGCATATTCTCAAGGACTTATCGCCGAGTTATCGGCACTTTAGCGCACCAAAAGTGGCAAAAGAATTATCGCCCCATTCTCAAGCTGGTGCAAACTGCCCATATCGCCAGTTTTCCCGCGATAGCTGCCCTAAAAAACATCGCCACGGATGAGAGAGACAACTAATGCTAATGATATGCAGAGTAGGCGTTCCCGTGCAAAAACACACGAAAACACCACTTTGCGATATTCACAACGACCAGCCAGAACTGCGATGCAACCCAAAAACAGGCGATAAGGTGCATTAGCAGCAGGGATTTAACACCTGCCTTCTATTGGTGTTAAGCAGGACGACTACCTGCAGTATGAAAGGGAGCCCAGCCCAGAGCCACACCTGAAGACCAACACATGTCATGGAGACACTGATCGTGCAGCTTGGAGACCCGAGAGGGCCACAACACCCACTGCCACCATCCCCAGCCCCCCTCCCGACTACCACAGAGGCAGAGCAGAACAGGACAGCGGACGTTCCGAAAATGGCATGGCCCCTCAGCCACACAATAGCAGAATGTGGGGATAGGTGGGAACCAAGTAAGTGTGAAGGAGGCAAGTCACCCATGAATAAGAATGCACACAATGCCAAGTGTGGCGGTGATGTGCTGGACAGACCTCAGTATGCAGAGCACAGACCTGTCCATATGGACATATACTGCAGGTGTCTGTAGTGTTGTGGACAGTGGACCCAACCATGTTACCTCAGGCAGTGGGGAAGACCTCGGTCATGTAGCTGTGCCGTCCCCCCCTGTAAGCGTAAGCAGAGTGGGCTTGTCCGGCGTATGCCAGTCCAGCGTAGGAGTGTGAATAAATAGGCCGGGGCTCTGGGCGTGGTTCACTTCCCGGATGGCCAACGCGTCTGCCAGGGCGGCGCCTCTCACCCTGCCACGAGGCCGCCACCGTGACTGCCACCCCCTCAGCCCATCGCTGGCTTCCGCGACACAGGCCCCCAGCGCACCCAGCTGCACAGCACCACGGAGTAATGTGTGTGCTGGATACTGCCTCCGGCCTACACTGCGGCCAGCAGGGCTCACAATTCAGATCGAGTCGCGATTGCAGATGACGCAGTCCAGTAGGCAACAGACATTGCCACTAGTGCTGCCCGCCCGGACTACGCATCATGGCAGGCTACGCACCCCCTGAGCACCACAGGTGCCACTAACTCTGTGCACCACAAGTCAACGCCACGTGGCTGTGGGCCCTTGCTGACCTCTGCCTCCGGCCTACACTGCGGTCAGCAGGGCTCACAATTCAGATCGAGTCGCGATTGCAGATGACGCAGTCCAGTAGGCAACAGACATTGCTTCCAGTGCGGCCCGCCTGGACCACGCATCATCGCTGGCTGCGCACCCCCTGAGCGCCACCGGGGCCACTAACTCTGTGCACCACAAATCAACACCACGTGGCCTTATTGAGGCAGAATTCAATAGGCAAAAGACATTGCTCCCAGTGCGGCCCGACCTGATGACCCATCATCGCTGGCTGAGCCCACCCACTGAGCGCCACAGGTGCCACTAACTCTGTGCACCACAGCTCATGGACCCTTTATGATTGAGTTACTTGCTGTGGACTGCGGACGCAACAATGTCACCTCAGGCAGTGTGAAAGACCTGGGACGATGATGATGAAGATGAGGCAGGTGTAACACACCACACTGCAGCTGCAGCAGGAATATCCCGAAGGGACACAATCATTGACAATTTCTTCACATGAGCACGCTCAGCTCTGGTGCCCCTATCTTAGTGCACCACAAGTCATGGTCCCTTCTGATTGAATATTGGGTGACCTCTGGACTTGCTCCGGCTACCTCCGTGATGCTTCGCAGTTGTTTGTGTTATGTTGGTGTTTTCTGTTTCCGCTTTAATAGTGATCACTGTTCAAGTTGTTGCCAGCACCAACCACTCCCTGAGGGCTGGCTCACACTCACCCCACACCCATCCAGCACAGGCGTCACTGGATATGTGATCCTGGTAATAAAAAGGGGCCGGGTGCACGTGCCCGTAGCCAGTTCCACTATCTATCTAAGTGTGTCCGTGTGGTGATTATGCATGAATGATGGCCCCGGGCCCTACCACATTACATTGTGCTGTGGACTGCGGACGCAACCATGTCACCTCAGGCAGTGGGTAATAGCTTGGGCATGTAGCTAAGTCCCCCCCCCTGTAAGCGACAATGTTGCAATGTAGCATGCAACCGGAGGGTGGTCTCGCACGAATGGAGTAATGAAGGAGCGCAGGACCGCTCGGGGTCCAGGATCATACATGCAAAGTGTTGTGTGTATCTGTATTGCCACAGCATGAGCCCAGCCACATTAGCAGTGCCAGTTCAGCCAGGCATGTACTCTACATCTGTGTCTGCCCTATCCTTAACATAGGCCTACACTCACGTGGCCCACCACCTTCAACGGCCAACATCACAGTGTCATTGTCAGGCTTGTGGACATACGCAGACAGGCATGACGATACTGTGCCGTAGGAGTGCAAGTGATGCAATCGCGCAGCGCACATAAGTAAATGGGTTCGGGGGGAGGGAGGAGCAGCTGTGAGGCAACGTAACACACAGTGATGCCGCTCATATGCCACATGCAAGTCATGTCAATAATGAATCCCAACCCACCCCCAACAAGCCACTTCACATTCCATGAATGCAAGCAGATTACAAACTTACACTAGGGATGAAAGCTCCTTTGTCTGAACTATCAGGCGGAAGCACATCTGCACCTCCGACCTCGGAATTGCATGTGCCCGGCAACCCTTGACAGATACTATGGCAGCTGATGCCGACTCCCACACTACGCACAGCCCGACGACAGACCAACGTATACACACCCCACACACATGAGTCCTTGCTTGAAGTTATCTTGCATGGAATGGCCTTCACACTTACTCCCACAACATCCCAGGTGTACAACCGGTGCACACTAAAACAACTCATTGATCCGAGATGTGGCATTTCATCCACAGAACTGCTGCAGGTCAGAACAGTGCCGCTTCAACAAGAGCCACTAACGCAATGGCCGAACATCCCGGACACATGCACAACCCCTGTCACGTGGAACTGTACCGTGCACGAATGCTGCATTTACTGGGGGCACTGCCATTGGCAGTGCTGCGGATCAGTTACCGGCTAAGCTTCCGCCTTGCCAACGTCACCTGCGTTCAGCCTGTGTTGCATTGTCACTCGTGCATGTTTGAGTGGTCCATGGATGTCTGCCTATCCAACAGGACGGTAGCTGAACTGGATTTTGACATGTGTGTGCGCCCCCTGTTGGCCCACGACCAGGAGTGTCACCGTGATACCCGTTTATGGGATGCCTTGATACTTGGCATACATGCTGGCAGCTGTACCTGGGAGATAGCACAAATCCTCGTGTGCAGTGACCACATTGAACCGCTCCCCTATTTGGCAGTAGTGCTAATTGGTGTAAGGGGGTGGACGCAGCACATCTGTCCAGACCTGCTAATGGATCGCCTCGCCGTCCTGTTTGATGAAGTCGACAACGACCTCATGTTGGAAATGTTAGCCTACGAAGCTGCAATCGCTTTCATGGACGAGTAACTACGTACCTGCAGTCACAACTGATTGGAACACATTGCACATGTCCCGACACCTTGCTGCATCTTGGAGATCTGGTCACATATCCCACGACAACAGTGGACATGGCTGCATTCGCCTGGACTCCGAATACATGAGCGGACAACAACGTGGCTTAACACACACCTGTTAAAGGTGAGGCACTCCCCCGGAGTGGACAGCGGCGCTTGGCAACGTTCCTCATTCTGACATACTGCTGCATTGGTATGCATGTTGTGGCACTTATCTTGCCCGTACTGACACGCATATGCTAATAAAGTCTACGCACCTTCACTTGTATTCAACTGTGATGAATGTTGATTTGAATCACAATGTGTGTCTCAATGCCTATCTGGGTCAGGGCCATACATGCACATTGTTAGCATTACCCAGGGAGTGCCTCTTTTGTGGAATCACTGTCCCTACATTCATCCATACTTTCATTCTTGAATGATCATGGCCATGACACATCTGTGTGAAGTTGAATGTTTTATTCACATTCAGTGGAGTGTTCGAGCTGGACCAGTACAGGGCCATGCAAACCCCACTTTACATTGTTGGCCCGTGGAGGGCCAGCCAGAGTCCTTTCGGGATTGACAAGTTCATAGGGAGTGGAAGACTACAGTCTGCAGTGTCATTGCTGTGTCATTGGTAACCACACCAAATATGGCAGTCCATGTCGAGGTCCAAGGTGAGTGTCGCTCAGTGTATGGGGGGACAGTGGGAGATGTTATTCCAGGGCATGATGCAGAGGGCAGAACCAAGCTGAACACGGCCATATGGCGGAGATGAATGCTACCACTTCATTCTAGCCACAGAGCCAGATTCATCATCATCTTCGTCCTCTGATGTGTCAGGTGCCTCACATGCGGGTGGTGGTGTTCTGTCTGCATCACTGTGTGGCAGTGACACATCAGGGGACGGAGGTGGGAAATCTGCTGCACTGTGTGGCACTGACACTTCAGGGGGAGGAGATGTGGATGTAGTAGTAGCACCAGCATCCATCCGCGCCAGACCTTGTGGTGGCAATGCCATGACGAGGATCTGCAGGGCATGGAAGATCACAGCTACATCTTCTTTCTGCCTGCATCCGCTCCAAGCTCTCCATCATTCTCCTTATGTGTCCCAACTCCCGGCTGACATCGCTGGGGCCACTCTGACTAGACAGTTGTTCTTGTCTCAGAGTCATGACTCCAGCGATGTCAGCCATGGCTTGTCGTAGAGCAAGGAGTGGACAGTGGGTGTCCATTAGGGACTGTGAGTGGTCCCTGATGGGACTTAGACACCAACGTATGGCATCTAGTTTGGCTGCCATGAGGTCGAACCCCACCCGCAGCTGGTCAGCCATCTCCTCCTGGCACCCTAACACATGGCGTTGGAATGCCATGTGTTGGTCGTGTGGGTCCTGGGAGACAGCCGTGGTGGTGGGTGCTTCCTGCTGTGTGGCCTGTGCAGGGGGTGGGGTCTCATGGATGCAGCTTGGCTGCCCTGCTCCTGGAGGTGGGGTGCCGGAGATGTCCCTGAGCAGTTGGAGTGCGTCGGTGTAGATGTTGGGGAGGTCCTCTTCATCATCAGTGCTGTGTTGTTGGGTCTGCTCTGTAGGAGGTGTTGATTCTCCCTCTGCAATGTGAAGGGAAATGCAGATTGACATTGTGTTCACATGTATGTTCACGCATTGTACAAGTTTACTGTCAGGCTGCATGGCAATGTACATTGTGACTGTGTATGAGGAGATGCCTATTTGAAGCGGGACAGTTGGCATTTCTACACCATCAGGGATGTGAGGTTGTACTTGTACATTGTCATCTCACAGTTTCCTGCTATGCCAAATGCGAATGGCCATTTTCTACACACAGGCGGCAGCAGTTGTGTCCTCTATTCTGTTGTGAAAGTGTTGCAGTTTGTACCACATTGTTGTCAATGTTGGGGTGCTCTGCATCTTATGTGTGTGTGCTGCATTGTGGGTGAGTTGCCCCTTCGGGTCTGATTTGGCTGGCCCTTATCCCTTTCAGGCGGTGTGCCTTTCACTTCTGTGCTTATACAGTGCTGAGATGTTGCAGACTTGGGGAAATTGGGCCCTTGGTCGGAATTGTGACTCTTGGGCATGGTTTGTCCGCAGATGTGCTATACTTACTTGTGCATGTGTGCCATTGTGCCCATCTCCCCCGTCCCCCAGTCCCTGGTCGTTACTCACCCTGTTGCTGTTGGGTCAGGTCATGTTGTGCAGTGTCCGGTCCCCCGACTCCTGCCACCGTCTCCCCAATGATGGTCCCAGGCTGGTCCTCCGTGGGGCTTGTGGGGTTCTGGTTGTCCTCTGTACTTGCTCCGGCTACCTCCATGGTGCTTCGCAGTTGTTTGGGTCTTGTTTGTGTTTTTGGTTGCCGCATTTATAGTGATTTTGGCCGCCTGACTTGTGGGACTTGCAGTCTGGCGCAGCTTATCGCTGGTTTTGTATCGCGGTTGGGCCCATCGTGACTTTTTTCACGTTCGGGTTTAGATTTTTATCGCCGTCCTAGTAATGTTATCGCTGCGATTTGACTCGTTATCGGGAGACTATCGCATGTTACCGCCGTGTTGTGAATACGACGTTAACACAGAGTTATTTTCCCGCGATAGACGGCGATATGAAAACGTGCGTTGGCCTTTCTTGGCGATGATTATCCCACGTTCTTGAGACTATCCCCCATACTGTTCCCACTACAATTCATACCAAACTACACAAACTATTAAAATAAATATATAAAAAATGTACTACTCCCACGTCACACAATGCAAAAATAATAAAACTGGTTAAAATTTGCAAATCTCCCTGCAATAAATGCAGCAGTAGTTAAAGCATTGGATTGTGGATAGAAAATATTTACTGTACCCATTCAAACCAGTACTACTGTAGGAAAACTGTTGGCGTGCGAAGGAATACATTTACTATTCCCACTCCAATCACTACAACAGTAGGGAAAGTGTTAGATTGCGGAAGGGTAAAATTTACTGTTTCACTCCAATAAGTGCAACAGTAGGGAATGTGTTGGATAGCGCAGGGGTAACATTTACCATTCCCACTCCAGTCAGTACAACAGTAGGGAAAGTGTTGGATTGCGTAAGGGTAAAAATTACTATTCCTGTTCCAGTCAGTACAACAGTAGGGAAAGTGTTGGATTGCGGAAGGTTAAAATTTACTATTCCCACTCCAGTCAATACAACAGTAGGGAAAGTGTTGGATTGCGGAGGAGTAAAATTCACTATTCCCACTCCAATAAGTGCAACAGTAAGGAAAGTGTTGGATAGCAGATGGGTAAAAATTACTATTCCCACTCCAGTCAGTACAACAGTAGGGACAGTGTTGGAATGCTGAGGGGTAAAATTTACTATTCCCACTCCAATAAATGGAACAGTAGGGATAGTGTTGGATAGCGGCGGGGTAAAATTTACTATTTCCACTCCAGTCTGTTCAACATTAAAAACAGACAACATATCTCCAGCAAACTAAAATTATTTTTATAAATGAAGTAAATAAAAAAATATATATAAATATGTTGACAAATAAAATCAAAATATATTTAATATTAAAAAAATAATAAATAAAAACATATTGCAAAGTTAAATGCATATCACAAATACCTACAAATATTATCGTAAATAAAATACAAAAATGATTTCCATACAAATAAATATTTTTATTTAGAAATTATTTAACAAAAACATTAATTATTGCATACATATAGTTTAGTTACTTCCCACTCTATAACACCACAAAATTCACAACCTGCACCTAAAATATTCTTCACAGTATTAATATAAATATTCATCAACAAACTAATTTTCATTAATTAAATATTAATTATTAATTAATTATAATTAATGTACTTCTGACAATATACCCCCACAAAGCACACACCACACTCATAACATTTAACTAAAAAAGTATTTACACAATTAACGTAATTATTAAATTAATATTTAATATTAAATACAAAAATAATTAATTGTTTAAAATTAATTTACTTCCCACCCCATCCCCCTACAAAATACACAACCCACATCTAAAATCTAAACAAAATAAATGTATTTGCACAATTAACATAATTAATGATCAATTAAACAAATATTAATAATTAGAAACCAAATTATAAATCATTAAACTTAATTAACTTCCCACCCTTTACCCCTATTATCCCCACAACCCACACCTAAAATTAAGCTTAAAAAATATTAATTAAAATTAATTTTCAATTAAATAGCTAATAGTATTTAACAACTAATTATAAATTAATTAACATTAATTTACTCCCCAGCCTTTACCCCTATAAACCCAAAACCCGCACCTAGAAAAATGCAACTAAAAAATGTACATAATTAATTATCAACTAATTTGTTAATATTAATTAACAACTAATTGTTAATTAATTAAAAAGAAATTACTTCCTACACTTTACCCCTATAAACCCCACGACCCACACATAAAATGTACCCAAAAAAATTAAAAGCACAATTAACACAATTAAATGTCAATTAAATAAATATAATTAAATAAAAAATAATTATTTATTTATTATAATTAGATTACTTCCCACCTTATTTCGTTATAAACTCACAACCCGCTACAGAACTAAAAAACATAAAATTTAATTGCATTTAATTTAATAACTACTAAAAATGTAACACATATATTAAAAACCATAAACAACACTTATACAAAAATCACATCACATTTTAAAATACATAACACTAATTAAAAAACGATATTTTATACAACTGTGGGCCTGATTACGATGTCGGTCGGAAAGGCTCCGAACGGCATTCAGATTCTCCTAAACCATGTCAGACCCTATGTTTCTGACCGACTCGGAAACATTTCCGACCGACTGATTACGATGTTCTCGGTCGGAAAGCAAACAGTTTGATCATTCCGAATCGGTTCCAACCGGCATTCAAACTCCGAGTCGGTCGAAGCCGAATCATACAGCTCCACGGACAGCGTTTACGACGACATATTACGATGTCGGATTCGGACAGCCTTTCCGAATCGGTCTGTCCGACACAAAAAGGCTGTCGGAAACTGACTTTGGGGGCCCGTAGCAGACCCCCCTTCACCCTGAGGCCTCCGGTTAGGGCCTGTGGGGGTACCCAAGGGCCCCCCCTTTAAAACTATGCACAGTGGTGCCGCAACAGGGTGCAAGGTTTTCTGCAACCACCCCTTTTTTCAATGGGAGCCTGTGTTGTCGGTCGGAACATAAGCTCCCATTGAAGTCAATGGGAGACTTTCCGAACGGTGTTCGGATCTGTCGAAATTGTTCGGACGGACTCGCCGAATGCGAGTCGGTCGGAACCGATTCCGACAAGGAGTCGGTCGGATTGCTTTCCGACCAACATCGTAATGAGGCCCTAAATGCTATATTAATGATTTCTATATTTTAAAAATCAATATTACTTACCTTCAAATCGATATTCTTGGCATCTATATTCCTAACATCGATATTTCCATGTCACGATATTTTAAACAAGATATTCTTGTACATCGTTATTTGTAACATGATATTTTGTCTAAATCTCCTCTAAAAGTCAGCGACAGTCCTATCCCTCTGCTCACACGCTTGGATTAGCATGACGCCTGGGCCAACATAAAAAGTTAGGATACCAGACACACAGTCGAGCACTCAAGGTAGGGCAACATGTCCCTGTACCAATTAGGGAACATTCCCATCCCAACGTACTGTTTTAATACATCCCACAAACTGAAAAAGAATGTACTTATATTGACTCCGCTATGTTTATTTTAATCCAAACTCAAGTTGGCTACATGGTACATGTGGAGAGCTAGCCTTTATTTGTAGTCACCTTAATTATTGAACCATTTTACAAATATATTCATAACTACTTGACAATTTGGTAGCACACTAAAATACTCTTTCTCCCATTTTGTGAGCATTCCTACCACCAGCTTTTAGCTGATGGTAACAGCATGTGTAGTTTTACCCATTTTGCACTGACATAAAAAAACAGAGGCAAAAACAAGAACACCAAGGACACGGTATATTTTGCTTGGTTTCTGCACAGAGCTACTCTTGAAGGACATACTGTGCTATGCAATACTAGAACATAGGAAGGGAGAACACTGGAATACCTCCAGACAAACATGCTCAATACAGTAATGCAGTGTGTATTTGGAGTTTGTCACATGCTCTGGACAATAGGTCCGTCATCCTCACATGTGAACTTAACATTAAATGGATTGTGATGAAATATTTTCTGTGACATGTTATGTTGTCTTTTTCTGTGAAGTTAATTTTTACGTTTTGTTTTGCCTTATATTCCTTTATCAAATTCTACCAAAACAATCATGGGGAATGTTTACCAATATATCACACAGTGCATTAACCAATGTTGCTGTGCTGTGCTGTGTTGCGTAAAAGTAACTCAGCACCATATGTACTGAGACATGGTGCTACTCCTCTGTTCCACAGTGCTGGTGCACAATGAAGCTGCCTAGCTCCACCATGCACACACATTTGCATCATAGTGCAAAAGGTATCTGCATGAAGTCTAGTATAGGTTTTGTACTTGAAGGGTACCCTTCCAATATAAACTACTATGCCAAGACAAAATTTAAAACTTGTCCTATTTGGATGTGTGCTCTACATTGCAGCACTCATGCAAAGTTGGAAAGGTTTGGAGAAATAAAAATAGTTCTTCTTTTTGTTTTTTAACACCTATCCCAAAATGGCGTTATTTTTTGGTGCAAAGCCTTTCTACTAATTTTAGTAGATAGGGTTTAGCATCGAAACATATGGGAAGTTACATGGGAATGCCCCTATGCTATTTTGTGTTACTTTAGGTCTACTTTCCAGCGTAAATAATGTTTGCACTGGAAAACAAATCACAAAAAATATTTGCAACAGTTACGCAAACGTAGTTAATCTACCCCTTAGAACTTGATTACAAGTGCCTCCTGTTAGCACACATATTGCAATTAGGAGTTTGGCAATAAGCACTGCAATCCCACAATTTTCTTCAATAAATATCCGAACGTCAAACTGGGGGAAAAGTCCCAGAAAATACAGCAGCATGCAGTTTTTGGTGCTGAAATAACCAAATCCACGTTATGCTGCATTTTGTTTTGGGTAGAACTCATAGTAGGAGTAAATTATCACATCTGAGAAACAACGCTACCGTATCGGAAACCCTTTAAGATTTGACATAGTGTATGAATAATGTATATGGTCTTGTGAATATGAGTTCAAAAGAGGACCATACATTGTTCCGCCAATGTTGAAATGTTATAAATTGAGCACGGAATATGCATAGAGTATATCAGTTCCCCGATGTTAGCAGTTTGAATTTCGGTAGACATATAGACAGTGTTAGTTGTATGTTCACAGGTTCGATACTGGCGTGTCCAAGATAAGGAACCGGCTGCACACCGTGTACAAGTAACCAATCTTGAAACCTCTGTGAAACTTGAAGGCATGCTACCTGACACAACCTACCACATAGAGGTCAAAGCTTTTAACAGTGCAGGAGATGGACCACGCAGTACAATTGTTGATGTCGTCACGAAAAAAGCACGTAAGTAGAGAGATAAATTATAATTTCTGCTATATGTCCTGGAGAAACACAGGTGTATATTTACGGGGGGTTGTCTCCACCAGAACTTCACTTTTTTTAACGCCGCCTTGTAAATAATGCCCCTATTCATGCAGCACGTTGCGTGAAAGAGGGGGTGCAATGGGTGTTCAAGTGTGCGTTCTGCCACAACATCCATTGCTTTTTGGTGCTGCCCCATATTTACACGGTATGGAGCAGCCAAAAATAAGACCAGGGAAACCCTGGTCTAAAACTGGCGCAACGAGGAGAAATGATTCATTTCTCGTCGTTTTTCTGTTTCTTTGTGTGCATTTGTCCTTATTTGCCGTATTGTTTTTTTAACGTAACAGGCCCGACCTCTGCAACTGTCAGCCACATCTGCCTTATCTGCAGACAGATAACCATATACAAATCACATAAATATTGACTCCCTGTGACAACTGATGAGCTAAAGGTTTTAACATTTCCTGCCACTATGCAAAAGATCATCAGAACGTAGCTACATTCAAAATGAAAACATGCGGGCCTATTTATGATAAAGTCATGCAGCGCAGTAGAGCAAGTTACCTTGCTGCGCTGCACTATGTGACAGGGAACGGGCAGGAATGCACTGTATTTATGGCAATATGGTGCATTCCTGCCTTTTCCTCTTTGTTGGCGCCTGTTTGGCAGCCTAGCGTGAATGCAGGCACCCTTGCACCATGCTATAAGAGGGCCTGGGTTGCATGCAAGATAGTTTCTGTGCAGGAAGGGAGACCTTCCTCCCCAAAAATAATCCTGAGAGGCATATTCCTTTTTCTATGTGTGGTGCAGAATGTAGCTCACACAGAAAGAGGAAGTAACATGGAGAAGTAAATTGATTTCTCCTCATTACACTTCTCCTGGCAAGGTGTATCTTCTTGGTGCATTAAGAGCTCTGGTAAAGCTGGACATGCGTCAAAAAGCATGGGAGCTGCGTGGGAACACCCATTCAACGCCCATGAAACGCCTTCCCAGGGCAGAGTAAGGCAACGCAGCCATTTGCACTGCGTTGTGCTACTCCAGATTTATAGAGCCATTGAGGGCCACGCAGTTGCTTCACATGGCTTCATAAATCTGACTTAAGGTTTGCGTTGCTTTTGTACCACTTTGCGTGGTGCAAGAGTGATGCAAACGAGCTCATAAATAGGCCCCATAGTAAGCAGGACTCATCACTGTAAAAAAATCAACTAACTTTAAACTAGGTATTTATTAAGATGACTAAGAATTTCACAAAAGAAAGCAGGTAGCATGGAGAACATATAAAGAGGGAAGTGAACGTTTTGCATGTGTCATCTTTGATGTACAGTTACACATGCATAAAGATAATGTGTTGTTGTAATTGTACTTCAACATTTTTGTTCCCCAAAGGGAAGTGATTTCCCATCCAGAAACACTTTTCCTAGACCCCACCACTTTTTAGGTAGTTTCTTTGCCATTCTGACCCTAGACAAAGAATATAAAAATCCAGTCACGCCAAGTGTGGGAATGGCCCATGGAAATTGTGGCTAATATCCACAAATATACAACATTATGTATTGGTGGGACAAACAACCAAGCACAGTCCTACCCTGTAACACCCACTTCCTATTCATTTGAGAAGATTAACTCAAACATAAATCTGTGTGAGCAGCTATATTTAGAAGTGCAAATCCACATTTTGAGATTTCCAGACTTAAATTTACACTCATAAATCTAGCTAATTGTGCATCTAAGACAAACTTGGATGTTGAAAATCAGTTGCAAGTCACAATGCGTATTTTGAAAATAGGCGAAGCATGGGTGTAAATGGGAATTCAGGAGTACTTGCAGATTTTGTAATTGAAATTTAGTTTAACCCTAGGAGGAAACCTATAGAATTAAATGTACTTTTGCGTGAATCTTGGGCAACATATTAAGATGTATCTGTTTAGGAAAATATATTTAGGGGCCAATTGTGATGCGGCTCGTAAAGGCTCCGAATCCGGCTCCGAATCCGGTCGGAGCCTTTACAGCCACATCGTAATGAGCCATTCGTTTTCCTTTCCGACTGCCTCATTACGATGGAGGCGGTCGGAAAGGAAACCGGCCGGTCATTCCGGCTGTCTTTGGATGGGCTCAGAAAGCCTGTCCGCCAGTCAGAATCCGGCCTGTAATGTCAAGGGCGGGTCTTTCCGCCCTTGAGATTAAGATGATGGTTTCCGACATGGTTTCCATGCTGGCCTGTCTGACATGGAAAGCATGTGGGAAAGCGTATTCAGGGGCCCCCACCCCAGCAGGGCCCCCTTGGGTGCACAGCCTCCGGTTGGAAGCCGAGGGGGCACCTACGGTGCCCGCCTGTTGGTACCTGCACCTTGTGGCAGGCACCTTGCGGTGCCTGCCACGGGGTGCAGGGATGAACTGCACCTTACTATGAGAGAATGCATTATGGCCGGTTTGCGGCCGGGATGCATGCTCCCATAGCAAAGCATAGGAATGTGACCGACTGTTCGGTCGCATCCTAATGGGGCGGCCGGGACCGCTGACCTGGTGTCGGTCGGTCCCATGACCGATACAGTGTCGGGCTGAAGTGATTCCGCCCGACATCGTAATGACCCCCATAGTATTCTCTCAATTAAATTTTTGTTTTTATTACAATATCTATGCACCTGCAAACATTATGTTCACAATACTTAAAATATTTTAACTGCCAATAAATAAAATTCATTTTCACAATGCATACTTCTTTTCTTTTTACAGCGCCAAGTAAAAAACCAAGAATTACCAGCGCTGTGAGGTCTGGTTCGGAGTATATTATCACCTGGGAACACGTTGTGCCTTTATCAAATGAATCAAAAGTGGAAGGATACAAAGTATGATTGTCTATCTTAAAGTATTCGCACATAAACAGCTTTGATAAATTAACAGTGAAATACATTTTTACTTGGAAAATTATTTGTTGTAGTAAATGAATGACCAATAGTTTGAAGCATTGTGTTTTGAAATTCTACATCTTTGAGTATATTCTTTACTATATTGTGAGACGGGTGAAAAGATGATTCCCTGTTACAGCTGCATGTTATAGCTTCCAAAATATTTATGTGGCAGTTAGCAACCTAATCTACTTTTCTTGGAATGTCTGATTTACCCCTGCTTAAAATGAAATTCCATTTTAGTTTTTGTTTAAACAAAATAATGCATAAGTAACTTTATTAAAATATTATTTTTACCCATCGTTCCACTGCTACAAAAGCCATTAGGTAAACTTAACACAGTGGTCGGGTGACCAGATTGTGAACATCTAAATTCGAGACATTTCACAAACTTGGAAGATGGACTACAATTTTCCATTAACCATGGGACACAGAATGGCTTACCCGACAGCACTGACCAGAATAAAAAATACATGACAGTGCGGTACTGAGTGGAACTCAATGTAACTGTTACACATAGTAACGTCTGTGTCAATTAAATAGCTTTCGGCTATGGGCGGTAAACAATTTTGAACTCACACACGAAGAAGTGTCTCTCTTTGTGCACAGCTGACTCACAAAACATGTGCTAAATTTATTTACATTTTCTGAGACAGCTGGTTATAAACCAGGACCGCCTGGCAAATCCAGGTCATCTAGTTGTCCTACACAGAGGTGCCTGTAACAATGTGGGTACACTGTCAAAAGTTCCCCACACAAAGGTGTTTAGAAGAGGGTGGTACTGAGAAGACAGTTTTACTAGGCTGTAGGTGAGACACCTCTTGAACTCAGCTGAAATTCCAATTCATGAGATGTTTATACTGTCAAAGAGCTGGATGGAGATGGATTTGGATCAGGAAAAATCTCAGTAGGTGGGAAGGGGCATAGGGTGGTAAGAG
Source organism: Calotriton arnoldi (assembly GCA_963921515.1). Taxonomy (NCBI): domain Eukaryota; kingdom Metazoa; phylum Chordata; class Amphibia; order Caudata; family Salamandridae; genus Calotriton; species Calotriton arnoldi. The sequence goes on from CAWUFW010005636.1 coordinate 196,285, forward strand.
TATTTCTACGGTTTAAGGGTGGGTAAGGGTATTGGGCTGTAAATATGTTTTTAGGGTTTAGGAGTCAGTAGGGGTATAGGATGGTATGGGTATTTTAGGGTTTAGGAGGTAGATAAGGGCATAGGGTAATGACGGATTTTTTAGAGTTTAGAGATGGGTATGAGCATGGGGTGATAAGGGTATTTTTAGGGTTGAGGGGTGAGTAAGGGTTTTGGGTCGCAAGGTTGTTTTTTGGGTTTAGGGGTGGGTAAGTGTATTGGGTGTGTGTGTGTGTATATATATATATATATATATATATATATATACATATAAATATATATATATATATACATACATATATATATATATATATATATATATATATACATATATGTATAGATAGATATATTGTGGCTTGCTGTTGCCTCCCCAATAAAAAATAAAAAGTATATGAATTTATTTATAAAAAAGTGGAGGGGGGGTGGGGGTTCTCTCCCCCAAAATAAAAAAATATATAGATATATATGTATATATATATATATATCAAATTCACCTTATCCAGTGGTTGAGAAAACACGCAGTGAGGTGTGCTGTGTCAAGCTGTTTTACTGCCCCAAATTCATATATATATTTATTTTTATTTTATATACATATATACATTTCACCTTGACAAAGGCTTATTGAAAATTGAAACACGTCTGAGCGATTGAAAACCACAAAATAAAAATATTTATTTGCACACACATCTTGGAATGCCTGATGTTTTTCCACTTGTTGACAGGAGTTTGGATCAATATATGTACATAGATATATATATATATATATATATATATATATATATATATATATATATATATATATATATATATATATATAGAGAGAGAGAGGAGCCAGAGACACTTATGTTTCAGAAATATAAATAGTAACACAATTCTGAAGTTACAGAGGTAGACATCTGCAACAAACTGGACATTATGCACCTGGGGTGAAATGATGCTAGTCCATTAAATCTGTGCATAACAGTGTTCTCCAATGCACCTCGGATCAACACTGAGTCTAATAGAATGGTGCTGCCAGAAAAACCCAACAGGACCATCTTTTCAGACAATTGTCTTACTATTGTGGATCATGGAAATCATTTGGTCTTTGTCGTAGCAAGGCTGGCCACATCCATGCCTTGCTTTTGGAAAAAAATGCTTTTTTAAATGGCTGGAACTCCTCTACAGGCAGTTTGCACTTTGATCACTGCCGAACACTTGAGGTTCATGTCTAGATTATTTTGGGGAGGGGGTGTTGTGTGCTGTCCCCTTTTCACAAAGCCCAAAACCAAACAACGAGGATTTGTGCCCTTTAGCTTTTAGCATTCCCAGAGCTAGACAATCTTCTCCCAGGGAAGCATCCATGCTTGCCTCTCCCTCTGCCATCAGGGCCACCCCCTGACCCGCCCCCCCCCCCCCCACCTCTGCCTCCCGAAGTGCTAAGATTGTGACTTGAATTTAGTAGCAAGAACTTAGATGCCAGTGGATTGCCCTGTGCCCGAGAAAGGAGTGAACGGGGCCTGTCCATTACCAACCAAAGACTGCAGGTTTGACAGTCCATGTGCCTTCATGACAATTGAGTCTGTAACATGGAACTCTTGAATGAAGTTTCTCAACTCAGAATATAAAAGCAAAGTGGTGTCTCGCTTTTAAGAGTCCCTGGCAATCTTAAAAAGTCCCTCTCTGTTTTTATAAGCATGACACACTTTTGACTCAATGCTCATATATAGCTGAATAAGAAGATATTACCTGTAATTGTAACTTTAAACATGTTATATTTTACAAGGTTCTTTATAGGCCAGACGGGCAGGTAAAAGGCGAACTGTTTGAGACCGGTCACCATAAAATCACCGTGCCAGTCCCAGCGAGCGGAGCGTATGTTGTGGAGGTCCGGGCGCACAGTGAAGGGGGAGACGGGGAAGTAGCACAAGTTACAATTTCAGGTAAGCTTAGAAACTTTGATTACATATTACAAACTAGCGAGTACTGCGCTTTTCACACTACGGAGAGAGCATGAAGCACTTCAGTACTTGCCACGGAATGTTACGCGCCTATATGTGTGTATATGAACTACATTGTATAGTAATTCGTGTTAATCCTGCAGAATGTTTATTCTGATGCATGGCTGATTGGTTGTACAAGTGCACCACTGAGCACAGAAAGGCAGTGTTCCTAACAGGCAGAATTTCAAGTATACATTGTTAGTGTGTCAATCTAACCAGCTGCAGGCTTGCTTTAGAGTGTGAAGTGAAGAGCTCGCAACACGACATACGTCCAAAAATGTTATACTGAATAAACCAGTATATTTGGATAACTGAGATCAGAGTAGCGTGCCGCAGAATTGTCACTTCTCTTCTTTTATAGTATCTCATAATAGTTTTCAAACGCAAGGCCATTGCTATTGCCACCGATACATTATTCAAAGCAAATAGGTAGCCCAATGCAGCTCTGACGGTTCGAATGGCATTAGCTTTAAATAGGTCGCCAATATATCTGTCACAGTTGCAGATAATAAGGCCAGAGAAGTAAAATATGAGTCAAAAGGCTCTGACCCCTGATACTACACTCACATTTCTTTACGTTCTTTCCATTTTAACCATGCTATATTTTAATTGGGAAAACTAGTAGCCCTATTCACATCCTGAGTAAGATGTATCTAGGCTTAGGATCTGGAACTGTTTTATTGTGCTGTTCCCCATATACCTCTTTTCTTTGATCATATCTCCAATGATTTATTAATGAAGCACGGTCCAGGTTGCACATAATTGGATCCAGGGCCTCATTTGTAAAATAGTAAATGCTGGTGCCCAAAGATGCCTATATCAAGGCTGCATATTCTTGATTCCACTTCATGCCTCTTTCTTTCACCCATCACCATCCATTCCTTGTACCATTATCTCACTCTTGCATGTTCTTTTTCTTGCCTACTTTTTCCCTTTGTCACAGTATTTCTGACTTTCTCTTCCTCCTTTTTCCTTTTTTTTGTGTTTTTCTCTCTCTTACTCTGCGTCAAAGTCTTATGGGGAAAAACAAGTGCTGGTCCCCAAAAATGAGCGCCGGTGGGTCCCACATACAACCACAGCTCAAATTAAGCACTGCTTGAAGCAAGGACATCGTTTTATTTTAAGAGACATTCGATTACACAATTAGACTTTTTTCAGTAGGATTCAAACGCAATTTTGGGCTTTCCTTCATGACTAGCTGCAAGATTTGTTTTTTACCATATTGGTGCGTTCATTGGAGAACACCACTAAAGAGTTCCACAAAACAAAGAAGCCCTACCAATTGTACTTGCCTTATATCTGTTCAAATTATGAAGGAAAAAAGAAATTAGTTACAACCTGTGCCATTAAGTGATTGCATCCTTAATTCAACAGGCAAATATACACACCTTGGCTTTCTTGGATAAGTCCAGAAAAAGTAGAAACAGCAAGCATATTCTGTTAGTGGTGAGTTTGAAGAAAGTGTGGCGGTGGGTAAGATGAGGTTGTTCCATGAAGAGTACCAAATAGAAGAAAGAAAACTGAGCCAAACTTTAAAGTTTTTCCTGAGCCAGTCTGCATCGTGCTCTGTGCCCAGACAGTAAGTGTTACATACCTCTACATTTGTAACCCACAAGAGGTTTACCACTGCAACTCAATCTTCTTCACAATCTGATTTAATTTACTGCCAATTTGAACAATTTACATTGGCTGCACATGTTACTGCTGAGCATACTGATTCCAGAAATAGTTTCTGGTTATGAATATCCCATGAAAGTCTGTGCCAGCATCTTAATTCGCTTACCGCTAATCAGGCAACTGAATTTAGAAACCTCCAACCCAATTACAATACATGTAAATTATTCTAAGGGTGCAATTATGTTGTCTAAATATTCTTGAGCTATGTCTTATTCTGTCAGATGTTACAAACTTAGAACGTGTATGCTATTTAAAGTGTGTATATAAATACACACAGCTGAATAATGTCATCAGAGTCGTAAGGAATGTAAATGGTTTGAGGTCTGCAAAGAAGTTAGGTCGAGTAATGGAGTTTGTGAAGAGATCCGAGGCGAGTGTTATATTATTGCAAGAGACTCACCTAACAAAGCACGAATGTGTGAATGCCTTTAAAAAATGGTCTTGGGTGCAAGATAATGTCTGTTCAGATCAAAGTAGTAACACGAGGGGGGTGGCAATACTTATAAGAAAGAATGCGGGTATTATAGTAGAAAGGCAGCAGACAGATTCTTCTGGGAGGTGGGCCCTAGTTAAGATAAAAGTACAAGGAATATCCGTAATTGTAGTCAGTTACTATGGGCCCAATGATGATAATCCGGACGCACTAATCAAATTGGAATCATGCTTAATGCCGTTTAATACCCCAGTGGTAATTGGAGGGGATTTCAATTTAGTATTTAATAAAAGTTTGGATAGAACCTCCAAAGTCAACTACGTTACGCCACCAAAAACTATGGTAGTGCTTAAAAATATGATTAGAGAGCTCAATTTGATTGATATTTGGAGACATAAGATGGGGGATAACAGAGATTTTACCTTTTTTAGTAAAAAGTATGGTCATCATTCCCAAATCGACTATTGAACCATGACTTGGTATCTGGGGTTGAAATGATCAAGCACGTACCTGCTATACTTTCGGATCATTCGGTTGTCTTCTTATCACTAAAAATACCTAATAAGAGAGGTATAGTCAGATGGACTCTGGGCAGGACAATTTTGTTGGATGAGGGGGTAATTAACAAAATGAAAGAGGAGGCTGCGATATTCTTTGAAGCTAACAGGGGTCAGCTAAACTTCAAATTGTATGGGACTCCTTTAAGGCCTTTTTGAGATCCATAGGTACGGGTATCATGGCGAGTAAAAACGAAGCGCGAGGCACCAAGAGGAAAGGCTGCTGGAAACCATTAAGAATAAAGAGCAAGAGGTACAGAAAGCTTCCCTTGAGAGCTCTAGCAAGGTGGCCTCTCTTAGAAAACAACTAGAATTGTTACAATCAGAATATCAAGAAGCTCTGGATAAAATATTGACAGATAAATGGAGGGTTAGCAAACTGCAGCATTTTGCTTATGGCGAGAAGAGTGGTGCCTTGTTGGCATGGAAAGCTAAGAGTGATAGAGTGCGTAATCAAATAATATGCCTGATTGACCATATGACCGGGGACACATTGGATGCTAATGTTAAAATTGGGCTGGAGGTCTCTAGACATATGAGTAATTTGTATAAGGAGGATATTTCCCCTGGGAGGGATAACATCGAACGTTTCCTTAAGGAAATCGAACTCCCAGTTTTGAGTGAAGACCAGAAGGCAATATTATCAGCGGATATAACAGAAGAGGAGATCCGACAACAGTTTAGGAAAATGGCCAGAGGGAAAGCTGCAGGGCCGGATGGCCTTCCAACTGAGATTTATCTTAACCTCTTAGATGAGGTGGTACCAGTGTTCAGGGAACTTTTTAATTTAATACTAAGAGAGGGAGAAGATCCCCCTGTAAGTTGGGCTGAGGCAACAGTAACATTGTTATTGAAACCTAACAAGGATCCCCTCGCGGTCGACTCTTATAGGGCCATATCACTGTTAAACACGGACTATAAGGTGTTTGCGGGAATTCTGGCCGCCAGAATTGCAAAGGTTATTAAGGGTATAATACACAAAGATCAAAAGGGCTTTATTCCCGAAAGGCAGCTCAATGAGTTAACTTTTCAAATATTGGGAGTGATAGACCTAGCAGAAACCTATAATCTTCCTGTAACGCTGGTGGCAGTAGATGATGCAAAGGCTTTCGACCAGGTTCACTGGTCATATCTGTGGGAAGTTTTAAAGGTATTTGGTTTTCCCCATAATGTAATAAAAACTGTTCAACTTTTGTATAGATCTCCAAGAGCAAAGGTTTTGGTTAATGGGGAGTTAACTGGGGAGTTAACTGATTGGGTCAATATATCACGGGGGACTAGGCAGGGATGTCCCCTGTCTCCGCTTTTGTTCGATATATATATTGAACCATTAGCGGCTTGGATCAGACAAGACCCTGCTATTATTCCTTTTAGACTCGGAAATTTTGAGATTAAGTTAGCGCTGTACGCAGATGATCTTTTACTTTACACTCTAAATCCGCAAGTGTCTATCCCCATATTAATGGCTAAAACTGAAGCATTTGAAAGAGTATCAGGATACAGAGTAAATATAAACAAGACTGAAATTATGGAATGGAACCAACCAGTACAACAAGTACAGGCAAAATCAAGTATGCGGTATCTTGGTGTGACAATTACGCAGAAGTTGGCCGAAGTCACTAAGGTAAATTGGGAAAAGATTAGGCAAGAAGTAGAGAAACTGCTGGTCAGATGGGCAAACCTTCCGTTAAATTTGTATGGTAGGGTGAATCTTATCAAAATGATTATTTTACCTAAGATAACGTTTCTTTTTAATTCAATACCATTATCGTTTGATAGAATGAAAATTGCTAAATTACAAGGAAGACTAGGAAGCTTCATTTGGGCTTCCAAGGGCTCACGCATATCTTGGAAGAGATTGAGGAGGAGATTGGAGAAGGGTGGGCTGGCGTTAGCGGATTTGAGGACGTATGGATATGCTTTCCTTTTTAAGAATTGCAGGATGCTTTTAAATAGGGTTGACAGTTCGGCTATTGGCAGTCTGTTTGGAGCCATGCTTGGAGAACTAAAGGAGGGCCAAGACCAATTTTTGTTCAAGTTCGGAGTCCCGAAGTTCTACAAAAAAGTAAGGTTGAACATTTTATTGAGTGTTTTGAAAGCTTGGGTCTATATTCGGAAAAAGCTAGGTATCCCATATTATGCGTCTAGGGCCCCGATCTGGGAGTCCCCAGGTACTCCAGAATGCTTGAATGATTCACTAAGTCTCCCATTAAAGGTTACAGGTATTTCTTGCTGGGGGGATCTGAAGATGGGAATTGAGCTAGTCAATTGGGAAACTTTGAATCAAATTGCGGGGGGAAATTCAACCAGGTTTAAATATTACCAGATCTCTGCATGGTGGAGGGACCAAAATTGGAGTGAAGAGGAGGATGATACTTGGTTAGCTCAAGCGACTAAAACTGGCGTTATTAAGAAGGAGGTAGCTCTGTGGTACCAATTTCTGATTAATGCAGAAGACGATTTAGAAGGAGACATTCAGAGGCTTTGGGGCGAGGGAATTGTGAATATTAATTTGAGGGAAGCATGGTTGGCCTCCTTTGCATTGCTGAGGGAAAGTGTGAAACCCGCCTATTTAAAACGAAACCACCTCTTCACGGTTTATAGGGTATATTGGTCTCCGGCGAGATTAGAAACGTTTTTAGGGATACATTATGAATGCCCAAGATGCCAAGATCCTGTAGCTGATGACATGCATATGTTTCTAACATGCCCGGAAATTGAGAAGTTTTGGTTCGAGGTATGCCAATTTTTAACCGAAGTCACAGGTATCACTGTGAAGGTCAGTCCTGCCCTGGTCTTCTTTGGAATTTGGCATGATAATATTATTACCATTAGTAGATTAGACGCAAGATTTATTTTTTACGTAATTTTATTAGGAAGAAGAGAGATTTGCAAATCATGGAAGGCAAATCTTCCACCGCACTTCCTGGAGTGTAAAAAAGTGTTATACATATAAGTAAGCAGGACTTAATGTGTGATTTTAGTAGCAGAGAGAAAGTATGGCTTAAGTTGGTAAATTGGTTTCAAAATCTGCGGTCCAATGATTAAGCCAATGTTGAGCTGTGGGTCCTGTGTTCCTTCCGTGCTATGGGCACTCCCGGGAAGGGTGGAATTGGAAACGGCTTTTCTCTCTTGATTGGAAGGACTCCAACCTGGCCTGGTTTTTACCAGAGAAGGGGACGAGTATAGCCAGCAAGTAAATTGGCAGAATGAGGACAAAAAAAAAAAAAAAAAGTAAGGAGAACACCTTTGTCAATTGTGTCCTTTATTATTGAGAAAGCTAACAACAATATCTCAACCGGATTTAATGAAACCTAATATACATGTATGTACAAAACATTACAAAGAAGAGGAGACTCCAAGTTTGTTTGAATGTGCTCATGGCATCATATATTAAAAACACAAATTATACATGACACAGTCTTAAACTAAATTATGAGCTATAGAAGGATTTATACCTGACAGGGCGACAAAGGTAACAAGTACTGCACTTCAGTACAAATGATAGGAAGATGAGAGATGTGAAATATCGGATGTGAGTGAAGTAAAGACAAATGCAAGAATCGTGTCCTCTGCAGGTGATCGAATTTAATGTACCAAGGTAAACTCTTATGTTCAATGGCACCAAAGAATATTATTTTGATCTGTAAGAAAATAGCATCGGAAAACCATGGCGGTCCAAAATAGGAAAAGAAAAAATCGACTGCCATGTGCTGGTAGAAAAATTCCTAATGTCTCGTGGCCATTTGATTTTTTCTTTTTCTTGAATACTAAAAGATGTAATTATCTGGTGCAACAAGAATAGCGACAGTGGAGCTTTAAATTCACTGCCAAGTTGGCGGGGATTTCTAACTATGGCAGCCTGTCCTCCACCAGCCGGAGCCTCTGCTGAGCTGGCAGACCTGAGGAATCCCACCTAAATTAACCTCTGTGTAGCTCAGTGTGATGATACAGCAGTTTATCATTGGCTCCATGTTGAACCGAGGTCAATGGGCAACCAATATTTACTGGCCAATAGCTGTAACACTCCATTTACATGGACCAAATGTCAGATTGTTTTAAGTTCGCTGAGGTTTTGTCAGTGATTTATCTGACTTGGAGGTGATGGATATTGTAGAGAAAATGCACTCTTTTTGAGATTTGCATTTACCTCCCAAAAACCATAATAAATACGCGAGGTTAGGTTATAGTCTAATCTCTAAGGATTGGATAGGAAGGTGAATGGGTGTGTTGCATTTACCCTGCAGGCTCCACATCTGGAGTCATTAAATTGAAGACATTACATCAGGAGTCTTTACATTGCAGGTAAGTTTTGAGTCTTTTACGTTTGAGGCCTTAACTCTTAACTTCGAAGGGAAGTTTGTTTTTCACAGTTTCAAGTGATCTAACCTTAACAGTATATGTGTATATATATAGAAAGAAGTGACTCAAACAGATGGACTCACCAAAGAACAAAAATATATTTCCACTACAATGATGTTCAGCCAATCGGGATGCAGTGATTTTAAAAGATAAATACAGCTGTTTTCTCTCTCAAAAAAATATATGTTAAGATTTCATATGTAATGCCAACTCCATGCAAAGCAAGTGCACAGCATGGAGTTGGCATTATTTATGGTAATAAAATATTACTTTACCTTAAAAAAAACACTAGAAATTCACTGAGAACAAACGAAGGTGAAAGTTATGTTATAGTTAGAAATTGTTAAAGGGACACTATAGGTGAAAATGTCAGTTAAAACACACCATTTTAAACTAACAAAACCACTGAAATTCACCAGTAATAGTTACCTCAAGTAACTATATATCATGCTCTGAAGTAACTATAACTCACACCCTCGCCATGCACTGCTTATGACCTCACATATTACATCACTCATTGATGGACATGACATCCTTGGCATGGTTTCCCCCCAACTTTTTGCTTTCCATCCTGCTATTTTGCTGATTAGATTTTTGCTGGCTTCATGACTCTGTGCGGTTTACCACTGCTAACCTTTGCTAAAGTGCGTGTATGCTCTCCTTTAAACATGGAATAATTAGCTTTCACCCAATTGGCATATTTAATTTACTTATAATTCACTAGTACAGTGGTACTACATGTACCCGGAGACTGTAAATTACATGCTACTGGTGAGCCTGCAGAACTTATTGTGCCACCCACTTCAGTAGTCCTGCAAAAATGCCTCAGGTCTGCCATTGTAGTCTGTGTGCGCGGTTTTAAACTGACATTTCGACCTGGCAAATTAAACTTCTTGCCGGTCCCAAACCTCACTTTTTAGTACATATGTCATCCTTAGAGTAAGCCCTAAACAGCCCAGAGGGTTGCAGGGTGCAGTGTGTATAAAATCTTTGACATGTACTTTTAAGTTTTACATGTCCTGGTAGTGAAAAACTCCTATATTTGTGAGGCCTACCTCTCCAATAGGATAACATTGGGTTAAGTTATTACATTTAATAAGTGATAACTTCCAATTGTGAGCAGGTAGGAATGTTGAGTTTAGTGTTTAAGGAATTGTAATTTAAAACCCTCTTGAAAGGTAAAGTCGGATTTTAAGTCACAGTTCTGAAAATTCCACTTTTAGAAAGTTGCCATTTTGTTGTCAATACCATTTGGTGCTGCAGCCTGGGTCACATGACTAGGTGTAGACGGCAGTTGGTCTTTGTGTATTACTCCCAGACACTGAGACAAAACAAAAAAAAGATAGGTGTTGGCAGGATGGGCCATCTCTGACAGGAGGGGGAGGAGCTGTCACCTACTACACTTGCACATCACTGACACTAGACTTTTGTGACCTCAGCCAAACTGGTGCAAGGGCAGGCAGGCAAGAAATTCCAGACACCTCTGAGGGGTTGGAAACCACCAGAAACTTATCATAGTTCAAAGTGGGCACTAGGTATACAAAATGGACCCTCAGACTCAACTCTTCAGTACACCTCTGGATCGGTGGAAGACTCAGAAGGACTGCTGTGCTACTCTGCAAGAAGGACTGCTACTATGCTGCCCTGCTGCCTGAGTTAAAGGTCTGGACCTTGAACCCAGGACCACCAGAGTTACTCCAAGGGCCAGTTGACTGGCCTCCTGATCATGGCGTCAGGGATAGAAAAGGCTCCAACCACCTTGAACCCAGCACCTGGACCCTATCTGTTGTGAGTCCTACCTCCCCAGGGTGCCACCCCAGTACTGGACCACTGGAAGTGGGCTTGAAGGTGCTCTGCCAGCCCAGCTGTGGTCCCGTGGGCAGTACTGGCTCAGTCGACATATCTCCTTGCAGCTATGTTTGGTAACCACTGTAGTGTGGTGCATACCCGACTCTGAAACTTGCATCCCAGCCACAGTCTCCTCACAACCACTGCTGTGCGAAGCATCCTTGATGCAAGCTTTCGCATTGCAAGCCCCTCATCGACGGCATCCTCGTCAACGATGCAGTACTCCGCATTGCAGCCCTGCAGCTTTCTTGGAAGCACCGCTGTGCAATACATCCTCAATGTGAGATCTCACAACTCTCCGCAAACCAGGAATTAAGGTACTTTGTTCAGCGCGCCTAACTTGGTCCCTGTAATCGGCCCGCGCTCCATCATGGTCAGCCTGAACTTGTGACTTTCTCCTAGTTCAGCATAACCATATAACCAGTTGGCGCTTTGTAACTGGTGAATTTCAGTGTTTTTTTTGTTTGAAATGTTACTATTAAACTGATTACATATATGTGTGTGTGTGTGTGTGTGTTGTATGTGTGCGCGTGTGTGTATGTGTGTGTATATATATTTATAAATTACCAGAAAAAAACAAGTAATAAACTGACGGTTAGTTAGGTGTTGGAATGAGATAAGGGCTCACATTTAAAATCTGAAAACCACTGAAATTCGCCAGCTATAGTTTAGTGATCTAACTTTAACTTGCACCATCTTCATGCAATACTTATGAACTCAACTATTGCATCACTAATGACATTTGTTTTTAATTCTGACTTAGTGGGAGAAGGGACCCCACCTACATGTCACAGGGGGTCAGGGTGGTCCTAACCAGCCCTCTTTTGTGGGCTTTGATTTTTTTTCCAGTACTCGGGGACAGTCCCTGAGTCCTGTAGTGGCCTCCATAACATATTTAAGTCAAGTTGTGGACAGCCAATCTGGATCTGCCTATCCACTTTGAATATGCTAGTCAGAGCAAATCTGAACACCAATAGTCTAGATAGCTATAACATTTTACCAGTGTTGACCCCTTCATGCCCACCCAAGCACTTTTTAAATGCTAATTTCTCAAAAGCGGAAAAAAAGATTTACAACAAATAAAAAGCACGCTTTCTGTGTAAGGTTTTAACTTTTTGCCAAATTTGGTATTGTTTCATTCAGCCATTATTTTTGTACCAGAGAGCAAACTTTCCTATATGAATTAACATGGGAAATCACACTGTTTGGACCCACCCCCATTTTTCTTGGTCCCGGCTTAACATATAGGAAGAAAACTTTACATGAAGGGGCTAAAATGGATAATATTTTTGTGGGAAAGTTTAGTGCAGGTTTGTCAAATGAGGCAAAAGTTATTAAAGAAGTACAAATGCCTTGCCTATGGAAACTCTGCCCTATATATTGCAGTAGACTACTCTTGGACACGAAAAGAGTACTCCTGCACACTCAGAGATCACGAGTTATCATATATTTGTGCAAGAAGCAAGGCTACATAAAATGCAGTAAAACCCTGCAATAGTGTATAATTATTATATTCTCAAAAAATGGGGGGACCTGGAGCACTTGAAGGTCCAGCATACATACTCCAAGAATAACTGTAATATAATAGGTAGGGTATGCAGTTCCTATAAAGAACAATGATAGAGTGTGATGACCAGGCCAGTCATGTCCCGAGGAGTCAGCAGGGAGCATGAGCAAGGAGGAAGAGCCCTCACATACTCAATGAGCACCCACAAGGGGGCTCTTTACCAGAGATCTTTTCTGTATTGCGCTTTGTAATTTGTGAAGCCTGGGTCCTCTAAGGATCTGATGGCAATTCTTAAGGACCAGTGAACCCTAATCTACATGAGAGGCTGGAATCGGTAATTACTCAATGACCCGATTTCCAATCACCAGGCAGATGCCTACATACATAAAAATACCTTTCAAAGTGTAAAACGATCCTATTGCTTTGCGGTTGGGTTTCCTCGATTAGGAGCAAAGCTATATGCTAATTACGCATGGGAGTCCGCAACGAAGGTGCACAGGGCAACTTACCTTGGCTCAGCTCCCGTGTGGGTGCCCGTCAGGCAGTGCAGCTTTTGCCCGACGTGGAGCTCGCCCAATGATGAAGCATGACACCCTTCTGGGTGTGTGAGGGCTTTTGCTCCTAAGGAGTCGCACTCCCTGCTGACTCCTAAGGCCTTGACTGACCTGGTCATCACACTCTATCACTGTTTGGTATAAGAACTGCATACCCTACCTATTATATGTAATATATAATTACGCATGACCTCCGAGTGTGAGGGAGCTCATTTTTTGTCCTAGAGCTGTCTGTTGCAAAATTATATGGGGTGACTCCCAGCACCAACACAACCCAAGTGATTGTGCACCAATTCAGAGTCAAAATTCTATCTATCTATCTATCTATCTATCTATCTATCTATCTATCACCTAGTGGCAGTTGCCACTAGGTAGTTATAGTTAGGACCTAGTTTCCATAGGAAAAGCACTTTTGTTTTGCCAATAACTTTGACACCATTTGATAAATCTTCAGGAAATTTTCAAAATTAGTACGACACTCAGTTCAGCTGCAGTATTGAAAGTTTCGGGGTGATCCCTCAAATGGGGGCCGAGAAGAAGAGAGGGGTCCCAAACATGTCTTCCCCATGTTAATGCCCATAGAAATTTTAGGCATGGCTACAGCCCAAACCAATGGATGGAATAACACCAAATTTGTCAGAAAGCTAGTTTTTGGTCCAGAAAGCGTGCTTTTGTCATTTGGTGTAAATCCATTCAGTAGTTTTTGGGATATTAACTGAAAACCAAATTTGTATATTTAGGGATGCAGATTCTCCATGGATCCACCTGTGATGAATCAGCGGATCTGCATTCTAAAGCAAAGTCTTGATTGGCTGGCTGCACCTTCACAGAAAAGTTGCAGCAGCCATTTTATATCTCTGGGGCTGAAAAGTTGCTTGTATACTAATTGAAGGAGTCAGGTGAGAGCTTTCCTGACCCCTTGTGTATGTTATAAATGAGGGGAAAGCATGTTTAGTGGGCCATAAATTGCCAGAAAAGCTTTTTTTGGGCCATGTGAGAGATCTGCGGATCCCTCGTGGGGCTCAGCATGACCCCCCATGTAAATCAGCGATGGGTCCGCGGATTTCTCACGTCTCAAAATATATATATATGTACTCTCACATCCTCTGTGACACCCATAGAGATACTCTCACACCCATTCACACACCCATAGAGACACTCTCACACGCAATCACATACCCATACAGACACTCTCACATCCACTCACATACCCATATAGACGCTCTTACACCCACTGACACAGCCATACAGAGACTATCACGCCCAGTCACACACATAGGCAGACACTCTCACACTCATTCACACACCTATATAGACACTTTCACACCCACTTACACACCCACACAGAAACTCTGACACCTACTCCCATACCCCAAAAGACCCTCTCACACCCAGTCGCACACACAGACACTCTCACACCCACTCACACACCCATACATACACTCTTACACCTACTTGCTCTCCAGTCTCGGTTTTGGTACCACGGAGGAACCGTCAACCTCAAAAATAGTAGGGAAAAAAACAATATTATAAAAATAATATATATTTCACTCCAAAAAATAGAGAAACTTTCAAATATTTTTTAAAAGTCCATTAAAACAATATTTTTTTTTAAAACTGTTCGAATTTAAAAAAAAAAACAATAAATGGAAAGAAAATGTTTGAATAACCCAAATAAATTTAAAAAAACAAAATTCATAAAAAGCTATATAAACCTATTATAATACATTCCCAAAATTTAGACATGAACATTAAAAGTTCCAAAAAATAGAAAAATCATAGTTAAAAGAATTTAACTTAGAAGCCTTGAATTTTCCTGAAAAAATTAAAAGAAAAATAGTTAATAAACATAAGAGAATACATTTTGAAAAACCTTTGAAATTCACTGAAAAAAACAAAGGTTACAGGGATGTTATAGTTAGGTAATAATATTAAAGAACCTTAGAAATTCACTGAAAAAACCAAAGGTTACAGGGACGTTTCTGTTGGGCTCCCATTTGACTCATACAAAACCATTGAAATTCAGCAGTTATAGTTAAATGAACTAACTATAACGTATGCCCCGCAATGCACTGCTTATGACCTCACATATTGCATCACTCATGACAGAGTCAGTGACATCACTGATGGCATCACTGATGCCATCTTTGAATATATATGAAAAAATATTGTACTCAGCAACATCTTACACTGCCCCACACTGCAATTTATTTTCTTTCTTTACAGATATATAACTTAACCTAATCTATAATGTCAGTGTACAACTAAATAAAACCACATTTTCGAAAACATGTTTTAAAATTTCCTTACTATGCTCTTTGCATGTAAAATGTAACATATAGTATTACACATTGTTGCATATAACACATTTCAAACATTAGCACCTTATCCCCCATATATAGAGCGTTGTGTGCACATGTATTGTTACAGTTTAGGCAGTGTTTAGAGATAGTAAAGAATGTTTAGGGTTCAGGGAAGCATAGTGTTTAGATGAAGTAAGGTGTTTTAGGCTTCAGATGTGGGTATTGTTTAGGGGTAGTAAGAATTTTTAAGAGCTAACGGATGGCTAGTGCTTATGGTTAGGAAGGGATTTTTAGCGTTCTGGGATGGATAGTATCTATGCGTAGTAAGGAGATTTTAGGGTCCAGGCACAGGTAGTGTTTAGAGGTAGTAAGAAGTTTTAAGGGTACAGAGACAATTCATTTAAAATTACAAAAGTTTAAATAAAAGACATTTAGTTGAGTTAAAAGTAATGTTAAATTAAAGTAAAAATAATATAGTGTAATTTTGCAAATGCATTAATATCTTTGCGAAGTCAGTGCAAGTGGCAGGAAAAACGTCTTCTTTATTGCAGTAACAGAGCACCTTGTAACTGTCAAACTTCAAGCCATAACATTCCAACCATTACATAAAGAACATACCAACAATACATTTGGGGTGTCACATGGCAATATACCAAAATGACAATACCACAACCTTAAATTAAAAAAGTTCCATTAATGTTTTGAATTATAAAAACATCTATCTATCTATCTATCTATCTATCTATCTATCTATCTATCTGTCTGTCTGTCTGTCTGTCTGTCTGTCTGTCTGTCTGTCTGTCTGTCTGTCTGTCTGCCTGCCTATCTATCTATCTATCTATCTATCTATCTATCTATCTATCTGTCTGTCTGTCTTCATTCCAACCTTTACAAGACCATGGACTCCCTGCAAGATGACCAGGCTTTGCTCGCGTAAGTCTTGTGTCCGCAATTACCTAGTTCAAGCTTCTGTCTTCCTCCGAACTGAAAAAGCGAGCCACACCAGAGCACTTGGCTTAAAACGATGTTTATTTAAGGCAAGAGGACATCATGCGTTTTTATCCAAAAGGGTCTTGTTCACATATTGTCTTGTTTTTGATGGAGTGTTTTACGTAGTTTCACCAACAACCGACTTTATCAATTGTTTCTAGGTAAAATGCTCCAAAGCACTAAATATTGTGAACAGTGTTAAACATAGCTTGACTTCAATACACCAGTGTGGTTAGTTTCCCAATAGCAGTTAAACACAACAATTGTCCAGCAAAATGAATGTGAATAGTAACAGGACCAAAATAATTGAACCTAAATACAGTAACATTATTTCCTGGCAATATCCTTCTTGGTCATAGAAATAAAGGAAAGATTTTCTATAATAGTATATCCAAATTTGATCAAATAAATACAACTGGAGTTTGACAGAGTAAATTTATACATAACTATTTCAATATTCTATTGTACAATTTCATCAATTAATCTTGTATGTAAGAAAAACTCAAATTCACAACTAATTGGAAGAAGCCCAACAACGTTTCATAAAAATAAAGACATTAGTGGTCACTAGATAATTGGAACCTCCCCTGATTAACCTGTAAAGACATATAGTCCTACATCCATAGCGCAATATTAAGCAACATGATTGAAGTCTTGTGTTAAGTCCAAAGTTCCAAAATTGCAATCTCCTCAACGATCTTGAAACCAATGAGATGGGGACATATGTTACAAATCAGTGCCCCAAATAAAGTGCTAAGTGACCATATAAAGTGCTCAAAGTAATAAAAAAATTAAAATACTAAAACTCATCAAAAATTTAGCGAACTGACAGAGTGCAAAAGATACAACATACATTCAGATCAGAGGGGTACATGTAACTCCTCACTGTTATTCATACCTTCCGGTATGGTACATCCTGCTTGATTATGCATTTGGAGTCCAGAATCTGGAGGGCACTGACTCCATTACCTCTCCTCGGATTCTTCGGGACAATATAACTTCCAAAAAAGCTAGGTTTTTCCCACTTACTATTATGCATAATGTTTAGCTGTACCGTATGTCCAGACGGAGGAATGGCTAGGATGCAGATAAAGGGGGACAGCTGGTATGCAGGACAGTTCTTGCGAGCGCCTTTGGCTCCTAGTGTGACGCTTCCGCCTCATAGTGTGACTCCTCACGCAGCGTCTCTTCTGTCTCCTGGTACAGGGCAGGCAAATAATCTGGAGCTGCCCGGGCCCCCCTCCAACACATGCAGTGTGGTGGTGGAGGGATCTAGTCCGATATGCACCTAGGGAGGGGTTTCCACGCGGGCCACAACATCAACTCCACAACCATCCCAGAAGCGCTCCAGTGCACCAGCGAAGGCCCGGGGCCTGTCTCAGTCTGCCATGCTGGATGAAAGCATTGGCTCGGGGCCCAGCCGGTGACTCCCGAGGCTCACCCCCCCAACTCACCATGTGGGGGGTAGGAAAACCCTGGACAGGCCAGCTGCCACCTTGCACCGGCCATCTCTCTGTTGCTAGTCCCGATAACACAGTGGTGTCAGTGGCAGACTGCCCCACCAGCAACCTCAGGATCAGCACCTGCAGGTGGGAAGCCGTGGCAACAGGGACACAGTCGGATCACTCAGCCAGCCAGCTGGGGTGCCCTGCCTCTCCTCCGCTAGGCCAAATGTTCAAACTCCACCCATCCACGGCCATGTCTCCTCCAGTTCCCGGGGCCTGCCGCCTGGCCCCCTGAGCCTCACCACTCCCGGGGGTCAAGTGGATGTGCTGGTAGCACTGCCAGTGGCTGCTTTGTCAGGAATTGCCGGTGGCGGGTGGAGGAATCCCGATCAAATGTTCCTATTGTGCCATCATCTTGGCCACGCCCCTTCTCCAAATAGCTATTTGGAAGGGGCGTGTTTAGACGTCCCTTCCAAATAGCAAATGACAATGGATGTATTATTGTTTTGCAACCGAAATTCAGTTCCAAAACATTAATACTTTCCCCACCACACAAAAGTAGTGGTAATCCATTTACAGGTGTGAAGGGGTCCCCAAGAGACCACTTACCCTTTGTGAATGTTAACAAGAAAACATTTTAAGATTAGGCAATGGTCCAATGAACTACTGCCTAATCTTAAAAACTATTTGGAAAATATTTAAATAGTTTTTCAATGCATCCCGTTTTCCTTTAAAGAAAATTGCTGCAATTAAAAAAAAACATTTTTATTTAAAAGCAATCGCAGGCATGGTGATCTACTGACCCCAGCAGACCACCATCTCTGTGATGGCATCCAATTGTAGTGGGTTGCAATTTGTGACCTACCTCATTGCAATTCATGAGGTAGGTCGAATTGCATCCCCTTACAATTTGGTATTTTGCGAACTGACCCATTAGTACATTGGCCGGTTCCCAAAATGCCACATTCATTCCAAAAATATTGGTTGCAAATTGCAACCAGTATTTTGTGACCGGTGTTTTGTATATCTGGCCCTTAGTCATTTTTTTCCACCTCTGGATGACCAGGAGAGGTGCTGAGGCTTGCTCAGAAATGTCATACCCTAGGTGAGCAAGAAAACCAGGATCATTCCACTCCAAGCTTTTTGCTGCTCTGACAACAGGTTAAGAAGGACCTCACAAGGCATTCATTCTTGTGGAGCCCTGCCCAGCTCCAGCTTTCAGCTATAAACTGCTAGAGAATTTTGACTTCCAAAATAGTGACTGTTAGACCTGGTATCCTCAGGTTGGTGTTCACTCAGGTGTTTTGCCTTTTACCTCATGTTTTTGATTATTCTTTTTGTTAGCCTTAGGACTCTGAGCACTTTACCACTGCTAACTAGTGCTAAAGTGCATGTGCTTCTCCCCTACATGATGACATTGGTGTATACCTCATTGGCATATCTGTTGTACTGGTACGGCCCTTATAAAGTGGTATACCATATACCCAGGGCCTGTATTTAAAATGCAACTAGTGGGCTGCAGCACTGATTGTGCCATCCACAGAAGTAGCCTTTCAAACCTGACTCAGGCCTGCGACAGCAGTGCCTTTGTGTGCAGTTTTCTGCCACATCGACTTGGCATTTAAAACGACTTGTCAAGCCTTAAAACTCCCCTTTTATTACATGTGTCACCCCTAAGGTAGGCTCTAAGTAACCATAAGGGCGGGGTGTTATGCAAATAAAAGGTAGGACATGTATCTTTCTGTTTTGCATGTCCTAGTAGTGACAAAGCCTATTTCATTTTTTACTACTGTGAGGCCTACTCCTTTCATAGGCTAGCGTTGGGAATTCCTTAATTCACTTTTAAACTGTAATTCTTGCTCAGAGAGGAGTAGCTTTTTCATGTTTCATATGTTTGGAATGGTAATGATAAATCCTCATTACTGGTGAAGTTGGATTTAACATGACTGTTTTAGAAACGCCGCTTTTAGAAAGTGGACATTTCTCTGCACGTATGGCTCTGTGTGCCTGACAGACTGTCTCCAATACTTCTGGAGTGGGTGACATCTACACTTCTGCATTCCGTCTAGGCATCCACAATATAGGAAGATAGGTGTGTCTGAGTACCCATCTACATATATCTGCATTCTGATGGCCTTGCCTGGGCAGGATGGAAGGGAGGGGCTAACACTTGACTTGAATAAACAGTGTCCTGTCCCCACACAAAGGGCTGATTACCCTCCACAGATAGCCTGGCAGACAGGACTGGGTTGAAAGGGATCCTGGTGCACTTCAGAGGGCTGCTTTGAAGTCACCCCCACATCAAAGGCACTTTTGGATGTAAGTCCTGGGTCTCTGACCCCCCTAAATTCAGACACTTCTGGATCTTGATGAACCTCTGTCAGAAGGACACCTGTGCTGCTTAAAGGACTCATCATTGTACTGCAGACTTGGAAGGCCTGCTTTTCTCTTGTGCTGCCCTGCTGCCTGCTGCTCTCCGACTCTGCTCAAGGAGAGCTGGACTCCGCCTTCCCTCCAAGTGATCTCCAAGGGCTTGTTGGCTTGCTTCCTGTGGCTGGAGAATCAGGGATATCAAAGTCTCTACCCCTGCTCCTGTGCCTGGCTCACTGGAAGTGGCCCAGATATTTGCAACATGGATTTTAATGCCTCTCCTGCCTTTGTGTAACAGAACTGGCACATCGGCCCGGTTGCGGGAGTAAAAATGACGCATCGCATCGGAACCAGCACTTAGCCTCTAGAGATCGACGCATCGGACAGCGTATTGCCACCGCTGCAGCTCGATGGTGAGATTGACACATCCCTTTTGACTGCGTGGCATAATCCAATACATTGCTCAATGCCTCTTGACTCCAGCACCCGTCTTCAGAACTGATGCATTGCCTTCACTGCATAGAGAAGATCTACGTATCTTGCTGTTTGCAACCAGGAAAGTTACTTTGTTCACCGGGCCTTCGTGGGTCCTGTAGCCATCCAGTGCTCCTTCGTGTTTGGCCTGAACTTTTACTTTGTCCCGGTCCAGCGCAACCTGAAGTAACCTTTTTAGCGCTACTTGCTTCTAAGTGCTTTACTGTATTTATTCCTTTTAAAATTCAAAATCTCAACTCTAATACATTGGATTTTTGTTGTTGTGGTCTTGTTTTGTTAATAGTAATATAATCTATATTTCTAAACCTGTGTGGAGTCTTTTTGTGATGTATTCATTGTGTTACTGTGTGTGTGTGTGTGTGTGTTGCACAAATACTTTACACATTGCCTCTTTAGATAACCCTGACTGCTCTGTGCCTGGGTGCATACCTCAGCCAACCAGGAATACCATTTCTAATAGTGACTGAGTCAGAAAGTAAAACCTTGAACAGGGGTGAGGTAGCAAATCAGTTTGACCAACAAAAACTCCCTCTGCCGTCATAAATTTCAACTTTGTCCCATTCCAAGCTTTTGGTGCTGAAACCAATGGTGTAAGTGGTAGCTCAACAACGTATATCCACTGAACCCCACCCCCCAGTCAAAACAATAGACCTTCTGGATTTTTAGAGAAAAAGGGCCTGATTTTTGATTTGGCAGACAGGTACTCCATGACAAAAGTGACGGATATCCTGTCCTACTTAGTACTACTACATTAGGATATAATGCACTTGAGATAAAGCAGCTTCATGCCTCAAAACGTAAAAATTGCATATCTCTGTTTCTCCTTAACCTGCTTCAATGAACCTGGTGGCATTTTGTTCATTAATTGTTTCTCTATTTTTCTAAAGTGATTTGGGAATGTTATTGTGTTGTGTTCTTTACTGTAGAATGCAACTTGAACTTAACATTCACTTCTCTGGGTATTGCCTGCTACTTGTGTTATAGGTGTCAGGGGCTAATCAGCAGTTCTGTCAGAAATGTCCTTTTGACCTAAACTGATTGTGTTTATTAAGGGCCCTATTCCGATCTCGCTCGGAAGGCCTACGAATCGGATTTGGCTTTTACGGATCTGATTCGTAGCCCTTTTTTGCGTCCGAATCGTACACAGGTCCGAACAACCAAGTACGATGTGAAGATCGCGTACGCGCCGACCGAAGCGTTTCCCAGCCCGATCCTGTCCGTACGACTCTTACGCAGACGCTTCGTACAGTTTTATGGAGTCTGTTTCCAAGCGAGCAAGTATGATGCACGATTTGGACAGCCTTCACAATCTGGTATGTCCGTCTCGAAAAAGCTGCCGGATTCGTGCTTTTGGGGCCCGTAGCAGACCCCCCACCACCTGGAGCCCTCCAATTCGGACCCGTGGGGGGTACCCATGGGTCCCCCCTTCCCATGCATGCACAGTGTGGCGGGCACCATGGGATGCCCGCCACAGGGTGTACACTTTTCCCCACCCACCCATTTTCGCGATGGGAGCCTGCGTACGCGTCCAGTACACAGGCTCCCATAGAGTTCAATGGGAGTCCGAGCGAACCGAGTATGTCAGCATGTGAATGCATCATACTCGCTCGCTCGGACTCCGGGTGCACAATTCGCTCGTAAAGCCCTACGGATCCGAGTCGGACGGAGGGCTTTACAAGCGAGATCGGAATCGGGCCCTAAGTTGTTAATAGGTCAGGTTCTGAAAACCATGCTTAGAGCAATCATGTCCTTATTCATATTCTACCAACAGCTTTCCTTATGAGATGCAAATTTTCTTTCCCTTCGCCTGCTTCATTTATCTACATTCAGATACAGATAACTTGCTGGGTCATGTCTAGATAACTAGGCAATGCATTTTTGCCTCAAGCCCAAGTACACAGAACCAAAATTATCTGTCCCTACTTGCATTTTACCCTCATATCTAATGCTGTTGTTTGCTTTCATGGCCAATATCATTTACCTTTAGCCAACATCCAGTTTCTACCTATCCACAAGTAAATCTGTGCAAACATGTTTCCCAATTTCCAAATTGCCTGAAAGTTCAGGTGAGTTAGTGGTTATGGAACTGGCTGAACTTGTGTTCACTAAATCAATTTTGTGTGTATGGTGGACTGGAAGATTTTTTAGGTCCTGGGAGGCCATGTGCCTAGAATGCAGCACCAGTCTTACTTTAGTCTTTTATTTCAGTTATTTATTTATTTAAAGCCTTGTGGAGATTAAGGCACTTGCATAGCAGTGCAAACTCTCACACCTCATCCTGCAATTAACAATCAAGCGGACAATTACTATCTACAGCAAGACTCATGCTGAAAGATTAATAGATTGTCTGTTATGGCAAAACAGTGTAGGGCTGGGACAGGTGACAGCTTGTTTCCTGCAGAGCAAAAACTGCCCATGTCTCCTTACAGAAGCTGCCATAGACATAGTACACACTGGTGGCTGGCTCTATGAAGCAAATGCACTCCATGGATTGAAATAGAATGTACATAAATGACAGCGATTAGAGTATGAGAAAATAAATAAAAGGTGCATTGAAGTACTCCACTTACCAAAGTAAATGTTCCAGAACAGTGAGGTGAACATTTAAATGGAAGAATATCGCCACAGAGCCTGAACAAATCATGGAAGAATGGTTTAAAAGACTGAAACACACACACAATTATTTCATTTATTTATTCATTTATTTACAGTCATACCAGCATGTAGTTTTGTGACCACTATAACAATTATAATTCCAAATAATAGTTTAGCACGTGAAGATCTGTAGAATGCGTGTCACTGTTTACTGACACAACATCGATGTAAAAAATATTGAGTAAAAAATATAGACAACAAAAATATCGACTCCTATACTTAAACAGGTAAGTACAAAAATATTGACTATAAAATATCGAGGTAAAAAATATAGATGTATAAAATATCGACTTTTATATATATATAAAATAAAATAATATATATTAAATATTAAATTTAATTTTAACAAAATAAAATAAATTTAATATACATTTTAATAAAATATAACAAATAAACTTAAAAAAGAGATAAACACACAAACATAATTATTTATACATATATATTTAGTTTAAAACAATTAATAAACTATTATTTTTAATTTATGTTAAAGTTTAAAATTATATAAAATAAAAATATATATCAATGATTTAAAATATACAAAATCAAAAATCTATAATAAATTAAAACATTAAACTATTAAAAAATACTTAAACTTAAATTTCACAATACAGTCAGTGCAACAGTAGGGAAAGTGTTGGATAGCGAAGGGGTAAAAATAACTATTCCCACTCCAGTGAGTGCAACAGTAGGGAAAGTGCTGGATAGCGGAGGGGTACAAAATTACTATTCCCACTACAGTAAGTGCAACAGTAGGGAAAGTGTTGGATAGCGGAGGGGTAAAACTTACTATTCCAACTCCAGTGAGTGCAACAGTACGGAAAGTGTTGGATAGCAGAGGGGCAAAAAATACTATTCCCACTCCAGTGAGTGCAACAGTAGGGAAAATGTTTGATAGCAGAGGGGTATAATTTACTATTCCCCCTCCAGTAAGTGCAACAGTAGGGAAAGTGTTGGATAGCTGAGGGGTAAAATTTTTTATTCCCAGTCCAGTGAGAGCAACAGTAGGGAAAGTGTTGGATAGCGTAGGGGTAAAAATTGCTTTTCCAACTCCAGTGAGTGCAACAGTAGGGAAAGTGTTGGATAGCGGAGGGGTAAAATTTACTATTCCCACTCCAGTGAGTACAACAGTAGGGAAAGTGTTGGAGAGCAGAGGGGTAAAAACTACTATTCCCACTCCACTGAGTGCAACAGTAGGGAAAGTGTAGGGAAAGTGTTGGATAGCGGAGAGGCACAAATTACTATTCACACTCCAACAGTTAAAAAAAAAATCAAAAATATTAAAAATTAAGAAAAATTATGAAAATAAATAAATAATATTTTAAAAATTGAAAGAAATATATATTAAATATATAAAAAGAAAATATATTATAATAATAATTACATATAATAAATACCTACAAATATTGTATAAAATTACATAATAAATAAATTTAAAAAATAATTCTTTTAAACTAGAAAATATTTACAAACAAAAACATTAATTAATATATAAATGTGTTTATTTTATTTCCTACCCTATAACAGCAGACCAATAACCACACACTTCAACATTTTAAATTAAATGTACTTCCATAATTAACATACTTAGGGGCCCATTATGATAATGGGTGGATCGCCACCGCCCGTATGGCGGTGGCGATCCGCCCGCTATTTTCCTCCGCCCGCCACACATTTCCCCCCGCCATATTACTATGGCGGGGGGACGCTTTCTGCCAGTCGACTCGTCGACCGGCGGAAAAGGGACATTATATGGTGGCGGTGTCTGCAAGACACCGCCATCCATATTATGATGCTGGCGGAGGTGTGCCTTTCCATGGCGGCGTTGCCGCCATGGAAAGGCATACGATATTTGCTATTGGGGGCCCGTTGCAGGCCCCCGGAGTGTTGGGGGGGTGGAGGGTGCACATGGGGGGTACCTATGGTACCCCTCTGCATTTCAATGTACAACGTGGCAGGCACCGCGTGGTGCCTGTCACGTTGTGCATTGAAAAGCACAACTTGCATTTTGGCATTGCGGCGGGCGGTGCTTTCAGCACCGCCCGCCGCAATGTCAGGAATGCGGGATGCGCCCGCCAGTGTGGCGGGCGCATCCTAATGGCATGTGCGGGACCGCCGCATGCATTGAGGGGCGGTCCCATTTCCCGGGGGTATGGCGGGCGGACAAAGTCCGCCCGCCATGCTAATGACCCCCTTAATAATCAATTCAAAAAATAGTATTTAAAAAAAACTAATAAGCATTAATTACCTACACACACTTTAACACTATAATGTCCACAACACACACCTAAATTAAACTATAAAATAATAAAACACAATTAAAGCTTATTTTTAAATTAAAAACTATTAAAAACTATTACTATTAACAACTAATTATAAAGTATTTAAAATGTATTTAATACCAACCCTTTACCCCTTTAAAAGTAAAAACAACACACACAAAAATAAACAATTACCCAAAATAAATATCAAATAATTAACATTAATTAACAACTATATATTAATTAATTAAACACAAATTACATTTAATTAATTAACAACCAACTATTAATTTATCAATTATAAATAAATTACTTCCCACCCTTTACACCTACAAAAACCAAAAAACACACCTAATATTAGTTACACAATTACCATAATTAATTACCAATTAATTAATTAAAATTAATTAACAACCAATTATTTTTCATCCATTAAAAATAAATTTCTTCCCACCCTTTACACCTATAAACACCAAAACACACACCTAAAATTAATTCCACAATTACCATAATTAATAAAAAATTAAAATTTCTTATTAATTAACAAATTAATAATTAATAATAAATTACATTACTTTACACATGTTACACTATAACTTCTCAATTAAACAAATATTAATAATGAAAAATAATCAATTATTTAATATAATTAACTTACCTCCCACCCTATTCCCCTATAAACCCACAACCCGCTACGGACCTAAAAACGCAAAATTCAAATAAAAAACAAGTAATAACTACTAAAAATGTAACACATATATTAAAAATACGAACAATTCTTATACAAAAAAACATACATCACATACATTTAAAACATATACTAAAATACATAACACTAATTAAAAAATCGATATTTTTAACAACTATGGGCCTCATTACGATGGTGGAGGGACCGCCAGCGACATGCTGCCGGTGGCGGTCCCTCCACCACCGCAATGCAGTTTTCCCTCCGCCATATTATGATGGCGGGGAAATGTGGCAGTCTGAAAGACCGACCACCACGGTCCAGACGGGCGGATCAAATCCAACCGCCTGTCGGACCTACTGCTAATCCCTGCATGCGAGGGTGCCTGCCATGCACTGCCGTAGGGATTATGAAATCCCTTTCCCCGGTTGTTCTGCGACGGTCAATCCGCCGCAAAGCAGCTGGCGGAAACGGATTTGGGGGCCCGTAGTGGGCCCCCCTTAATCTCTGGGGCAGGGACATGTACCCTGGGGGGCACCTATGGTGCCCCCTACACATACCTGCACCATTTGGCAAGCACCACATGGTGCCTGCCACGTAGTGCAGAGATATGTCTGCACCCTATTTTGTGTATTGTGGCAGGGTCTGCTGACCGCATCCCCGCCACAATACAAAATATAGGTAATGCAACCGCCACGGTGGCGGTCGCATCATAATTCGGATGGTGGGTAGGACGCCTTGCAGGTGGCCGGTCCCAAATCCGATACGATGGCAGTCAGACTAAATTTTTGCAAACGATATTAAACACTTCAATATTTTTAAAATCGATATTACTTACCTTAAGTTGATATTCTTGACCACAATATTCTTGCTGTCGATATTTCTGAACCACGATATTTCTGACTCGATATTTGTGCAACTCGATATTTTAAACGCGATATTCTGTCTGCACACTGCTTGTCACAATAGGGATAGTGGCTACAATCTGCTAATATAGCCTTGGAGCCCTTTGTAGCGGGCTCTACCGGCCATTAAAGTCCCGCTCCAGCGTAGCGGGCCTTTAATGGTCAGTAGAGCCCGCTATGGAGGGATCCAAGGCTATTAGAATATTCTTCCTGTAAAGGGCAGAATGTTCTCATTTGTAAAACAAAGGCCTCACGGAGCCTGAGGGGGTTGAAATCCCCTCGGGCTCACGAGGACTTTGTTCACAGCAACAACTGTGAGCAAACACTAGAAAGTTGATGCTCCGAGCTTCTACCAGCCATTAGAAGCCCAGAGCACTCCATTGTCTTCAATGAAGCGCTCAAAATTCCAATGTTCTAATGTTGGTAATTTATTTTGAAAGGTAGAGGCAATGTTATTATTTCCTGTAGCTGAAGATGGTACTAATGTCCAACAAATCTCATAGGATGATTCCAGTTTACTTATTGACTTTGTAAAATACTCGTAAACAGTGTCTGGAGCTTTTTAAAATGCAGATGTATGGGTTGGTTGTACTTGTGGGAGTGTAGTAGCCCGCAGTTTCTGTTAGCAGCCTGGTCCCATGCCCAATGAGGCAAAACGCATCAGCTAACATAATGAAATGATGGCAAGTGTTCTTGTTTTTGTAGCTTTCCATTAAAGAAAAGTGCACTAATTTCAGCCTGTTGATTATTTGTGGAACTCACACTGAATTATGTTACAGTAGTTCAGGACACTGGGTGGTTGGTTTGCAGAAAGGAGAGAAAATGTCATAATATGAACACTTGAAAATTGATTTCCCTGTTTGTTCTTTTAGATTCGCTAGTGAGAATACTACCATGGAATTAGTTCAAATGAACTTTGCGTGGTTCTCTCAACATCTCCCCTCAATTGCAGCGTGATATTTGATCTATCAAGGCAGAGGTAGCTATTCTTCTACAGCCATTATATATGCTGCAGGTCTTCTGAAAAAACTAACATGACTCCCAGATGCATTTTCCACTAGTGACCCTTTTATGAGTGCCCATAACAAGATGCAATATTTGTCATACCTGATAAAATTGGACAGTAGGCATGACAGGGTTCAGAATTTATGGAACAAATAGCACCTATTCTTATTATTGCCCAAAAACAGGTCATAACATGTTGATTTTGGTGCTTAACACACCAAAATCTACATGTTCTGGTATTTACTAGGTCTTTTATCTCTGGTAAATTTAGGTAAGTGTGAACTTTCAAAATTTATCTGGGCGGGTGCAGAATTTATCGCAGCTGGTAACTACCAGGTGAGGTAACTTTCGCACATTAATAATTGCATTCCCTGTGCAATCAGGTATTTGCACAATGATTGTAAAAATCAGGAGCATTTGTAATCAAGGCCTTAAAGGTGATACGTTTAGTTTTACTTTATCTCTCTAACTTCTAAGATTTCTTTCTTTGTTCCCTCAATATATATTTTCTTTACTTTTTATAGATTGCTAACATAGTGATTACAAAGTGTTCTGCTGCCTTTGTGAATTTAAGCACAATAAGTAAATAAATAAATTTCTTGCATGATGAAGATAATGTGTGGCTGTTGGGAAGAATAGACGATATTTACTTCAGGGTGACAACTCATATTCCCATCCATTCTTGCAGACATCTTTGCAGGATGTTTAGGAAGACGTATTTTATAGGGTGCATAATGGCTGGTAATTTTCAGTGTTGGGAAGTGGTCACCATTTTCCAAGAGAAGGCGATCCAGTCTGATCATTGCCTTTAGATTAAATCTGTGCCATTGATATTTCTTAGTTAAGGGCCATATTATGAGGTTGATGCGGTGGGGTACTCTGCCACAAACATGGTAGATATTGTGTGTTGTATTACAAGTGCATTTTAGCTGGTGGCATGTGCTATACAGAGGAGAGAATATCCATCATGTTTCAGAGATTATTCCATCCTCCAAACTCTAAATAAGGCCCTATGTTTCCTCTTTTTATATTGACAAAATCTAAGATGCATTATTGGTTTGATACTTTCAGTCGTTTTTTTCTATTGTATACTACCACAGCAGTTATTAACCTGTGGCCAGGAGACCCCTGGCAGCCTGCGATGCCTATTCCGGTAGTCACTGAGTGCTTAGAAGATTAAATAATATCAACAGATTAATAAAGCCTATAAATTAAGCCTGGGAGTAATGTTAAGATTAATCGGAGTAGTTTTGTTAATTCTGCACTGATCTTTGACGCTGAATTACCAATAATAATAACACGATTACTCCCACCTGTGTAATTAAGAGAAATTGGAGGGGAAAACATGTACTGTGATAGCACACTTACAGAGCACCAGTGGCTGCTTGTGCTGCTGTTCATGTTATATTTCATTTAGGGCAATTTTCATAGCGCAAAATGCATCCTCTCGTCCATTTTGGATGCCCGTATGCATTTTGCGTTAAGAAACTAGTGCTAAATGCTAGGAGGACCTTGGGAGAAAATACTACCTCAAGAGCACATTTTGCAAGCATGAGTGGATTCTCTGACTTTTAATCAGGTTCTGTTGCATTTAGCACTATTTCATTTTGGCTGCAAAGAAAATAGCACTAAATGCAGAATTGCTCTTCTTGCATAATTCCATGTAATCTTGTGCAGTTTTTAAGTAATGCCGCATGATTAAACTAAACCGGAATATGCAAGTTACGCCCACCCCTAATATAAATAAAATAACAAAATGTAAAATTTGTTTGATGAATGCTTGTTTCTTTTTATGTTTGTATTGCTTTGTGGTTAAAATCATTAAAATTGCTTAAGCCAAGGTCCCTGGCTTCCAGTAATGACTCAGTGGGGGACCTGGATTCCTTAATGACTCAGTGGGGGTCCCGTAATTCCTGTAATGATTACGTGAGGGACCACAGTAGTCAAAAAGTTAAGAACCAATGCCCTTACACTATAAAATAAATATGTAAGAAATAGGTGTCTGCAAAAACAGGCCACTCAAAAAGGAAGAAAAAGTCTTCTAGTGTAAAACACCTCCAGGAATAACTTGAATTCCATAGCTGAAGAAAAAGGCTGTAAAGTTCAAGACAACATAGTGCAAACCTGAACCTAGGTAGAAGGTATTAACTCAATGGAGCTAAAATGAGGTAGAACTAAATCTAAAAGAAAAGGAAAAGGGACAAAAATAGTAGGGGTGATGAACCTTGTGGAAAAATATTCCTACAGAGTTGTGAAGCAGAGGGGAGTTGGTGCGTACTCCTTCAATAGTGCCAAAAGGAACTTGGCTAAAAGGGAGCCAAGGTCTTAAAAATGTAGTAGTTGCAAGGCTTGTTAGTAGGACACAAAAGAGTATTAGTCCCACTTCTACAGTACCATAGAAAGATAAAAGGGAGCCATCACTGCAAAAGTGGCTATTCTGTATGTGGCCTGAGGTGTCACTGTAAACTAAAATATATAGGCAGTACTGTCCTGCAAGTGGACGAAAGAATATAACTTATAAGAGTTATTAAAAACAAGTACAGAAATTACCCAGTCACCTGCAACTTTGAAGAAAAACATAACTGTAATATTAGAGAGTTGAGATACTATGTCATAGACACTATACCTAGGAACAGCAGAGGGGACATAGGGAAAATATCTTGGGAAATTGGAATCAAAGAATATCATTCAACTTTACACCAGGACCCCCAGGGGCCTTAATATGGAAGAAAATGTCCATACTCAACAGTAAGCAACCTGTCCAACTCAATATGTGTTGGGAGGTATGTGGTCTAGACATTCATAGATACAACTGGAGTCCTAGGAATAGGAAAGTGAGAAGAGTATATCTATAGTAGTTGGGCACTATAAAATGTATTTGGAGTAGAAAGGTTTACATATTTTTAAGAAGTATAGAACTTTGGTATCGCACCTGGGCACTGTAGTTGAATGCTGATTACTGTGAATAAAGTACATGATAGATAGATAGATAGATAGATAGATAGATAGATAGATAGATAGATAGATAGATAGATAGATAGATAGATAGACAGACAGACAGACAGACAGACAGGCAGACAGACAGTGTGTATGTCTGTGTGCGTGAAAAGAGAGAGATCCAAAAATTAATATACGAACCACTCGAGCGTGATGCTGTGTTTATTGTTTTTCTCTATATAGTCTTTGGTTACTGATAAATTGGTGTATTCAACAAAACAGGCAACCTGAGCTAGGGTGTAAGTTGTGTACATTGCTAACAATAACTGGTGAATTATAGGGTTTTATGTGTTTGAGCCTGAACTATAACTCAGTTTTTAACTGTGTTTTTTTCAGTGATTTTTTAAAATAATTCTCTTTATTGGAAACCCCAGCTGTACATCACCTTTGGCTGTGCACAGCAGCATTTGGAAGCAGGACTGGGCCTATGGCTATACCTTGCAACCTCCATGGTACAGCCTGCCATCCCCGGCTGCCCATGCCCTTTGGACATGGGCAGCAGGGTTTGGCAACAAGACCTGGCCTTCGGCTAAATTCTAAATTAGATGCTCTGTGACTGAGGTGGTTTCAACAGTGAAAAATAGAATACAGAGAGTTTGAAACTCAAGAGTTAAACATTCCATGAAGCTGAGCACCCTGACATTTGAGAATGTGTTATGACATCGGCAGTTTTTGTTTTTGTAAACTGCAATTCAGAACATTTCCCAACTAGTATAAATATAGTCTATAGGGATCGTCTTTTGCTCCCACTGTCTCAAGTCTTACATGTCTTCCCAATATGGCAATGAATGCAAGAGCCGGCCGTAAGTGTATACAGTTGTAAATTTGGAAACCATATTCAACTCTAGACTGAAGTGTTCTGTACTTCTTATTTTGTGGCAGACCCATTTAGTTTGAAATATTTGCAAGAGCTACTGAGTTTTCTTTGTTTTATTATTGTGAAGTAGTTTAGATTTTGGTGTAAGCTAATGCAGTCCTGAAGTACTGCAGTTTAAAATAAAGCAAAGAAAATCACCATCAACTTTATATTTTCCAATTATTTTTATATAAAATATCATGTCAACTGTGCTCAACGAAAGTAATTTTGGCTTAATGTACATTTTGAGGGGCTCCATTGTATTTAGGGCGTCTTAATCTGTTTGAAAATCTTTTTTATAGCTAAAGCGTATATTTTCCTTTTAATTGTATATTTATCTGCACTTTGCATTTTCTGTTCATGAGGTCGCATAGTTGTTATGAACTGCCTGGAGTTAGGAGCACTGCAAACCTGACGCACTAAGATTACAATATATAAATTGTCTAGAATACAAGTGCCTGGAGTAGGAAAAAGATCCTAGTCTGAAGAACTTAATTGATCAGAAGCCGAACTGAATGATTGCAATTCAAATAAAGCAAAGCTCAAAGACTTTTTGTATGAGCAGATACCACAACAACCGGACAGGACCTGGTTTTGCTGCAGCCATGACGCACTGGTTTTGGCCCTGTTTTAAGAATGGGCACATTGCAATTATGGTAGGGTGGAAGAACAATGTCTTCTAGGATTAGCAACAGCTTCGTACAGATAACTATCATCCTGAGAATCTTTGTTCAGTCCTCACCAACATGCAGGAACAGAAGAAAGAACTCACGAAGACAATACTATTAACGTGCCGATTACGATGCGGTCGGAAAAGGCTCCGACTGTTGGGTGGAGCCTTTCTGGCCGCATCATAATATGTCGGTCGGATTCCTTTCCGACTGCCTCATTACGATGGAGGCAGTCGGAAAGGAATCCGAACAGTCATTCTGACTGGCTACCGACCGGCTCAGAGAGCCCGTCTGCCAGTCGGAATGTGGCCAGTAATCCCAAGGGCGTCTCTCTCTGCCCGAGGGATTACAATGCTGGGTTTCGGCAGCCCTTCCTAGCCAGACTTTCCGACACAGAAAGGCTGTCGGAACTCGACTTTGGGGGCCCCCAGCAGGTGCCTGTTGGGTGCACGGCCTCTGGTTGAGGACAGAGGGCCGACGAGGCACCTATGGTGCCCCCCTGTTGGTCCCTGCACCCCGTAGCAGACACCTCAAGGTGCCTGCCACGGGGTGCAGTGATGAACTGCACCTCCTATTTTATAATGAGAGCATGCATTCAACCTGGAATACATGCTCCTATTGTAAAGTATAGGAATGTGACCTAACAGTGTTCGATCGCATCCTAATTAGTCGGTCGGGACCGCAGGCCGTGTGTTGGTCGGCCCATGACTGAGACGGTGTCGGGCGGAGGAAACTCCGCCCGACATCGTAATAGGGCCCCAAGTATTTGTGTGAATTATAGGTAGGGCTCCCGGTTTTATGGTATTTATTTTTTTGCCATTTCCGTCTGTATTTATCCATATTTATTTTTTGGGAATTTTTTCTGTATTTATCCACATTTATTTTTGCCACAAGCAAAAGACGACGCTACAGCTAGTATTTTTCCACATTTATTTAAATTGACAATGCACACATGCGCTCGGTTGTTATTGGTCAACACTATACATTCATCTGAAAACTTTGCCATTTACAGAACGTCCCAAATATGCTTAAAAGTGCTATCACAAGCCATTTGTCTCAGAGCCTTGCAGTTTCTGTCATCTGCAGAGTGCCACATCCTCTCCCCCACTGAACACCATACTGCCCCACTGAGAGAAACTCACACTGCCTTCAGCTGCAACCCAATTCTGCCCCGCTATAAACACCTGGAAGCAATTCAATTCAAATTATGTACTAGACTACAGTAATATGTTGCCTGAAAAAAAGTAACAACATACTGGAAAAAAGCAAACACTCATAGGGAATACAACTTAAAACTTTTACACTCATTATTCAGAAATCAATGAGCGTTTTTGCTTTAAAAGCTAACAACATGAAAAGAAAAGTAGCGCTTCACTGGCAAACTCTGTAAGGTGGCGCTAATGTGTTTGAGTGTAAATAAAACCAATCTGGCCACTTTGCGACTACTCTGTCTTGCTTTATTTAGTTATGTATTTATTGTTTGTATTTTAAAACCTTTTTTCTCTCCTCCTGAGGCTGCATTTTGGAGTAGAAAAATGTCTGACAGAGACATCTGCAGCAAAAGTGTTCTTTTTTTGGATCCATTTCACAGAGGAACAAATGACGGAAAGGAATGCAAAGAACAATCAGGGTTTTCTACAAGTGAGGAGGAGCGCAACAGAAAGAGAGAGAAGAAGAGGAAGAAAGAGTGGGGGCAGCAGAAGTGGAAACTGTCCTTGACCTTGTCCGGGGAAAAAAGGAAGAGACCGCCGCTGTGTAATTGAGCACTTTGAAGTGACTTTGAATCGTATCTGTGAGTGACCCGCTAATGCTAGACACAAAACGCTAGAGTAGGTACCTTAACCGATTGAACTATCTCTCTGAGATGCGTTATTGCTGGTGTTAGCTGTGGACGGCCCTGTAATAGACGAGTGAGGCTACTGTTCGTACCCACAGTGGGGAGGGCACAGACCGAGGCACAGGCAGGTGTTATGTTAATACTTTTACTCAGACACACTCACTGACGGCCCATGGCCTGTGGCGAGCTGCTGCCCTCCTCCTCCTCAGTTATGCAACCTCCAATGGCACAGTAGGGACCGTCCCCTGCTTGTCTCTGGCACCAGCGACCTTTCCACCCTAACCTGTTGGGCTACTGCTACCTGCACAACAAACGCGCTCTTCAGATAACAGAGGCTGCAAGTGCCCCCTCAGTGCCAGACCATGTTTCATAGGCTTTGCCGCCCCACGGGGTGCTGGCATTCGATTCCTGCTTTTGCCGCCCCCAAAACTGCATACGCCACTGACTTCAGCCCCCACCCCCTTCCCCGAGGGCACCTACTTTTGTTTTGAAATGGCTGCATATGCTGCAATTAGGCAGGTCTGGGGTCAGACCGTCTGCCTCTTGGCCACTCTGGGCGGCTTCTTTCTATTCCTGGAGGAGTGAAAGAACAACAAAGCCTCGTTACCAAGTAAATGGTCTTTCAAAGACCTGTGAAGTACTCGGGTGCGGCTGTGTGTGCCCGGGAAGGCTGACACCTCTTAACCCTCTAAGGAGGGGAGACACCAGATGGTTGGGGGTGTGATTCTATTGATGCCAATGAAGACCTCACTCGAGGGGCGGAGCGGAGCCCCCGGAAATGGCTGGGGCATAAATAAAAGCGTTTTATCTTACTGTAGGCAGGTCTGCTGGTGCACGGCAGCACGGCAAAATGTACTAGTATTTCCCCGTTTTTATATATAAATACAGATAAAGGAAAACTTGTTTTCCATCTGTATTTATATGTAAAAATCAGTTTAAACGGAAAACCGGGAGCCCTAATTATAGGACATAGTTGACACCACTTACCAGAGGAGTACTCTGTGCATTATCATTAATGCTCTTCTTGTAAATGGACATTCGCAGCAGTGCAAGTACTCTGCCTGTCAAGAGGAAAGTGTCTACAAATAAATGTGCACTGCAAATTTTGTGAGCGCTGGAAAAGAGAATGTGATAGTTGGAAGCAGATACCTAACTTCCCGAAAAAAAGCATGTGTTTGAAAGAAACAAGCAATTTCCTAAGACCTTTCAACCACCAAAAGAGTGAGTCAGATGACAACCCTGACACATCTAGACAGAATCCAGGGCAATCTATAGCAATGTCATCTTTGGTCTTCTCAAAGCTATCTTTGCTATTAATGCTATCATGCATCATGGCCATCACTTTTGTCATCCAGTGACGCATAAAATATTTTCCATGGAAAACTTAAAGAAGGTATTGTAGCCTCCATTGTTAACAAGTGCTGGCATTGCCATTCAGATCCCAGTTAGTTGTCGTTCAATCTCCATCTTTCTTTCATATGTTGGCAAAAGTCACAAATTCATGAAAAAGCTAGTGTTATGTAAATGCCATCTATCTATCTTAAAACTCTGCCTATCCTCACTTCAATTAGGAATTAGACCCTTGAATGGGATTGAGCCTGCCCTCATCAGTTTTGTTGATGATGTTCTAACACCAACAGGAGAATATTGTGGAGTCCTAATACTGTATGACCAATTAATATCTTTCAACATCATACTACACATCACTGTACAAGGTCACACTGGTCTGATTTGTAAAAACCTCTTTGATAAGAGCACTCACTGAATTTTATGTGAGGCCACATTATCTCCAAGGAAGACGTGGGTTCCTGGAGCATCACAAAGGGATAATTATTGTTACCCTTTTAAATTCATGTACATTAGACACTTTCCTTTCCTATCCTGACCAGATCATCATTGAATTGTCATTCACATGCCTATGCTATACAGATTTGCAAAAAAGTATTGTCTAACCAAAATGTTTTACTAGTATTTAATCATGTATATGAAGGATCAAAGCATGGATGCAAAATAATTGGTGGTAATTCAATGAAGAAAGTTTTAAGCTACTTTTCTTTTAACTTACAGTAGATTCTCTCTAAAATCACATTATTTCTTTCGACAAACTCACTATTGCCAAAAACATGACACACTCCCTGTGTGTACTTGTGGAACATGGGTTCTGACCCATTCAGCCCTTCTAGATTCTTTACTTTTGGACCACCCGATGGTTGGAAGTCTACTGTGAATGGGTCTCACTAACTGAGTCTCACTCACTAGAAGCACTGGTAAAATAGATTTGAGCGCGAACCTCTTGTTAAATAAAGTCTTCGTATGAGGCTCTGGGCTGGTTGCACATGATCATATCTGCAAGCTGCACTAAAGTAACAACTTGACATTGGCTGGACTTAGGGAGAAGTTTAACATGTGCTTCTCTATGTATTTACATGCCTTCATGTACTATGAGTTTTGTCATAGTTCTCTGAGTCAGCCCTTAATTTGGTTTAGGCTTCGAACTTCTTTGCTGGGCTACATTTACTACTCTGCTAGCCAATAGGTAGTTCAGAGGCTTCTGCATTCAATAGGCGATCTGAAGGAGAATAAACATGCTCTTGAGAATGAAGGGGGCGTTGGCAGAATCTGCATAGGTTAATTATATTTACACTGCCTGACAAGCCTAGGCATGCCTTTCTCTAGAGAACCGAAGGGAGACAGCCAGGCCTCTGGCACCACTCACAGGAGGGGAACGGACAGCTTTATCAGTTAGGGTGTTTTAGAGCTCCCAGAGAGCTGTGACCATTGAACACATGAAGTTGCCATCTTGAAAAGTCCCAAGATGCTGTGTAGGAGGGGTGGGGCGGGATGGAGTGATGATGTGCCCTACTAGGATTGGGCTGATGTGCCCACTTTCAGGTTCTTTCCACCACATTTAAAAACCCCAGGACAAGGCAGAGAATTTTTGAACAAGTGGAATCTGCTGAATCCAAATAGAAAAGGGCCTCTCATGGATAAACCCCTATTTGGAGTGATGAGACAGCCAGTACAAGTGGCACTGGCCTCCCAACTCAATATGTGGGAGAGTAGAGGGGTGGATTGTCCCCCTGGAACTTCTGTGGACTGGTCATATGGGGAGACTGCCCCAAAGGGGAAACTCCTCAATCCCGCCAGACACAGAGGTACCCCGCAAGAGACCAGGAGATCGTGGGACCTGATGAGTGCAGGCAGAGAGGGTAATCTGCTGTGAGGGCTGCGAGGTGCTACTGAAGAAGACTCAAGGCCAAGGAGAAATACCAGGAGCCCAAACAGAGGAGCAAGACCTGGGTTCTCTGCAGTTACTGCTGCTGGAGAAGTAGCTGGTTTCTGGAGCTGCAAGAGAAGCCTCAAACAGGCTGAGAAGAGCGGAGGTCAGGAGGGTACAACCTGATCTCTTGTTCATTAGAGGGAGAGTAGCTAAAAATTAAAATACAGAAAAACAATATTTTAAAAGCCAAAAGGCCAAAAATGAACTCTCTTGTTTGCTAGGGCCCACCACCAGGAGTATAATGCTCAAAATCCTGTATAAATTGGCTGACCCATCAGGGCCAGAGAACTCAGGCTTGGGTGTTCCTCTTTGAGCTGAAAGATACCTGGTGGACCCCAGCCCCACCAGACTCAAGTACCATAATACCACACTATGCCGTTTTTTAAATAGCCACTGTAGAAGCCCAACCACCCAGAGGGTCACTGCGAGGAACAGTATGCAAAGCACTCACTCCCTCCTTTGCCGACATAGCCCAGGAGACCAGTGCCCCAGGGTCAATGCAGTAAATACAAACAGCTAGTGCTCCCCCTCCACCATCCACCAATCACTCCAAGAAGGCAAACTCCCAGGGGGTATCTTGGAGAGCTGCTGAGGCTGGTGTGAATTCCAATTTGGATTATGAAAATCACATCTATGTTAGCTTTTCCAAATCTCAAACCTGCAACATCACTGCGATCTGTAAACACTTAAATAGCTTTCATATCATCGTATAAAAAGCTACCTTTCCAAGTCAGGAAAATCTCTACACTTGCTACTCCTAATACACCAGATTTGGTTTAAATTGGACTGCTTACACTGTAACGTCCTCATAACAAAATAGTACAGCCTACTCAATAGGCAAAGGATACAGCCATCAATCTGAGTTTTCAAAAGCTTGCCAAAATGATTGGGGTTACACCCAGTAGATTTCCTAAGCTCCAAAAGGAATCTGTAGTGAATACACTAGCAATTCGGTTTCATCTTTCATTTCTTCATTCTTCTTGACATGTTTTCATAACAGTAACCCCCAGCACAATCCATATCCCAACAGCTTTTTCCAGAACCTTAACAGCTCCCCCATTCCATTGACATCACAGTCAACACATCACATTCCTTCTAATAAAGCAACATAACAAGATAACAAGGAAAATACATTATAACAGTATGGTTCTAAAAAAACAAAAGAAAAATAAGAAACACAAGAAATAATGAAATTGTGATACAATAGTCGTAATGACTCTTTTCCCCCATTAGTCCGTACTTTACATAAATTTCCCACACTCCATTCTTTCCCATTCTCCAATCTCACAACCGAATTCATCACCTTAATCACTTTTTGTGGTTGAAAAAATGCACTATCCACTTTCCTTACATAGTCCATCTTCCTCACTACTACCCTGTCATCTTGCTTTATATCCACATTCTTCACTCCCTTCCTGTTGTCATAACCAATTTTGTTACGCACTTGACTATCAGTCACCCTCTTTGCATTGGATTCACGATCCACCCACAATTGATCCTTCCTGCATAACCACATGGGGGATTCTTTAGTTGCAGGTTCTCCATAAGCAATAAAAGGAGACACACCAGTCACAGAATGTGATGTAATTCTATGAGCCCACATCATCTTACTCAACTCCTCTTTCCAATCCAAACCATTTGCCAAAGAAAACTGAATATTTTCCATGATAATGCAGTTCACCCTTTCCACAGTCCATTGCCCTGTGGCCTGAATAGTGCCACCCTCTCATGCTTAATGCCCAAATTTACAAGGAATTCAGCCATAACATTAGAAACTAACTGCACACAATTACCCCGTAACCATGACCTTTGGTATA
Organism: Calotriton arnoldi; assembly: GCA_963921515.1. Lineage (NCBI taxonomy): Eukaryota > Metazoa > Chordata > Amphibia > Caudata > Salamandridae > Calotriton > Calotriton arnoldi. The sequence continues at coordinate 235,812 of CAWUFW010005636.1, forward strand.
CCTTCTTCAAAAAATACAACATTTAAGAATTCAACTACATTCTTGGTCATAATTGGTTCCATAGCTCGGACTACAAACCATTTGCTGTGATAATCTGCAAGAATTTACTCCTTAGACCCAAACTCTCCACAGGACCAAAAAAATCCAACACCAATTTTTCCCACAGCCGAGCAGGAAACACCACACACCCTAAAGGTAGTTGTCTGACCACTCTCCCTTTATCACTGTTACTACAGGCATGACACTCACTCACAATCGTCTCTACATCCTTGTTCATTCCTGGCCACCAAAAGAACTGTCTCAATCTTCGTTTCATCAAATTCCTACCAAGGTGTCCCTCATGCACAATCTTCACCAGCCTTCCTCTCAGCACCATGGGTGGAACAGTCCTATTGCACCTCAAAACGTTATCCTCCTGGACACTCAATTCATCCTTTACTACTAAGTACCGTTTCAGATCTTCACACAAATCAGCCTCCGGTACCCAACTACTACGTATAGCACCTTTCAACCTCTTATATTCCTCATCCACTAGCAACACATCCTTCCATTCTTCTGGCCCAAAGCCAATTCCCCACCAACGTAAAATGACACCGACTCAACTCCCACAGAAAAGGAAGAATCCTCCACTTCTCCTCTCACGGGCATACATGTTAAACAACCAGCTATCACGTTCTTCTTACCTCTGACAAATTCCACCACAAAATTTAAATCAATCACCGTCAACAGCCACCTGAAAATTTGAGGGGTAACACTTCCTTCTAGACCCCTGCCACACTTGAATATATGCAACAAAGGCTTATGATCTGTTTCGAGCACAAAAGGCAATCCCCATAAGCAATATCTAAAGTGATTTATACCCCAACAACAGGCCAATGCCTCCTTCTCAATAGCCGAATAAGACTGTTCCACTCCTTGCAAACGTCGCAATGCAAATCCAATTATCCTCATCATCCACCTTCTGAGTCAACACAGCACCAAGTCCTACATTGCTGGTATCCAAGTCTTCCCCTTGATATCAAAGTGACCCAACGTTGGTACATGAGCAAGGGAATACTTAACCTTGTTAAACACCCTCTCACACTCCACTCCCCACTCAAACATCACTCACTTTTTCAGTATTGCTCTCATAGGTTCCACCATATCATCAAAATTAGAATCAAACTTTGAACAATATTCTGCAAGTCCTAAAAAAGACTTCAACTTTTCCTTATCTCCTGGTTGTGGAGCATCTTCTACAGATTTCACAATATTTCTTTTCGGTCTTATACCACTTGCAGATATCTCATGCCCTAAATAGTTCACCTTTTCTCTCCTCAATTGACACTTCTCTTTTTTCACATAAAGACCATTGTCCCCAATCATTCGCAGTACTTCATGCAACAACTCATCATGTGCTTCCACTGACTTCCCAACCACATGACATCGTCCTGGAAACATAGCACTCGCTCCATTCCCTGAAAGATGTTTTGCATAATCCCCTGAAAGACCACCGAGGCTGATGCCAATCCAAAGGGCATCCTGCAATACCTATATGCATCCAAGGGCACAACAAACGACGTTAGGGGTCTAGAATCTGGATGCAAATTTACCTGGTCATATGCTGCATACATGTCCAAGGCACTAAATACCTTTCCCCCACCCATCACACTCAGTATTTCCATGATATTGGGTAATGGTTGCCGATCCACCCATATATTTTTGTTTAGATCTCTTAAGTCAATACAAAGGCGAATCTTGTTAACTTCTTTGGGGGCAACGACAATAGGAGCAAGCCACTTAGAAGACTCTGTAGGTTCAATTATTCTTTGTTCCAATAACTTTTCGAGTTCCTGCTAAAGTGGCTCCTTCATTAAAAATGGTATAGGTCTCACTTTATGTACTGTTGGAACTGCCTTCTTTAAAATTATAGGATGAGTGAATCTCTTTAACATTCCCAGTTTATCTGTAAACACATGTGGAAATGTCAGTGCTAATTCCATGCCCAATTCAGTGTCAATATCATGTTTCGGTAAGTCACTCGCATTTACTGATTCAATGATCATTACTGGGTCTTCAGAATTTGGATCTAAGATAGTGTTCAAAGGCTTTGGTGACGCCATCCCAATAAATTGGACCCTTCTTCAGTTATATACACCCTACCATGTACACTATTCTGCTTGGAAAAAATGTCTATCCATTTCATTTCTATTATGTTGATCCTCTTTCTACTCTATCCAACAGCTTTAACATCTGTTTGTAGTAAGTTACTAACCTGCTGCTTGAGATCTCCTTCATAGGTCTCTCTAGATATCAAAGTAAATAAACTCCCTGAATCCACCAGCACTTTGACTTTTCCATCTCCCAAAGTGATATCAAAGTGAGGTTTCTCCAAGTTTCCTGAACTTTCTTGTTTCACCCCTTTATGTAGAATTATGTCACTTTCCTGCAGATTAGAATCATTATACTACTCCAAAGTAAATATAATTTCTTCCTGAACTTCACCCAGATCCTCCACTACTCTCACACTGGTGTTTTGCACTTTACCAATTGACCTACAAACTTTTGCCAGGTGTCCTTTCCTCCCGCAAGATCTACACGTGACACCTCTTGCCCCACATGCAAAACTCAAAGCAATGTGCCCAGGTGCACCACACCTATAACATGTGATCTTTTTTTTCTTGTGTTTGGTGCTATTGTACTCTGCAGCTTTAAAGGGTTTCTTCCCTTTGATTTCCTTTCCCTTAGCCATAGAAGTTTCCTTCTCCAAATCTCTTACCTGTATCTTATTCATAAAATTTCCTTCATCCACATATCCGTGTGTTCCATACTCCTAGCAATTTTTATCTATTCCTCTAGCGTGGGATCTATAGACAGAAGTCTTTCTTTCACCTTCTTATTTGTACACCTAACAATCTGATCGCGAATCATATATTCAGTTAAATCTTTGAAATCACAAGTCACTGCTAGGCCTCTTAACAAAGCAACATAAGTCATTATGTCTTCATCATGGTTTTGCTTTCGACATAAAAATTTATGTCTTTCAAAAACTACACTTACTTTGGGTGTAAAGTGTTTCTCCAACATTTGCAACAACATGTCATAAACATTCATGGGTTGACCATTCCCCACTCCCAAAGAAAGCTCGGGAAGACCATCATAAATCCTTCTCCCCTCTGTCCTTTGTTGATGTAATAAGATCGCCTGTCTCCTCAGCAGACCATATTTATCCCCACATATAGCCAACAGATATGTAAAAAAAATATGTTCTTCCACCTTTTCCAAGGGATGCGTGGTTCCCCAGGTACCACCAAAAAACTAGGCGGAGCAGCCATGGTTTATTCTGCCATACCTGTAAAGTAAGAAAAAATAACAAACTACAAAAATGTACTAAAATAACAATTTCTAATAACTACCTAAAATAATTAATTAAAGCAACTACCTAAAACAATAAGACTTCCAATAGCATTCTTTGTAGCCGTGTTGCTGTTGTTGCAGTCTGTCTTCTAAGATTTAGAAAAAAAGAGAACCAAGTTTTTTTCAGACTGATGGTGAAAAGTCCTTTCTTAATGTCAATGCGGACACACCTCTCAACATCGAGGGAAATGCGGACTTGCTGTCAGACAGGGAATTGACTAGAAAGAAAAGCCTTAATCACCCCCAACGAGCAGGAACTTTGAACAGGCGCGTAAAGCTTTCAGACGTGCACAGTGTGATGATATGTTTGCAGCCCTGAGCCTTCAGCATGTAAAGAGGGAATGCTGCTCTCGGTCTACCACATGTGAACAGGGAACTTGGCCCTCGAGCCACCAGCTTGTGAAAGAAAGAAATGCGAGCTTCCAGCATTTATCGCGTTCGGCCGCCTCAAGCGAACTGGCTTGAAGAGTGCTGACGTCGCGAACCTCATAAACTGTAAAAGGTCATAGCCTTCGAAAACTCACTCGTACCACTACGCATGCCAACGGAAAAATAATGACAAAATAGTTCAAAGCAATCGTAAAAATTTAAGAAGCGGAAGTTGCTAACACCTCAGGATCTTAGATGTTCACCGCATTTCCCTATGAATACAAACAAAGGTTGCCAGTGGGTGCTTGATATACCCAATATTCCAGAATTAGGGTCTTATACAATTATTTTCCTTGTATACTCCCAGTACTTAAAAGTATGAGAAAGAGACTCACTTTCATTATCGTTGTTCCTTTCAATGTTTTCCAGGGGTGGGGGTTACTTCACAGCTTCTGCCCCCTGCATGAGTCGCTCGTCACTAAAATCTGTAGTGAATGTGCTAGCAATTCGTTTCATCTTTCATTTCTTTATTCTTCTTGACAAGTTTTCATACCTGTAACCCCCAGCATAATTCATATCTCAAAAGCTTTTGCCAGAACCTTAACAGCTCACCCATTCCATTGACATCACAGTCAACACATCACATTCCCTAAAGTAAAGCCTCACCACACAACCTTGACTTTTTTGGGGAAAAGGAAAACTGGCAGGTATTTGTCACTCTTCATAAACTGTGTTCATTTGTATACAAATGTTAGGAGTCAGGCAGACTTGTCAGAGATCTCTCATCTGCAGATGATGTTCCAGAGCCCACCCTGAGCACCATAAGTATTTCAAACACACAAGCATTGATATTTAACAAAGTAGTCATTAAATATTAGGTACTCTTCTACAAATCATGTGAATAGGAACTACAACGATAATTATTAACAAGTGAATAAATAAAACAAATATTAAATTGAAAATGAAGTAAACTCCAATTATATTTCCTCACACATTCATACACAATTCGTTTAAAACGCTTCCTAATGTACTAATAGCTGACTACAGTTAATAGGTTTTTATAGTTACATACTGATTATTGTATAGCACCCTCCGTGTGCTATTAGGCAATTAGGCCTGAAGTCCGAGAATCCGCATCTACCTTGCCCCACCCCAAACACTTGTATCTTTCACACCCTTTTATATGTATGGTGGACTATGGAGTGAGAGGGGTTCGATTCTTGGGTGCTGTACTTGTTATAAGGGTAGTTAAACTATTTCTCTGTTTTAGTTTCTGGAGCCCATGTAAGCTTCTACATGATGAATCTTCTTTAGTTCCATATCAGAGAAGCTACAAAGGGTTGTTTTTATTGAAGCTCATCTTTAGCTTCTGTGTGGTGCTAAACACTGCACAATCGAGAAACATCCCTTTTCCAGCTCTTTATTATGAGCAACATAAATATGTGTTGAAATGAAGCATTCTTAACATTGTAAATCTGCATTTCTAGCAAGCTCGTGTTAGTACCGGTTTGAAAAGAAGGCCTTCACTTCACCCTTTATTTTTTTTTTAAAAAGCAAGCCATACATGTCATCTGAGTAGATCATTCCCTCTGTCCCTCATTACAATTTGGTGCTTAAAGATTGGAAATAGTTTGTAGGGTTGAATAAATTTGCAAATTAGGGCGTATCCAGCTACCCAATTGTAAATAAAAAAAACTATGTGAGCTTGGCAAAGAGTGAAGCTGGCAAAAGTTAAAAAAAGAGAGGTAGTGTATTGCCCGTTGGCAAAGCAGGACACAGTACCTGCTCCCTCGAGGGCCTCTGAAGGGTCTGGCTTGATTGTGGTTTCAATAAACTGAAGTGGGACTCTTGCTTATATTTACATAACTTTGCTGTCTGACACTAGCTATCTGCCATTAGGTCACACCACACACACAAAGTTCAAAACCCCAGCCCGCCAGGCTAGGGATGATTCTAACTCCTCGTAGGTGTATGCTAGGGAGAGAAGGTCTCGCCCTGCTCTCAGAATGCACTGCGGGGGATAGGACCTGTGTGAACCAGTCATGCACCAATCCTGAGACTCCTACTTTGGTGGGAATCTTGTATATGCACAGAACACAGGTCATGGAGACACAGAAAGCTGAGAGAGGAAGAAGTGGGAAAGCATGCTTTACTTGTTGCTTCCCTGTGGGTAACATTCATCCTTCCTCTTTCATTCACCCTTTGTATTACAGTGTATGTTAAGAATCATCTTAGGATCACATTAATGACAGCTACATAGGAAGTGATCATAATTAGTCTTTCTTTCGCATTCCTTCTAGAGCTGTTAGAAGGTGAAAAATCTGGTTTCAGTGATCTCAAAAGTGAATAAATGGTTTATTGCCACACTGGGAGTATAGAGGGTATCAAAGAAGATATTTGCCCTTCTTGCATTGTGTAGATTGAAAACCTGATAATGCATACTGGAGCTGCATTATTGTGTGATATGCAAGTCTCTGATACAACTCGTGTATTTACCACAGATAAGTGGCCATGTGAAGTGTTTTTTTAAAGTGAAACATGAACATAGAAGAAGGCTCTGATAATATACACAAACTCCAGTCCATGTAAAAATTTAGAAATATAAACTTTTTACATATGAACACATAAATAAAACTTTAGGACTATAGCAGGTGATGGGTATATGAGCATAATCATATTTGAATGAGACAGTATTATTGCTGGGGAAGAAACTGTAGACAATTGAGATTTGGCAGGACCGTACATCTCTAGTGGAATTGCGGAGGGAAATGAGGTGGATCATGAGAACAACTGATGGTTCTCTTTCACCCCAAGTGAAACAGGTATGCCCAGAAGTGGGTCCCGTGTAAACTGTCATTGGAACCAAACTATACCTGACTGATGAGCTCTAACTAGGGGGAAACCGGTCCTGTGTTGCTTGTGTTCCGGTTCAGGGAGGACCTGGCCTGGCAGTTCGGGTTGGACTGTTCCCACTGCAGCAGGGTCAAGACGGATTTCCATATAGTTGAGTCCAAACTGTGGTGTCATGGTGGATCACTGACAGAATATCAAGGAGCAAAATATTGACCTGCCAAAATATCGAGGAAAAAATATAGAATGCCAGAATATTGAATTCCTATCTACAAACAGGTAAGTACAAAAATATCAAATCCAAAATATAGTTGTAAAAAATATAGTCAAAATATCGAATTTTTTAAATGTCTTAAAAGTAATGTAAAATTAATAAAATAATAAATATAATTAACTAAAACATACTTAAAAATACTTAAATAACCTTAATATTAATAAATAATTAATGTAAGTTAAAAAAAAATAAACATGCATTTTTATTTTTTAATACATATATATATTAACGTAATATTAATTACAAATATTCAATATTTTTAGCGTAGGATAGCGGGAGGGTAAAATGTACTATTCCCACTCCAGTGAGTGCAACAGTAGGGAAAGCGTTGGATAGCGGTAGGTTAAAAATTACTATTCCCACTCCAGGGAGTGCAACATTAGGGAAAGCGTTGGATACCGTAGGGGTAAAAATTACTATTCCCACTCCAGAGAGTGCAACAGTAGGGAAAGCGTTGGATAGCGTAGGGGTAAAAATTACTATTCCCACTTCAGAGACTGCAACAGTACGGAAAGCGTTGGATAGCGTAGGGGTAAAAATTACTATTCCCACTACAGTGAGTGCAACAGTAGGGAAAGCGTTGGATAGCGGGAGGGTAAAAATTACTATTCCCACTCCAGAGAGTGCAACAGTAGGGAAAGCGTTGGATAGCGTAGGGGTAAAAATTACTATTCCCACTCCAGTGAGTGCAACAGTAGGGAAAGCGTTGGATAGCGGGAGGGTAAAAATTACTATTCCCACTCCAGAGAGTGCAACAGTAGGGAAAGCGTTGGATAGCATAGGGGTAAAAATTACTATTCCCACTCCAGAGAGTGCAACAGTAGGGAAAGCGTTGGATAGTGGGAGGGTAAAATTACTATTCCCACTCCAGTGAGTGCAACAGTAGGGAAAGCGTTGGATAGCGTAGGGTAAAAATTACTATTCCCACTCCAGTGAGTGCAACAGTAGGGAAAGTAATGATTTAATATTTAAATTTAAAAAATTAAAATAAAAATAAAAGTAATTAAAATTAATTACCAATTACAACATATCTAATAATTAATTAATTATAAATACCAATAAATATTATTTATTAAAAATTAATTACCTATTAATAATTAACAACCAATTAATTTCCAATACCAGAAATGTATAAGTAATAAAAAAATACCAATTAATAATTAATTAACAGTGAATTAATTATCAATACACAAAAATAATTTCAATAATTACTTAATTACAATTAAATTACTTCCCACCCTATACCCCTATAAACACACAACCCGCTCCAAATAATAAATTAATACAATTAATATAATTATCAATTAATAAAAATTAATTACCAATTAATAAAAATTTATTACCAATTAATAATTAATTAACAATAAATTATTTATCAATACCAATAAATACAAATAAAGTATTACATATTTACAAATAAATTACTTCCCACCCTATTCCCCTATAAACCCACAACCTGCTCCGAATAATAAATTAATACAATTAATATAATTATCAATTAATCAATTAATAAAAATCAATTACCAATTAATAAAAATTAATTACCAATTAATTAATTAACAATACATTAATTATCAATACCAATAAATAAAAATAAATATTTACTTAATTACAACTAAATTACTTCCCACCCTATTCCCCTATAAACCCACAACCCGCTACAGAACTAAAACGCAAAATTAAATTAAAAATAATTAATAATTCCTAAAAATTAATATTTAATTTACTATAATTAAATTACTTCCCACCCTATTCCCCTATAAACCCACTAACCCGCTACGGAATTAAATTATGCAAAATTTAAATAACATAAAACTCATTACTTTAAAAAAATTCAAACATACATTACAAAAATAATACATACTTTTAACACATATACTAACACTTAAAACACTATAAAAATATTCGATATTTTTAACAACTATATTATGACTGTCGATATTACTAACTTTGATATTATTAAAATCGATATTTATTACCTGAATTTCGATATTCTGCACCACTATATTTTTGCAATTCGATATTCTGTCCATTCTATATAAAAACGCGATATTCTGTCCAGTCGATATTTTTTCTCGATATTATGACTAGTTACCGTCATGGTGTGCAAAATAACGATTGTCTGGGATACCACCCAAGTAATTACCAGTGTATGAAATTAATTCAAGCATTTCAAATATCACTTTTTGCATACTTTAGTGCGTCACACTAAGTGGAACGGGTATGCCCAGATGAGCAAAAGAATTATGGATTTAACCCAGATCTATTGACTGGGGAGAATGTTTGATTTGCTCTGCATTCCATCCATCATCTGTTTGTCTTTTGCTTTCTCTCCCTAAGTGCGCCGGGTATGCCAAGACGTGGGTCCCGGGCTCACTGTGCCACTGAATTCAAGCTAGCCTGGCTGATGAGGGGTGATGCCCCGAAACCGGTCCCAGGATGCTTGTTTCCAGTCCAGGGAGCACCTGGCTTGGCAGTTCGGTCTGGACTGTTCCCATGAGGCACAGGGTCAAGACTGATTTGCATATGGCTGGGTCTAAACTGGGGGGCATGGTGAGCAAAAGAATGATGGATTTAACCCAGATCTATTGACTGGGGGAGAATGTTTGATTTGCTCTGCATTCCGTCCATCATCTGTATGTCTTTCGCAGATGAGGTCCCATGCACACTGTATCACTGGAACCAAACTATACCTAGCTGGGTCCAAACTGAGGTAGCATAGTGTGCAAAATAACGATGGACTGGGATGCGGCCCGAGTAATTACCAGTGGCTGAGATTAATTGATCACTTTTTGTATACTTTAGTGTCACAGCAAGTTAACAACTAGCTGATGTAATAATCTAGCTGTTTTCTGCCCCCCTTGTTGGTGTATTTTCTTAAGCATTTTATTGAATTGTTTTTTAATTTTTGATCAGTAAGTCCTTATGAAGATCTCTGTAATACCACATTCTTCTTGCAGCATCTTCAGATGAGTTGTTTTCCCCAAAAATTGGCGAAGAGAATTTTTGTGCTTAATTGGTGGACTTCAGCCCACCCACCGGCTTCCCATTTGCTCGCATCCATCATCTGTCTCATATTCTCTGTCACCATTTTCCCTGGCATGCATGGTCATGCCTCTTCTTTTGTTTAGCCCTCCCCCCACAGCATGGACCAAGTACTTGTAAACATCCACTGTTTTTACAACTATTTTAGGACCTACTTTTTTTTTTTTTTCAGCACTCTACACAGTGCTCGTGCTTTTACCAGCTCCATCTCCTCCCACCCGCCCTCATGCACCGTCCATAGATCACCCCGCCCCGTCACTGCTTTTCCTATTGTTACTACTTTTTATTTTACCCACCTCCTCCCTTCCATCACTGCTTGCTCCCTCTTACCTCCCAGTGCTTGCCCCATCCACTGTTCACCTCCTCCCCATCACTGCTTTTCCCTTCTATGCTGCTTTCCGTTTCCCCCACCTCCACCCTGTTGTCTCTGCTTGTTCCCTCTCAACTCTCAGTGCATGCCCCGTATACCAATCACCCCTCTCCCGACCCCGTCTCTGATTTAAACCCCCATTGTAGTCTGTTTTGTTCTAGTGAGTGGTGGTGTTCTGCCTTTTAATGTCCTTAGTGTATAGCTGGCATGCTGACTGGAGCAAGTGTCCATGGCTGCTATTACTTGCCACATGTGTAGTCTCTGTTTCTTTTCTGTGTGGGTACTAGGTGTGTGTGCTTGTTTACATCATATGTCATTCTGCAATGGTAATTATAGCTGGAAAATCAGACCTCAAGTGTATCAGGTATGCGTTATCACCGGGCATGTTAGAGCTTCTAAGGTACCTGTGTCTTCTGCTGTAATTGCATCGCCACGTTTCTCTTGTGTGAAATGATTGAACAGTATGGAAAAACAATACTCTTTTCTTCTCCACGTTACAAACAAAGAGGCCAGTAGTTGGAGGTCTGCCAAAGTATCTGTTATTTATTATAATCGCATGGGTGCACCATCTCACAGCGCTAGGATGGCTATGGGAAAAGTGAACAACGTACAAAGATCTGCAAGGTTATTTATACATGTTGAACGGACTAGGGATGTGCAAAACATTTACAGATGAAACTATCCCTGATTAGATAGCAAGGAAGTAGATCACGGATAAGCCTCAGATGGTCAAAGAGCAGGTATGTCAATACCAGGTGTGCCAAGATAACACGCTGACGGTGCGGCGGTGTCGAGAAACGAGTATTGCAGCGGAATACTAAGGACTCAGTCTAGGAAACAGTGAGTGATTTCGGAGCGATCATAAGCCGCTTATGCGCACGACGGAAGGTCGGCCTCCGTGAAGGAGAGGAGGATTTACCTCGTGTGGTGGATACACGTTAAGGCGTAATTGACGTGACCTGTCATTTCAAACAACCGGTTCAAACATTTATAGTTTGTACCATTGCCCTTGTCCTGAAGAGGCCTGAAGAACTTCTAAGGCTGAAACGCGTCCGCATCGAAATCTATTAAGGAGGAGTCTGTAGTGTGTTTATAAAGAGCTATCGAATAATGACATCTATTAAGGAGGAGTCTGTAGTGTATTTATAAAGAGTTATCGAATAATTGTTTTGTTGACACAATAAGAGCGATAGAAAATTATCCCTTTTTGCCTTGTGTGTTAACTTGGACTACCTCTTAGTGTATCACCCAGACCAAAGGGTGGACACAAGTATCAATTGTTATGGGTATTGGCAACGTTAGTTTTTTGTATATATTTTTGTATTTATTTTTTTGTACATATTTGTTTCACATTTATTTTGTATATGTTGTTGATTGACTAGGTGCCATTGTATATGTGTGTCTTTATTAATGAAATCCTATGTGTTTGAAGGATAAAAAAACTGTGAGAGGGTAATTGAATGTGCTCTACTCAGAAATAAAAAATATGATATTAATTCCTCCTTACCAATCTTTGTTTATATAGATACCAAGATAACACAAAAGCTAGTCTCATTTGTGATGACCGACCAGAAACAAACAGAAAGGCACTAAAGTTCATAATTCAACATTTCGAAAAAATACAAAATGGAAGAACTAATTTTCAAAATCATGAAGGGAAATGCGTTTTTCACAATTATTTGTGTCTCAACTTGTTGCTTCTCATTTCATAGGGTGGGGCTCTATTTCTTCAAATTTTTCCCGTCTGGACTTTTTCATACTTTTTCCGCATTCACCGATGAAGTGTTTCCATGCGCCATTGTTGCTTCCCTTGAATTCTCTTCAAAGGAGCCAGGCTGAGTCTTGAAGTCATCAAGATCTGCCTGCCCCTCAATGTACATGGCAAAAGTAGTCCTTTTAATGTGGTTGCCGATGCGATGTATTTCCTCATATACACTACTGTAAAACAGCCTAACACTGTGATTTTTTCAGTTTTTTTGTGCAGTTTTATATAGCGTCAACACCACTTGAAGATAGTGGAGCGCTTAACATTAGCACCAGTTACTTTTTTTGTGCAGTTTCATATAGTACCATCACCACTCGAAAGTATTGGAGTACTTTATATAAGCACCAGTTCCTTTACACAAGGACACATTCGTTTTTGTAAGCACAGGGAGTCTAAGTGATTTGCCCAGAATCAAGGATGTTAAACCGATGCCGAAACTCAAACCCGGTTTCCCAGCTCTATAGTCACCAGCTGTGGCCCTTATGTCACATCCTCTCCCAGAAGGATGCCACATCGCCTCTCTAGCCTCAGCCTCAGTTCCACATTTTGTGATTATGGCCAAATCACTTAATCTCCCCGTGACAGCCCGCATTTGCTGTTGGTTGCCCGTCCACCTCCCGACCGTCGCTGCTTTCCCTGCTGAACTCCGTTGCACAGAAACCCTATTCCGCCGACTCTTTGTGCAGTTTCATATAGCACCAACGCCACCTGAAGGTATGGGAGTGCTTTTCATTAGCACCAGTTACTTTTCTGTGCAGTTTTATATAGCGCCAAACACCACCCGAAGGTATTGGAGTGCTTTACATTACATATCCCCATCATCTCCTGCTTCCTTGCTTGACCCATCCCCCCACTCCCTCCCTTGTCGCTGCTGCTCTTATTTTTTATTTTTTTTGTACAATCCAATGGTATTGGAGTGCTCGTTCTGTCCTACCATAGCTTACCTTGTGCACATACACACATACCACTAAAATGCATGCGCATGTACATAAACAAATGCATTTCTTAAAAAGTTGGTAAAACATGAACAGCACTTGCTTAGTTTTTTTGCACAAACTGATGGTATTGGAGCGCTCACTCTGACCTCCGTCTTGCCATAGTGCGAATACCAGCCGATGGTATTGGAGCGCTTTAAGTACTCACCAGTTACATTCCACGATGACACATTTATTTTTGTTGCTGATTGTGCTTTAATTAAGGTATTTTTTTTCCCCTTCATTGTAGCTTCCTCCCACTCTCTCCCATTGTTGCTTGCCCATCTCCTCATCCCCTTCAGCTTCCCTGCTTGACCCGTTCCCCAACTACCTCCCTCATCGCTGGCTTTGACAATGCTTGTTTAAAGAGCTGTCAAAGCATAGTGGTTTAGATGGGTATTAATCGAAAGACACTGTACTCTAAGAGAGGTTTACCCAGAATACATTCTTTGAAAAAGAGTGGTTAATATTTATGGTTTGATCTGTTGTCCTCGGATTCCTCTGTTGCATCTCGAATAATGTTCATTCTTCTCCTTCTCCACATACGCCTATCTAGTACTGCTTGAATCAAATTCACCTAAAGAACAAAAACACGAAGCAACCCCCTCAGGGCATACAAAACACTTTTGCAGAGGAACATGGGGGCATATTATCAAGGGCTTTATCGCCGCTTTAGCGGCACTTTTTGCCGCTAAAGCGGCGATAAATCTATCGCCCTATCAGCAAGCTGTCGCTAACAGCAGTTAGCGACAACTTTCTGACGAAAGCGATCGGTTTGGGTGCCGCTTTGCATGTCAGCGATGTTTATCGCTAATGACATGCAAAGTAGGCGTTCCCGACCAACATACCCTGTAAACAGACGCTAACAGGCCTATCACCTATTAGCAAGGAGTCCCTGACCCCGGTTAGCGACGTGAAAAGTCGCGCTAACCGAGCCATCGCCATTTTTTATCACCTGCTATTTTCCTGACTTAGCCATACATTACATGGGGGTGGATTATGCTGATACGACCCTGTGGGTCGTATCAGCAAGGTTTTCCACCTCCCCCATGCCAACTATCGCTAGTTTTGTCGCGATGTTGGCCCTTCCCTCCCGCTATCGCTGGAATATTTATCGCCATAGCGCTAAATGTCGCTAATACAGCGTTAGCGTGGCGATATATTCCAGCGATAGCCGGCGATAAAATAAATCACGCTAAGCAGGGTTAGCGATGATTATCGCCTCTTCTTGCTAATATGCCCCATGGTTTATTCGTAACCCCTTATCGAATGGATATGCCTTCTTTTCGATTAACAAAAGAAGGGTTAAAGATACTCACAGTGCAGTTCATACCTTATATTTTCAAGGAGTTGTTTACATATGGATCGCCAATGCATTTGTGATCAATAAAAATACATATACAATTTTTCTAAACAATATAACTCCAGTAGTGACAAGGCACGCCTTTAAACTGACACGTGTGCAGAACACAAGTGAGTAGACAAATTTGCAAAGAACAAAGGGCTTGATAATAAAGTACATTATGGGGTACATAAAAATTGTTTCGATTGCAATTTGACCTGTGGGATATGTACTAGCCACTCCAAGATATTGTGTATGTGTGATAATGTTCTGGTTAACATTTTTTTAGACCTCCTGCATTATATTTCTTTGCTTTCTATCTCCCTGGCGAAGTGCTAGGACTAGGCATCTCGTGCCATCTCTTACATTCTTACCGTCCAGCTACACAAAGTCCACTTGAGCCTTCCGAGTACTTTCCAATTCACACGTGCCGACGGGGATACGCAGGCCAACATCAAACCGCATGACTGACTCTGCCAATAACGTATGTAAATATGTCCCCGTTGGGAACTAACGGTCGTTCTTTAGGGCCGATCGTGTTAACGGTAGAAAGGTTTCAACGTTTGCAATTCGGACGAGCAATTTGAAAAGTAAAGGTCATTCGGTTTTATAAAGAATTTTATTTAGTCGTGTAGCACCAAAACCATCCCAATAATTACATCGTACTAAATGCGAAGTGTGGCGACATTTGAAAAAATACATGGAAATGTGGCTTGTTTATCTAAAGACTTGGGGGCATATTATCAAGGACAGCGATAAAAATATCGCCGCTTTAGCGGCAGAAAACTGCCGCTAAAGCGGCGATAATGGGCGGTTTAGCGGCAGTTTTCTGCCGCTAAAGCGGCGATAATTTTTAACGCCATTCTTGATAATATGCCCCCAAGGGGGATATGTACAATAGAAGTGGCGGAGCATGTCGTTAGCCTCCTGGGCTTAACGACACGCTCCGCCACTTCGGAAACGCAAGGCTGCACCATATTTACAAGAATGTGGTGCAGCCGTGCGTTTCCCCCTGCGATGGTGCTAAGTTTAACAACTTAGCGCCAACGCAGGCACCCTTGCACCAGAGTGCAAGGGTGTCTGTGTGCAGGGGAGGTTTGTTTATGTGTAGGAAGATGTCCCTTCCTGCACATAAACAATCCTAAAATGCCATTTTGTAACTTTCATGTGTGCTGCTTCATGCAGCACACATGAAAGTTACAAAATGGATTTTTAAAAATTGATTTTTAAAAGGTTTGTTTATGTACAGGAAGGGACACCTTCCTGTACATAAACAAACCATGGCATTTTGCTTTTTCCATGTGTGCTGCACAAGGCAGCACACATGGAAAAAAAAACGAGGAGAAATAATGCATTTCTCCTCGTTTGCCACCTTAAGACCAGGGTTTTCCTGGTCTTAATTTTGGCGCTGCCTTCTATGTACGCCACCCTTGTACATAGGGGGCAGCATCAAATACAATGGGTGTTGCGGTGGAACGCCCACCACAACACCCACTGCATGCCCCTTTCACTCTAAACATAGCGTGAAAGGGTGCCTTATGTACAAGGCAGCGTTAAGCCACGTTAAGTGGCTTAACGCTGCCTTGTACATAGGCAAAGTTTCTATCGCCACGGGAACGTCACAAAAAGTGACGTTCCCGTGGCGATAGGGGCTTGTACATATGCCCTCAAGCTTCTTTGGTTTTAGTTATACTCCATACCGGAGACCCGTAATTACAATACCTAATTCAAGCAGACGCCGTTATGGAACCCAGTCGTGCGTGCCGGTAGCTTTCTTTGAGTTTGATTTTATGGTGAAATGTTGATGTCATCCCTTATCTTGCCCCTCATGGGAGTAATAGCAATGAAAACGATCATGCCCGTCAGCTCGTTTATCTTGAAGGTGCAAGCATAGCGCAGCCGTGCCAAGAACCACTGATGCTTTTTAAACAGGGCGCGCTACACTATCTACTAATAACATCTCCCCACATTCCACTGACCGAAGAGCTCCAAGTGCGATAAGCAAACATCAGCGAAAAGCTGAGCACATCATTTCGTGTGCCCGCAAGACCCTCTTATATCAGGCTAATCAGTGCTACGTTTACTTAAGGGAGTGTCCAAGATAGGCTAGTAATGTCTGTCCTAGGACAAGCATTTGCAATGCAATCGGTCTCGCCTTTGGGACCTTATAAGTGTTTAGCCATGAATTATGTTATCGTACATTACTGCAATGGACTGTGTGGCAGAAGATTAGACAGTGAACGTGGTATTGGAGCTCTTAGGAGTGGTCTGAAGATCAATACATTAAATTATTGATAAACTTTAATTACATTTATAATAAGTGGAGACTACAAAGAGGTTTGTGTAAATTAACATGCATGCCCTGCAGTGTTTGAGGTGCACAGAGAAAAAGAAAGGCAGACATAGTTATAGCAGGGGGGCGTTGTTTGGGGGACAGGTGTGTAATAGGAGAGAGGAGGGGGTGAAAGACAGGAGGAGAAATACAAGAGAAAGAGAGTGGGGCAATTAAAGTGAGAGAAAAGACAACATATGATTGGGTAGAAGTGATGATTCTTATTGTAGTCAGGGCAGTGCCCACTGTGAGGTAAGGCAGTGATACATGCAATGAAACATACCTGGGCAGTACAGTAGGTTGCACTAATCTTACAAAACTTTCAAACTGTTAGTGGGAATTGAACTGGTCTGCGTTCGGTAAATCTGGGTGTTGCTGAAGACTAAGGCTTTGTTATGACTTTGAAGAAAATAAAACCTCTTGGTGTCAAATTTAGATTTTAAAAAACCACAGAATTTACATTTACTTTACGATTTTGACGTAAGTTAGTTCTGTGAATCGGGCCCCATGTAAATTTCCATATATAGTCATCAAAGTGCATGTAGTGGGCGTGTCACCTCAATGAACAAGATCCAGTAAAATCTATGTGACCCATTGTTCTAAGTACCAAAAAGATCTGTTCTGTTAAGCTGAACCCCACCTCCTTCTCCAGTTCTCACTGGACCATTGTTCTACCTCTAAACTTATTCCTGCCCGTCTTTGCATAATGGCACATCACAAGCGAGCAAAGCTACAAGTCCTAACCATCACTTCTAACCACATCCTGTCCCATTTGCATGTACCATTGCTATTAGGCCTTTTGCTCAGCTAATGCCATGAAACTGCATTTGGAACTGGAATTTTCCTCTCCACCTGCCCCCTTTCATACTTTTTAAAAGTATCACCTTGTTTAATACTCATTATTTTCAACAACGCACCAATCTCTTCCTTCACCATCCTATGTTGCTCCTTCAATTTCACTAGCCTGTGTCGTGCTGCTGTCATTTCGATTTCATTTAAATTCCTGCATGTTTTCCTAATGCAGCTTTTTATTGAGCACATAAACAACGGCATATTTACAATAATGGCCTCAACCATGGTCTCTAAAAGGTACTGTCTAACTGAGCACAGGCTGTGTTTACCCAAATATTTCACCAAAAAAGGTGGGAGGGATGAATGTAACATAGGTTATTCCCCGTCCCAGGCCAGCGGTAGCAATAGGGGCTGATAATGGTAATTCCAGCTCTGTTATATCCATGCCGCCTGTCCTGGACAACACTGATGGTGCCAAGTAATGAGCTGCATTGTCTGCTTCCCACCATGAAATATTTTACTTTTTAAATCTATGTTATGGACGTTCATGACACCCTTCATGTCCTCCTCTGGTGTCACTTCATGTTTTCAGTGGGTTAGAGGCAGTACTCATATCCTTTATATTATTGTAAATGTATTTCAAACACAGTCAAGTCAGGCTGGTTTACTAACGGGCTCTGTTTTTCTTTAGGTGCTACAATTGGAGCATCGCCAGGACTTCTGGGCTTATTACTACCATCTCTAGGCCTCCTTTTCTACTTGGAATTTTGAATGTAGCTGGGTTTATTTCTTCCTCCGATGAGAAAAAAGGACTCATATCAAACCTGTGAGGACCATGATTCTTTCTGACTACTGTGGCACCATATGAAGCCAAAAAAATACGTTTGCATAGTTATGCCACTGACTTACTATGAACTTAAAAGAAGAAAGAGGCATTTGGGAACTCCTTCAATCGGGGGAACCTTCTTCAGAAAGAACATAAAAGTTATTTGACGTGTTCCAATATGCCTTATAAATCACTGATCTGTGCATGATTCGGTCTAATGAGCAAGTTACAGTGTTAAGCTACAATAACCTAGGAAGTACAATGGAAGTAAAATCACCCTCTTAAGTGGTTTAACTTTAATAACAAATTGTGAATTATACTAGAGATTGAAATATTGATTGTATGTGGTAAATGTATAAGTAACGGTGTCTGTGCTATCCTGTCTGTTTTGTGTACTGCACATTTGTTTGAATTGCCCCATGTCTTTTTTGCGACTTTGAGGTTTTAAGGTACAGTCAGATCAAAAAAATATTCTTTTCGAAGAATTGGGCTTCACACTCATCTCTGTATCGTTGAATGTACCTTTTGAACTTTTTAAAACCAGGATTGATCACTCACTCTGTCAGTAGCACATTTAAGTGTTTCAGCTTGTACTCGTGTTCATCACTCACAGCTATACCATACATACACAAGCAGGCCCAAATGCAATAACAGAGCTGTAAATCTGAGGGTTCAGGTCAGTGGTGTAAAGTTAAATGACGGGACCCCTGCGCACAATGTGAGGGGCCCTTGAGAGTCTTGCCACCTGCAGTGTGCTTGTTCCACTGCCAGCAATGTGCCCACAGCTGCAGCACCATGCCAAGGCCTAGGTCAGAGTGAGGAGGACCAGGATGAAGGCACCCTTCTTGCACCGCCAGGGCACATGCTATGCCTCTGGTTTTCATGGCGCCCCAGAACGCAAATGCAGAGCACAAGAGCCAGGCAAAGGTGTCAGCAGATTTCCAAGTAAAGTTTGACTTTACAAAGTCATGGCATTCACCAGTCATAACAACTAGGTATTGGGGTGCTTTAATGAGTCATACAGTATTAAGTTTTGTGTCAGTCATATTTATGTAGTTTGCTTTTTCAAATATTAACCCAATAAGAGTGAACCCTCTTCGTACATTCTTGCTGAGAATGCCTTTCATTTATGATACAGTTTCTGTGAAGCTTCTCCAAAACCAATGAGTGAGTGCTCTGCTTTCGTGTTGCTTTTGAGTGTTATTGATTGCCAGGGTGTGAGTGAATGCTAGCTGTTGTGTTGGTTCAATGAAAGCTACAGAGCAATAGCATACATGTTATTGTCTCGCGGTGTACCTTGAGGCTACTTTGTGTGTGTGTGTGTGTTTCCTCAAGAGAAGATCATCGTTAAAACAGCATTGCCTTTGTGAGGGGGTGTAAGAATGTCACACTGTTAGTTAGGTTGTTGCATCATGTATTCACATGTGTGGATGATGCCTTGTAGATGGGGTAGAGGCTGCTAGCAGAACCGGTGTGTAAACTGAGAGCCTGACCCTCCAGCAGAATTCCTCAGCCAAGAAATGTTTTTAAACCAGTGCATTTTAACCCTAGTTTAGAAAAAATGTATTGGTTAAAACGTATACTTTTTCCAGGCACGAAGCAAAGGGACGAATAAATATTCCAGTAAATTAAGGTCTTCCCTAAAAAATACCATTCATTCTTTCGCCATAACATTAAATCATGGATGCACCTAAAAGAAACATCTCTCTTTGATAAAAACAGTGAAGTTGCAGTACGTTAATACTCGTGCCACAAGGGATGAATCCGAGACAGTGTTCCAAAAATACATAGAAATGGCCATGGCATACCTATGCTTGTACGAATACCAACACCTCTTAATGCGAGAACAAGAGATATAATATCTTCCTCTGTTCCCGAGCCAGTTCATAGTCCATCGTAATTTCTATGCCACACAGCCTGTATATTTCATCACTGTTGACACTTCCATTTGCCATTTCAGAGTCATGTCTTCTTATGCCAAGGTAGTTGCCATATACATTGCGAGTTGCTCAAATATCTCACTAAGTTTTGTTTGACACACATCCTCAGCCTTGTATACATGTGTGAAACCAACTGCCTCTCTTCTTTCTTTCCTGCAAATTTAGATCATTACATTCAAATACATTTCCAAATCCTCCACTCTCTCTATTAGTGATGGAGTCCTGTAAGGCTCCATTCTTGTCCCAAAGCTGTAAATTATCCCAATAGTAGTGGTCCTAACGCCCAATCAACAAGTCACCCTGTAATAGCATGCCATCAGCACTCAATATACCTTAGGGACATCTAATGAACACTACATGTTACTTAGATTGAGTTCAATGTTATCAATGAGGTGAGCATCTAAACCAGGATGAAGAATAACTTACCTATAGCTCAACTGTATACAGCCCAGTGGATTTGCCCCCTATCAACTCCTTTGGTATTTACATCGACCTATTTTACTACTTCAAAGAACACTTTAATGCAAGATCATATAATATAAGATGATCAGCTTATGATGAAAGATTGAACACAAATTCATATCCACATGCAAACTCTGATGTTGTCACCCATCAACAGTGGCAGCACCCCAGCTTGAAGACCTCCCACACTCCACAATACCCCTCCAAAAATCTCTTTCCACGTAGCTGGGTGTCCGCAGTGGGGCCAGCTCTAAGCTTAACGACATCACCATTCCATTCAAGGAACTTGACTGGCTCACTGACCTGGCACCATTCAGTTTTGAGGCACATTGCATCCTTTAGTAGCTGCATTCACACCAAAAATCTGAAAAAACAAGTCTTTTCTGGCTGTATCCTCACCACCGGACGAAACAATTGATGATACTAGAGATATGTACAACATTGAAATTTAGGACATGGTTTTTCATTCAAACTAACTTGAATGGTCTTCCCGTTCATTTGATATTGACCGCTTCACTCCTGACTTTTACGAAGTAACTGAATACCTTCCTCTTCAACCACGAAGTAACTGAATACCTTCCTCTTCACCCACGTCTCTTCCTCCTAAAATCTCCATCCCCCACCCTCATAGACCTACCTAAATATATGGACTAAAGCTTTGCCTGAACTACAGATCTCCCAAATTTTCTATGAAATGTCAAGCTTACACTGTTGATACTCTGAATGCAATCATGTCATATATCTTCCATTATGTATACGAATTCCAGGCTATCAATGTATCATCCACGTATCTCATTATCACTCTCAGACCTATGTAAAGTGTTATGTTGCTCTCCAGGTCTAGGAGAATAATACAGACATGTAAATGAAATAAAATCATATTGCCATGCTAATTAATACAGTACCCAAATAAAGGACACAATGCTGTGCTAGGTTAAATCTTGTAGTAAATATTCACTTTGATAGTGTGTTTACTACTACCAGTAACACAGGCATAAATTTGATACATTTTCCTAATGCCCTAATGTGGATATACACAACCATGCGCACACATACACAGGAACCAACATAGACACAAATCGCAGCAACACACACCCATGCAAGCACTACCCACCACAACAGACACACAAAAGCATACATAACCACATACACACACATACATGCAGAAGCTCACACAGAAGAAGGCTCCCCAATACAAACACTCATCAATATACCTGCTTAAATACCCAGAGGTGCATACTTCCACACAGGCGTATATAGGAACCACACTTGGACAAAAAATGTCAAGGCACAAGCACACACACACCAAGCAGCAAACAAATGCATACACAGACACCGACAAACCTAAACAGACATTTAGACTGACATACCCAGGAAAATGCTGTGACAAACAGACATCTATACACCACATACACACAGATTCTCACAAAAGCATACAAGACAACCCTCAGTGGCAACAAGAAATATATACATACAAGCACAGTAACATAGCCATGCACCTAGCAACACAGGCACATTGAGTTAGAGACATCCACTCAGACACGCATACACTTATACGCACTCAAACATGCATAAATGCAGGCATACACCTAGGCAGGTACCCACTTCGAAAGATGTTGGGGCAGCAAGCAGGCACAAACCAACAGTTTCAGGAGTCTGGCTGGGCTTAAGGGTCATGGGCAAAAGGTATCAATTTCTATATAATCAGTCTGCACTGTTAAGTGACTTGCATAGGGAAGACATCGTTGTGCTCTTAGTCAGGGCATGTCAGAGCCTCACTCATCCGAGCACAAGACAAGCTATGCCACTGACTTGGCTGCAGTCCTCAAAGCTGGCGGCACACTTTGCGTAGATGTCACTCAGAGCCAGATGTTCAAAATGCAGCACATTAGCAGATAGCTGCACAATAATTGTATTAGCTACAGGGTGAGAGCTGATCAACCAACTGGATTCTCCTCTGGGCCCCTCGTCCCAAGGCCCTGCACACAGGACAGAAGTACTGTCCCAGTCCACTTTCATGGTGCTCAAGAGAGACCTCAAACTCTCCTATCAATCCTGATCTCCACAGCCCACAGTATTATGAACTGAGAGTGTCATTCGCCCTCAGTGTATCTCCATCCCAGACAGCAGCCAGCCAAGTGTCTACCCCATCTTGTCCACCAGGTATTTCCTGGTTTTCCATCCCGTGATGCGGCGTAGCCTGTTATGGTCCTGTATTGGTTACTGATGACTGAATGAGTGCACTCCTCAATCCTTTAAAACCTGAGACCTTTCTCAAGAACTTAAGGTCTGAAGCCCTTGCCTTGCCTCCCTACTCCTACCAGTATTAATAAGCTGCTTTTTCTGCACCGCAAATGAGTGTGTGTTTTGTTTTTATGAAGGCCTCTTGGAAGAAAAGATCACGCACTAGGCTGGCTTTTGTTCATATTGAATGTTTGAGTGCTTCGGCTGCATATGTTCATTAGCCATGGCTGGAAAAGCACTGAGAGACATGAGGATAACTACAATGAAAGAACATTGGGAACCACAATTGAACACTTGGATAGTCAATGCTGACGTGAACACAGACATTTGTTGAAGAGTTAAGGCTCTAAGCGGTATGTGACGATATTTGTTCTGACTGTGTCTGTAATGATTCTTTTGGTTATGATTTAAAGACGCATATTTCCCCATTTCTCCATGGTGCGGTAAGAGTTCTTGTTAAGTGTGAGTGTTGAAGAAAAAGTGATATGGAATCAGCTGACTCCATTAATCGTGCAATGTCTGATGCTTCGAGAAATGTAAGCTCTAAATCCTTTTTCTTTTGTTCCACCCTGCCAAGTAAGTAGAGATAGAGCGTATGTTTAATACAGATATTGTAGCTCGCAGTCAATGCCATAAGCCTAGAGCAAGCCTTTTTCAACTGCTACATTTCTCGTTTCTTTAACGTGTATAAGTTTGTAAAATATATTTACGTGCAAAGGCAGACAGTTTTAATTGTAAAGGTATGGATAATACAGTCGCACTTAATTTTCATTTGTTTATTACAAAGATACTCTTTTTTTATGTAGATAATACTGATGCTTTCACTGAGGAAATATGTTGTGAAGATTGGTTTGTGAGTTTAATAAAACCTATTACCTACTGGAAAAATATATTAGGCCTTCTGCACAAAGATTTTTTGGTTTGCTATGTGACCCACGATGGGGATTTTGTATAATCTACAAAAAAAAACTAAATTCCTTGCCAAATGCATGACTGCCTCTTAATTTTCTAATATATGATATGAGCAGCAAAACTGGGTAGTTTTTGCATGAAAGAGCACAGGCCAGAAAAAGATAACCCATTATCCTGTGGAATAGTTGAACTGGATCGGAATTCACATAAGGATCTAGCCTTTATTGCTTCATTTCAAGAACACAATTGGCACGGGGGCCTCCAGTCTCCAAACTGCTGTTGATAAATTAACAAATGTACCATCTGCTTTGACATGCAAGGTTCTTAATTAAAGTTTATATAGTTAGTACTGGCTGTTGTTTCTTTATATCTTAGCTTAAACGGATATTATTCCTAAAGCAAATTTAAATAATACTTTCCGTTCATTTAAAGGGTGTATTTTTATTAATAAATTTGCCTCATGTAGTAAATACATCACTGTTATTCACTAGACAGCACTTGTCTTTAGAGTTTAATGCCAGATGACATCTTCATTGTCTAGTTGTGCTTATTAGAACACTACGGGGCATATTAGCAAGACCCACGTTAAAATTATCGCCGTTTTAGCGGCAGGAAACTGCCGCTAAAACGGTGATAATGGGCTTGCTAATATGTGTTATAGAATTCCAATAGAAGCCCAGGTTAGATGTGCAGGACATCTAACCTGGGCTTCTATTGAATTCCATAACGCATATTAGCAAGCCTATTATCGCCGTTTTAGCGGCAGTTTCCTGCCGCTAAAACGGCGATAATTTTAACGTGGGTCTTGCTAATATGCCCCTACATTTTACAGAAAATCTGTTCCAACCAGTTAGAAAACACCCTTGAATAAGAACAGAGCTGAAAACATAGGATAAGGTTAACATTTTTATTTGTATCATTTGACCTATATTTAGTACAAAAGGTAACTGACCTTTTGCTAAATGAAAGAATGCAGTATTTATTCTGTAAATCATCACGCCTTCAGATAAGAACCTACAAGCTTCTACTGGAGAATTTGCATTTATGGTTCAAAAGAAAAGCACAGATTCCAGATGAACCGAGAAATAACCTACAACTTGTATTGTAAACGCAGGCCAGGGTTCCTCTGTGCACATACACACCACAGTGTCTTAGGTATCTGTGGGATCATGGGAGGATATGGAGATGACGTCACTGATTTCCCACTACTTGCAAAGGCCATCAAATCATCTTCTTCTGAAGCATCAGTAATCGAAGAGAATGGGTGCATTGACCCAGAGATAAATTATATAAGACATTGTTCTATATATAGGTCAAGGTGGCAGGCCGCTGCACACAACATTTGAGCAAGGAAGAAGTCTCATCTTATGGTTTGTCTTGACCACAGGAGGGGAAAGACAAATGCTGAGGATGTGCATCTGCCCTCTTCAAGTAAGCATGCATTGTGTAACGGAGCGCAGCCTGTAGTTTAAGCAGAAACATTTGCCACAGAAACTTGTGCACATTAGGTAATATACAAATTGGTTTCCACATTGTTTTTGTTTGGGTAGTTGATAGACTGCATTTAATACAATGCTAACCTTAACCAAGATTTTTTTTCAGAAAAATGCGTGCGCCAAGACACACATGCATATAGCTGCCAAATGAATAACTTTCACTGTGTACTTTATTGTTCTGTAGAAAATAAACTGTACAGTATGTGTCAAGCTTCAAGATCCTCAGGAACAGTACCCTCCTGAGAGGCAGCTCCTGCTCTGTGTATATTTGTACCAGAGTACTCCATCATCCATGAATTTGCCAAACCCAGCAGCGAAACAACAGATGTTGCTCCCTCCCAAGACTTCTGCAACAGACTAAGCACCTTTTTTCAACTCAAGATGAAGACGCTCTACGACAACTTCGACAACCAGGACCTCTGCATCGCTCCTGCACCCGTCCCCAGCGACGCCACCCAACAGACCCTACTCACTTGGACCCCGCTCATGACAGAAGACACCTTAAAGACCATTTTATTTATTTATTTATTTATTTTTTGGCGAATGAAGGATATATTCATTTGCAGAGTTTTATATAGCGCTGGCTAGACACGGAGGTATCAGAGCGCTTTACTTGAGGATCAGCGAGTTACAAGTTACAAAATTACAACAGTTACAGGAGCCAAGTATAACATAGGGAAAACAAACAGTGTTACACAATAACATGAGTTTCTAGCGCATAGCATAACCAAGACACATGTCCAGTAAGGCAAAGAAGGGAGAGGGGGGAAGGTACAAAGGGGTAGGGAATGCAGATCGGGTCGGGCAGACCGGCAAGGGGGAAAGTACTTCAGGGGATGGATTCCTTGGAGGGCGGGGGAGGAAAGGAGACACAGCGGAGAGACAAGGGAAACCATGTCCATGTCCGGCTGGGTAGGTGATGGCCGAGGGGGTGAACCAGAGCCTAATCTCCTCTATAGCTGATAAAACAGCTCCACCGGGCAGTGGCCATGCTTGTTCTGGCTCCGAGGTCAGTAAAATTCACGGTCCATCAGAAGATCATGAACCAGAATCGCGGTAATTGGAGAGTTGAAGGGCCGCCGTCCATATAACCTCAGGTGAGTTCAAAGGTTCAAGGAGGGGGTAGAACTCCAGGGATTAGAGCCGGGAAGGTAATCCCTAGCCAGGGAGCTCCCGGCCGGAGCTCCTTACATGTTGGCCATCTTGACCAAGGGAGCCTGCAGGTGCCAGGATGGTCTACTGCGAAAAGATCAAAAACGCCCGAGCTCCTGGGCGTGACTGTGCGCCGGGACCCGACCTCGGGGCACAGTGATGGACCCCCAGCACCGAACAGAAGCAACCCGCCCGGTTCGATGCTCAGCCATGAGGCCGCCTTCAAAGCCCGAGTCTGCCTGACCTCCGCCATTTTAGGGTCAGGCAAAGATTGCGTTATTCCTAAGGGGCGCACTCTGAGCTGCCAAAGATCGCCACCCCCGCGGTTGCCTCCCACAGAGAGTTCTCCTTTCTTGTTGCGGTGTTCTGGGCACTCTTAGGAGTTCTGCTGCAAGAAGGTCCCAGCCAGCACTAGGACGGCCGCCATTCTGAGGTCAGGCATCGCCATGCCAGGCACCCCGGTAGGAATATCTAATATAGGACATGAAAGAGGGGGGGTCTCTGCCAGCTCTACACTCCTCTAGTGATCTCCCAGGAGGGCGGCCGTCACTTTCATCCCATCAGCGATAATCACAGCGTATGTGAAGAGCGGGGGACTGGCACAACGGTGATCGTGGCACACGTACTCACTGCGGACCTCAAGATGGCAGCTCCGTAACTGTAGTCTCCGAAATCGCGGGCATCACAGGCACCCCAGCGCGGGCGTCCCGGACCATGAAGAGCAACCACTCTGGAGCAACCTCAGACCCCTGCACCCCCACATCTTCCTCTGAGCCTCCACGGCCATCGCACCCGAACTACCCTGGATGATCAACTGCTCCCTCGAGACCACCACATTCCCCGACGACTGGAAACACGCCAAAGTCAACCCCATCCAGAAGAAACCCTGCGCAGACCCGACGGACCTTAAGAATTTCAGGCCCATCTCACTGCTTCCATTCGCAGCCAAGGTAATCGAAAGGGCCATCAACACCCAGCTAGCGAATTTCATCGAAGCCAACAACATCCTGGACATCTCCCAATCCGGATTCCGCAGCAACCAAAGCACCGAGACCGCCCTTCTCGTCGCCACCGAGGACATCCACGCCCTCCTCGACCAGGGCCAAACGGAAGCCCTCATCCTCCTGGACCTCTTAGTTGCCTTCAATCTCCTACCGCACGCTAGCCACCAGACTCCACGACGCCGGCATGCTAGGAAAGGCCCTTGATCACGATCACTTCTCACAGGCAGAATCCAGCGAGTCAGACTCCCGCCCTACCTCTCAGAACCAACAAAGACCAGATGTGGAGTACCCCAGGACTCCTCCCTCAGCCCCACATTCTTCAACATCTACATGGCCCCCCTTGCTACCATCATCAGAAACCACGGGCTCAACATTGTCTCCAATGCAGACGACACCCAGCTCATCCTCTCCCACACCAAGGAACCCAACATCACCAGCACAACTTCCAAGAAGGGATGTTAGCCGTCACCACCTGGATGAAAGACAGCTGCCTGAAACTCAACTCAGAGAAAACAGAAGTCCTCATCCTTGGCTCCAACCCCTCTGCATGGTACGACTCTTGGTGGCCCCTGCTCTCAGAAACCCCCCCCCCCACCCCGACAGCCCATGCACGAAACCTCAGAATCATACTGGACTCACTATGAACAGCCAAATCAACGCCGTATCCTCGGTCTGCTTCAACACCTTCCGCAAACTCTGCAAAACCTTCAGATGGATCCCCTCAGAATGCAGGAAAACTGTCACACATGCCCTCATCACTGGCAGACTGGACTACGGCAATGCCCTCTACCCCGGAATCCACAAAAAACTCCTTTGCAAGCTCCAGACCGTCCAGAACGCCACAGCCAGACTGATCCTAGATATCCCCCACCACAACCACATCACCCAACACCTCTGCGAACTCCACTGGCTCCCCATCGAAAGAAGAATAACCCTCAAGCTCCTCACGCATGCATACAAGGCCCTCCACAACTTCAGACCAGCATACCTAAACAACTATCTCTCCTTCCACGCACCCAAGAGAAACCTCCGATCAGCCGACCTCTCTCTGGCCACCATGCCACGCATCTAGAGGACCAGAATGGGTGGAAAGTCCTTATCCTTCCTCGTAGTGAAGACCTGGAACAACCTCTCCCCCCACCTCCGGCAAAGCCCTACACTGCTCCAATTCAGGAGGGACCTCAAGACCTGGCTCTTCAAATGTCCCCAGCACCCTATGGAGCAGCCCCTCCCCAGCGCCTTAAGACCCTCATGGGTGAGTAGCTGCACCATGCAAGCCCACTGATTGATTGATTGAATGAGTAGAAGAGAGGCCAAATGGGTTGAAGGGATTTTAGGAAGGGCATTCAAGGGAGGGAGACCTGTGGAGGCAAATATGGGTTCGAACAAATGAGTAACAAAAGATTACACATCAATATGATCTGACCCAAATTGTGTCCTTGAGTATTCCAAATGACAAAATATAACTCAGCATAGATAATGCCAGCCGGGCAGTCATTTAAAGAAATAAGGAAAAGTTAAAGCAACTCGCTTAAACACACACTCACACACACCAAAAGGCAATTATATAACTGTTGTGTCAAGGTAAATTAAACATTGCCCCCAGAATCACAAGTCAGAATGTATTAATAGGAGCAAATATGGTTGTTTAACTTGCACTGAACAAAAACAACAATTATGAGGGCTTGAACAGCATAAGAGAAGTAATAGTTTCAAAGAAGTAATGAATGTCCCTCCACAAGAGCGTGCAGCAACCAATAGTTAACAGAAAGTTAAACATAAGTCATAAATATTCAAAAGCATCAACTTAGTGAGGAAACCCCTCTCAAAACTTATCTTGATGATTTCCAAAAGACCGGTAGGCACAAACGATCGGGAAAGTGTTGCCGGGATGAATGCAAGAGCACCGGTAAGCAAATGAGGGAACACGAAAGAGAGAGTGAGTACCAATGTCCATCGATAGTAAAGGTCCGCACAGCAAGAAGTCCGCCCCGACACAACCCGCCAGGCTCCAGCCCATGATACAACCAACTGCAACTAGGCAACGAACTGTCAAAAATTGAATTCTCCAGCGAATATACGATCCGGGCCACAGGAGCAAGTTCACCAGGCTGCCAAAGGGTGAGATAGACTCAATAGCAGGCGCTCTGTTGCGTTTCCTGGAAGCTGAAATACCCGATCACGATGTAGAACGCCCTCAAAGCTTAGTGATTGCAGCGGCCATCTTGGAGTTGTGTGAAGATGCACAGCCCCACTATTCTCTTCCTTGCATAACATGAGCTTTTCAACCTAATTGCATCACCTGAATACCTTTAGTAGTCATGGGATGGGCGCTAGTACTGCCGATCATGACAGTATCCCCCGTCTAAGGCAAGACCGCGTCGGGTTTTTACACTTAGATGCTAAAAAGCGACAAATAAAACGAGTTGCCTTAATAGTATGAGCCAGTTCCCCAGAATCATTTTCAGGACCATATCCTGCCCATAAGACAAGATATATATGTCCATTTCTTATCTCATTCCTTTGATAGCCTTCACCTGACACTCAGTAGTACCTTTGATGAATATCAGAGGAGGACTTGGTCTTGCTTTGTCACTAGCGGGCTTAAGCAGGGAAGTATGAAAAACCGGGTGAATTCTCATAGCCCCAGCTAACTGCAAACGATAAGTAACTGTGTTGACTTGTTTATTAACCTTAAAAGGTCCTACAAATTTTGGTTCACTCTCTCTGTTTGTCCGTCACTCTGGGGATGAAAACTAGTGGACAGACAGGATTGAATACCCAAGCCCTTACACTACACCTTCCACAACTGGGAAGTAAATTGAGTACCACGGTCTGAGGTAATTGTTCTTGGAAGACCATGTAATCGGACAATGTGTTCCAACATCAATTGTGCCAAACATGGGGCTGTGGGTATTCCAATGCAAGCAATGAAGTGCGCCATCTTAGACAGCCGTCCACCACTACCAGAATGGTGGCGTACCTTTTATAAGCTGGTGGCCACACAAGAAAATCTACTTATATATCTTCCCACATTCTCTCTGGGGGTTTTAGGGACAACAATAACCCCTTCAGCTTGGAACGATCAGCTTTGGACTGTGCACAAATATCAAAGTCAGCTACTTACTTTTTAAGATTTTTTCTTAGCTCAGGCCACCAAACGTTTCTTTGACATATTTCATATGTCTTGGTAACACCGGGATGTCCTAACATAGGCATATCATAACATCATTGAACACCCTGGTTCTTAAGGGTTGTGTAGGAACAAATAATCTGGATCCTTGAATGGGTAACCCTTCCGTAATCTGTCTTGTAGGATCTTCTTCTGCCCATTTAGTTAACTCTACTACAGCAAGAGACTGTTTTATATCTTCTATAAATGTCTGTACAGGGACTGCTCCTACAATATGCTCGGGTGCTATAATAGGAAGTGATGGCTTCATAACCTGTGAAGTCTCTTTTTCCTGATACCTTGATAATGTATCTGCTTTTCTGATCTCTACCTCTGCTCTGAAAGTCACGACAAAATCATATTCGGAAAAGAATAATGACCAACGTAACTGGCGAGGTGTTGCTTTGGCTGATTTTAGAAACTGTGAAATTCTATGATCTGTATAAACTGTGACATGGTGTTGTGCTCCAAATAAATAGTGCCTTCATTTCACAAATGCCATTTTAATCGCTAATAGCTCCTTCTTGGCAATGGTATAATTGATCTAATCTGGACTCAAAGTCTTGGATAAATATGCCACTGGGTGCAACTGGATGGTGTTAGTGTCTCGCTGTGACAGGATTGCTCCCATGGCTTCATTAGAAGCATCTGCTTCCACTATGAATGGTTTTGTCACATTAGGATGTGCCAGGACATGAGCAGTCGAAAAGGCTGTTTTCACCTGTAGAAAGGCTTCCTGGCAGTTTGGGGGAGCACTTAAAAGGAGTGTTTTTGCTCAATAATTTGGAAATAGGGTTAACTAGCCCCGAAAAATGTGGAATAAAGTGCCTATAAAAGTTGCAAATCCCAAAAACCTTTGGATATCCTTAACATTCTGAGGAACAGGCCATTTGGTAACAGTTCACACCTTTCTATCAGACATGTGCAGCCCTGGAGGTGTTAAAATGAACCCTAAAACTCCACTTTGATAACATGTAAAAACAGAATATCCCCAGCACACGCATTTATCAAAAAACAATTATTAAATGACAGTAGTTATCTTCATTGAGTTCTTTATTCTTCTTTTGTTCAGTTGTACATTTCTTTTGCTTTGGTCATACAGTTCTTAAGCCTTCGCCAACACGTGTTTCGTCGCATAAAAAGGAAAGTTGTCCTGTGACTTCCTCAGGGCTAAGAAAGGTGTAAAACATAATGCCGGGCACTCATCAATGTAAAAAAAAAAGAAAAAATTGCTTCAGACAAAAACGTTTCTGGGGTCTCAAAAAACACACACATTACCATAGTACTCCCTGCAAAGAAGGTAACTACTTAGCACATCGATCAGTCTGGCACTGGCTGCAAGCCTCTTGCCTTTGAGAAAGAAAGAAAGCAGTCAAGAAAGAAAGAAGGCAAGAGAAAGAAATAAGAAAAGAAAAGGAAAGAGGGTAAAAGAGAGAAGGAAAAAAGAAAGCGAAGGAAAGAAAGAAGGAGAGAAGGAAAGAAAGAGAGTTGGAAGGAGAATGATAAGGAAAGGAAGAGAGAAGGAAAGAAAGAGAGAAGGTAAGAGAAGGAAAGAAGGCAAAAAGAAAGAAACGGAAAGAAAGAACAAAAGCAAAGGAAAATAGAAGGAAAGGAAGAAAGAAAAAGAAAGAAAGGAAGGAAGAAAGAAAGAAAAATACATTAAAAAGGAAAGAGAGAAAGAAGGAAAGAGAAAGAAGAAAAAATTAAAGGCAAGAATGAGAGAAGGAAAGATGGAAGGAAAGAATGAAGGGCAAAAAGAATGAATAAAAGAAAGAACGACGGAAGGAGAGAGAGAATGAAAGAAAAAATTAAAAAGAGGATAACTTAATACAGAACAGTTTTAAATGGACACAATCTGGTATGATGTGAAATAGCAAGAGTCAGAAAAGCCATGCACTCCAAAAGGAATTTACAACAGCATTGGCAGGATATGGAACCTTATAAAGATGGAATGTGCCTTGTGCATCAGGCTCTAAACACAAAGGCAAGACAAAAGTAATAATTATAAAGTAAAAACAAAAGCACTGGCACTGAAGGGAACAAGCTTCTTTGTGGATGTGCTCCTAGTGAGAGAGCAAAATGCAGTCACTCATAGTGAAGTTAGCCAGTGGCTTAAGTAGCCTGACCCACTGCCCCATGCTGTACGCTGTAGTGGGCAGAAGGAGAATGTGAATGACACAAAACAGGCCAATGGAAGAAGAGAGGTAGCTGAAAGCCCCTATATGTAAGTATATTATACATATTTTAGTAAAATCAAAAGGTCTTGGCTAACTCCAGACCTAAAAAATGATAGCAATTCAAGTGGTTCAAAACAAGCTAAAAACTAAAGTGGTCAGTTATGATGCGTTATTACCTCTCGAACTATGTATGGGTGCATAGTATATGTTTAAGTAACCTAATGAATTAAAAGAATTCATACACACAAAAAACAGCCTTTATTAAGTTGGCAAATTTTAACTTTTTATGAAGATGAATTTCTGAAATTCACTTCAACTGGAGATTTACAGATTTATTTAAGAAAATGTGTAGGTTTATCTGAACGGGCCGTACAAGCACAACTGTATGGCTAAATCAAAAACATGTGGAACTAGTATTTCTGTAACAGACACTGGTGTCCAGTTAAGAAGGGGGCTTTGGGGGGCAGCTGAACGTAGGGAGGTCTGCCCCTCGGGTTTTTTGGGGAATGGGAGCGACTCAGGCGCCGGCCCTGACCCCCTGTGGGCTAGTTAGGCTATTTTATAGCCCAAAGGATATTTAGCCCCAATTTTTGGTTCGACCAGCCACCATTTTGTGTTATCCATGTTATCCACGGTGGCTGGTAATAGGCATAGCAGAGCTTTTTTCCTCCTTGCTGAGGTGGGGAGCTCGAGCCTCACATGGAGCAGCAGCTTTTCAGGGAGGCACGGGGGAGGTGAGTGCTTTTGGCCGCTCCAGGCAGCAGGGAGCGGCAGTGGCGGAGGCCGGACCTGCGCCGGCGCGGCCTTCTGTGGAAGGGGGTCCAAGAAGGGGAGGATGGGAGGCGCGAACTGCACACGTTTTGGGCCGGCTGGCCTGGGCGTACGGCTGTTGTGGGGTGCGGCCGAACCTGAGAGGGTGGAGCGGGAATGAGCAGCCCCGGTGCGCGCATCATGCGTCTACGGGGCCGCAGGACCCAGACAAAGTAGGAAGCGGGCGGCAACTGTTTCTAATGCCCTGATGGAGAGGAGGGGCTCCACAGCACTTGCCACCTATGGGGACCCCGGGGGCAGAGCACACCTGTCAGGAGAGAGCTGTAGGGTGGGGCCGAGGGGAAGGCAGTGTTTACGGGCCACAAGTGGGTCCCGGGCAAGGGGAGGCCCCCAGGTTATGGAGTGAATAGCAAGGTCATGGAGCTGAGTTGGGAGGAGGGAGGGGATGACGAGGGAGAGCCCATCAAAGACTGGGCTGGTTTGGAAAATTTTGATGACAGGGGAGCATAGGCAGCAAGGGGTGGGTGGGGGGATTAGCGTCCTGCCTTGTTGCCTACAGGAGTAGTGGGGGGCTCTGGGAGGGGAGATTTCAGGCGAGGCGTGCCCCCGGGAGGGGGGCTCCAAGGCGGGAGGGGGTAGGGTCGGTCCCAGCTTCCGCCCCTTTGGCGGCGAGGTTGGACAGGAGCAAGGAAAAGGTGGTCCCTGTGGAGGAGGGTTTGGGGAGAGAGGACATCGGGATGAGGATTTTGGCAGCTGCATAGGTCCCCCAATCAGGGGTTGGTCCCTGGGGGGGCAAGACAGGGGTATAAAGGGGGGTTTTCCAGGCTGGGGGTCCCGAAGGGGTTGATTCTGGGGAGCTAGATGGGGTAAGGGGTAGGTTTCAGGGCACCAGCACACCAGTCCAGTTTTATTTATGACAGGGATGGGGCACGGGAGCAGACTCGGCAGAGCTGCAGACGGCTCACTCACACCGAGGTGAAGAGAGGACTGGGCCCTGTCCGGTCTGCCCGGAAACTGCGAGGGATCCCGACGCAGCCAACACAAGAAGGCCTGGTGCGACCTCGTTGGCCCCAGCAGCCAGTAGGTCACGCATGACCTCTGGTGCGTGAGAAACGGAGAAGGCACGTGGGGCAGCTGCGAACCGGCTGGGTCGCTTCGGCCCCCCCGGACGCTGGGCGTAGTAGCGCCATGGTGAAGTTCACAGAGTACAAGGCACCGGTGCTGCAGTGCAAGAATGGGGAGTGTGTGGAAGATCCGCTGTGTGGGGTTCCACCGGGTTATGAGGTGGACAGCTTGGAAGACGGGGAGCTCCGGGAGGAGGAGCCAGAAAATGGAAGGGGCGGGGCCATTTAATGAAGTGTGTAGTGTTTTACAGGTGCATAAAGGGGAAGCAGGACAACAAGTCGGGCCAGAATGGCAAGGCAGATGGCAACAGCACGGGCCCCGACCTTGGCGCCATGGTGTTACCGCTCAGGAGCATCAGGACAGCTGTGGCGGGCCTGACAAGAGGAGAACAGGGGGGCCAAATGGTGGGCTCCAGAATAGACACCAGTTCTAACACCAGGTAATAAGCGCAGCTGCATAGTCAAGGTGGCAGCAATGGCGTCAATGGGTATCGATGAGAGGGAGTGGCACGATGGGGTTGGCGATGCGGCTGCGTTGGGATGGGCAGGTATCCGCATAATAATTGGCAAGGATGAGCCGGGCACAGTTGAGGAAAGAGCCTCGGCGCCAGAGAGCAAGATGGGGTTAAGGTACAAGGGAAGGAGTGCTGAGCTCAAGTCCACGGAACTACACTATGGGGAGGGTTCGAAGCTGTTGGGTGCACTTCATAGGTTGGCCATTAAAGAGAAAAGCAGGAAGGGGTTAAGGGTGATCCCGTTGGTGAGGGCGGGAGCTTTAATTCTGGAGGGTACACCAGGGAATTTCGTGGGGAGGCATGAAGGTTTACAGGCCCCGGATGCACCCCCCCTTACCAATTCTTATGGCAGATGCCACCAGCTTAGTCTTTTAACCGGGTAGCGGCAACAGCAGCAGGAGATTGCAGGGACACAGCAGCATAATCAGGCGTATGGGC
Source organism: Calotriton arnoldi (assembly GCA_963921515.1). Classification (NCBI taxonomy): domain Eukaryota; kingdom Metazoa; phylum Chordata; class Amphibia; order Caudata; family Salamandridae; genus Calotriton; species Calotriton arnoldi. The sequence goes on from CAWUFW010005636.1 coordinate 271,554, forward strand.
TAGAGGGGGGAAGGGGATAGGGTTGGGGATCTGGAGCAAAAGTTCATGCCCTTAGTAACCTTGACCACTAAAGAATTTGGAGTGTGGATGTATTATAACAAAGACAACGTTAACGACTGATGGAAGGGTTGCACAGGGTTTTCGGCCAGGGTACAGAGGTGCGAGTGTAAAGAGATGGGCGGAGGATATCAAAGCAATTAGTGCAGTAGACCATGTGGTTACGAGAAAATGATCAAGGATAGGCCTGGGATTCCCATGAAAAGAAAAGGGCTGCACAGGTTTCCGCTCCAAAGGTCTTTGGCTGGGGGTAGGTTAAATAACAGCGTTGTACCGGAGGAAGAGGCCTTCTTCGGTTATTCTTCAGTATAAGTGTCACAGAGGACAGGGCATTTTGGAGGTGACACTAACTTTGGGAATTTTTTGTTGGGGGGCAGCCAGTTGGATAGTTTAGGGCCCTCATGGGGGGATTTAGGGTGTCCTTTTGGCATCAGAGCAGATAGCCAGTTTTCACGGAATGCCAGAGGAGGCTGGATAGTTAGAGCATGTATGGAGGATTTGGGGTAGCTTTGGCATCTGAGCAGATAGTCGGACCCGTTAAGGGGGCTGTCATTCCAGGACATTGAGATATATGTTGTTCCCACTGAGGCCTGGCTACCGTAGAGATAAAGGAAACACGAATGGGGATCATGGGTGATTTGGTGTACCTGGGGCACCAGAACAGACAACTGGACCCAGGTCGGGGGCTGTCAACCCAGGGCAGTGTGAAGGATCCTGTGGCCATGGCAGCCTGGTTACAAATGGTGATAGAGCAAACACGAATAGTTCTGAGGGCTGCCAGAGGATGCGGGGCATTTTTGAGGAGCACTGGGTTGACCTTGGGGTCCCGTCACGTCACGTACGCCGATGGCACACAACTTGTTGTGGCCTTAAATCGTACAGAAAACTCATCCTCAAGTTTAGGCCCCTGTCTAGAGAAGGTTGCACAATGGATGGAGCTCTCCTGTTTAAAATTGAACGGAGACAAGACCGAGCTCATGCTCCTAGGCAACTCTCCTATTTCTAGCATAGGGCCACTATGGCCAAAATGCTTTGGCCCCGCCCCACCGGAAAAAAATCAGATTAAAAGTCTGGGTATGTGGCTGGACCGCTCACTGACTTTTGGACACCAAACAGCCAAACTGTCAGCTACATGCTATGGCATCATGAGGATGCTTCGTAGAGTGCTCCTCATCCTTCCGTTCCTGGCAAGAAGGATAATGATCAAGGCCCTCATTCTTTCACGAATGGATTATGGAAATGCACTTTAACTGGGAGCCCCTAAGGCCATGATAAACAGACTTCAGATTACCCAGAATTGTGCAGCTCGTTTGCTTCTGGGTCTCTCCCATAGGCAATCAGCCAAACCCGCACTGAAGACTTTGCATTGGCTGCCAATATCAGAAAGGATCAAATTCAAGGCGATTTGTATTGCCCATAAGTCCTTTCAGGGAACGGGACCGGTAATCAATGAGCCCCTGATCACCCGATACCAGCCAAACAGAAGCCTTCGTTCATCGAACATGCTGCTAGCAACAGTTCCAAAAATAAAGAGGGCAAGAAGCGGTGGCCGCTCCTTCGCTTATAATGTGGCTAAATTATGGAACACCCTCCCCCTTGACATTCGACAGGAAACCAATCATCTGTCTTTCAGGAAACAACTTAAAACCTGGCTATTTTAACTTACCTACCACTTGGCAGAGCTGGCTCCTAGGTCCACGTCCATAGATAGCGCTGGGATGCCTTAGGGTAGCTATGCGCTTTATAAATGTTTATTTCTTTCTTCTTTCTTCTTCTTTCTTCCTGGGGCAACATAAGTGACATTTGGCCTAGAACGGCACTGGCCCCCTTGAGCATCGACATCGATCCTGTGGCCATGGAGGCACAGTTCACTGATGGGGATTAGAGCGGACAAGCCCATGACGCGGACTGCCAGAAGATGCTGGACAGTTCTGGGAGGTCAGGGACGAACATGGGGTTCAGTTGACAGCATAGAAGACAGCTTGAAAAAGCACGCACGGTCATTCCTGGGGATGGACATGGATTCTGTGACCGTGGAGGTTCTGGTTACCGATGGGGATTAGAGCTGACAACCCGGTTCCGCGGACTGCCAGAGGAGGTTGGACAGTTCTGGGAGCTCAAGGGTGAAAAGAGTGTACCTTTGGCAACAAGGAAGGCAGCTGGACTCAGAACGGTGCTGCCACTCAGGGGCAGTGTGATGGTTTCTGTGGCCATGGAGGCCTAGTTTCCGAGGGGATAAGTTTAACAAGCCTGTTTACATGGACTGCCAGACGTGTCTGCCATCAGGGCATCGGGGTGCTGGACAGTTTTGGGCAGCTCGGAGTTGATCTATATGCCCCCTTTGCTAAACGGAAAGACAGTTGTGTCGTGTAGTTCCTATGGTACCCATGCAGGATCTTCGTGTTTGGATAACATAAACCGTGGGCTTGGTGTTAGACTGACTCTGTGCACCCCCACCGCATATGTTAGCCTGATTTGCATTAGCTAGCTCACAGTGCCACTAGAATCTCCTCTTATCGGGGAAAGATTAGTTTCTGGCAACCTTAGACCATGACAACCCTGATCCCTCAGAATCATGGAAACAATGTACTACTTTTCGCTCAGTCACTCGTGCTTCCTTATTCGGTTTGTCTCAGAGAGTTACACAGAATAAACTGTCTGGGCGTTTCAATAAGTATTTATTGAACAGTTGTTATTCTAGTGTAAAATATATGTGCTGCAGTAACCAGCAGACAATAGCAGAGATATATTATCAGCAGTACGATAAAAGTGAATAGATAGAACAGTTCTACCATGTTGCAATAATCATGAATACATACATGAATATAAAAGCATTATAAAAGTGCGCGTACTCCTACGATGCCTAACTAGATGTACCTGAGTGTACCTAGCATATGTGTAGGTCTAAAAGCCTAAGAGCCAAGAATCCTTCTAGGATTTAGTCGAACCCCATACCTGAATAGAGAGAGTGTGGGACCCCATCCTGGTCTCGAGTTGGACACCCCGCAAGGGCTGTGTCAGACCGCTGTCAGCTGGAGCGACTGCATGCAGGAGCCTCAGCATCTCTGGTCAGTGTGTCAGCATGGAAGTCTCGGTTCCCTCTGTCTTACCGGGGTAAGATGTGGTGTATTTATACCCTGAAGACTCTAGTTGCTTCGTATGGTTTGTATTGGGCCTTGTTAGACTTGAGGAAGACGTCAGGGGTGAACTTTGTACATACATATTATGCAGGTGGTGTATTCCTAGAGAGTCATGCATAATTGATGAGTACAGTGTGGGCCTGTGTTTGGGAAAAACCCTGCTGTATTCAAAACCACAGGCGAGATAACGTTCAGCCCACAGAGCTCGTTGTGTACTAGCGAGGACCAATGTAGGTGAAAGATCATGCCTATATAAGGAATCATGACTATAATAGGACATGTACAGTTATGACCATAATAGGGCATATGCGGCTTTGACTATAATAGGGCAAGTACGAATATGACCGTATTAGGCAAATATGAATACGTCCATTTTAGAGCATGTATGAACGGGTCTACATTAGGGACTCTATACGGGACATAACAGTTGGTCCCTGTACGGTGCTGTCATTTCAGGGCGTTGAGTGGGAGGATTTGGCATGTAGGCCCGGTTACTGTTGGGAGAAAAGCTAACAGGGCAGTGTTATGGGGACACCATGTCGGCTGAACACAAGGTTTGGGCAAAGAGGGTCAGCTTTCCGGGACATTATACATTTCACAGGAAAGTTCTATTTAACGTGGATGAAATAGCGGTGGGGCGGGTCCCCATGCTGGTTATACACGAGTTTCTGTCAAAGAGGGGCGAAGTAGTTTGGGGACGGTTAAATTTCACAAGAAAGTTTTAGTTCACATTAATAACATAGCAGTGGGGTAGTTGGAATCAAGTCTATAATGTATGTGCAGGGGCTGAAATTGTTGTGGGCTTGGTGTGAACATTTTGAAAGTTGAGGGCATGTTAAGAGCGCGCCACGCGCTGGGGTGGAGGGGGACATCGCAGATGCTTTCTCTTGTTCACAGTGGGCGGGGTTCTATGGGATGCCCACAGTTTCTAATGTTTAACGGGAGGTCCTGCCTCGTAGGAAGCAGAGGAGACAAAAGGTCACATCGAGGATTGAAGCTGTTGTACAGTTTAGTTTTCAGCTGTTTGAACAGGGACAGTCTAGAGTACTTAGTGTTGGACAGCAGAAATGTACGGCATCCAAGGGTAGGTTGTGGTGGAGATATGCCGTGATGGCAGACACGTGGTGTCAAGGACTTTGGGGGATGGGGTTAGGGAATTTAGGAGTGGGATCCCCACTTTGACGCCGAGGTCTGGGGGCTAGTTTCGGAGGTTATTTGATTTATCTGTGATATGCTCTAGTGTACATGGAAAGGTGCTGTTTTGACCCTCACAAATGGGATGTTTTGGGGGCAAACTTTAGGAGATGAATTATTGGGTGTAAAGGGGTAATCTGGGAGGAAGTCCGCCAGGGGCAGCAGACATACAGATTGGGTTGCGCAAGCGTAGGACAGAGTAGGGTTTTGGCAGTGCGGTGTTGCGTAGGACCAGTTCACATTTTGCCCGGTGGAGTGAGCCACTTCCCTTTGAGAAGACTTGCACAGTGCAGGGGTCTGTTGTTATGTTACAGTGGTGGGACACAAGGGACGGCTTTTCCACTGTTGTCTGCATTTCTGGGAGGCTGCTGACGCACCAGGTATTGAGAAGCATGTCTGTTGTATAGACTGGACCCCGGAGGCAGGCATAGGTGGACAGAGCATGGCGGACATGAGGGGCTTGGGGAGAGGGGCATCAAAATGCGGTTAGCGATATGCACAGGTGAGGGGGAGGTTTGCTAAGTTATTTCTTTTTCTAAAATTTTATTGTTGTTTTTCAGGTTCAGCTCTAAGTTCGGAGGTCACAGGTGTGTCGGTTTGGATAATTGAGTATTCATAGTACAATGGGATGAACAGCAGGCAAAGAGGAGCAGACTCTGGGTCACTTTGGGATTCGCTCCTTATCGCTTTCACATCTGATAGTATAGGAAAGGGGGCCTGGGCTGGAAGCAACTGCTACCCTCTTGGGATAGGTTATTAGTGGGGGTGGGGGCTGGATGTCAGGAAGTTACTATTACCAGAGTGCCAATGATATAGCGGGGGAGAAGGGGTCTGTTGCTCAAAGCAATGTGGGAGGACTTGCAGCGAGTTACGCCAATGGGCAAGCGGCTGGCCAGGTGCTATGAGTTTATTCTCCGCAGGGAGTGGCGTGAAGCTGTAAGGATGGAGGCAATCGGAAAGCAAGGACAGGGTCAGTGGTGACAGGTCGTTTTTGAAGAGTCAATGGGGCTTGCTTTAAAATATGACACAGAGGTATATTTAGGAGGTTGGCGTCTTTCTTTTTCCGCATGGAGTCGTCCCTCTTGCAAAGGCGCTGATGGTGCCTTAGGTTGTTTGGGGGGCAGAAAAAGGGGTGCCACCCCGTTTTCTGGGTGGCGGTTGGCAGTCAAGTTGGCATGTTTTAGCCAAGTTTATTCGTTGTTGACAGAGGCAATCCAGGCTGAAAGGGAACGGGTAGACAAGTTCACAAGGTAGGAGCTTTAAGGTATATTAGGAAGTTAGGTTAGTCACAGGTTAAAAGTCGTAAAGTTAAAGTTGAAAGGTCAAAGCTGAAGGGTAAAGTTCAAAGGCGAAAGGCTAAAAGGTTACAGCAGGGGGTAAAGAATTGCAAGTTTAAAATGCTGCGTGGGGGAACCTTAAGGGTGGGGGTAGTTTAACATAGGTAACATCTTGTATAGTGAGGTTGTAGTTTTGTAAGGCATCAGGCCAAGGGTTTTAACTGTGATGTGCACCTGTTTCAATAAAAGCGGCCTTTTTCACACTCTTCCGGTGTCGGTGGTCTGTGCTGCTCCCCATATTCCCCAAGGGGGCTTTGGGGGGCAGCGAACCTAGGCAGGTCTGCCCCGGGGTGTTTGGGGAATGGGAGCAGCTCAGGCTCCGGCCCGCCCCCCTTTGGGCTAGTTGGGCTATTTTATAGCCCAAAGGATATTTAGCCCCCATTTTGGTTCGACCAGCCACCATTTTGTGTTATCCACGGTGGCTGGTAATAGGCATAGCTGAGCTTTTTTTCCCCTCCCCCTCTCATTTAATTCGCGTTTTGGGGGTTAATTAGTTTTCCCGGGTAGCAAGCGGGTTTGGTTGGCTTTGAGTTGGAACAGGTGTACAGGGTGTCTAAGTGATTGTTTTGGGGTTGTCGCCTTGAAGCAGGTGCAGGGGCGGTTGGCAGTCAAGTTGGCATGTTTCAGCCAAGTTTATTCGTTGTTGACAGAGGCAATCCAGGCTGAAAGGAAACAGGTAGACAAGTTCACAAGGTAGGAGCTTTAAGGTACATTAGGAAGTTGGGTTAGTTACAGGTTAATAGTCGTAAAGGTTAAAGTTGAAAGGTCAAAGGTCAAAGGTTAAAGTTCAAAGGCGAAAGGTTAAAAGGTTACAGTAGGGGGTAATGAATTGCAAGTTTAAAATGTTGCGTGGGGAACCTTAGGGGTGGGGGTAGTTTAACATAGGTAACATCTTGTATAGTGAGTTTGCAGTTTTGTAAGGCATCAGGCCAAGCGTTTTAACTGTGATGTGCACCTGTTTCAATAAAAGCGGCCTTTTTCACACTATTCCGGTGTCGGTGGTCTGTGCTGCTCCCCATATTCCCCAAGACATGCCTGTTTAAGGTGACAGTAAAAGTATGCAAGTCTTTCTCTTCCAAACGCCGTCTTAACATGGCACCTCCTAATAATAGATATTGTTGTGTACGAGATAAATCAGCCCTTAACTATCCCAGGGTATATTCTTGTGTGTGCCTGATTAGAAACTCAGCTGAGCACTTAATAAGTCTCATTTGTAAAAATGTACTTGGGCTTCGATAAACAGGACCTCAACTTCTGCCATGTGACGCAACACTGTAACATTTAAAAAATGCACGGAATTTGAATTTGCAGTTCTCTAATCTTACAAGATGTCTTGGTGTGTGTGTGCATAGGTCAGAGGTGCACCATTACGTTGCCAGACCACGGGAAAAACTAAAATCACAAATTAAACTTGTTACTTGAAGGTAGCAGCCTATAATTGAGCCATAATTGGAGCACAAGAATGAACATCATTATTATGCATTGGGAGTTTTGAATACTGTTTCCAAAAGCATGTTTTTGTGTGGCGATGTGGCGTCTTTTACTACCCTAATTACCACCCTGTCCTCTTTAAACTTTTTTTTTTAAATCAGAGATGAATGTTCATTATTCTCTGCAGTGTTAAAAATAGGTGCAGCTCACTTCATCCTGTGTTTTTTTGCCAAGGGCTCTGTCTATCCCATTTCAGACACTTCAGCAGAATTGAGCTTTTATGACTGTTTGAAACACGTATCACCATAGATTTACTTTGTTTTGAGGAGCCGCTACTGAGGATAACAGATCAAATACAACTGCATATTGATCCACAGAACTGACTCGGTTACTTACCGGTAATGTTCATTACTCCGAGTCATAGTCTACCTCGTCACAGTAACCATGGAGCACCCTGTGATCCGGACACAGCATTCATCCAATCAAAAAGGTCCTCACCCAAGATGGTCTCCCGGCAGGAAGTACCTGCCGCCTGACCTATAAGGGTGGTACCTAGACAGGAAACATCCTGAAATATAAAGCAAAGAACCATTGTTCATCCCCCCACCAGCAAGGGCGGGCGAGAGGGAATAAGACTGTGACGAGGGAGACTATGACTCGGAGTAATGAACATTACCGGTAAGTAACCGAGTCATTACCTACCTCGTCCATCTCCCTCGTCACAGTAACCATGGAGCGTATACCCAAGCGAAAGACAAACAAGGAACAGACACCAAGATGCCAGAAAAACACAAAGTTTAATCAATGCAGACAAGAAACACAATCAGTGGACAGCCGCAAGGACAGCGGAACCAAAATCCCCAGAAAAAACCTCCCCCATCCTCAACCGATAATGGGAAACGAAAGTGTGAGGGGAGGAACAGGTAGCCGCAGCACAAAGATCCTTAAGGGAAGCCCCCTTGAAGGAAACCCAGGAGGAAGCCAAACCCCGGGTAGACCGACCCTGAACAACCGGGGGAAGGGACACACCTGAATGGCGGTAGGCCAGGGAGACAGTGGAACGCACCCAACGGGAAAGAGTGGCCGTGGTAGGGCGATGACCCTGCCGGGCAACACCAAAGGTAACAAACAAAAAATCCACCTGACGAAAGGAGGCAGTACGCTCCAGGCAGATCACCAGAGCCCTGGTCAAATCCAGGGAATGGAGCCGAATTTCCTCATCAGTAGAAGGGGAAGGGAAAAAGGCAGGCAGGACAATATCCTGTGACAAATGAAAAGCCGAAGGAACCTTGGGAAGAAAAGCCGGGTCAGGACGAAGGACCACCTTGTCAGGAAAAAAACATAAGAAGGGAGAATGACAAAGCAAAGCCCCAAGTTCCCCCAAACGACGGCCAGAAGTAATGGCCACCAGAAAGCAAACCTTCAGGGTGAGAAACTCCAGAGAGACTGAAGGGAGAGGCTCAAAGGGAGAATCTTGCAAGGCATGAAGGACCAAGGGAAGATCCCAGGGAGGGACAGGAGAAGCAACGACAGGCCGCTGAAGAAAGAAACTGCGCAGAAGGCGTGAAGCCAAGGCCTCAAAGGGAACGAGAGAGGACCCCGGAGAGCCTTAATGGCAGACCACTGGCTGCGGAGGGTAGAGACCGAGAGCCCAAGCAAAAACCCATCCCGGAGGAACTCAAGGACAGAACCCCTTCACAGGAATCAGGGAGAAACCCCCAGGAAGAACACCAAACGGAGAAATTCCGCCAGTGGCGACCGTAGATCTTAAGGGTACTGCCCTTACGAGAATTATGGATAGACAACGCCACAGCAGAGGAACACCCCAGGGAGACTAGCCTTCGCCTTTCAATTTCCAAACCCCCAATGCCAGCTGGCTGAGAGCCTGACGTGACAGATGAGGAAAGCGGAGAGGAGCAGGTGGGAACCGCCAAGGAGGAGTAACCGCCAGACGAAGAAGGAGGGGATACCAAGACTGGCGAGGCCAAAGGGGAGCCACCAACAGCACCAACACCCTCTCCAACCTGATCTTTGCCAGAACCCTGCTGAGAAGGGGAAAAGGAGGAAAGGCATAGAGAAGACCCTGGGGCCAAGGGAAACTCAGGGAATCCACCCCCCACACTTCCAAGCAAGGCAGAAGGGCGCAGAACCTCGGCAGAAGAGCATCCCGAGGGGACGCAAAGAGATCCAACCAGGGCCTCCCGAACCTCACCGACAGCTCCCAAAAGACCAGAGGAGACAGGGACAGAGAGACAGAGGAAGGAAGAAGGCGACTCAGCCGATCCGCACGCCCATTCTCCCTCCCCGGCAGATAGACAGCCGTCAGACCCAGCAGATTGTCCTCCGCCCAAGACCCAATCTGATCCGCCAGGAGAGCCAAAAGAGGAGAGCGAGGGCCCCCCAAATGGTGCAAGTAGGCACGAGCCACCTGATTGTCCATCCGGACCTGAACCCACAAGTCCCGTAGGCGAGGAGCAAAGTGCACGAGAGCCTTGAAGACAGCAGCCAGTTCCTTCCAGTTGGAGGACATCCAGCTTTCCGTGGGGGACCAAGCACCCCGGGCAGAGAGAGACCCGAGGGTGGCCCCCCAACCCCAAGGGCTGGCATCGGTGGTCAGGGTACAGGGAAGGGGAGGATCCAGGGGAACACCCCTCGCCAGGTTTTCCGGCAGCAACCACCACTGCAGCAGGAGAGATACGGCAGGAGTCACAGGAACAGGGGCCTCATAGTCCAGGGACATCGGATCCCAGTGGGACAGAAGGTGATACACCAGATGGTAGAGGTGTCTGTGAGCCCAAGGGACCAGGAACAGAGAGGCAGACATGTCCCCCTGCACCCGCAACCAGGCCCATGCGGAGGCAGAAGACATTGACAGGAAGGAGTCCAGATGAGACCGGAGACGGAGCTGGCGATCTGGAGGCAGAAACACCAACCCCAACCTGGTGTTGAAGAGAGCACCGATGAACTGAAGTTCCTGAGAAGGGACGAGGTGGGACTTGCTGACATTCACCAGGAACCCATGAGACTCCAGGCAAAGCCGTACCAGCGCAACATCCTCCAGGGCCTTAAGAAAAGACGAGGAAGAGATTAGCCAATCGTCCAGGTAGGGAAACAACAGCACCCCTTGAGCATGCAAAAGACCCACCAGGGGAGCCAAGACCTTCGTGAACACCCGAGGCGCAGAAGCCAACCCAAAGGGGAGAACACAAAACTGGAAGTGCTGACCCAGGGCAAAGAACCGCAAATAACGCTGGGAGAGGGGATGCACAGGAATGTGGTAATAAGCATCCAAAAGGTCCAGAGATGACAGGAAGGCCCCAGAGGAGACAAGAGGCAGAATCTGCTGTAAACTCACCATTTTGAACCGCTGGTAAGGCACAAAAAGGTTCACGGTCTTGAGGTCCAAGATAGGGCGAAAGTCCCCAGACAGCTTCGGCACCAGGAACATCAGGGAGTAGCAACCCCAACCCATCTCTGGCTCGGGAACAGGCACGATGGCACCCTTCCGGAGAAGATCCTGGATCACCTGACGCAACCCCAACAGTCTCAGAGGAGTCCGAGGAGTGGGAGTGGGGACAAAAAGATCTGGCGGAGGAGAAGAGAAGACGATAGAATATCCTTCTACCACCAGGCGAAGAACCCAGGGATCGGTGACGTTGAGAGCCCAAGCGGAAGAGAACAGACCAATCCGGCCGCCCACCCTGAGATAGTCAGGACTTGGCAGAGGCATCAGGGAGGGCAGGACCAGCAGGCTGTTTCCGGGACTTGGCAGAGAAGGGGGTGCCATGGCCACGACCCCTCCCGCGAAAGGGCTGGGAGGAACCCCTCGCAGCAGTTGGGGGATTCCCAAAAGCACGCCTGTAGCCAAACCCCCGACCCCTCAGAGGAGGCCGCAGAGGTGTCAAGAGCTTACGATCTTCCACAGATTTTTTAAGGAGATCCTCAAGCCGAGACCCAAACAATTTGGAACCATCGAAGGGCAAGCGGGAAAGAAGGGCCTTCTGAAAAGCATCCACCTTCCAGGAGCGCATCCAAATGTTCCGGCGAGCAGAAATAATGGAGCCAGAAATGGCAGCAGCAGCAGACAGAGAGTCAAAAGAAATGTCGGATAAGAAACGAACCTGCTGTTCCATAAGGGACAGTCGGGGAGTAATGTCCTCCCCCTGCTGGAGGGCCTCAGACAGGACCTGGAAATCATGGAGCAGAGACTGCACAACATACGAGGCATAGGCCCCTGCACGGATTGAAAAGTTAGCAGCGAAGTAGGCCCGTCTGGCCGCACCGTCCACCTTCTTATCCACCGGGTTACTAGGAGAGGCGTCCTCAGAAATAATAGAACCACTGGATGCCAGACCCACCATGAGAGAATTCACCTTAACTGTAGGAGGAAACTCAGACAGAAAGTCCTGGAGAGGATAGTTCTTGGCGAGGAACCGTGGGAAACCAGCCTTTTCAACATCAGCCCACTTACGAGACAGAAGACCCCTGACAGCCTTGTGAACAGGAAGGGCGTCAGCCTCCCTACGTCGGTACTGGGAGAAATAATCATCATCCTCAGCCAGCGGAGCAAGAGACGGGAAAGCCAAATTGTCCTTTAAGTGCGTGAGGACCTCCTTCAACTCCGCGCCTTTAACAAAGCGGCCGAGCTGCTCATCATCTGAGCCATCAGAGGCAGGATCAGACAGAGAAGGACCCCTAGGAACCAGAGGCACCGGGCCATCTCGAGCCGCCAAAGCAGAAGTCACAGCCCTATCAATCATGGACTGGAGCACATCAAGGTCCATGCCTGCAGGCTGCTGGGCCACTGGATCCGAATCAGAACCAGAAGACCGGCGAGGACGTTTCCGAGAGCGTTTACCCTCCATACTGACACAAACACACTGAGACAGAAGGGAAAAACCTTAAAAAGGGCGAGAACACCGTTGCCAAGCAACCGGCTCCACCCCCTAATCCAGGAAACGGACTCAAAAATGCCTCAGAAACTGCCCAGTGAGGACAGGAGCTGGCGAAAGGCAGCCGTGAAGCAGGGAGCAGGTAAGCCCACAAGAAACCCAGAAGGGATTACAGGCAACAACCGCACCGGAGCGCACAGGCGGTAGCGCGGTAGACAAGGCATCACAGCCTCTCCCCAGACGCTCAGCACGGGGGCGGACAAGCCGAGGAAGGCAGCTGCTCCCAGCGCTCAGCGTGGGAGCAGCGGCCGCACAAATGTGCAAACATGAAAGGCAGCCGCTCCCATCGCTCGGCGCGGGAGCGGTGCAAAGCAAAACCGCCGCTCCGCCCCAGGGGAGCGGCGGATGCACAAGACAAACGGGGACGCTATAGCAGACCCCGAAAATGTAAAAACAAAAACAATACTTACCGAGCCGGAGTTGCAAACCGCCCCGTACAGTAGAAAGTAGAAGGGTGTTCCAACCGGAACACAGAGAAAAAAACAGGATGTTTCCTGTCTAGGTCCCACCCTTATAGGTCAGGCGGCAGGTACTTCTTGCCGGCTGACCATCTTGGGTGAGGACCTTTTTGATTGGGTGAATGCTGTGTCCGGATCACAGGGTGCTCCATGGTTATTGTGACGAGGGAGACGGACGAGGTAGGTAATGCCTGCAGGGCTTACCGAAGATCCTAGAACCCTCCTCATACTTTGCAAAAAATAACCTCTTTTGGAGTGAACTTTGGAACAAACAGAAGAGACCTGGGGGCATATGTACAAAGAAGTGGTGGAGTGAGGCTTTAGCTGTCATGGCTTAACGGCTCACTCCCCCACTTCAGAAACGCAAGGCTGCACCATATTCACAAGAATATGGTGCAGCCTTGCATTTCCCCCTGCGCTGGCGCTACACTTAGCTGCCTAGCGCCAATGCAGGCACCCTTGCACCATAGTGCAAGGGTGTCTGCCTGCAGGGGAAGATTGTTTATGTGTAGGAAGGTGTCCCTTCCGGCATATAAACAATCTTTAAATGTTGTTTTGTCACTTCTATGTGTGCTGCTTAATGCAGCACACATGGAAGTTACAAAATGTCATTTGTTTTAAAGATTGTTTTTGTGCAGGAAGAGACACCTTCCTCCACATAAACAATCCAAGGTGTTTTGCTTGCTCCATGTGTGCTGCACAAGGCAGCACACATGGAAAAAGCAAAAACAAGGATAAAGCATTTCTCCTCGTTTCGCCAAGTTAAGACCAGGTTTTTCCTGGTCTTAATTTTTGCGCTGCCTCCTATTTACGCCACACTTGAAAACAGGGGGCAGCGTCAAAATCAATGGGTGTTACGGTAGAACGCCCACCGCCACACCCACTGCCCACCCCTTTCAGGCTAAGCATAGCGTGAAAGGGGGCCTTATTTACAAGGCAGCGTTAAGACACTTAACGTGGCTTAGCACTGCCTTGTAAAAAAGGTGAAGCTCCTATCGCCACAGGAATGTCCTAAAAAGTCACGTTCCCATGGCGATAGGGGCTTGTACATATATCCCCTTGGTCTGGAGAAACATACACCATGTATTCAGTGGTGGTCTCCAGATATAACTTTTCTCCACATGGAGCTGCTTCCTCAACTCATCTGTTTACATCAAGGATAGCTGCTGAGCTTATCTCAGGCTGTAAAGCTTACTTCAGATATCAAACAGGAAGAGCAACAGCTTCTATCAAAAAACATTGCCTTGCACGCCTAAAATGCTTATTTTTAAGTAACAGACTGCATTAACCTGTGTATAAAAGTATGACATAGAAAAAACAAATATTTTTGTAAGCCTTTTTAGGAAAATACTACAAACTTTGAGTTCAGAGTGTGGTGGTAAGTACGGCAAAATAAATGGAAATATGACATGTTGATGATATACACTCTTTGCCTATTTTTCATAAGATTATATATTACCCATGTATAGAGCTTAGTAATAGTGTTAGCAAAAGGCTAATCCCGTTTCTCTAGCTACACCCCTGCGGCCCGAACCTCTTTGTCTAATTTCATACTTAATCACCCTTAGCTTTGCAGCCAGTTGAAATAATGAACTCTAGGAAGGGCAACCTGCTACCCCACACAACTGTATGCTCAAGTCACATGGTTCTGTGAAGTGAAGTACGAATACTTGGTCGCTTTGTGAAGATGGTGCATTGACTTAAAAGTAGGGGTGAGTGATAAACTCCGCTCCTCAGGCGGAGTTTGCAGAGTTTTGCCCCTTACGCGCTCTGCTTGGAGCAAATAGGTATGGAAAAACTCTGCCAACCACCACGTGGCAGAATTGTTACTTATTTGGGGCTCACCAACGATAAGTTGGCCAGTGAGAAAATCAAGCTCTAGACCTCCTCCTGGTGAGATTTCACAACGTGGCTGGTCACATCAGGTCACTACCTCTCGCGTTAAGAAAGCTGCTGCTCGAGTAGAAAATCTAATTGAGTTGCAGAAAGAAGCAGCACTGTCTGGCGCAGTTTGCACTGATTTTACAGTGTGGGACAAACTTCCGGTGCTAAAAATCTGAGCAAGCAGCTCGATGTACCAAAACTCTGCAGCTCGCGGTAATCCGCTGAGTTTTAAGGTAACTCAGTGGTGTGAAACTCTGTGAGTTCTATCCACCTCTACTTAAAAGTGGAGGTATGTAAGGAATGGGATAAGAAAAGATAGAACCTACAAGGGTGAAGACTTTATTTTGAGCCTTCAGAAGCAGAACTGTGTCAACCTTCAGAGCTTGACAAAAAATGGAGAGAGACAGAAAAAAATCAGACTCCTCTCTTGTTTTAATTCTTTGGTATAAATGACTCTGACATAGTTGGTGTAATAAAACACATTTATATTACAGTTAAATTACCAAATACATTTAACAGAGTAACTGCAGGAACTTTTGTTTCGATTGCTCAGGAGTTATGGATAATCAGAGACTTGCTTGGCCCTTTAAAATCCATAGGAATGGAAAGCTTCTCAAACAGCTAAGGAAGCCTGCCAATTTCAACTTTTCACCTGTACCTGTGCAGTGAAGATAGGCCTGTCTTCCTAGTGTTTTGAAGTTGCTGCAGTTAAATTCCAGGAACAGCACATTCTGGAGAATCTGAGCATTCTACTGCAGTTGTGAAATGGAGAAACAGAGACCCCTTCCACAGCTTGAACCCATGATTGGTGTCCAAGAAGGCTCTGGTGAAAGTTTAGAGATATTTGGAGCACAGGGAAGAAGTTACTAAACCTTTTGTAAAAGTCAGGAATTTGAAATGATTCATGTATGCAGGATCAGGACAAGGTGCCTAGTTTACCTTAACTATATATAATCTACCGACTATGGTTTGCAATTTGTATCACTACGGGCTTTCTTAGCTTTTAACACCAAAGTTTGAGGCACTGTGGGACCATGAAAAATGTATATCTGGCCAAATGGCACACTGTTGTGCTACAGATTCCAGAAATGATAATTTAATGAGGTGCACTCCTTTCTCTTCAAAATAAAGCATCTTTTATACACTGTTAACCAATGGTGCTACACTGCTGCGGGTGCTGTCGGCATACGTCAATCATATACATTAATAATATATCAAGAAATTGACTTGAATGCAGTGTGCACTGTTCACAATTATAGCTTATCACTCTTATACATCACAATTCTATTGTCGTTCTACTCCACATCATTTTTAATCTCTGTTTTTTGTAAATTTCTGTTACTTTCAAAGCATAATGTATCATCTGTAAAGTTCATTAACATTCATGAATTCTCATTTTGAGTTGTTTCACAAATCAACAGTATTACAATTAAACAATTTATCTTTCGAAATGCAACATATCTTGAACGATTCATGCCCAATGCATTTCGGGACAAACAAGTCCCTTCTTCAGGGGAAATCCTAAAAACAGAAAAACATTTCTTTTAGGTAAATTAAATGAAATACAAGGGTGGGTCAAAATTGCATTATCTAATGTTGTTACTTCAACCGTCTGTGGACATGCTGCTACCGCACGTGCCTAGTCTCAAGACAACGCGTTCCACTGTCTAAGGTGAAAAGAACCAATATATGCCAATAGTCACGAGGAGGTACCTACTAACATGCATTCGTCACCGATAGTGTAATTGTGCGCATCAAAATTATATTATGTCACCCTGTGTTTGTGCAAGCCGCTAATGTTACCATGTGGTACTGTCGTGCACCTCTGTGTTCGCACCCGCTCTACCCTACACGTTGGTATACACACGTGTCGCAATATGTCACAACGGCATGTGCATGCCTACCTTACTATTGATTGAACACAGTGTCATCCACTCTATTGTTCAAGTTTTTACTCCTGGAGAATATACTGAAAAAAAACATATGAAATATGAATGTACTCGCTAATTCTCAGCCATTATGCAACTGCATACGTTTGCTAGAAACTGGAATTCTCACCGATCGTAGACTTTAATGGCGTTCTATCCATGTCATTCAGCTCAATATTACGCGCACTTCAACCTCCTACGAGTCAAAAACATTCACTCATTACCAGTAATCCTTAACTGCTCCCGCAATCTTCCCTGCCATAATTCTTATGCCGTAGTCTGCCTTACCTCCAAAAATTCCCAGCTCCCGAACGCTGTCTCCACACAACTCTACCGGGTTCTTCCGTTTCAATACGCACGCTTGGGTTAAATCGTGGCTATAACAGTCAATGACAGACTATACCTTTGTCAACAGTGTATATGCAAATATTTCCACCATCTTAGTAAGCCCAACCTGATATTGCTCTTATTATTTAATCTGCGTTAGCAAATGCATAAAACAATAATACCCTCACTAACACCACAGATAGTGACATTAAATCAAGTAGCCAAAAAATTATTACTCTAATTATTTTGTTTTCTCGTGCCAAACTGATGTCATTGTAAACTCTGCATCTCGTATCAAATAAATTCCTGCATTTACATACTACCCCGAGATTTAAAACACCTCGATCCTCCATTTATCACTAGGAATCTCAATTTATGACAATAGGTCTCATCTTGCCCAAATTCAAACCTATCCACATGGTGGATGGTGCCTATATTTGTCAGTATCCAGATGTCCGTCAGTGTTATGCTGTCGTGAAAAAATTTCACGTGCCCCATCGTGCATGTGTGGTATATAGATTTTCGAATTTGTCATGTGGTTTTCTGTGGAGTATTGATATACTCAACTATTATATGTAGCAGCTCATGTCCAGTCTGTCATTAAGACCTTTTGGTAGTAATGAATCCAATCGTTTGATCCAATAAATTTCTGGTTGAAGCAATCATTTGATGTTGTCAATGCCCGGTTTGGGAGTTATTGACTCGATAATTTGAAACCTCAATTGAGAAATGGAATGTCTTGCATCTTGTCAGTGTGTGGCTACACTGGATGTTTCATTTTTTGTTTGTATTGTGCTCTTATTCAACCGCATCCATCCCTTCTGCGTGAGGAATGGAAGTATAGAGTGCTGCAACGTCGATAGTGCATAGTAACCAATGTTCTTCAATCAACGTCTCCACAGTCTGAAGTTTTTGCAAAAAATACGTGGTGTCTTTGATATAGGAGTGCCATGATTGTACAAACTTTTGAAAAAAATAATCCAAATACTTCCCCAGCGGTTCGAATAGTGATCCACAACCTGAGACTATAGGTCGAAACGGAGGGTCCTGAAGATCTTTATGTATTTTTGGGATCATATATAATCTGGGTCTCCGCGGGTTAGTTGTAGTTAAATATGATCTGGTCTTTTCATCTATCCAACCCATCTCCTCAGCTTTATCCAAAATCATATTTAATGTTCCAATCAGTTGTATGGTAGGATCACAATCTAAAAGCATATATGTCGCTACATCTGACACATGTTGGTTTACCTTAATCTGATAATAAGCAGTGTCCATAACAACCAATGCTCCCACTTTGTCTGCTGGTTGAAATGTGAGCCTGGGGTAATTTGCTAAGGATTTGACCACTTTCCTTTCATGTATTGTTAAATTGTGTCCTCTTCGTTTTTTAAATTTAATTTCCTGATGTCGTTCTTCACCATGATCTCAAAGATGTCCAACATTTTATGCGTGGCAGGAGCTTGATATGTGTTTTTAGGCTTGAATTGTGTCACTTCTGATACTTCTTGATCTCGAGCATCTGTTACTATGTTAGTGAAAAAATGTTTTAGTCACAACGTTTGCATAAATCTAAAAACCCCAGTTTCAGTTTCTAGTTCATTCATGTTGTTAGTTGGTACAAAGGACATGCCTTTATTGAGAACATGTGTTTGTTGACTTGTCAGTTTAGTGGACGATATGTTGACTATTAAGATTTGTTTTGGCTTCGCAAGTTCTTTCGTCCCTTTTCCTTGTCCTCTCCCGGTTTTACGCCTACTCCCTGAGTCCCTCGCCCTGCTTGTACTGGAGGTTGCCCTTGATCTGGTATTTGGGACAAAAGAGACACTGTAGTGGCTGGGTGAACCGTTTTTCCCGATTCTGTTGATGGACCTGATTGGACTAGGTCAATAGACGTTAATTTGATCAGTTCCCTGTTGGCTTCTGCGTCCTTTTCTGACACTATGCTTTCTTCAGATGACATCATTGTCTTCTTTACATTAAAGCGCCTTTGTGCATAAACCTTTGCCCAGGTGTACACCTAATTTAACTTATAGTCAATTGTGTCCCTTTTGAATTTGCATAACTTTCCCTCTTGCAGTTCTCTACTGTATTTATCCAACTTCTGATTGATTCCTTCCAAGGTGATTTTCCATGTATCATTTTCCATCCTCATTTCCAATTCCCTTTTTGTATTGAAAAATTCTTCTTCCAACTCCCGGATGGTTCTGGATAATTCCTTTATTAATAATAAAATCAGATCCAATGAGCATTTATTTAAAATGGCATGCCACTTGTCCATGAAACCACAGTTTAAATGAAATCTAAACAACATTGGTTTGATAGAAAGTCTTAGACCCCTAGGAATCCTTTTGGCTTTATGATACTGGACCAATGTGGAAGCATGCAATCTTTGGTTGAGTTCACGTCCAGTCAGATATTCTAATTGTTTTACTTGTTGAGAAATCGATCTCCCTTGTACATCTGTTAATTTCACCTCTTGTATAAGTGCATTCATTTCTGAAGCTTGATCCGTGGTGTAAGCCAAAGTTGTTGCTCTATTTTCAGTTATATTTGATATTGATTCAGTCGGTGGCTATCTGCCAAAGAAAATTAAGACATGGAATGGCATAAAACAAGGCTGCCTATTTGCTTCAACCTTGTTCAGTTTGGTCATTACCTATAGCTCTGAAAAATTGAATAAATCTAATGTTAATTCTCTGAAAGAGAGTAACGTTCATACACGCTGCTTACTGTTCCCCAGTGAAGCGGCTTAAAACCCACAGAGCTACAGCCAAACAATGATAGTCTCCAGAAATACTGTTCTTCAAATCAGCATGTAATTAAGTTAGATAAAACGAAGATCTTGGGGTTTGGAAGTACTAGTCATTCCAATAGTAAAATGGGGAAAAAAGGAAAGTGAGGTGGTGAACAGTTATATATTAGGCATTTTATTTACCTATTCATTGATATGGAGCACTCATATAGAAAAAAATGAAAACTAAAGCTTTGTCTGCAGCTACAGGTTTACTGAAATGTAATGCATGTTACAGGGGGGCTCTTGACAAGTCTGCTCTTTAGGACTGTTACAAATAAAGTTCTCTCTATTATTCTTTATAAGGCAGAAGTAATATATACATGAACAGAAGGACTGATTATTCTCAATTGAAGGGACTTATCATGAAAAGAGCTTTAGATCTTTCGAGGTCAGTAATGCTCTAAGCCTTTTGTTTAAAGGTGGGTTGCTGTAGTTGGCAATGTCAGGATTAATTTTGTCATATGGACTCAGGGATTCGAATCTGGGACTGGTCACTTTAGAATATGCAAGAGCAAGCCAGAAGGGTTATGGAGGACCAGTTTATGGGAGCTGGGGTTTTAGGATCATTACTGGTGGAGGTCAAGGGAAGGGACTTCTAGGCCATAAGTGGTAGTAGGGCTTCATAAGCAGTTCACTTCCCTTAGGAACATGTCAGGCAACTTTCCAAGTTGCATTGGCTCCTTCGCTACTGCTTCAGTTTGTTCACCATCATTGCACCCATCATCTTTACTGTTTTGTTTCCCTTCTCTGTTCCCTGACCTCCTTGCCTGAATTTTGAGTTGCTCTCTGGATTACGATTTGGCATTGTTTGCTAACCATTTGGATGAATTCTGACTTGCCCTTGGATTATGATTTGGTATTGGTCTCTGAGCTTGTTCTCCAACTTCTTCTCTGAATTCCAAGTTTACTATCAACCAGCTATTTCACTGTTACCGGCTTCTTTCGATTTTGGCTTAGGTTCCCTATGGCCCACCATCACACATCACCTCTTTTCTAGACCATCTCAAAGTTTATGCAACATTGTAAAACTTTCTTTGCTTTTTTAAATACTTATAGAAACCATTTAACATTTACCTTTGAAAACTCTATTTTGAATCCCCTGTAGTACGAGAGACGCATGTTTAGAGAGATCACACCATTCCATCAGTCTCTTCTCTCTTTTATGTCTTTCAGTCCTAGTCCTCCTCCCTCCAGGGTTTAGTTCTCCTATTCGAGGTTTCTCATACATGAGTGAGCTACATTCTGGAGACTCGGACAGATTATGTTTAGACTCTGTCGATCAAGACCCATGAATCCGGGCAGCAAGCCCTGGCTGAATCACTGCGAGTACATTTTTTTATTAACTTGAGAGGTTTGTCTAATATATTATTAAAAACCATGTTGACTCAACATATTTAGGAAGATATTTACTCAAAGCTCTAACCATTATGTTAAAAGGCTTGGTGCTATTGGTGAGATTTTTGAGTATTTAGGAGTATATAAAAAAAAAAAATGTTAATCCGTATTTGTAAAGTGCGAACTACTCACCCTTACGGGTCTCAAGGCGCTGGGGGCCGTCATAGAAATTAAGTGAGCTATTGCCCAGAGTCACATGGTGCTGAGCTGCCGCCGGAGCCGGAACCGTGAGCCCTGTGCTCCGAAGTCAGCTGCCCTGGCCGCTGCACCACACCTCTCTACGAATATCCAGGAGTATCTAGAAGTGAGGGGTAGAAAGCTGGCAATAAAAATATTTTTGGGTTGAGAGTTAAGAGGCAGATACAAAATACTTAGGGGCATAGTTACCAAAAAGTCACACAGCGCAGCAAGTCACCTTGCTGCACTGCATGACAGGGAAAGGGCAGGAATGTGCCCTATTTAACATAATAAGGCAAATTCTTGTCTTTTCCCAGCACTAGCGTACAATATGCTGCCTAGCGCCAACGCAGGCACCCTTGCACCATGGTGCAAGGGTGCCTGCGCTGTAAGCAGGATGGTTTTTGTGCGGGAAGGGACACCTTCCTGCACATAAACGATCCCCTGAGGCATTTTCCTTTTTCTATGTGTGCTGCAGGGTGGGCACATATATAAAGAGGAAGTAACGAGGAGAAATAAAGATATTTCTCCTTGTTACCCCTCCCCTGGGAAGGCGTAGCATTCTGATGCATTCCCAGGCCTGCTGTTATTGGTAAATCTCGGAATGCTTCAGAATCCATGGGTGGATGCATGGGAACACCCACGCTCCACCTATTGAACTCCTTCCCAGGGCAGAGTAACGCAATGCAGCGATTTGCGCTGTGTTGTGTTACTCTGGATTTATCAAGCCACTCAGGGCCATGCAAGGTGGCCTTGCGTGGCTTGATAAATCCAGCTTATGGGTTGCGTCTGTTCTGCGCCCCGTTGCGTGGCACAAGAGCAACACAACCCACATTACTTTGGGGAAGAGATTTAACATACATTTTGTAGAACTTTTCCGGCACCCTCATATGAGGAACAGTCTGGTAAGATGGATAAATGGAATGCATCCGGTTGGGCGATCAATGGATTCAATTAAATGTTTACACGTAATAATGATCTTTGCAAATTTGCTTAAAATATGATGCAGTAGGACACATTTTTAATTGTTCATTAATGTTTATTATGACATTGGTGCCCATTGTTGTTAGCATAGAATGTTATATGTCGATGAGAAGCTGTCATTTTAATTAATGAATTACCTTATTTCGATGGGGCAATCGCTTTAGGTAAAGAGCTTGTACAGGCAATCGAATGTTTTTAAATCTATTCAAAATTTATTTCTTTATACTTTTTTGTTTTATTTTTAATTATTGCTATAGCTCCACTGTATTTAAGGGTTTTTGGTTTCTGAAAATACATAAATAAAGCAAAGTTTAAAATAATGAAATCTTTCACAAATAAAGATGTATGCATCCAAAGAGACAGCAAAATATCTGAGAACTCACACCTCAAGCACATGTACCACAACATACCACCACTATTTCCTGTCTCCAATCAAACGCCAACAAACAAAAGTAATTATTCTAAACCTACAGCATCCCGGCTTCCACTACCTCATCAAAGAACAGTACTCGCATTGTTGGCCTCGATAAACTCCTCCATGGTAAGGGTTGTACCTACAAACCTTTAAACACTTTCTCCTTAGCCTGAATTTACTCTTGAATAGATCTGGAAAGGAAACACTATTTGTTGCCAGTCATGCTCGAGAACTACATTTCAGATCACCCATACTCATCAAAATCCTTCTAAGATGGTAAAAGAGCAACCATATCTTTACTGGAAAAGCAAGATTTTCTTTATCAATGGCATTCATAATTCTAACCAAACCTTTACACTGAGGCTGCCATTTGAGAGTTTGAGTTGTCATTCTTCAAAGTTGACACTTAGGGGGATATTCACAAGGACCTACCGCCGATTTATCCCCACCTTAACCCATCAAAAGTGGAGATAGATTTAACACCCCATTCACAAGCGGGTGCAAACTGCAGACATCGCCAGTATTCCCGCGACAACTGCCCCAAAATCTAACACCACGGTGGACACCACCAACTAACTCTAATGAGATGCAGAGTAGGCGTTCCCGTGCAAAAACACAAGAGAAAACCACAACACCACTTTCACAACGAACTGCCAGATCTGCGAAGCGAACCAAAAACAGGCGATAAGCCGCGGTAGCACCAGTGATTTAACACCTGCCTTTTGCTGGGGTTAAGCAGGACGACTACCTGCAGCATGAAAGGGAGCCCAGCCAAGAGCCACACCCGAAGACCCACAGATGCCATGGAGACAATGACCATGCAGCTCCAAGACCCATGAGGGACACAACACCCACCCCCACCCACCACAGGCCCGCCACCACCCCCAGGACCCGTCCCGCCACCCCACCAGGAACACCACAGAAGCATCGCACACAAAGACAGCAGACCCACCTGAAACGCACCTGCCACCCAGACCCAACGCCAGAGGAGGACATTGCCCACTACAGGCCCAAAAGGACAACCATCCCCTGCATCCTGACCCACATCCGCCACCTGCTGACGGTACCAACCCAGCGGACTACCAACATCCCTCCGCAGACAAAGCTGCCGGCTGCGCAGCACATGTGGGTCTCTGGTACCATCCAACCCACAAATGCCAGAGTCGGAGGAGTCACACAGCCAGCCCCATACAAGGTCATCACACCTGTCCTGGATGCCAACAACAGCCTGGTACCCCAGCACCTCCACTCCACCCACACTGTGCAGGAGCTGTTGGAGACCAAGCAAGGCCCCTACGCCATAGCTGGATTCCCTCATGTGTCAGGGCCAATCAACTGCACACATGTACCCCTCGTGCCCCCTGCCGACACTGCATACAACTACCACAACAGAAAGCACACGCATATCATGAATGTGCAGGCAACAGTGGACCGCCCGGGACTCCTCAACAATGTCGTGGCCAACTCCCCAGGCAGAGTGCATGATTCTCACATCTCCGGACAGTACAGCATCACCCAGCGCTCCCAGGATGGCACCCATGGAAATGCAGTGCCCGTTGGTAAGACCAAAATGAACATACCACACACCTCCAGCCCACAGTCATGCAACTCACGACACTGGCAATGGGCACGCAGCACATTCAACATGACACACAACATGCCAACCGACCAGACACAACAACACGACTCCATTGTGAAGCTGGCCTTGCCATGCCCACAACCCAGCCACGGCATGGCACCACAGACACACAATAGCAGGATGCGAGGAGAGGCATGGACCAGGCATGTGCGAGAGTGGCAAGTGATCAAGGAATGTGAACCCACCCAATGCCAGGTGTGGCGTGGAGGTGCCGGACAGACCACAGAGTGCAAACCACGGAAAAGGCCATGTGGAGATCAACTGCTGGTGCATGGAGTGCAGTGGCTAGTGGACGCTACCATGTCCCCACAGGCTGTGGGGCAGAACGCGGAAATGTTGCATGTTACGTCCCCCCCTGCATGCGCGTGCGTAGTGGGTTGGACCTGCGTACGCCAGGCCTGCATAGGGGTGTGAACAAAAACCCAGTTGCACTGGGCGTGGTTCTCATTCGGAATGGACAACGCGTCTGCCAGTGCGGCGGCTCTCGGCCCGCCACGAGTCCTGCGCTGAGCACGGCGGGGCCTGCGTCCCTATGCGCCTGCTGCACCCCGGGCCGCTGGTCCCCCGACCAATCATGCGGGCCACAGCGCACCAACGAGGCTCCGCTCACCTGCCTACACCGGCGTGTGTCGATGAGGGCCCACCACGTGCCGGTGCAAGCTCCAAGCACCAGTCCCGTGACCTCTGCAGCCTCCACAGACCATCGCTGGCCCCCCCGACTCTGGCCCACATTACTCCTTTCCCATTTACATACTCCACCTGCGTCCTCCTGGACCCAGTAGGTCCAACATGTGGAACTGTGTCCTGAGTCTTGAATGGCAGTGACCCCAAGTCCGTGGCAGCGGCCACAGCACCAGACTCCCTTCGATCAGTGAGGCATAATTCCATATCACAAGCCGGCGACACGTGGTGCCACTAACCCGGTTCAACGCCAGCCGGCGACACGTGGTGCCACTAACCCTGTTCAACGCCAGCCGGTGACACGTGGTGCCACTAACCCTGTTCCACGCCAGCCGGCGACACGTGGCTGAGGGCTCAGGCCTACCCTGCGGACCAGTAGGTCCCACATCCAGCACTTAGTCGCCAATCATGAATGGCAGAGTCCACACCAGTGAACGCACGGAGAGGAGTAAGAGGAAGATGCGGCTCAGTCCGGAGGAAAGCCAGATCAGAGTCACGGAGGTGATCGAACACTATCAACAACTGACCTGGTGCCATCAACCCTGTTCACCGCAAGTCCGCGTCCCGTGGTGCCACTGAACCTGAACTACGCAGGCCGGTGGGACCAACCAACCTAAGCCTGCGACACACGGTGAATGGCCCATGCTGACCGCTGCCTCAGGCCAACACTGCGGACCAGTAGGTCACACATGTGGAACTGTGTCTTGGGTAAGATGTGGAGGAGTCCACACCATTGGACACGCCTCATCGCAGGCGGCATCCCCTAACAGCACTGGTGCCACTAACTCTGTGCGCAATGAGTCATGGGCACTATCTGGTTGGACCTTGGACCTTGGTGGCGTCTGAGTCCATGGCATGGTGGTTTTCTGCATCTTCATCTGGCTGGACCGGACTTGGTGTAGGACATGTGTCTGGTCCATTCGTCTCCACCATAGTGACTGTTTCAGCGTGGTTCTGCCCTCTGCACCATGCCCTGGGGGCACACCTTCCACTGTCCACCGAGACACTCCGCGACAAGCCCCTTTGTCATCTACGGAAACCTGCTCTGCACTCGTGACCCTGCCCCAGTGCCTCGCAAGTCAGCGGCCCGTGGCGGTAGGCCTGTGCAGGACGCTGTGCATCCGGGGCCACTAACTCTGTGCAGCACAAGTCATGGGGCCTTTATGGTTGAATGGTTGTGTCCTTTACGATGTACACTGTTGTTGATTTCTGACTGCACCAGGCAGCCCTTGCCGGCTGGTGTGCACACACCCCACACACATTCAACACAGGTGTCACTCGATATGTCAGCCTGCTAATAAATGTGGCCGGGCGCACGTGCCAGTAGCCATTCACACCATCTGAGCAAGTGTGTCCATGTGGTCATTGTGTCAGCATGATGGGCACGGCGCTGCAACATCACAGTGTGCTATCCTCAGCGGACGATACCATGTCACCTCAGCGTTGGCAGTGACCTTGGACATGTAGCTTCGCCCGGCCCCCCTGTATGCACAAGCGGCATGTGCTGGTCCGGCGTACGTCAGTTCAGCGCAGGGGTGTGCTGAATCGGCAGGGGGAGCAGGATGTGGATCGGACCTGGCCTTGGGCAGGATGTGCGGTAAGTGTGTCTCTGTGTTGGGGTGTTGTCGCCACCAGGGCCACAGTAGACGATGTTGCAATGTAGCATGCACCAGGAGGGCGGGCCCGCACGGACGGGGAAATGTAGGAGTGCAAGACCGCTCGGGGTCTTGGCACATGCATGCCAAGTGCTATGTGTATCAGTCCTGCGGCTGCATGAGTCATTTGCCTAGCCTCATTCGCAGCGTGATCACAGCCAGCCATGGACTGTACACTTGTGTCCGCCCTGTCCGGACCATTGGCCTACACTCACTTGGCCGCACACCTTCAAAGGCCAGCGTCACGGTGTTGGTGGCATGCCGCTGGACATGCGCGGACAGGCATTACAATGGTGTGTCGTAGGAGTGCACGTGATACAACCGCGCAGGGCACACAAGTGTGGGAGCTCGTGGGAGGGTGGAGCAGCTGTGAGGCAACGTAACACACAGTGAGGCCGCACATGTGCCATGTGCTGGGCATATCATCCATGATTCCCAGGGTCGCAGACATCCCACCACACCCACAGAGGCCTCTGTACGTCTCCTGAATGCATGCAGATGGTGAAGTTACTGTAGGGACGAAGGGTCCTTTGTCTGTACTATCAGGCGGTGGCACATCTGCAGCCACGAGCTGGGACTTGCATGTGGCCAGCACCCCCTGACAGATACGATAGCATTTACTTGCGACTCCCACACTACGCACTGCCCGACGTGAGACCAACGTGTACACATCCCACACGCAGAAGTCCTTGGTCGTAGTTAGCGTGCGTGAGATGGCCTTCACACGTACTCCCACCCCACCCCAGGCCTGCACCCGTTGCACACAGACACTGCTCATTGCTCCGACCTGTGCCATTTCATCCACAGGACTGGCGCAGGGCAAGCCAGTGCTGCTTCAAGCAGAGCCACTGACGCAATGGCAGACCATCCCGGACACATGCTCGACTCCAGTCACATGGACCTGTACCGTGCACGTCTGCTGCATGTACAGGGGGCACTGCCGTTGGCAGTGCTGCGGATCAGTTACCGGCTGAGCTTCCGCCTTGCGAAAGTCACCGGCGTTCAGCCTATGTTGCATTGTCGCTCGTGCATATTTGAGTGGACCATTGATGTCTGCCTCTCCAACGTGACTGTAGCTGACCTGGATTTCGACGTGTGTGTGCGCCCCCTGTTGGCCCACGACCAGGAGTGTCACCGTGATGCCCGTTTATGGCATGTATGGATGTTTGGCATGCATGCTGGCAACTGGACCTGGGAGATTGCATGAGTCGTCGTGTGCAGTGAGCACATTGAGCCACTACCAGATTGGGCTTTGGTGCACATTGGGGCCAGGGGTTGGAGTCAGCACATCTGTCCGGGTCAGCTGATGGATTACGTCGACAACATGTCAGATGTGGTGGACAACGATCTCTCATTGGAGATGTTGGCCTACGCTGCTGCACTGGTGTTCATGGACGAGTGACAAGGTACCTGCAGCCACAACTGGATGTGACCCATTGCACGTGTCCCGACGCCTGGTTGCATGTTGGGAATCTGGTCACATGTCCCAAGAGGACAGTGGACATGGCTGCATTGGCCTGGACTCCTGATCCATGCGCGGACAACCAACGCGGGTTGGCACTGACTTGTGTTGGTGATGGACTCCCCCGGGGTGGACATGGGCGCTTTCCTAAGTTCCTCATTCAGACATGCGGCTGCATTGGTCTGCATTTCGTGGCACTTCTCTTGGCCGTACTGACACGCACTTGTTGATAAAGTTTCCGCAGTTTCACTTGTCTCCAACTGTGTTGTGTCTTGATTTGTATGCCAATGTGTGTGTCACGGACTCTCTGGATCCCTGCCATACGTGCATTGCTAGCCCATCAGGGCTGTGGGTTTGTACTTGTGCATTGTCATGTCCCTGTTTCGTGCTTTGCCAGATGCATATGGCCATTTAGCGGCGACAGGCGGGTGCACTTGTGTCCTGTGTTAGGTTGTGCAAATGTTGCTGGTCGTACCACATTGTGTTGGATGTTGGGGTGCTCTGCTTCCTATGTGTGTGTGCTGCATTGTGTGTGAGATGTCCATTCAGCTCTGCTTTGGCTCACCCTTCACCCTTTCAGGCAGTGTGGTTTTCACTTCTTTGCTTGTTCAGTGGTGTGGTATTGCCGGGTTGTGTGACTTGTGCTCTTGGTTGGTGTTGTTACTCTTGAGCATGGTTTGTCTGCAGTTGTGCTGTGCTTAATTGTGCATGTGTGGCATTGTGCCCATCTCCCCCCGTCCCCCCAGTCCCTGGTCATTCCTCTCCCTGTTGCTGTGGTGTCTGTTGTTTTGGGCAGTTTCCTGTCCCCGACTCCTGCCACCATCTCCAGACTGATGTGGTGGACACCATTTCCACCATGTCATCCAGCTCCTGGTGTGGCGCTGGACTCCCACCTCGGGTGTGCATTGCTGCCTTCTTGTTGTTGGCGTATTTCTGCTGGTTTGTGCGTTTCGCATCATTCCGGCTGTTCTGGTTTTCTTCCATTGTCCTCCTCCACTCTCCGGCTGCATTGACCTTGTCCATGATGGCCTGCCATGTACAATGTTTTGTTGCCAATGGGGCTTGTGGGGTTGTATACTGGCTCAGGTTGCCTCCATTGTGCTTGGCTGTTATTTTCTGTTTGGTTTGTCTATTTTCTCCTGCTTTTGTTGTGCTTATTCCCGCCTGTCGTGGGTGTGTCGCGGGCCTGGAGGTGCTTTTCGCAGCTTTCCTCATCGCGAATGCGCTCATCGCACGTTTTGTTGTGTTGTGGATTGTGTTTTTATCTCCGTCGAGGTGGTGTATTGCGGACATTGGCAGCGTTTTCGGCGGACTATCGCATGGTACCGCCGTGTTGTGAATTCCTGGTTGACAAGGGGTTATTTTCACGCGATAGGCTGCGATGTGTAAAATTGCGTTAACATTTTTTGGAGATGCTTAGCACACGTTCTTGTGAATATACCCCTTAATCTTCTAGATTTCGTTGCTGCTTTCAATCGAATGTGTGATGTTACACCGTGAGCAAATACCACGCGGTAGGTAACAACGCAGACGTTACATCGTCCTCGTTGTTACCACGCATGGCATTACATCGCAAGTCATTTCAACGACTTGCTCTAGATGGCGCGCTGGACTTAGGAATAGTATAAATTACTATTCCTACTTCAGTTAGCGCAACAGCAGGGAAGTGTTGGATTTAAAATCCAACACATTCCCTGGTGTTGCCCGCCATCTAGCGCAAGTCGTTGAAACGACTTGCGATGTAATGCCATGCGTGGTAACAACGCGGACGATGTAACGTCCGCGTTGTTATCTACCCACGTGGTATTACCAGCGTTGTAAACGCTGTCTCCCCTTTCAATCGCATTCCCAGAAAATCCATCATTGACAACTTTACTACTGTGGCCACTGTAACCAGCCGTAAATGATTCATTGGGACAGCTGCCGTGCTATCCCTACATTTTTGGAATCCTCCCAAATGCAACCTCAGAAAAGATACCAGAGAAATTCCCTACCAAATGCACGGGGATTCAGTAATGATAAAAGAATGAATGCAGTGCATTAGCAGTAATAGGACACAGTGTAACTGTCTGCACCCGGTGCACCAAGTGGAAGGTGCGCTGCAGCCCAAACAAGGATGATGTGTTCTACACGGGGATGCACCTGTGTGAGGACTCAGGGAGAAGGAGCACAAACCACAGCATACCTTTCCCTGTGGAGTCTGGGTTCTCAGCACTTGGCATTATTCAGGCGCATATCTTCCCCTGGGCCCAAAGCGGCGCAGGACATACTTGTGTGAGGGCTCAGGGGACAGGAGCACAAGCCCCAGCATATCTTTCCCTGTGGAAGCTAGGATCTCAGCGCTTGGCATGCCTTTTTTTAGCGGGGCCCAAAGAAGCACGGAACGCACTTTGTGAGGACTCAGTGTGAAGGATCACAAGCCCCAGGATACCTCTTCCTGCGGTGCCAGGGCTCTCTGCTCTTGGGGCCATTTGGGCCCATTTCTTCAGCGGGGCCCAACGTCGCATTGGGACGCACTTTGGCTTGAGCCCGGGCAAAGATCAGGCCAAGAGCGGGACTGTCTGTGGGCCACCCCATTTATATCTGCTGGCTTAAAGAGTGAAATGGGTATGTGAAAATCCCTTTGCCCGACTAACCACGTCGCCAATGGGGATCCCGGAATTGAACATCTATCATTTTGTTTTTCACTTCAGCAGTGGGGGCCTTAAACGAAGAAATTCTGTGTGTGGCGGAAGAACTAGGATGGGGGAGACCTCTTCTAACTGCCACAGTAGTCCAACCCTAAGAGAAGAAGAGCAGAGAAGAATCAGGTCCTGTACTTGAGAATCCTGATGGAGACCCTCCAATAAGGGTGGATGCCCAAGCGGTGGTTACAGTGGCTGAGATCCATTATGACCCAGGTATCTCCTCTTTTGTATCGGCCCCATCTGCAAAGAAAAAGAAGGATGTGGGTGTTAGAAAGCAGACAGCCACTAGGAGGGCTAGCCGTAATGAGGGCAGCAACGCCCCCTTGGTACAGCAATTCTAACAAAAACAAGAGCAACCCATATGTCCTTGTGAACTGGGTGTAGCAATTCAGCCAAAAAACAATTGTTCACAAGGAACTCATTATAACACAAAAAATGCAAATAAGCTGGGAGCATTAGTTCCTTCAAACTAAATAAGAAAGTGCAGTTAGATTCAATCGGGATGACATTAAACCACTGTTATTTCATTAGTAATGGTAATGATTTAATCATGTAAATAGGGAAAGCCCACAGACAACAGATTTGCTGTAGTGCCCACTTCTACCGAAGATGGGCGTAAATTTTATTTGTAAAACAATGCTTGGAGAGAGAAATAACACTATGTATTTACAATATATACAAGGTAAAAAACGTGATTGATGGGGGGAGCGTGGCCAAGCCGTCGACCGCCATGGCCGCACGGCGCTGAAGCTCCGGCCACCGATGCCCACGAACGGCGTTTCATAACGTGTTGAGTCCGCCATCAACCGCCGCCGATGATACCGGGCGCCCCGTAAACCTGCAGAACAAGTGACTGGTGCTGAAACGGGCGGGAGGCGCCGCAAGGTTCAGTGTTTTCCTGCGCCCGCCGGAGGTGAGGGAGGCGCGGCCGATCCTGCGCCGGACGCGCGAGCAGCAGCACCATAACTTGAGTCCGAGGCCTCTGCTGCTCCTTGGGCTCTGCGACCTTTACTGCACGGGGACGCCCCGGCCCGGCCCCCTACACCGGATTCAGGGACCAGCGAGGGAGTGTTGCCAAGCACCAGCACACACCCGGTGAATGACAGCGGGGGCTAACCGGATCGGGCCCACCCCAGTGGCCTCATCACTGCTCGGGCCTTCCATCCGCCGATCTGGGATTCTGGCTTGGGGGCGCTGCAACCATCTCTGACCGGCTCTCAGGTTTAAGGCTCATGCTACCGCACTCCCCCTGGTCCGCAACTTGTTATTCACCGGTGTATCGGGTGCCACGCGTTGGCGGGCATGCAGTCACAATCACCACAGGGGTCCCTATCGGAGGAGGAAATGGGGCGGGGGGACCCTAAGCAATGCAAACTGGCCTTCGACAAACCGGCCGACTTGGGCCGTACCTCCCACTCGCTGGATCGTGGAAGCACTTTGGGCGCGATGGACCGCCAACCGACGGGAGAGGGGATGTCGGCCATTCTGGCGGAGCTCCGTGCGGGGTTCCGCGGCCTAGATGACCGACTAGACACCCTGACTCCCAGGCTGGTTAGAATGGGGGAGCGCATCGATGGCCACCATACCCGGCTTGGAGAGGCCGAGCAGCGACTCTCTGACCAGGAAGACCGCACCAAGGATATGGCGCGTATACTGGAGCGCGCGGAGCACCTCTTGAAATCCATCGCCATAAAGAATGAGGATTTGGATGCCCGGTCCCGGAGAAATAATGTGCGCATTTCGGGACTTGCAGAGACCACCAACATGGGCTGGCCAGAAACCTTTCTTGAGGGGCTACTAAAAGTCCCTTTTGGTGCCGAACACTTCTCCACCACATTCGTCGTGGAGAGGGCTCATCGATCCCTGGGCCCGTGCCCGCAGCCCGGACGCCCCCCACGACCCATTGTGGCTCGCCTCCTAAATTACAGGGACAGAGACACCATCCTCCGCCTGGCGAGAGAGGCCGCCCCAGTGACCTATCAGGGTTCGATCCTCTCCTTTTATCCCGACCATACTCTGGTTGTCCAGGAGGCTCGCCACAAGTTCACCGAGGCCAAACAACGACTCCGCGACCTGGACTTGAAGTACGCAATGCTCTATCCTGCACGGCTCCGGGTGGTGGTGGACGGTAAGCCTCGTTTCTTTGAGAATGCCCCGGACGTGCTAGCCTACTGCAAACAACGTGTGGCCGAGTCCCGCCGCAGTCCTGCCCGGTCCTCTCGGCACTCCTCTCCAGACAATAACCTGGCTCCCAGTGCTGAACTCTTCACATCAGACTGATACTTTGCTGTTGGTGATAATGTTTCAGCCTCCTGGCCCATCCGGCGACCTTTGGTCACTTTGCTCCAGTTTTAGGCACCCTTTTGTCTATTTTGCAGGGTTGTTTCATACTCTTACTGGCTTGAATTTCGTTCTTTTTCGTTTGGCCCCGCTAGGACTGATTTAAACTGGAGTGATGTGCTGCCCCGGTTGTTCTCCGCATGCTTGTTAGTTTATTGGTGGACCCACAGTATGGTTGATCGTTCGCGGTTCCAATATGGGGACTGTTGTTGCGGTCCTTCCCGTAAATGTTGTTTTTACTTACATTCTATTCTTTCAATGATGTGGGCACCGGCTGTCCGAGGCGTTGCCTCCCCCATGGATGATTCCGCATAACTTTCTTTTGGGATTTGTTGTTGTTGGGGTGATGTGGGGTTTTGGGGGGGAGGGATCTGTTTCTCGGGGCCTTAGGGCTCAGGTGTGGGAGGTGGGTGGGACCCAGGAGGTGGTGGGTTATGTGGGCTTATGTGTGTGTTTGTATTTTGGTTTATTGTGTTTTTTTATTGACATTGTTCGTTGTAGACTCCGCACTACTCTCGCCTTTGTATGGTTGCTGCTCTTCATGCTCCGCTTACCCCTCTTTGAGCCATGGCTGTAGCCCCATCCGTGAATGTGCGTTTGCTTACGTGGAATGTTAGGGGGCTCAATAACGCGAGAAAATGCAAACTAGTGCTCGCATACTTGAAACGCCATTAAGTAAAGATAGCCTTCTTACAGGAGACCCATCTTCCACCTCAAGGTGCCCCTCCCTTTGCCTCCTCCTGGGGTCCCAACAGATTTTTCTCCAGCTTCAGTACATATTCGCGGGGGGTCTGCACATTGATACACAGTTCCCTCCCTTTCACTTTACTGCATAAGGAAGAGGACCCCCATGGGCGCTACCTGCTGGTTAATGGTACATTGTTGGGCCGAACGATACTACTTTTAAATGTTTATGCCCCGAACCCTGACGACCCAGACTTCTTTACTAATTTACATGCCCTTCTCAATCGACACAATTGTGATATACTTTTCCTGGGTGGGGATCTTAACATTTGGCTGAATCACGCTTTTGACTCCTCCAACCCTCACGCCATGCCGAAGGGTCAATCTCATGTGACGTTTACCGATCTAATTGGTACGTTGGACCTCCGGGATACTTGGTGACAGCATTACCCATCGACCCCTGGCTGCACTTTTTATTCGGCACCCCATTCAACTCACACACGTATTGACTACGTTTTTGCTACGGCGGCGGGTTGTCGCTGGATTGCGGGGATGGACGTACTGCCTCGCACTCTATCCGATCACTCCCCCCTTATCTTGCGCCTAGTGATCCCACATTCGGCGGGGTGGGAGCGTTGTTGGTCCTTCCCGGCCTCGGCTCTCCTTGATGAGGTGTTTCGTGCTGAGGTCCAAGAGGCCATAACGGAATACTTTGCTCTAAACACAGGATCGGTGGCGCACTACTCCAACCTTTGGGATGCCTTTAAGGCGTTCATACGGGGAGTCATTATTTCCAAGCAGGCTCGATCCGCGGCAGACTTGCAGTGGTGGAGGCTGAACTGGCCCTCCTGGATGAGTCTTCCCCCGACCAGATGGTGCAGGCCAAGCGAAATGCGCTGCTACTAGATTTTAATGACCATGCGGACAGGGAGGCGAATCTACTTGGCAAATACTACTTGGCAAGGCGCTACGGTGAGGGTGAGCGCCCAGGCAGGACTTTGGCCCGTCTGGTGAGCCCCCCCAAGGGAGCTGGTCATATTATGTCTATTGTCCGTGAGGACGGGACCACTGCCACGTCTGACTCGGACATCGTGGCGGAACTGGTGGCCTATCACCGTTCTCTCTACTCCACCACACTGCCTGAGGGCTTTTCGCACCACCTTGCATATCTGGAGGAGGTGGCTATGGTCTGGCTGACCAAGGGCCAAGCTGAATTCTTGGCACACCCCTTCACAGTCGATGAAATTTCATTGGCTATAGATGAACTCTCGGGCTCCAAGGCCCCGGGCCTTGATGGCCTCACCAGAGTATTCTATAAAGCGTATAAGGAATGCTTAGCGCCCCAGCTCCTGGAGGTGTTTGCGGAGGCGTTGGAGTCGGGCACACTCCCTCTTACCATGCGCCAGGCGGCCATCTCCTTGATACTTAAACCGGGCAAGGATCCCACGCATTGCTCGTCCTATCGCCCGATATCCCTCATAAGTTTTGATAACAAGGTCCTAGCCAAAACGCTCTCCTCGAGGCTGTCGTTATTGATGGACCAAATACTCTCCCCAGTGCAATCGGGGTTTATACCGCATCGATCTACCGCCCTCAACCTTCGCACAGTTTTCTCTGTCATTAACCATATTGAGCCTACCACGCCCACTGCAATCACGCTGTTAGACGCAGAAAAGGCCTTCGACTCCCTCGAGTGGCCTTTCCTTCAGGCATCGCTTTGTAAACTCGGCTTCATAGCTCTTATTGCCCTGCTGTACTCTTCCCCTACTGCCCGCCTGCGGGTTAATGGGTCCCTCTCTCCTTCCATTCCCATCACCCGTGGCACCCGTCAGGGGTGCCCATTGTCCCTGCTCCTGTTCATTATCGCGATGGACCCTTTGGTCCGACACCTCCAAGAAAAACACTTGATCCGTGGCTTACAATTCCCCGCCGGTCCACTATTGATGTCCCTATACGTAGATGACGTCTTGCTTTTTGTACGACACCCGCAAAGCAATCTCCAGCCTCTGATCGACGAAATAGAACGCTTCGGTTCCGTTTTGGGTCTTAAAATCAATTGGGGAAAGTCGGTATTGTTTCCCATAACCGACGCGGCAGCGGCTGGCGAAACGGAATACCCTTTGCGAGTGGACCAGGAGACTACCAAATACCTGGGGGTACAGCTACACCGGGATAAAGGACAAGTTATACAGCTGAACTATGGACCAGCCATCGATCAGCTTTCCTCCCAAATAGATAGGTGGATACAACTGCCTCTGTCTATGGCAGGCCGTACAGCCCTTATTAAAATGAAAGTACTACCGCATTTTCTTTATTACTTTCGCACTATACCCATCCCGCTCACCAATGCATTTTTCGCCCGTCTGCGTGGTCTTCTTATCCGTCTGGTTTGGGCAGGCCGCAGACCCCGTGTAGCCTGGGACACTCTTACCCTCCCATATGCCCGGGGGGGGGTTCGCAGTCCCGGATCCTCAACTGTATTTTCTGGTGGCGCAAGCACAATTTGCCCACCACTGGTTTTACCCGGATGCCAGAATACCTTACACAAAAACGGACAAGGAGCTGGCTGCCCCAACGCCCTTAGCGTCCTTACTCCCAAAGGGTGTCCCCCTTGATGCTCACGACATTCAGCCTCTGGCCACTACGTGTTGGGCTTGGCGCAAGTTGAATCGGTTATATGGGTCCGGTCCTCTCTACTCGCCTGCACTTCCGCTTGCCAATAATCCATTTTTGCCATTAACAACTGATAGAGGGGTGCTTGTAACCTTTACCAAACTGGGGCTTGACACATTTGGCTCCTTATTCCCGGACGGACGGGCGCGTAAGCTGTCCGATTTGACACCGCTTCCTGGGCTCACTGGTGTGGATACTCTTAATGTGGCTCGGCTCCACGGGACGCTCCGCGCTACCTTCTCTACTTACCCTGCCCCCTACACCGACTTCCCCCGCTCACCCTCCTTATAACTGATACTGCTGGATCACATTTGGTCACAAAACTATACAAAGCATGTATGGCACTCCGGTCGGGGCGGGACACGTCAGCGGTGGGAATCGGATATCGGGCGTCTTCTGACGGACAAAGAATGGGCCTACTGTTTGGAGCAAACACACAAGATATCCCCTAACCATAGACATAAGCTACTCCATTCCAAATTCATTCACAGAATCTATGTGACTCCTGTTCAACTGGCGAAATTTGACCCTTCTAAACCAACGACTTGCCCCAAATGCAATGCTTTAGACGCTGATTTCGCCCACATGTCCTGGTCCAGCCCCCACGTTCTCCCCTACTGGCAGGAGATATTTGCTGTGCTATCTCAAATCATAGAAATGCCCTTGGTTCCCTCTCCTGTATTGGGTCTGCTGGGGATGGTTCATCGACTCAAACTGTGCTATAGGTGCTTTACAGCGATTGCCCTACTACTTGCGAAGCGCGAGATAGCCTCTCTCTGGGGAGCCAGGGCTCGTCCAACTACAGCGGCCTGGCTTCGGAGCATGGCGTATTGTAATGTCCAATCCGAGATTTGCGCCTCGCTCCAGCCTCCATCCTCCAGGCCTCGTGACATCTGGTGCATATACCGCACATTTCTACAAAGGTCACTCCACGCTTCACAGGCCGTTCCTAATTCGCAAATCCCCCCCATGGGCTGAGCAGACACGTGAGGGACCCATAGTCGCACCCCACAGATTGCTGCCCCCCTTGGGTGTGTCCCCCATGGCTGCTGGATGGTTACAACATGCCCATTAACGGCACCATCACTGGTATTTGACTGCTGATTTGTGTAAGATATTGTGCGGAGTCCACCTCCCTTCATATGATTTGTTTGTATTCTTTTGTTTTTGAGTAATGGGTGTGTATATATATTTTGAATTTGGATTTTTTCTTTTCTTTTGGTGTACCTATTTTACAGACGTTATCAATACGCTCTCTGGACTGAATTATCCCATGCTTCATCCCGCAACTGTGCACTGCTGTTACACAGTCAAGTTCTCGATCTTGCCGTCTGTATTGTCTTTTATTGTATTGTCCCTTTTTTATTCTGTAATAAAATCTTGAAAGAAAAAAAAAAAACGTGATTGATGTGCTCCAGTGTAGTGACCATAACCAACAGTGAAGTAATTTACAGTGACAATGGAGAGGAACAATTGGTTATTGGAATGGTGAGGGAGGTCCTATGGGAGAATCGATTCTAATGCATAATTATTTCCAATATTCTGAGACTCTCCCCCTCCCTTTGTAGTCGACTACGTTTCGGCCCTTTCGTGATGTCGGGTCTCTTCAGGACGGGAGTGCTGGGGACTGGAAGGGGACATAAAATTAATATGCGACCGGGAATTGATAATGACTGTGAGTGTGAAAACCTAAAATGTAAAGTGGGCTTACCCTGGGCTTTGTGTTAGACCGAAGGTATGGTGGAGTTAATCGTCTGGTTGCAGCCTAATGGCTGGAGTCCTAGTATGATAAGGGAGCATAATTATTCAAGGAGGCTCCACAATACATGGGGAACTAAAGTAATCCTCATAGTACAAAATCTTACCCTAGTAGTGTATAGTAACACCTTCTGGGACTCTGCGGGTGAATCAGCAACAAGGAATGTCAATATTATTGTATGGCGGACTGCCGGCGTGGATGGGGGAGCCTGTTGATTAATAATTAAATTAGCTACTGGTTTGGTTAAAAAAATGAAACTCAAAGGGAGGACAATTCTTCCCATAGTCACCAGGAGTAGGGGTAATGCAATACACAGTACTGCTTGTGCGCGGATGCGCAAAGGAATTAGTGTGGCAATCCTCCCACTGTCCAGTTCGGAATGCAGCTCTGAAATACAGATGACAGCATTGTGAAGGACCTGTTGGTTAGTTATAATGGCACGTAGGTGCATAAATCGAGTTACTGGGACTAACCCAATCCTCAACCCCGATTCATATTGACTTACCTCACTTCTCAGTAGCGAGGTCTGTCTTAGTCCGGAAGGGCAAGCAAAGCGACCGGGTAGTGCCGTATTAGCTACTCGATTCCGGGCGCCAAAAGTGAAGGAATAATTAAAGGCGCGCATGCGCACCTCCACGCTCCAAAATACAGAGCCATGTTCGAGGTTCTGTTGTGGAATCCGTAGCGGCCATATTGGAAGGTGTTTATGGCTAGACACATAAATGTGTACATCATTGTGAATGGAAAACGAGATGATTGCACTCCATGAGTGCTAGTGTAGTCGGGGCTCTCGTTTTGTGCAATTTAAAAGAAACGGGTGTCGACGGGAAACACCGTTCAGATTTTACAAATCAGTTTGATTTTTAGTTTTGTAACTTGTACAGAGTTGTGTCCTGCTAATGCAGCAAGCAAGCAGCATGCATGTTCCATAAAGGAAGTTCCCTAATCTAAATATTTTGGGAAAAAAATGTAGAGTAAGGGGTCAGTTCAGATACCCAATAAAGAGTTCTGATGAGAGAATTAATGCATAAGCATAAAGCCTCTACATACATATCAAGCTGGAAAGTGTTCTCAGCTATAAATAAACAGATGATCAATGAATATAGGTTAAACAACCTCTCATGTAGAGAGTATTAGAAACTCAAAAATGGTTCTCCTGTCGGAGAGTTGTGGAAGGAATCCGCCTGTTACTTTAGGAGCATGCACTAATATAAACACACAACATTCTATGCAGCTCCCCATCTTCTCACACTTGTACAATAGTCTTCAGACATTAGACATTGAAAAGTTACATCGTTCGCATTCTGTGGTCCAGACCATTCTTCTCATGATTCATTCTTTCTTTTGCCTCCTCTCCTCCCAGCGAGAGTAGTTTAGTACAAAACAAGTGCCTATTCACCAGCTAATAGAGGGCTTCTGGAAAGTTACAACATCTTCATCAAAAAGAAGAAAAACAGCTCGTGCAAATAACAATCTAAATGAGAAATCAGGCCTTTGAATGTCAATGCATTATTTTCAGTTATCATGGCATCGACAGTTAGGCTAACTTAAATCAGCACTTATTTATTTCAGTTTTAGGCCTATACCATTTAAGTATGATTATCTACGACGAATTTTCGAGTTTAGTACATGTGCTATTTAGACGTAGGCTTTTGCACATTGTTAATAAAAAGCATTTTGTTTTGTTTGCAAATACAATTTGCCCTTGAACTAGCACCACTAAAGAGAAAGATAAAAAACCAGACAAACTTAATTTACCTCTGACTCTGAAACTGAGACAGTGGCTATTGATACTTTTATGAGTGAAAATCATCTTTGCTGGAAGCTCATTAGCTAAATCAGAATGAAATTCTCAAAATGTCCCTTCCCAAAACAGTGGAACTGGCACCTAAGAACAGGAAAGGCTAGAAAGATAAAACCTTCTTCAAGCGAGAATACAGGCAAGATATTAGGAAGATTTCTTGAAGCGGAATGAAAATGAAAGAAAATAAAAGGAAAGAAAAAACACTTTCTAATAAGAAGCTTATTATGAATTAGTCAGTTCTACATAACAAAACTGAAATAATTGATTATTCTCCCATAAAAGAGAATTGATATCCAATTGGAGGAGGGAGGGTTCTTCACATTTGAAATTGCCACTACGAATGATGATGCAATGCAAGAACATTTTGAAAAACGTTTTTAATCTATTGAACATACTGAACCAAATACATGCATATTTCAAATCAATCTAGCTCCAACAAGATCTGCTGAACCCAATCAACGATCAGTTATAAATGAGCAGTTCATAAAAAATGCTGAGAAGCAAAAGGAATAATGTTAATTAAAATGCTGTAAGAAAAATGTGAGCACAATTCAATTGGTGGAAGAACAAAGACTATTTTAACAAAAGAACCCACATGTATTGAGTCACAAATAAGCAATAATGCCTAATATCTTGAATCCTCTCAAGGGAGTGAGAAGTCACCACACATTCTTGGTGTGTGAAACGCATAAATTCAATTTGCAAAAATAGCACAAGGATGTTTTGAAGAAAGTTACTATAGTTCAAATGATAATGAAAAAAATATGTAATGTGTGGCAGAACCTATTACAATTGATATGAAAATAATGGACACCCTTACAGTAAGAAAACCTCAAACAATAAAGTAGGGCTTACCTCAAATTTTTAAGATTCTGGGAAATTTGATTAAAATGTAAGCAAGTAAACGAGGCAATCCTGAAAAGGAATCCCTTTAGGTAAATCTTGTTGAATTCCCACCACGTCCTGTGGAAGATACATTCAATAGGCCAGGAGGTTACTATAATAAAAGCACAAAACCCCCTTCCCTGAAAAGAGGCAATACCCCACGTTTGTACCACACTGAATAGTTTTCCTTTCTGTGCCCCCTTGCTGCCCCTGATTGTGCCCGTTTTTCCTTTCTGTGCCCCCTTGCTGCCCCTGATTGTGATCGTTTTTCCTTTCTGTGCCCCCTTGCTGCCCCTGATTGTGATCGTTTTTTCCTTTCTGTGCCCCCTTGCTGCCCCTGATTGTGCTCGTTTTTCCTTTCTGTGCCCCCTTGCTGCCCCTGATTGTGATCGTTTTTTCCTTTCTGTGCCCCCTTGCTGCCCCTGATTGTGCCCGTTTTTTCCTTTCTGTGCCCCCTTGCTGCCCCTGATTGTGATCGTTTTTTCCTTTCTGTGCCCCCTTGCTGCCCCTGATTGTGATCGTTTTTTCCTTTCTGTGCCCCCTTGCTGCCCCTGATTGTGCTCGTTTTTTCCTTTCTGTGCCCCCTTGCTGCCCCTGATTGTGCTCGTTTTTTCCTTTCTGTGCCACCTTGCTGCCCCTGATTGTGATCGTTTTTCCTTTCTGTGCCCCCTTGCTGCCCCTGATTGTGCCCGTTTTTCCTTTCTGTGCCCCTTGCTGCCCCTGATTGTGATCGTTTTTCCTTTCTGTGCCCCCTTGCTGCCCCTGATTGTGATCGTTTTTCCTTTCTGTGCCTGTTTCCCGCCGCTGCGCCCTGCGGCCCCGCCCCCTCACTGCCCATTTGCTGCCCCATTCCCTGCTCCTCCCTCCCACCTCCCCATTTATGGCGGCCGCTGTGCGGCCGCGCCGCTGGCGCGCCAAAGGCGCGCCTAAGGCAAGCCCGTCTGCGCCCGTCTGCGCCCGTCCGCGCCGTGGCCGCGCCCAGCGCCAGACCCCCTGGTCCGGGCATCCCCCACGCCCGCTACATCAACAGACGCCGATACGACGCCAGCACCCTCCACGCACTCAACTCCGGAAAAGATCACGCCTGCTACCAGGCCACCCCGAAGCGCACCCAAGGGCCCTTCACCTGCCGGAACTGCAGCTTCGCCAGCACCCGCCCCGCCAAACCACCGCCCAGGAAAGAACCCAACTACCTCAGATGCATCCTCCTCAACACCCGCTCCGCCCGCAAACACGCCATCGAACTCTGGGACCTTCTCGACTCAACCTCCCCAGACGTCGCATTCCTGACGGAGACCTGGCTGAATCCCGCTTCAGCCCCCGACATCGCCATTGCCATCCCGGATGGATACAAGATCACCCGCAGGGACCGCATCAACGGAGTCGGAGGAGGCATCGCCATCGT
Organism: Calotriton arnoldi; assembly: GCA_963921515.1. NCBI lineage: Eukaryota > Metazoa > Chordata > Amphibia > Caudata > Salamandridae > Calotriton > Calotriton arnoldi. Next base: position 313,704 of record CAWUFW010005636.1, read on the forward strand.
CCACAGGAACACCCTCAGAGTCTCAACCAACACCGACGACACCCTCAGCACCGCCGAACACATGCACTTCCAGATCCACACCGATCCCAACACCACCCTCAGAGGAACCCTCATCTACAGACCCCCGGACCCCGACCACAGTTCAGCGATTCCATCGCTGACTCCGTCAGCACACACGCCATCGCCTCCACGGACTACATCCTCCTCGGGGACCTGAACTTCCACCTCGAGAACAACAAGGACACCAACTCCACCACCCTGATCGACAACCTCGCCACCCTCGGACTCAGACAGCTCGTGACTACACCCACCCACGCCGCCGGCCACACGCTAGACTCCATCTTGTCCGCAAGCCCACACGTCTCCTTCAACCACACCTCCGAACCCCACTGGACTGACCACCACTGCATCCACTTCACCTACAGGAAGCCCACCACGCACCACCGCACCGAACAAATGCCTCGCCGCTGCTGGAGCAGAGTCACGGAAGACCAGCTAACCACAACCCTCGCCCTGAGCCCACCCGCCGAACCCTCCGACCCCGACACCGCCGCCCGCAACCTCAGACAGTGGATCGACGACTGCGCCAACACCCTCGTCCCGCTCAAGAATCCGCCCAACAGCCACACCAGCAAGAAAGCCACCTGGTTCACCGAAGACCTCCAGGCCTCCAAACGAACATGCCGAAAACTGGAGAAGATCTGGCTCCACGAACGGACAGCGGACAGCTACGCCGCCCACAAGAGCGCCACCCGCAATCACCATCACCTCATCAGATCCGCCAAAAGGGCCTCACTCAAAGACCGTAGACAACAACGCACACAACAGCAAAGAGCTCTTCAACATCGTGAAGGAACTCTCCAACCCCAGCTCCAACACCAACGACATCCAGCCGTCGCAAGACCTGTGCGACTCACTGGCCACCTCCTTCCACCGCAAAATCGCCGACATCCACGACAGCTTCAACACCACGACCGCCCCGGCAACCACCGAGACCACTGCCCCCACAACCACAAACCGCCTGCTCTCCTGGACCAACATCAACGACGAGGACACCAGCGAGATCATGAACACCATCCACTCCGGTTCACCGCTAGACCCGTGCCCTCACCACATCTTCAACAAAGCCAGTACAGCCATCGCGCCCCATCTCCGGAAAATAATCAACATCTCCTTCGAGACAGCAACCTTCCCGGAAAGCTGGAAGCACGCCGAGATCACCGCCTTACTCAAGAAACCCAAGGCAGACCCCAAGGACCTCAAGAACTTCCGACCCATCTCTCTGCTCCCGTTCCCCGCGAAGGTCACCGAGAAAATCGTCAACAAACAACTGACCCGCTACCTTGAGGAGAACAACATCCAGGACCCTTCCCAGTCCGGCTTCCGCAGCAACCACAGCACCGAAACCGCCCTCATCGCCGCCACCGATGACATCAGGACCCTGCTAGACAACGGAGAAACAGCAGCCCTCATCCTCCTGGACCTATCAGCCGCCTTCGACACGGTCTGCCACCACACACTACGAACACGCCTTCACGACGCCGGGATCCAAGAGAAGGCCCTGGACTGGACCACATCCTTCCTTTCCGGCAGAACACAAAGCGTCCGCCTCGCCCCCTTCCGATCCAAGGCCACCAAGATCATCTGCGGCGTACCCCAAGGCTCCTCCCTCAGCCCAACGCTGTTCAACATCTACATGGCACCCTCGCCCACGTCACCCGACAGCACAACCTCAACATCATCTCCTACGCCGACGACACCCAGCTGATCCTCTCCCTCACCAAAGACCCTCACACCGCCAAAGCCCACCTCCACGAAGGAATGAAGGCCGTCGCCGAATGGATGAGGACCAGCCGCCTGAAGCTGAACTCGGACAAGACGGAGGTCCTCATCCTTGGTTCCAACCCTTCAGCCTGGGACGACTCCTGGTGGCCAACATCACTGGGAACAGCCCCGCCACCCACCGACCACGTACGCAACCTAGGGGTCATCCTCGACCCCACCCTCTCCATGACTAAGCAGGTCAACGCCGTTTCCTCATCCTGCTTCAACATCCTCCGAATGCTCCGCAGGATCTTCAAGTGGATCCCCACCGAAACAAGAAAAACAGTCACCCAGGCCCTCGTCACCAGCAGGCTGGACTACGGAAACGCCCTCTACGCAGGAACGATGGCTAAGCTCCTGAGACGGCTGCAACGCATCCAGAACGCCTCTGCACGTCTTATCCTCGACATCCCCCGACGCAGCCACATCACACCCCACCTGAGAGACCTGCACTGGCTCCCTGTCAACAAGAGGATAACCTTCAAGCTCCTCACCCACGCACACAAAGCACTCCACAACTCCGGACCAGCCTACCTCAACAGACGACTCAGCTTCTACACCCCCACCCGCCAGCTCCGCTCGACCAGCCTCGCCCTCGCCACAGTCCCCCGCATCCGGAGAACGACCGCCGGTGGCAGATCCTTCTCCCACCTCGCCGCCAAGACCTGGAACACCCTCCCCACCAACCTCCGACAGACCCAAGACCTACTGGCCTTCAAAAGACTCCTCAAGACCTGGCTCTTCGATCAGTAGCAGCACCACCCCCCTCTTCCCCCAGCGCCTTGAGACCCTCGCGGTTATGTAGTGCGCTTTATAAGTGACATGATTGATTGATTGATTATAAACTTGAAATAAAATCTGATTTTATAGAGTTTGTACCACACAGAATAGTGATACACTTAAAATAAAATAAAATAAGATTTTATGGAGAACAAACAATAATGAATGCATTGATGCAGCGATTTTTGATAACTTACATTTTGTAGTATTCTCATGTTATGCTGTAATGTTCCCTTTCACCTTGTCCCTAGCTGCTCAGCCAGTGTGAGTGTTCTGTGTAGACTGTTGGCGTGATTGACATGAGTGGAATGCTAGGGTGCCTGGTGTGAGTGTTGTCAGTTGGAAAATGGGCTGAGCAGCTAGCAGGCTGCTCCTGGTGGGGTTTGCTGTAAATACTTCCTAAGGACTTAATAAACTACATGAATTACATCTCGGCTACGTCTACTATGTCACCTGAACACGTGGGGCCAGCCCACTACATTTTGGCGACGATCTGGAGCTCTTCTCACGCACTACAGGTGGTTTTATGCCAACTAAGGATGAGGAGTACAGCAGGTCTACGTGTTGGTAAGGGCCTACTACATTTACTAGCGAAGACACCACACGAGAAACTTGCAGTAATACGTGGTCACAAAGGATGCACAGACAGCACCAGCAGACTTCAGGGAGGAAGTGTTGGAACTAAGGAGCAAAACAAAGAAACAAAGGAAACAGGAGTAGCACGCCTCACAGCCCCACCAGTGTCCATCACATCGGACAGCCCCAGCCCAGGCGTGCTACACTCTAATTCACGTTTAAAGGACCTTGTTGTGACAACTAACGTGTGCTACTTCTGGCTCAGGAAGAGTGCCTTCGGCATTTTGGTTCATCTTATGGGAGTTCATGTTCCATTGGCGTCCACTTTGATGTTTACTTTGAGAATTCCCCCTGACTGTTCCTCCATGTCGGCGTAGGATCGGAAGGAAGCATACATTGTACCTGCTACACGATGCAGGGGATGCCTTTACAGAATCTTTACACTTGTCTATGGGTGATCTGCCATCTTCGTCAGTAGTGCCAAGAGTTATTGTGAGTATACACATATATTTAAAATTGCTTTGGGAAGCCCATTGACTTTTGCCCGTTCAACCGCTGCGTTGCGATTTTTAAAACAGGCCGTGGTGCCCTTTATGCATGCGCTCTTACCTCCTGCACCTCTGGAGACTTCCACTGTGACGGGCTTCCCATTGTTGTGTTAATGACGAGCAGTCCTCGCTGCGCTGCATCGTGGGGCGCACGCACACGCCGTGAGCCACCCTGTGCTGGCGTGCTCAGCGTGCGCCTTCTTTGGATTGGGGGCTTCTGTCATATGTTATGGATTCTAGTGTCCTCTGCCTCTTGTTGTCTGCCAACCACGTTGTGTTCGGCAGATAAAGTTTTGCACTTGCCAAGTCAGCAACACCATCGCGATTTGAGGATTGTTTCGCTCCACAGTGTTTTCGCTGCAACGTTTTACTGGTAAGCGCCATGGCTGTTTCTACATTGGGCGGTGAATCGCTTCTCTCTTCTTGTTTGCCTCAGTAACGCCTTTTGTGTAAGCGCAACCGTCATCCGGACCGGAATTGACTTCCAGGCAGTCTCTACGTTTGAACTGTGTTTTGAGTTTGGTTGGTCCTGAACACTTCGTGGACTCATGTGGTGAGTTCCAATTCTTTAACAAGCCAAAGAGCCCTTCCATCTTCAGTGGGCGTCATCTCTGCTGCAAAGTACTATCTTGTTGCATGTCTCCTGGAGCCACTTCATCTCTGCAAAGTCCTGTTTGTCCTTGGAACGCCTGTTCCCCATTATCGCGGTGACAGGAACACCATTGACATTTTTGTAATTCTAGTTTGTGGTGCATGATTAGGAGATTTAACGTTAAAATGTTTTATTTCACAGGAAAAAGAAACATATGAGTTGATAGTGACTTGTTATTGCTGTATGGCGACATTGTTGTTTTGCATTTCACACGTATAGGTTTTGTTGTCATTACATCTCTTACGTTCTTCTTTCTGACATTTTATCCCTGCCTAAGGGATGGGAGTGGGTCTCTGTCCCATGTCCCCTCTTTACATTCTTGCTACAGATTTGCTAAGCCTTTGCACCTTGTCTCTAGGTGTTGGCTTAAGGTGTTTATTCCCTTGCTACGTTTGGTATGGGTTTTAGCCCCATTTCCATGTCATTTGTCTCTCTACATTTTTGTTGTTAACCCTTACGCCGTTTGGGTTATGGGGTGTTTTTCCCCATTTGCGTTTGTTGGATCATCTTTACTTTTCGGGTGTGTTTTTGGGTGTTAGTCCCACCATCTCGTTTTGCGTCATGTTGTGTGTAAGTCGCCCCGCGCCTCACCCTGTTGTGTTCAGTGTGTAAGCCATCCTGTGCCTCACCTTGCCATTTTGTGTGTAAGTCGCCTTGCGCTTCACGTTGTCAAGTCGTGTGTAAGTCGTCTCGTGCTTCACGTTGTCATGTTGTGTGTAAGTCGCCCTGCGCTTCACTTAGTCATGTTGTGTGTAAGTCGCCCTGTGCCTCACATTGTCTTGTTGTGTGTAAGTCGCCCTGAGCCTCACATTGTCGTGTTGTGTGTAAGTCGCCCTGCGCATCACATTGTCTTGTTGTGTGTAAGTCGCCATGCTCCTCATCCTGCTTTTACGTCGTCATGTTGTGTTTGTAAGTCACCCTGTGCTTTACGTTGACGTATTGTGTGTGTTTGCCACACTGTGCTGCACCTGTGTTGTTTTCTCGTGCTACACTTGTTCTTGGGTGTTAGTCCCATACTACACTAGTTGTTACACTGCCTTTAGCATGTGTCCCTCACATGAGGGGTGGTGTGTTGGGTCATGGTTCCCTTCCCCACAGTCTCTTTACTTGAAGAGTACTTCCTTGGGTGTCGTCCACCCACAGTGTTTTAGTCTTGGGGTACATTTCCCCTTCACTTTCAATGTGGTTGTTGCTCACTTGTTATCTATGAGCTGTTCTTACACTACTTTCTTTTTCGCTTTTTGTTCTCTTTTAAAGGAGGAGGATGGTGTTAGTGTGTTTTATCCTTTCATTCTCCTTTCCTCCTTTGTTTGTCTGTTTTCCCTCTCGTGATGTGGTTTTACCATTAATCCCAGGGTTTATGGACTGTTTTCATCATTTGTACATTGCTGTGTATAGTTGTTTTCATTTTAATGTGGTTCTATTTATTTTTCAATATAAAATGGAGAGGATATGTAGTATTCTCATGTTATGATGTAATGTTCCCTTTCACCTTGTCCCTATCTGCTCAGCCAGTGTGAGTGTTCTGTGTAGAATGTTGGCGTGATTGACATGAGTGGAATGCTTGGGTGCCTGGTGTGAGTGCTGTCAGTTGGAAGATGGGCTGAGCAGCTAGCAGGCTGCTCCTGGTGGGGTTTGCTGTAAATGCTTCCTAAGGACTTAATAAACTACATGAATTACATCTCGGCTACGTCTACTATGTCACCTGAACACATGGGGCCAGCCCACTACACATTTCCTATGTAAATTAGAATACAACGATCAAAGGTATTATTTGCCTGTTGAGATTGGGAAGCAGCACCACTCTCTGAAAACGTATTTAATAACCTAAAGCTTTAGTTAGACCCTGAAGCTAACACAAATTTAAAAACACTTTCAGGAACTTTAAAAAATGTAAATGTAGATTACATATGACTCTTAAAATTCGCGAACATTCCATGCTTAATAAGGTCATCAAAATGTCCTGTGACAAACAGATTTTCTCCTAGGAGGAATTGTTTTGCAAAGATTTGCTCTTCTGGTTTGACTGCACCAATTTAATTCTATAGATCAAAGCTGGAGCACCTATCTGGCACAAAAAGGTAAAGAAGAACCAATCAGTATAAAATAGATGTTATGCGATTAATAGAAAGGGAGGCAATAGAGTTTCACCTGCAACCTATTAAAGAACAAGATAGTACACTAATTGCAAACAATGACTGAGTATTGATTGAAGCCAGTTCTGTGGACATCAGTCTCAATGAGAAAGGTGCTTGGAGTCAAAAGATAAAAGATATTGGCCATTGTTTTCATTTCAGAAAAAGAACTCAGAACTTCCAGAGTTGAAATTCAAAATGATTAACATCCTAGTGAGGGAGCTAATACTAAGATTACCCAAAGAAATTTAGAATATTACATCCCAATTTAATTTAACCCAGGGTAAAACAATTTCAATCTCTTTAGTATTAACCACAAAAATATTCTTGTTAGACCAGTCAGCCTTAGGGTGTTCTTCCACCAAACATTTTGCTTTACTCCTCCATTTTTGCTGATCTTGTTTTTGTTGGACTTGGGACTCTGTGCACTTTACCACCGCTAACCAGTGCTAAAGTCCATACACTCACTCCCTAAAACATGGCAAAATGTACTTACACCCAATTGGCACATTTCATTTACTTGTAAGTTTCTAGTAACATGGTACTACATGTATTCAGGGCCTGCAAATTAAATACTACAAGTAGACCTGCAGCACTGATTGTGCCACTCATTTAAGAAGCCCTTTTAAATATGTCTCAGGACTGCCATTGCAGCCTGTGCATGCAGTTTCAACTGCCATTTCGATGTGGCAAAATAAACCTTTTGCCAAGCCCAAACCTTCCATTTCAATACATCAACGCAACTCCTAGGGTAGGCCCTAGACAGCCCATAGGGCAGGATACAGGGTATTTGAAAGGTTGGACATGTACTTCTAACTTTTTCATGTCCTGGTAGTGAAAAACTTAAATTTGTTTTTCAATACTGCTAGGTCTGCCTCTCCCATAGGTTAACATTGGGTTGCCTTATTACATTTAATAAGTGATAAATATAATTGGGAGCCGGTGGGAATGTCGAGTTTGGTGTCTAAAGAAACATAATTCAAAGCCTTTTCTAATGGTAAAGTCAGTTTTTAAGTCACAATTCTGAAAATGGCACCATTTGGTGCCTGCAGCCTGAATCTTAGGTCACATGTCTAGGTGTAGCTGGCAGTTGGTCTTTGCGTATTGCTATCAGACAGTGAGGCAAAGGGGGAATAGGTGTTGGCAGGATGGGCCATCTCTGACTTGATAGGGAGGCGGAGCTGTCAACTACCACACTTTCACCAAGTATAAATAATGGACCCTCAGACCCAACTCTTCAGTACACATCTGGGCCTGTGAATACTACAGAAGAAGGACTGTTGTGCTGCTCTGCTGTCACAAGGACTGCTACCCTGCTGCCTTGTTACTCTGCTGCCCTGCTTACTGAGAAGGAATACTGGAACTGCACCCTTCATCCCAGGTTAAAGTGACTCCAAGGGCCTGCTGACTGACTGCCTATTCTGAGCTACAGGGACATAACAAGGTCCAGAGGCCTCCCTGCATCTACCCAGCTGGTCTGCTGCCTGGACCTGCACCTGGATCTGCAACTGGACCTGCCTGAACCCTGCTGGCTCTGCTGGAGTGAGCTCCTGATCCCTAAGAGGTGCCCCTCGTGTCCTGGAACCCTGGTGTAGCATCAGTTGAACTTCCCCTTCACAGAAAGGAGAAATCCTGAAGTTTTGGGCTCTTCATGACAACGAATGGGCCTGTTTACACCAAGCTTTTGCTGTCCATGGCACCTGAAAATGCGAAGCTCCGGTGAACCTGACTCTTCGCTCCACAGTGACCACTAGCGATGCCTAGCAATGCAAGATCTGCTCTTCACACTACAGCATTGACAGCCCGCAGTGACCGCCAACACAAATGTCCAGCAATGACTGTCCACAACACCCAACAGGATCTTCGGGCTACAGCAATGGCCATGCAGGACTCCTGGCCTGCACTTCATGCTATAGCAATGACCATCCGTAACACTCTTCCTGCTCCTTGCGACCCCTCCACCGTGAATAGAACTCTTTGCGCTGGACTTGTGAAGGTAACTCTTTTAGTGGGACTAAGCTGGTCCCTTTATCTAGCCCAAACTCCATTGTAGTTGGCCCAAACTTGTGACTTTCGCCAGGTCTTGCACGACCAGATAACCGCAAATGCTGCTTTGTGCTTTTAGGCACTATACTTACCTTGAATCATTAAAATTGTACATCTGCGGTTCTACTGTTTGGATTTTTGTTGTTGTGGTCTCAAATAATTTATCAAATTTTACTCTATTTTTCTAAATTGACGTGAGATCTTTCTTGTGTTGTGTTTTAACTTTATTACTGTTTGAAGAGCTGCATACATACTTTACACATTGCCTCTAAGCTAAGCCTGACTGAGTTGTGCCAAACAGGTTAATTTGGGGTTTGCTTGTGTCTCACTCTAACAAGAATTGTGCTTGCTGCTTGAGTAAGGTTTGACCTCCCTCAACCAATAGCTCAAGTTCCAACAATTCTGATTAGTGAGGCTTCTCCTACAGATTGAGCAAGGCAGCCAGTATCTCTAGCCTCCTCAAACATTGTTCTCCGGTGGGGAGCCAATAGTTCTGTGTATTCCATATATAAATGGGCCATAAGCTAGTCCAGACATGGAGCTTTGTCACCAGGCACACTCCAGATAACCTGGAAAATGTCTTCATCATTGAAGGGAATGTCTAAGTATTTTCGATTTGCATCATCAAGCCACTGCAGTTGTATGGAATCAAGGTAAGTGGCAACATTGTCTGGAGCTGCCTGAGTAGCTCAATGATACAAATTAGAGTAATTGTTGAGCATTGTCTCCATGATTTGTTTTGTGGAGTGGCACTGCAATCCATTATTGATCACACCTTCATTAACATATGAACTGCTCCAGTTTTTCTTGAGCATGAAGGCCAAAGTTTTCCCAGTCTTATCCTCTTCATCGTTTCACCTAGCAGAAGCCACCTTGTGCATGTAGTGAGTTTCCCTTTCGGCAACATCAATGTATTCTGAGAGTGTGCCTTGGATCTGAGCCATTCACCTACTCTCGCCTGAGGCAAAGTATTAGGACCCCAGTGCATGAAGGTCTTTTTCTAGGCCAGCCAGGTACACCCAAAAGGGTCTGGAAAACACCAAGGGGCTTATTTACAAGTCCCTTGCGCCACTTTTGCGTCATTTTTAACATGGGAAAAGTGACGTACGGGTGGCGCAAGGGGCTTGTAAATAAGGCCCCCAAGTTGTTTAGTCAAACACACACTGCCAAGGTAAGCTTGAAGGTCTCCCACAGTATGCCAGGAGAGATGACTGTGTGCTCATGTATGGCGAAGAACTCAATGATGTTGTTTTTAATCTCAGATTAAAAGATTGTATCTCTTAGTGCATTTGGCATCAGTCTCCAGGCGAACGTGCGGTCCCCGGTGCCAGTTAGAGCTAAGGTTAGTAACACTGGCACCATGATCCGAAAGCGTGTGGGTCAACTGCTCCATGTACTCCCTACACGTGGCCACATCTTTAGTAACCAATCAGTAGTCGATGAGCATCCAGGGATTGCATGAGGTAGTGCTTCGTGCACCTTCAATGTTTTCAGGATGCCTGATTCAACAGATATCAATCAGGTCATGATCAGCAATGATGATCTGTAATTGCAAAGCTGCTCCTGGATGTGGTTTATGCGTAGAGTGGATTTGTCTATGTCAGGGCACAGTGCAACAATAAAATCTCCACCTCATTGAATTGTCGAATGCCCAAAACCAGTATTTTATGCAAAATGGTGAGGAATAAATCCGGACAGTAAGTGTTGGGCCCATAGAAGCATGTTATTGTAACGCTCTTGCAAGCCAGAATTTCATGCAATATGAGAAATCTACTCTCCTTGTCTCTGGACCGAGTCAAGAGTGCCTCATTGTACTCCCTTCCTAAAAACCACCACCACCACCCCTCTCGCATAGACATAGTATGTACCTACTTGTGCCTCTCCAACCCAACTCGTCCTCATTTTCGATTTGGTATACGTGTTACGATGCAGCTCCTGTGGCAGCCCTATATTAACCTGTTATCGTATGAGACAAGAAAATACTTGCTGTAGCTTGTTTGGGTTATTCATGTCTTGAATACTCCAGGACATCAAATTGATCCCCACCATCTTTAAGTATGAAGTAATAAGACAGTTTCTTTGTGCATATCTTGGCAGCCCGAGACGCTGTGCAGTTCCGTGCCCAGTGACAGTACATAAACAAATAGAGAGTAATTTGCATCAGGTGACTGTGAGGAAATTCACATAAAAAGACAGAAACCAGTGCCCCCCCACTACCTACTACAACACCCCCAACCTGTTGAAGAAACAACCAACCCATATAAACACCTTTTTCAAAACAAACCTTGCAGCTGCAGGACCAAGGCACACAAACAGGAACCATCCATGGGAAGCTCAGTGACCTATGAGGTCTCTTACGGGTGGCTAAGATTGTAAAGCAGGAACCAAACACGTAGGGCTTGGGGAGCAAGCTCCCCTCAAAAGGGTCAATTCACAGGATTCTCTTTACATCAGCCCATGGTTTCTACTAAGCCAATAAGTCTGTAGTCAGCAAAAACATATTGAACACAATATTTGAATCAGCACATATCTCAGTCATTATTGCTGACACAGCTACTGGGACTTTCAGAGGCAGCATTTCCATCAGCTGTGTTGCATGTAACCCGTTTACAACAGAATTTGGTTGCCTGTTTAGGGTCAATGAAAAAGTGGGCTTTCCCATTGACAGTGACCATTAGTTTAGCTTGGTAGATGAGAGCATAAGGCAGCCTGGCTTTCACCAGAAATCGCTTAGCAAAGAGAAACTCTCTTCGAGCAGTTTGGATGGTCAAGGGGAAGTCTGGGTAGATCGATACCTTCATTTCCTGGTATTGCAGCTCTCTCCTCTTCCTTGCAAGTTTCAGTATTGTTTCTTGATCCCTATAGTACAATAGCAATGATTGAGTGTGCATGGATATCTGGGGAGACACAGATGGGTGCGCTTAACTGAGAATTTTAGTCAAATGCTCACCAAAGAGTGATTGCAACATGGAATCTACATAGGTTTTACCTCTGTCCATGGCGGTAGATTCCAGTATTCGCAAGAGTCAAATGTTGTTTCTTCTGGAGCATGCCGCTACATCTTCGCTGTTGGCCTTGATGACCTCTAATACCTTTTCCATCTGCAATAGTTGTTCATTGTTCACTGTTGTGCCATCTTCTGTGTCAGACACTCTATGTTCCAGTTGAGACAAGCGGTCATCATGCAATTTTTTTCACCCATGCAGTCCAATTTATTTGCTAGTGTGTCAATCTTGGAGTCAATGGTGTGCAGACTATGCCACATACCAGTAAGCATATATTTAATGTCTGTGTGAAAATTTATGTTGCCGGTTGAGGGGGAAGGGGGGGTGAGCCCTTCTCAAGTAACAGCAACAACCCTTGTCAGGGTGAACTACAAAAGTCACTAAATTGACCTGTGCTTACTCCCCTGGTAGCTTGTCACAAAAGCAGTCAGGCTTATCTTGGAGGCAATGTGTAAAATATTTATGCAGCACACAAACAGTAATAAAGCAAAAACCCAACACAAGAAAAATCCCAAACCAATTTAGAAAAATTTAGTAAATTAAAAATTATTCCACACCAAAATGACAAAAATCCAATCAGTAGAAACAAAGATATGCAATTTCAAAGATTTAAAGCATGTATAACACCTAAAAGCACAAAGTGCCACTCGCGATTATATGGTTGTGCCAGACTTGATGAAAGCCGCAAGTTCAGGCGGACCGTGATGGAGGTCATGCCGGATACAGGGATCAGGTTTGTCTTGTTGAAAAAGTAACCTTCCAGAGCCCAGCACGAAGAGTAGGAGGCTGCGAGGATCAGAAAGCATGTCACAGATGATCATCACTGTAGCTGTAGCGCGACGAGCAGGCATGGTGTCGCAGACAGTCGTTGCTGTAGTATGAAGATCCCGTCAGGCATTGCGGACAGTTGCTGCTGGAGATTAGCGCTGGTGGTCACCATGAGCTGCTGATGTACCATGAAGGGCAGATATTCTAGGAGGGGCTCAACTGATGCTCAATTACCAATGGAGGTAATCTGGTTGCGCTAGACTGTCAAAAGTTAAGCCTGACCGCGAGCTACTGGCAGTCAGACACAGGGACTAGATTTGTCCTGGTGAAAAGTTAACCTTCTGACTTTGAAAATTTTGTGGAGAAAAGTCCTCATCGATGGCTTTTCAGTGGGTGAGGCTGCAGGTTGGACCCAAACGAGGGCTCAACAATGGCAGTCTGATGATGCATGGGTCCTGGGTGGGGGCCTCAGCTCTGGCAGGAAACTTGGCACTGTCGGTGCCGATGGAGGGAAAGTCCCATGCGGATGAAGTATGGAATCCGTGCCCTGGAAGGTCTTGTCTGTGGTCAGATGCTGTTCAACATCAACCTCAGTGAAGCCCCTCTATGTTCTGACTTAGACCCTTTTATGGAAGTTGGAATCCTTTCAGCAGGGGAAACCGGCAAGTTGAATCAGATTGGCGATTCAACATCAGTGGTTTTAGTGTTGGTCCCGGTCTCCACTAGTTCTCCAGAGGTAAGTTTCTGGAAATGTTTCTAAATTCCAGTTTTGCATGTTTTTGGGGTCAGAGGAGTACACTCTAACAGTAGCCAAAGGTCCATGATATTGTCGGCACCACTTTAGGGGTTAGGTCTCACTCTCCCAAAAGCAACTAGCAGGGTCCATCGCAAATCCAGTTGAAGCTGGTCAACTTGGCTCTTGAAAAATGTGGGATTCTTCCAGCTTTTATAGCCATGTAGCATAACAGGATGTCAGCCAATTGACTCTTGGAGTCCACTTCTAAGTGCTGGATACCTTTGGGAGCTGGCCCAGCCCAAGGTTTTTCTCTCTGCAGGTTCAGCAGCAGATGCAGCTCTTCCTCTGTCTTCCAAAGGTCCAGATGTGTTCTGAAGAAGGTATCCAGGGGTGTCATATTTATGCCTGGCACTAGCCTGTGGGTGGGGGAGACTCCCTGACCAACAGGGAAAACGTTCCCAGGGGCATGGCGTCTTTAGGACTGCCCATCTAGACTGCAGTGGCAGGGCTAGAGTCATGTGTTACCTTTTCACTTCAGTGGTGGCACAATAAGTGCTGCAGTCCGCTAATGATTTTTTACTTAAAGGCACTGATTACACAGGGTACCATATAGAAGGGATTTACAGGTAAGTTAAATATGCCAATCAAGGATTAGCTAATTTTACACACGTTTTAGGGGTCAGATCAAATGTACTGGGGCCTGGTTAGCAGGGCCCCAGTGTAACAAAGGCGAAAAACCAGCAGCATCGGTCCAAAAATTGGGGGTGATCATGCAAAAAGAGGCATTCTCTTACAGTACGATACAGTAAATTAAAAATAACACCTAAAATCCTTATATTGCAGTGATATGCAATGTTTTATTTATTCTCATATCTCTCCAATTTACATCTATGTGCTACTTTATTTTCTAAACACTTTCTGTAAAAACGTTATATACAGTGTTTCCTTTCACTCACTTCTTGCAAGTTGGAGAATTGTACTTTGCACTTGAAAATTCTGTGCCTCCACAATGCACTCTTATGCACAACTATTCCATTAGCCTTCTTTCTGGTAGAACAAACTCAAGGTACCATTCTAGCAGCAAAATGAATAAATACATGAGTATACGAGTATTTAAATGCATTACACAGTCATCCTAAAAACAGGAGTAAAACATTAAATCAGTAATTATTTTCACATCTACACACTGGCACTGGAAGAAGAGCTTATAATTCTATTGATCACAGTGGCGGAATTTAAAATTATAGTCACTTTCCCTTGTTCTACTTTCCACTGCCAGCCTTAGAGCAGTGTAGAATGCCTTTTTCTTAGACTAATCTGGATAGCTTTTGCCCTCCACTCTCTGGGCCCCCCTCATTGCTTCTACATTTTGCCTATGAGTTATGTAAACTCGCTTTGTTCAAAGAAAAAAGTGGCGAATCTTTTACTGTGAGAAGGTGGTCACCATATACTCATTTTAGTATGCATCTTTATCTCTGGCATTAGCTAAAAATCCATAGACAGTACAGACAGACTTACATAGGCTTTCAGTCAGCCCTTTTCATCCATTGGTCTGTTGTAGTTTTATTCACATTTTTTCTTCAGCCCACCACAGCATACAGCGTTGGGAAATTGGCCAGTCCTCTTCAGCTATTGATGTCCTCACTGCAAGTGATGGCATTTTGCTCAGTATGAACATATGCCTAAAAAGTAATCCCCTTCAGTTCAGGGACTCGTGCGCCAATGTGTCCTTTATAGATTTGCCCTTTTACTGTATATTTTTTTATTTTGCAAAAGGCCCAGCGATACCCCAAACACAGCTATTGCGTACTCGCCACCCCTTGCAGTGCTTTCCCAGTGCTTATAGGGTACTTTTAAATAATATAATGACTGGCCGCCTTTGGAGGTCTAGGTCTTGGAAGTCTTTTAGCAGCCCCCATCGTTCACACTAAAAGGTTATACCATACCATGTTTCACGTCTTTTTATCATGTCCCTCGCTAGTCCTTTGAAAAGTGACCTTTGTTGAAGGGTCCCGCTGACTTTGCCATGCTGTAATATCCATACTGTTCCTTATGTACTAGGCTGTACCAAACACAGGGTAAAAGACTTCATCAGCATTGTCTTGGATTCTTTCTTGCCAGTTACATGTGTTTTGCCTTAGTTGCTTTACTTATTCCGCTTTGGATGTTTTGTGTTTTTATACATCTGGAGGGCTATAATACATGCAGTTATCCCAATAAAAAGGGCAGATTATTTTTCACGTGTTCTAAATGAGCCAAGAAAAATAAGCAAAATAACCATATGTTCAAGATATTTTATGAAGGTTTTGGCAGAATATGCAACACGACCGTTGGCAGGGATACGGAGCAGTTTCTTTCCTTTTTTAAATTACTGTAACAATAGGTTTTAATGGTTCGAATGTACTGCGTTTTAAAGCAAGAACCTTCATCATTTAATATTGACCTTGTGTTCGCAAATAAGTATTTATTAGAGGTTTGACTTTTCGATGGACAGTGTTAAACCAGTTTCCAAATCAACAAAGTTTTACTTCCCTATTCATTTTTCTATTTTTCCAGAAATTAACTTTATTAGGGCTTGTTGAAAACTGATGCACAATCCCCTGCATAATTTCTGTGCTGTTTCATTTCTTCTTTACCAGTCTAACCGGAATACTGCCAGGTGCTGCATCTCTTTCATTTGTACCTACCATAGAAATGTGATCCAACACCTGTTCAAACACCTGTATCTCTGCCGAACACTTTTCACTGATAAAATGGCCCCTCTGGGAGGCACTCTTGCTATCATCAAGTGAGTTATCATCATGTATAGAAGTTTAGGTCCAATATGTTAATTCATATTAATTTGTTATGAAACTGATGGGTGTTTAAGTCATAACTCATTCATAGAATGCCCTGCTAAAGATTTTGCTATTCAGATGTGTGAGGAATTGGGTTGTTGATTGACAGGGATGTGAGCGCTGGTCAAGCAATAACCACAATCCCTTGCAGGGTGACCCACACAAAGTCATTAAATTAACCTGTGCTTAACCCTGGGTAGCTTGGCGACAGATCACGCCTCCGCTTCAGGGAAAAACATTTTTCCAGATGGGGAGCATGCCAGCCTCCTGGGTCACAACCTTTTGTCTACAGGGGAGATGGGGAGATAGCAATCCTGCACTCGCGCAGGTGCTTAATTCCCGCACAGGTAAGGTTGGTTCTAGAATAAACCATATCAGAAAAAGAATCACCACAGGTCAGGTTGAAGATTAATTACGGTTCCTTGTCATTTCAGTTCTCCCTTCCAGCAGTACCCTCCCCAAAACCCTTCCTCCCGTCCAGCCACTCCGATCCTCTGGTGTTACTAATCACAGAGTCGGTACTGCCAGAAGGTGGGCATTGGAGGCTACTGCTCCTGAGGAACTGGTGCTTGACATCGGGTGCCTGGGGGTCTAATCCGGATGGACGAAACTAAGTAACTGTTTCTTTCCGTGTTTAGGTGGTTCCAACCGTCTAGTCAACTGGACGCCAGCTGTGGCAATGTGTATCGTTGGCTGGTGGAGTTGAGAGACTGAGGGGCTGAGTTATGAGGCGTAGTCAGACACTTGGGACTGTTTGACCATTCTGCAATGGGAAAGTCCGACAATTGTATATAACTGTAAAGTGTATATACAATGTGTGCTTCGTTTTTTATTTCAATGCGTGTGTGTAATATAAAGACAGGTGTTTTTTTATACATACAGTGTGGAGTCTTTTTGTGGCAAACGCAGTGTGTTGTGAGGGGGAGGGGTTGTGCCAATACTTTACACTCGAGCCCTGAGGATAAGCCTGACTGCTCGGTGCCAATCTACCAGAGGGTGAGCACAGGTTATCGGACAAGTGTATCATACTCATCGTATTTAGAACAGTGCATTCTGACTGGCTTAGATGCATCTCAGCCAGCCCGAAACCGCTGGGACTAACCCTTGCCATCCAGCAAGTTCAGGAAGGTCACCAAGGGAGGCAATGTCCTCCCCAGTAGGCTCCAAAGCAGCCTCTTTCAGAGCCCCATCCACCAGTACTGTGGGACATTTAGGGGCTGGTTTCCCATGCCCCTAGCCCTTTCCTTACCCAGCAGCTGTCTGGGCCATTCCTTCAGACTCCAGACCTTCTTGACTCTCCTCCTGGGCAGCCATGGGCCAGGTGGTCGCACAGACTCACTCAGGAAACCTTAACATTTTCTGGTGTGACCTGAGGTCCATTTTCTTCTAGGAAGTGTGCTCCAAATCATTCCCTAACAGACAGTCCACGGGCATAGCAGGGCTCACAGCAACTTTCAGAAGACCAAAGACCCCACCCACTCAAAGGGAACCAGAGCCACAGGGAAGTGGCTCTCCTGGTTGTCTGCCACCGCAACCTGGTATAATGTATTGGGTATCACCTGCTCTGAGGACACCAGATGACACCTGACAGTAGTCATACTGGCTCCTGTGTCCCTCAGAGCCTCCACCTTCTGCCCATTGATAGTGATCCACTTCCTATACTTGTAGGTATTGGAAGGGGTGTGGGCTTTGGGCACCATCTCTGTGTCACCCAGGGACACTAGGATAACCTCACTAGTCTCCCCCACACTAATTGGGGCCATCTCTTCCCCAAGCACTACACTGGCCATTCCCTGTGACTGCCCATCATAGGGGGGCAGTGCTCTCTTGGAGCACTTAGCTTCTCCCTTGACATGCCCATATTGGTAGCACTCATAGCACTTAGGGACAAACTTTCCAGTATTCTTATATATGTAGGTTTTCTTCTGGTGGCCAGTTTAGGATTGGGAACCTTCCCCTGTGAACTGTTTTGGAGGCCTTTGGTTTTATTTTTATCTCCACCTCTTTTTTCTGGTGGGAACCCTGACCACCCTTTTGGGAGTCCTCCCCCAACACTTTCTTAGATACTCTGGTGCTGACCCAGAGGTCTGCTCAGCAAGCTTCCTGGGATCAGTAAGCCAGCTATCTACTAGGTGTTGGTGTAGCTCTGTAAAACAACTTTTGCTCATTTGCTCCTTCAGAATTAGGTTTTATAGCCCAGTAAACGCATCCAGTTTGCTGCCCCTCACCTCGCCCTTCAATGCTCTGATGGCATAATCTAGGAAATCCACCCAGGTCTGTTTTGGGAGCTTGTGTCTGTCCCAAAACCTCTGACGGTACTTCTCAGTGGCCAGCCTAAACTTAGCAACAAGTATTGCGTTCATGGGGGTATACCTAGTCTGATTCTCTGCCTCTAATGTGAGAAGTGTATCCCTCCCCACCGTGGGCATTGTTTTCCACAGGCTACCCGCCCAGTATTCCTCTGGAACCTTGTGTACCCTGAGTGCAACTTCATAATCAGCACACCACTTGTCAATATCATCTCCCATCACATAGTTGGGCACTAGCTCCTGAGGTATGCAGACTCTGAACTCTGCAGCAGACACTGTTGGTACACTGTAATAATCATTGTTGGGTCCTGAAAGTTACCTTGTCTTTAACTCCAGCTCCCTCATGCTCTTTTCATGATCTAACAGTTGTTTTTTCTCAGTTAAGGGCCTCTCAACCTTCTCTTTTATTAAAGCCCTCTCAGCCTCAGACTTCTCTTTCTCAGCTTCCAGTTGTAATTTGGCCAACTCCAGTTTGAGTGTCCTCTTCTCCCTCCTGTTCTCCAACTCCACTTCTGACAGGCTCCTGGCAGATACACTGCTCCCAGACCCATCTTGGGTATCCTGGTTTCCCTCTGGGGGGAATTTGGGCTTTTCCTGCAGTCCATGGTCCCTCTCCTGGTCCTGCTTCTCATCCTCATGTAAGTCCAGGACCTCCTCATTATCTTCACCATCTTCCTCTCCCGAAGAGGATTGTCACCTCTGCACATCCTCAAAGGCACTGAGGGCTACCTGGAGATCCAGTTTGGTAGCCCTCTTGTCTGCTTTCAGCCCCCTCTGTCTGTTTGCAGAGTTTCAGCAGCTCAGCCCTGCTGAGGTAATCAAAGTTGCTCAACTACATCTCCATGGTGAAAAAAAAGGAAGGTAGGGGTACCTAAATTTAGAAAAGGGGGGAAACAGCTAAAGGAAAACTAAGGAAGACTTTAAAAAGGGGTCACTGTGATGTCAAATTATTTATCTGGGATTTTTGTGTAGCACAAGTTACTGTATGGTACTGCACAAACAAGTCCTGATCCCACAGCTGCCACCAATGTAAGAAATTGGGTTGTTGGTTGACCAGGGTGTGAGCGCTGGGCAAGCAACAGCCACAATCCCTTGCAGCGTGAACCACAAAAAGTCACTAAATTAACCTGTGCTTAACCCAGGGTAGCTTGGCACAAAAAGTAGTAAGGCATAACATAGAGGCAATGTGTAAAGTATTTATGCAGCACACAAACAGTAATAAAGTAAAAACACAATAAAAGAAAAATCCCAAACCAAATTAGAAAAATAGAGTATTTTTTGATACATTATTAGACACCAAAAGTACAAACATCCAATAAGAAGAACTGGAGTTATGAATTTCTAAAGTATTTAGTAAAAGCTAGCACTTACAAGATCAAAGAGCCAACCAAGACATCTAGTATCGCGAGATCAGGTCAAAGTAAAAAAATTGGCCCACCGCGATGGAGGGCGGTTCAGATACAAGAAGTGTATTGGGCCCGGTCAGTGCTTACCTCCAGACTTAGAAGCATTTCAGATAAAAATATTCTGAGAAGGTAAAGCTCAGTGGGGAAAGGATGCAGGAGGTGTCTGAGGAGGGAGCGTCATTGTCAGATAGCCTTGTGTCGATGCCGCAGTTAAGATTTCTTTGTTCGGATTTAGTTTCTGAAATGTAAGTCGAAAATCTCAGACAGGATGAGGCAGAGGGTTATAGCCGAATGCAGTTCCGCAAGGCTGGATACCCCCTTTGCGAAGGACTACTGAAAAGGATTGGCTGCTGTGGAGAAGAACGTAGCGGGAGAAGCTGTGAAGTCAATCTGATGGGCGATGCACCTCAGGTGGATAGTTGAGTAGGTTGGTCCCGGTCTGCTCCTGGGTCTCAGAGTGGTTTTAGGCAAAAATATCCCAAGTCCCTACTTTCAGATTTTGGCTATCTGGGCACCTTTAGCATCACTTCCAATCACCCAGGACTGGAGGAACACCCATTGGAGATTCAGGATTCACTTACTCTGGGTCCAGGTGCGGGTTCAAGATGGAGGAAACCTTTTGTGTCCCTCTGGCTCTGAACAGGAGGCCAGCAAACCAGCCCTTGTGAGTCACTTTGAAGGTCCTGTGACAATTGAAGATCTAATCCTTGCGCCCAGGCAGAAAGTAGCAGAGCAGCAGGACAACCGGACAGCAGGGCAGCAGTGCTTTGGAGCAGCAGTCCAGCAGAGTGGCAGTCCTTCCAGAAGCACAGCAGTCTTTATTCCTGGCAGAGCATCCACAGGTCCAGAAGTGTACTGAAGATTTGGTGACGGATGTCCCCTTTTTATACCCTGGTGTCTTGGTTCTGGAAAGTGGGAAAAGCTTCTAGACGGTGGCTTTGAAGTGCATGGAATTTCCTGCCTCCCCTGCCCTGCCTGCAGTGACAATGTGGGATCTTTAAGCCCTTTTTGTGAAGGCAGAACACAGGTTATTTAGGTTACCATTAAACTAGCTTTTTCATTACAATTCCAAAGACACCAAACATGACATAGGCACCAGCTCCCATTTAGGAACTACAGCTTATTAAATGTAATAAGGAATCCCTAATGTTATGCTGCAGGAGGGGTAGGCCTCACAGTAGTGACAAACAAATGTAGGTGTTTTACTACCAGGACATGTAAAACTTAAAAGTATAAGCTCAACCTTTCAATTACACAGCACTCTGCCCTATGGGCTACCTAGGGCCTACCTTAGGGGTAACGTATGTGTAATAAAAGCTGAGTTTAAAACTTGGCAAACAGGTTTAAATGCCAAGTCGACATGGCAGTTTAAAACTCGATTCTGGCAGCAATGGCAGGGGTGGGATATGTTTTAAAGTGCTTCTTAAGTGGGTGGCACAATAACTGCTCCAGGCCCACCAGTAGCATTTATTTTACAGGCCCTGGGTGTATGGTGTACCACGCTACATAGGACTTATAAGTACATTAAATATGCCAATTGGGCATATGCCAATGTAACCATGTTTGAGGGGGTGAGCACAAGCACTTTAGTACTGTCTAGCAGTGGTAAAGTGCACAGAGTCCTAATGCCTACCAAAATAAGTTAACCAAAAAAACAAACAAAAAACAAAATAACTATTGAAGAACAAATGAATGATGGTCTCACATCATGTTGTAACAAAACAATAGGCTTTCAACATAGAAGAGCAAGCCCTCTCAACAGAAGGAAAGCAATGTAATGGGCATAAGGAAGGCAGTTTCATGGTGCATTTTCCAAGTGACTGTAAAAAATGCCCTTTCGAAAATGTTATTTCCCTAAAGTGTTCCGCCTGAATGATCACTTTGTTTTGCCTCTGGTTTAAACACAGACCAAAAGGCCTCAAAGCATAGTATGCTTTGCCACATTCAATCGTGAGTGGGATTCTAAAAATGGGGGCAAAGACTTACTCTAGCCGCTATTACTGTGGCCAAGTAATAGCATCAGCTGAGACATTTGATTAGACTTGCATCCCACTGATTAACAGCAAAAACATTACCTTCAATACTTCACCGTTGGCAGGTTGGTAACAGCACACTTAACAACAGCTTCTTTACTAGAGACCAAATTAGCCACTACTCGCTCACCTCCGACATAGCACACGTCCCCGTTACCCTAACTGGGCTGCCGGAGTGACTCCATCTACCCCCCTGCCTACCCCCCTGCCCCCGGCACACGTACACATTCACTCAACCACACAAGCGGCCTCAAACCATGACCCACCTCTGAATAAGGCTACACTAGGACCAACTAGACGAGATCGACCTTCCTTCATTTGTATTTTCTCATACAGTTAATAGTTTTGTTGTTTTGTAATGCTACAAAAATAGTATTTGAATCTCTTTATGTTATCCTGTGAAACTATAGGGGTATGATGTCACCAATGTGTTAATATTAGTGTACTATTTACACCCTAGCAACCTACCACTGTTGCTCCAGCAACTATCATTGTAATGCTATGTATAAGTTAATGCTCTACATTGTCGCAAGTGTACTATCTGTACCACCTTTTGAAAATCAATAAAGACTATTAAAAATAAAAACAACAGCTTCTTTACAGGGCATCTGGAGGGCAACAAGCAACGTTGGTCCAATGTAGGACCAATTATTGATTAGGGTCCCCAATAGATTTGAGGAAAGTGTGATCAATTCAGCTACTTGGGAGGATACACTAGTGCTAAACACTGAATCCCTATAAGTTTATCTAAGATGCAAACAGCGTAACCAGTGCCTCCCTTTAAACCATCAACAACAAGTTAACAATTAAGCAGGGGTGTATCAGTGAGAAGAACACAGTATTTAGTGAGGCAGTGAGCAGTAAGAATGCAGTTGTGTGATTACGCATCAAGGGAAGTGGGAAACAGTGAAGCTGAGTTCATCAAGGACCTTCCACCAGGGTAGTATGAAAGGCAGAAAGTAACAGCCTTTCATACTTTAAAGAACATTAAAGGCTGTTGCATTTTAATGAGTAACAACAGTGTAGTACAGTGACAGTGAGGGACGATTCATAAACACATGTTTTCAGACAATTCAACATACTGGGCAGCTGCCAAAGCAGTACACAAACAAGGAGGGATCCCCGCGGCACAGCATAATGGGCAGAATAATAATAAGCAGTTTTTTTCTTTCTGACCCCGTGGTCTTGTATCATCACACTGAGGGCAAAGCCCTCCCTCTCATGGCAAAAACAATGGAAAGGTTTGGTATAGTCACATAAATCTAGAGCAGGGGCAGAGGACTTTGCATATTTTGAAGACACAAAGGTTTGTTCTGCTTTCATGGACCACTTCAAAGGTTCTGGGGTATCCTTTAAAAAAAACGTTTTAATGGTTTCACAATGCTAGTTTAACCCAGTGTTCACTGCTTCAATATCCAACCATCTCCAGACGAATGCCTACCTGAGAGATGGTGACAAGTTGTGGTAGCTTGCAGACAGCCTAAAAGCAATCAGCAGACACATGCCTTTCTCTGGCTGAGGAGTCAAGACCTAAATACTAAGCAGAGGGTAATCTTAAGGGCGGGGCTGGCAGAATGCAGTGCAAGAAGTGCCTACTTCTCTGTGATGGCCCTGTATAATTCCCTACTCTGAATTACCTGAACATGAGCTCCTTCAGGAGTAGAAGGGGTTGGGAGGTGCTCAGAGTGTGGATACTCCCTGGACAAAAACCTCACGGGCTACACCAAACATCAAAATGAAAGCAAGAAAGACTACGTTCCCCATGGAGCCACAGGGCTCTGATGAGACGTGCAAAAGGTGGCATCCTAGAGGTTTAGTTCCTCGTGATCAAGAGGGCTCATATTTGAACTTTTTTATTTATTTATTTATTGAACATTTTTAAAGAACATAAGAAGTCCACATTCCATACAAGATCAAATTATATAGACAGCAAATGCGCTTCATTTACAATTTGCGGAATCGAACTGGGAAAAAAAAGGGGGGGATAATAAGAAGGGAGAGGATGAGACTTAAGGGTGCTAAGAAGTGAGATAGGGAAAGAAATAGAGGGGAAGAGAAGGAAAGACAAAAATAGGAAGTAACAACCCCAACTTGGGGAACAACTCAGTACAGCAGTCAGAATAAATACTTTGGATAATTAGGCAGCACATCAGTTACAACAGTTGGCAGCAAGAGTCGGCATAATGTGTAACAACAAATACATGAAGCATAAGGGTTATTTCAGCAGAATGAGCTCATATTTAAACTTTGCTCGTTTTCACAAGGAGTCTTCCATTAGGATTATTAACTCATATTTTGCACTTTGCTTTTTTTCAGTAGGAGTACAAACTCATATTTTGCACTTTGCTAGTTTTCCAACAGGATTATGAACCCTTGTATTCATTAATGAATGTGTTTAATATTCCAATTATCAACCCATTACATTGAATATAATCAAATCCATGGGATGTTATTGCATGAAATTGATGGTATTTCGCTTGGGAATTCAGAATGTTGTTCACATTTATCATATCAGCTTTCTTTGTATTCCAGCTCAGGAAAATGAATGAGCTACATTCCAAAATACAGAGTGGAATACTGTAGTGATGACTCTACACTGAAGTGAGTAATAACACTTTATTAGCAACTAGGCAAGTAGTAGGACCGACTGCTGGGCTCCTCAATTGCCAACTGAACACACTCCCAGCAGCGTGGACCTGGTCTCCCAGGAGACCATCATTGTGACTCAAACATTCTACACGGTGTCGAATTAGATCTGGGTTTCCTTCCCCTCAAAAGTTCAAAAGGAGAACATTTTGGTGCTTCAACCTCCATGACTCTTGATCCTGCGCCAATCAGGGATCGATAATCAATAAACACAAACACTGGCCCATTCTCATACACCCAACAAATGAATTCCTGTTGCGCTGTTTCTAGTTTTAGTTAAATCAGTGTTTCATAATACAGGCTAATTCCTATCACTCTAGATACATATCCGAACCTGTATCAATTCTCTTTCCTCTGGTCGATGGACCAAAAGTTGAGAAGTTGATGGTAATAATTAGTTCTAACTATCTATTTTACCTACTAATAAATCACAAACTCAGTGTTCAGTTAATAATATTTATCGCAAATAATGTGAAAGTAAATGCTCATCAGGTACAGTTTTACAAGGCAAACAATGTATAAATCACAGAGAGAGAACATTTATGCAGGCAAAAAGAGCGTCAAACTCAAATCATTAATGAACAGAATGCAATGAAGGAGTGGATAGGTGAAGAGACATAAGTTTCAGAGACTAAATACATTTGCAAATGAGAAATGCAAAGTACTGATCATTTATCTATACTAACCCAATATTACAGTAGAAAATCTACCCCCTGGCCATGGGAATAGATGGGGGTTCCCCAAGAAGGATCAGGGAACAAAGAGTAGGACAGGAACAGGATATAGGTAGGCCTCAATCTGAATACAGCAAACCGACGGACAGCAACGATCTCCCTCTCTCTAGCTTCTTCGAAGACGCGCGCTCTGACCACCCCCCCGGCACCCCAGTTATACTCTAAAAACCTACATGTCCAACTCACCATTGTGGCAACATTTCCAGAATCTTAGTCTCTCAATGGTCAGTTCATGGGGTGTTCTATCACACCACCATAGTCACATCCATGTTTTCACAGTTTTCTTTGTTTTTCATTTCTAAATAATACGTAATTCACATCTTATGAATACACGCTTCCTTTGACTTGTAACATGTTTCAAAACTCTACATTTTCTTTGTCCGCTTCTGCAACTTCTGTGGAAGAAGTTTGTACATTTGCACTTGGTCTCACGGCCATCCTTCCGTTACTTGGCAGACACACAGAAGTTTTTGAAGGTTATCAACTTTAGCCTTCTCCATTCTTTCTCTCAGAAGCTGAATTTTCAGTTTATTTAATATTTTCCTCTTTTAACCCTCAACTCGTCATGCAACGATGTAAGCCCATTTGCAAGCATCTCTACGATTAATAAAACACACACATTATTAATTTCATGAAATATTATTCTCACTGTTTTACCACCCACCATTTGCACTATCCCACATTATTTGTCTAATCAAACCATTAATGTGCAAAAAGCAGCATTATTATAATTTTTTTAAGCAAAACGCGAATGTTGCCTAGTCTTTCATGCATTAGTCCACGTATTCATGCACGCATGCGCAGAAGCATTTCCCCATGTTTTCATGTTTTTGCATGTTATTTTCACCGCACTCTGTTAGTAATTGCTACCGAGGAATTAATCCGAGCAGGTTTTATTTTCTCAAAACCCTGCTCCATCAATTCCCCCCTTTGATGGCATTTTTGAGCCATCACAAAAATTCCCATCATACTAATTACCACCTTTTTTTTTTTTTAATCTAAAGTACTCTTGTACCAATGTACTCTTTTCTCGTTTTGCCATTTTCTCATCTAAGTCTTTCATCATTTCATAATAATTTCCTTTCATATCCTCTAATTCTATTTCTTCTTGTTTTCTTTTCCTAGCTCTACGTTTTCTATATGTTTCTGTCATCTCCTTCTTTCCACATCTACACTTGCAACATTTATAAGCCATCATTATTAATAAAGTCACTACTGCTATTGAAATAATTGGTATTAGTATTTTTCCTAATAAACTACTTCCAAATGTGGAAAACCATTTACCTACAGAGGAAAAACTCTTACCAAGTTTCTCCCAAACACCATCCACCTCCAGTTGGGTCAAATCTTGATGTAATTTAATAATATTCTTTATATACCCCTCAAGACTTTTACTTTTGTCAAGGATATAAGTACAGCAGTGTTGAATTTTCAACATGCTGCAGACTCCGCCCTCTTTTGCCAATAAAATATCAAGGGCAAGTCGATTTTGCAAAACCATTGATCTAATTGCAACCATTTCCGTATCAATCATTAAGAACCCACCAGCAGTGTCTGTTGATAAACGATCAACCACTGTGAATAATTTCCGAATTTTATGCAAATTTAGAACAACTCCAACTGAGGGTATCAGTGCACCAAAAATATCACCAATTATTTTGAAAAACTTGCTCTCCTTTTACGTGTTAGTCCATGCTTTATTTAATTGATTTTATTATTTCTATCTACGTGGTAAACCTTGGGAAATACAATCCCAAAATAACAACTACCATACCATTGTGCAGGCAACCTATAATAGGCATTCATACCTCACACATAATAAACTCCCGGAAATACAGGATCAGTTCCACCTTTCAATCCCCATCCACCAGTTATCAAAAAAGTGTGTTCACATTCACTAGTACCAATGAAATAATTATTATAATCAGTTTTTAGTCTAAGTAAGCAAAGTTTCCCTTTATGATACCAATCCAGAGACATTGCAGCGTAAGTCTTGCCTTTCTTATGATTTCCCTCTCTAAAAGCCCATGGTGGTACATGTGACTCCTGTTCAGCAGCTTTTCTTTGGAAATCCTGTCTTCTATCCTCTACCATGTTAATGAAATCTTTTTCTTCAGCCCGCAGACTACAGGTAAGATTATTTCTATGAGCATATACTGTATCTATTGTTTTTGTGATATGAAAGAATTCTCCCATATATCCCGCATTTCTACTACTATACACCTTATTCATATCTTTTCTAATAGGAATTTCTGAAAATACTAAATCCATGTTTGAATAATAGTACTCCAACTTTCCCGTCACGTAAAAAAGGCTAGTTAGTACATGATACGCCATATGTTGAAGGAAGGTGATGATAAGTCACCCCCTCTGAGACAGACGAAGGTAATTGTATGCACACATAACAATCTCTCACGTCCATTATGTCCACATATTCATAGAGTAATTTCGTAAAGACGTTTAACGAGAAATCACTAATTGATTTATCATGTTGATACACGCTATCATCAGCCTGATCATTGTTAGTTTTAGAAGTTTCTTTAGTAACAGGATCCATCCTCTCACTTATCACATTATTGGTATTATTATTAATATTAGTTACCATTAAAACAGGTACAAGGACAGTTAGCATTAACCACATCAACATTAATAGCGAGACGCTACATAAGCGAACTTTAATACATCTACGTTTAAAACTAGGTTCTCGATGTCCAGTCACTATATCTTCTGCTATTTTGTATACTATAAAAAATAAAATCTAAGTAAAACTAAGAAAAAACCTAACAATTTTCTAAAAATTGTCCAAAAACCACCGGAAAATAGTGTATACCACACTACTTAAAAGCCTTCTTTTTTTTTTTTTTTTAAGAGTCTTCTTTAAATCTTCTGGATCTTTCCAATTATTTTCACTGATTTTTGTTGCACCTTAATTTTTCACTGTTCTCTTTTAAGGCGGTCTCAATTTGCTTTCATCAATTTGCTCAGTACCAGTACCAACTTCTCCTCTTATTTGGTCTGTACTTTCAATTTCGTCCAATATTACATATGCCCATTCAGGAGCTGTGTATTTCTTGTTTGGTATTTTTATTCTCTTTGTCCTTCGGACTAATTCTTCTTCTGATTCCTCTTGTTCAGTTTGACTCAATACTTCATTTATTTGCTCTGGTTTCCTCTTTTCAAGAGTGTATTTTAGTCTTTTCACTCCACTTGGCCAATTGTCACCTTTTCTTTCTTGTTCACAAGTTCTTTTGTTTAGTCCTTTTCTTTGATGAACTTGTTCTTGTTTTTCAGTAACTTCCTCTTTTTCTTTCTCCACAGCAGTCTTACGAGACCCAGTAGCTGGTGCCCACTCTACTTGACTTGTGCTTGGTTGTTCATCATCAATAGGCTTGTCAGAATCTGTCACTCTAGATTCTTTAGCTTCACAACCTCCAGCTTCTGGTTTCTTATTTTCATTCACCAGTTGCTGCTCACCTTCTCTTTCAAGTGGACTTGGGACTCTTCTGGTATGGCTTGCGTGAATCCAGTTTGGCAAACCACCACACTTCACTGCTGTTGTCGTCACCAAAATAATCTGATACGGTCCATGCCATCTGGGTTCTAAACACGACTTCCTCACGTGTTTCTTGACAAGAACCCACTCTCCTGGACTCAGATGATGTGTTGTGGTTGCAATTTCTCCAACCTGATGAGACACAGAATGCACCAGATCAGCCAATCCTTTGCAATAATCAAGCACCAGATCATCAGAAATATTCATCAGTTTGTTTTCTGGTACAATCGCTTGTCTCATCGCTCTTCCCATAAGTACTTTGTGAGGACTCAATCCAGTCTTTTTATCAGGAATGCTTCTAAGCCTCATCAATACCAGGGGTAAAGCATCAGGCCATTTCAGTGTTGTAGATGCACACACTTTTCCCAGTCTAGATTTTATAGTGCCATTAATTTGTTCGACCACTCCAGATGCTTCTGGTCGATAGGTACAATGCAGCGTTTGCTTAATTTGTAATGCTGCACAAATCATCTGAATTATCTCATTATTAAAATGAGATCCCCTATCTGTCTCTAAAGTGACTGGAAAACCAAACCGTGGAATTAATTCTCTTAAAAGCAACTTCGCAACTGTAAGGCTATCATTCCTTCTTGTTGGATAGGCCTCTACCCAATGAGAGAACAAACAAACAACAACTAACACATATTTTAGTCCATTACATGGGGGAAGCTCGATGAAATCGAGCTGGAGTCTTGTAAATGGTCCCGCTGCCTTTCCTATTTGTCCCCAACTCACAACTGTTTTTCTGCCTGGATTTTGCTGCTGACGGGTAATACACCTCTGGCATAGACTCTCTGCAATGACCCTGAACTTTGGGTTGTACCATGACTGCTTGAAGAGCCTGATCATTGCGTCTCTTCCGACATGTGCAATTCCATGGTACACCCTTGCCATCTGGGATAGTAAAGAATCTGGCATAACTGGTCTCTCGTCTATGTACACCCAAACTTCATCTTCTGCTCTCTTCTTGCAGCCTGATTTTTTCCATATTTCCTTTTCCTCATCACTTGCCTTCTCTTGTAACTGTCTAATCTCGTCCCAAGTTTCCCATGAAGAAAACATCAGGTGGCAATCAGTATTTTTCTTTTCCACCCCTCTGTTTATTGCAATTGAATTTTATGCACAGAAACGCGCTACTTGATCAGCGTATCTGTTGCCGTCCGTCACATAATCATTTCCTGACTTATGTGCAGAACATTTGACCACCGCAATTTTCTTGGGCAATTGCAAAGCATCCAATAAATCTTTCACATTTTTACCATTTCTAATCGGAGAACCTGAAGAAGTCAGAAATCCTCTTTGCATCCATAACTGTTCAAAATCAACCACCCCAAAACCATATTGACTGTCAGTAAATGTGATTATTCTCAAATATTTGCCAATTTTGCATGCTCTAATCAGAGCTATTAGTTCAGCAATTTGTGCAGAGTTTACCCCTTTTAGACAGGATGCTTCTAGAACCGCAGCCACTGTACATACCGCATAGGCAGAACTCAATACGCCTTTTTCATTTCTCAGACAAGCTCCATCAACAAACATCACACTATCGGGTTCCTCTAATGGAGTATCCCTTATATCTGGCCTTGGTTTTGTGTACAATTCTGTCACATCCAAACAATCCTGATCTGCTTCCTCTCTTACTTTCTCACAAAATGGACTAGGCAACAAAGTTGCCGGATTTATGGTTGTACATCTCACCACGGTCACATTTTCAGTACCCAAAATTACTCTTTCATACCTAGTCAGCCAACTACAGGTCATATGCTTTGTACGTGTTCTTGTCAAAAGAATCTCAACTGAGTGTGGCACATATACTTTAACTGGATGTCCCATCACAATTGCTTTACTCTGTTCCAAACTCAAACAAGTAGCAGCCACTGCTTTCAAACAACCTGGTAGCGCTGCAGCCACTGAATCTAAAGTAGCAGAAAAATGTGCCACAGGTCGTCGTGCCATTCTGTGTCTCTGAGTCAAAACTGAAAGTGCACACCCATCTCTCTCACAACAGTATAATGCAAAGTCCTTTGTATAATCTGGCATTCCCAATGCAGGTGCTCGACAAAGACTGTCTCGTAGCTCAATGAAAGCTTTCATGCTTTCATCATTAATTCAATCGGATCAGTCACATCCTTGTGTGTCAACCTCTGTAAAGGCTTTGCAATCAGTAAAAAGCCACTGATCCACTGTCTGCAGTATCCAACCATTCCCAAGAACATTTGAACTTCCTTCTGAGTTTTAGGAGGACTCATTTGTTGAATCACACTGATCCATTCTGGTGTCACTTTCCTAACTCCTTTCTCTATTCTATGTCCCAAATATTGGACCTCCTGTTTACAAAATTTTAATTTTGCTGGTGACACTTTATGTCCACCCTCTGCCAAATGGTTCAGTAAGGCAATTGTATCTGTCACACATGCCTCTCGTGTTTTTGACACCACCAGTAGGTCATCAATGTACTGAACCAAAACTGATTTTTCTGGTATAATCAATGTCTCCAATCACTTTTTCAAAATCTGATTAAAAATCGATGGACTCTCCGTGTACCCTTGAGGAACTCAGTACCATGCCAAAACACGTTCTCCGAACCGGAAAGCGAACAAATACTGACTATCCGGATGTAAAGGAATCAAGAAAAATGCTTGACACAGATCAATTACTGTGTACCATTCTGCATCACAGGGAATTTAATAAAGAATCACTGCTGGATTTGGCACTATTGGACAACAGGGTACTACAATCTTATTGATTTTACGTAAATCTTGTACTATCCTATATTTTCCGCTTGGCTTTTTAATTCCCATAATAGGTGAATTACAAGGACTGCTTAATATTTCTCTCAAAATACCTTGTTCAATCATTTGTTCAATCACAGGAATAACTCCTGCTGTTATCTCGGGACTCTTTTTGTATTGCGGTGTGTTTGGGAATGTTGCACCCGATTTCACCGCAACCTGAATAGGATCCACACCTTTCATCAAACCAATCTCTTTCCCTGAGAAATCCCATACATCAGATCTCACTGTATTTCTCAGTTCTGCTGGCAAATCTTCTTCAGTAAGAAGTGAAAACAATTCATCCACTTCTGTCCCTTGCTTCGCTAACATCATTTTAAACGCAACATCCTCATCTGGTGTTTGGAAAGCAATACCATCTGGTGTACAATAGATAGTGCAATTCATTTTGCACAGTAAGTCTCTCCCTAACAGATTCACCGGACTCGTATCACATACCACGAACCGATGCATGTCTCTGAATCTTCCAATATGAACTTCTATTGGCTTTGTTATTGGGGTTCTGATTTGCTTATTGGAGACTCCTACAACTTGGATAGTTTCTCCCGAGAGGGGTAGGTTTGGAATTTCTGCTGCTCTCACATTAGAACGGGTAGCACCAGTGTCCACTAGGACCTGACTGATCTACCTCTAGAGTTGCGCCAAGTACGCACTCCTCCTTCCCCCTCAGGCACGGTCATTGAGATGAGTCTGAATCACTCTCATTGCACTGCAACAAGTATTGCGAAACAATTTACACATTTTGATTCTTACCAATTTGTTCTCCTGCGTGAAACCCAGTGTTCGCACTGTATCTCTGCACTTGAGCATTCACATTATTTGGCATAGGAGCTTGTGGTACCTGTAACTGTGGAGAAACTACCTGCTGCTGCTGCTGTTGTTGTTGATTCACAACCACCTCATTCTGCATCTGTGGATTTGAATTTTGATTCTTCCCATTATTCTTTTGAACAGATCTACACTCATTCTTCCAATGTTCGAACTTTCCGCACGCATGACAAGGGAATTTCTTTTTCATCTCATCAATATTCATTTTACCTCTACCTCTACCTCTACCACCGCTAGGTACTTGGCCATTCTGATTTTGACCTTTCATCTGAAAATTTGTTTGAGAACTACTACTTCCTTCTTGCTGTTCTGCCACTTTCACCTGTGCCCACATCATTTTCTCCTTTAGCTTTTTATGCCTCGATTCAATATCATCACTACAATATTTTGCATACCTCAATATCTCATCAACCATTTTACTCTGCCAACAAATCAAATGTTGCTGAATCATATTACTAATTTCTGGTTTTAATCCAAATACAAAACGATACACAAAATGTCCCATATCTTTATCTCCAATGTTCTCAAACCCACTGTACTGTTTGAACAACTGTAACAACCTTTCATAATAAGCATGTACCGATTCCTTTGGTTCTTGGGTCGTTCTGTAGATTCTAACCCAATCTGTTTCTTTTGGGGACATTTTTCCTTTCAGGTAAGTAATTTCCTGATGGTATTTCTTCATCACCTCATCTGAAGGTGCACCTGTTTTTGCATCTCTAGGATATTCTTCTTTAGGCCAATCAACAGCAATCTTACACTTTGTCCATAAATCTGCTGGAACAACAATTTCAAATAAACCATCTAGATCCTTCAACAGAACCTTTGAAACCTTCACAAACCTCTCTACCTATTTATACCATTCAACTGGCTTTTCTCTCAACCTAGGGAAGTCATACGTAAAGGATAATATATCCTGTCTCGTCCAAGGAACATGAACATATCCACCACCAGGAACTTCTCTCATCGGACACACCCTTTCAGCCTGGTCTGACTCTCTTAGTGGAAATAAAGACGCATTTTTATTGGCAGCCATTTCTTCTTTCTTTTTCGCCCATCTTCCTTTCCACCATTCTACATCACCCCATTTCTTCAAGATATTCATCAATTCATTTATTTGCAACCTTTTGCCAGGCGCATTCAAACTCTCTAAATCCTTTTCAGTAAAATCCAGTCAATATGTTTTCTGTAACACTTTTGACTTTTCTATGTCTACTCCATATTCACAAGCAGCCTCTGTCAACTTTTCATGAAGATTTCTCGCTTTCCAAGTAATATTTTTGCAAAGAAATAACAACTCTTCATCTCGATAATTACTCAACCTTTCTGGACTTATTGTACCAATAATCATTTCCTCCAAATCCACTCTCAGTTTACTCACATCTATTCTCTGTGGTTGAGGTTTTCGCTTTTCCATTCCCCTTATCCAGTCATCTAACTCATCTGGTGAAGGTCCCATTGAACTCCCTGTTACTGGAATAACATTCTGCACTAATCTCCTCGGATCTACCTGTGCACTTCTCTTAGGGGTTTCAGTTAACATCTCACAAACTGGCAGATCAATTAATGAAGTACTTGTTTCAGCTTGTTCAGCCTGATCAACTATTGTCACCACTTTATTCCTGTCTCTTTTCATTGGAACTGTCAACGCATGTGCTCTTGATATATTCTGTTTCTCTCCATACAATGGAACTATAGGACCAATTGTTACTGGCACTGTTAATGCTTCCACATTCAGATTCAACTGATTAATTTTCTGAGTCAACTCCTCTCTTGCCCTATTCAGAATGCCCATTTCACTCTCTTGTATTACTCTAGTAACTACCGGAACTTGTGGAACCTGTGGAATTAATGGGGTTCCCATTAATGGTGCATTTGGGACTGCTTCACTTGATTTTTCTTGATAGGGTGGAGGTCTTTTTGTCAAAATATCACCCAACAACTCATCATCAGAATCACTCGGGTCAAAATGTATCCTTGAGGTCTCTACATTTTTCTTCTCTTTACATTTGCCCTCTCCAGCAACTAAAACTGGATACAAACCCTCTGTCACAACCGCTCTCCTCCATCTTTTCATTCTTTCTCCCCCCGACTTTCAAAAGGATATCTAGTCATAATATTTCTGTATCTTCTTCCACCCCTATACTTCTCTCGCTCATATGCCTCATATTCCCATTCCTCAAGCGCTCCATACTGTGTAAGGTCTAGGTCTAGGTTCTAGAGAATTCATTTGTTCTCTCAGATTCTGTAGAATCCTTACATTACATGTACCATGCTCCGGAAAAGCTAAAACACCATCATCTTCTGTGTATTTTATCCAATTCTCTAACCAAGTACACGTATGGTAACCACATTCCAACATCATAAAAGAAGCAGGCGTTCTTGGAGGTGGAATAAGAATTCCCTCTCTTGTAACTATTGGTTTGTCCTTTTTAAAGAAACCCTTTATCCTATTAATCAGCTTCATTTTTCCTAATTCTTCACGTTAATTCAATAAACAAACAACAAACTCTTCGTACTTCTTGTTTATTCTATTTGCTAACAACGTCCAATACCAGCGCAACTCACACCAACCAACCAATTAGAACACTCCTACGTAATCAGTACCTTGACCAATACCAGCGTGGCTCACAATAATCAACCATTCACAGCACTCTAAACACCAGCTGTCTGACCAATGCCAGCACAGCTTTTTGTGACGTCAGTATTAGTCCAACTACTGACCCTCCCTTTACAAAATAATACGACAATGTTTTTTGTTAGAAAACAAACATAAAACAATGCTACCTTGTCTGTTCCACTAAATAAAGAGATAATTTTTACTTCAAAAGAAAGATCCTTTCACTTCAAGTAAAATAACGATCAGCGCTATTCTACACCCAAACAAGCTACAGGAGGACTTGGTACTCCTCTAGGGATACTAGCCAAAGTTTCGGAAGAGGACTTTCACATGGAAAGAGGTTTTGGTACTCCTTTGGGGATGTAAGGCCAGAGTTTCGGAAGTGGACACTTCGCTATTTCACGCAAAAGTCTACACTCAAACAAAATAGTCCTTAATATAACACCAACAGCCTCTCGCCGTTGAGTATTACGACAACAGACAAAGTACTTCTCCAGTGTGATACTTTATCCACACTCTTCTTCTGCCTACTTCAGGCTAGTAACATTATCCCGGGATCTCAGGTAACTCCGTACCCGCACTTCTAGACAAAACAGAACAAAATACTAACTTTTCATGTTAAGGAACAAATAATCAATAATCATCACCAAACTAAGCAATAATTAACCGTCCTCTGCTACCAGAAACTGATCCAGCGCAAATCAGGGATCGATAATCAATAAACACAAACACTGGCCCATTCTCATACACCCGACACATGAATCCATATTGCGCTGTTTCTAGTTTTAGTTAAATCAGTGTTTCACAATACAGGCTCATTCCTATTACTCTAGATACATATCCGAACCTGTATCAACTCTCTTTCCTCTGGTCGATGGACCAAAAGTTGAGAAGTTGATGGTAATAATTAGTTCTATCTATTTTACCTACTAATAAATCACAAACTCAGTGTTAAGTTAATATTATTTATTGCAAATAATGTGAAAGTAAATGCTCCTCATGTACAGTTTTACAAGGCAAACAATGTATAAATCACAGAGAGAGAACATTTATGCAGGCAAAAAGAGCGTCAAACTCAAATCATTAATGAACAGAATGCAATGAAGGAGTGGATAGGTGAAGAGACATAAGTTTCAGAGACTAAATACATTTGCAAATGAGAAATGCAAAGTACTGATCATTTATCTATACTAACCCAATATTACAATAGAAAATCTACCCCCTGGCCATGGGAATAGATGGGGGTTCCCCAAGAAGAATCAGGGAACAAAGAGTAGGACAGAAACAGGATATAGGTAGGCCCCAATCTGAAAACAGCAAACCCACGGACAGCGACGATCTCCCTCTCTCTAGCTTCTTCAAAGACGAGCGCTTTGAGCACCCCCCCAGGCACCCCAGTTATACTCTAAAAACCTATATGTCCAACCCACCATTGTGGCAGCATTTCCAGAATCTTAGTCTCTCATTGGTCAGTTCAGGGGGTGTTTTATCACACCACCATAGTCACATCCATGTTTTCACAGTTTTCTTTGTTTTTCATTTCTAAATAATACGTAATTCACATCTTATGAATACACGCTTCCTTCGACTTGTAACATGTTTCAAAACTCTACATTTTCTTTGTCCGCTTCTGCAACTTCTGCAGAAGAAGTTTGTACATTTGCACTTGGTCTCACGGCCATTCTTCCATTACTTGGCAGACACACAGGAGTTTTTGAAGGTTATCAACTTTAGCCTTCTCCATTCTTTCTCTTAGAAGCTGAATTTTCGGTTTATTTAATATTTTCCTCTTTTAACCCTGAACTCGTCATGCAACGATGTAAGCCCATTTGCAAGCATCTCTACGATGAATAAAACACACACATTATTAATTTCATGAAATATTATTCTCACTGTTTTACCACCCACCATTTGCACTATCCCACGTTATTTGTCTAATCAAAGCATTAATGTGCAAAAAGCAGCATTATTATTGTTTTTTTAAGCAAAATGCGAATGTGGCCTAGTCTTTCATGCATTAGTCCACGTATTAATGCACGCATTCGTAGAAGCATTTCCCCATATTTTCATGTTATTTTCACCGCACTCTGTTAGTAATTGTTACCGAGGAATTAATCAGAGCAGGTTTTATTTTCTCAAAACCCTGCTCCATCACTTTGTAAGACCATACAGTTTTAAAAACTTGAATTTCCCAGGGAATATTATTTCTGAATACGTCGAAGAGGGGCAGTGGGGTATAGATTGCGCACGGTTATGTGAAAGCGTGATTAGGACTATAAATTCTTCCGATAGGCGATAGTGCTTCAAAGGAAATTGAGACAACGACTACCCTACATTGTCAATCAGTGTAGACTAACATCCACACACTTATAACTAAATGCAAAGTCAATTTCCTGAGTCACAATCATATAGTGTCCAACAATGATTAATCCACGCAGTAGTTTTTCTTAAGTGTTCATATTTGATCTTTATTCTGTATCTTGTAAAGTTCTGATTGCGCTTCAGTTCTTCATCAATACAACCGACAGCCACAGTTTATGCCAACACGTGTTTCGTCTAATGGCAATAACCAAAGACTTCATCAGGTCTAAGACAAACAGATATATAACTAAGTTATAGTATGAAGCATCAACATTAAGCTATATCAAAGCAGACCTCCATCAAATAAGAGGCGAAACTACCAGACACCCAGTGCACAGC
Source organism: Calotriton arnoldi (assembly GCA_963921515.1). Lineage (NCBI taxonomy): Eukaryota > Metazoa > Chordata > Amphibia > Caudata > Salamandridae > Calotriton > Calotriton arnoldi. The sequence continues at coordinate 351,232 of CAWUFW010005636.1, forward strand.
CTTTAATCTTTAAAGGCAAAGAGTGTATACACAACAAGAAAAGTGTAAAAAAAAATACCTAAAAAATTATAAAGAAAAACCTTAAGGAGAAAGAATCCCATAAAAAATAGAATAGACATCAAAGAAAGATAACCAGACAAAGACTCATAGTCAAGCTACCGGTAAAAAATTCCAATGTGGACAGAGTAGACCAAATCACCCCATGCACATCTCCAATGTGCGATCAAAACATCTCACCAAACTCACCGTGGACTGCAATATCTATACAAAAAATAGACTTGATAACTTCTGCCGCAATCAGCCTTCATCTGATTCGAAGGTCAATATATATCCTACGGCAACACATGGATAAACATATTGTAATTTCCATCCTCATAGATGCTCAAGTCTCAATACCAAAATATTACAGCTCACATATACCCACAATTAAAAAGAAGAGCCAAACTGCACTCACCAATTGTAGTAATTTCAGCAAAATGTTAGTACAATTTCTCCAATCAACATCCGGTCTTCATAAGACCAGCTAGCATCCTGAAAGATCATATAGGTAGACATCATTATATTACATCCTACCACATCCTATTATTAAACAGATTCAGTTACCAACTACATGATTTACATGAGGGATATATGTATCTATATATATCGTTCATGCACCGAAACTTCAATACAATTACTGAGTAGTCACACTACATTATATTAATAGTAACACCATCCGATATTCTAAAAACGGAGTCGAAGAAGTCAGTCGGACATGATTCGACCTCGTAAAGCCCACAAAGTATAAATTAACCAAAAGCACATATTGACCCCCCATGTGTGGCACGTTCATATGATAAAAACTGGGTCCAAATTACTCAAGCGGGCGCCTAATAAAACTCTTACCTTAAAATTCTCGACAAGAGTAACGGCGAGTACTCCGATATGATTCTTGGCGTGTTGCATCGATGCCATCTTAAAGTGGTTATTTATACGGTTCCACTTTGAGCAACATAAACAACGGCCTCAAAGACGCCGTACTAAAGAACAGTCTCCACACGGGAGCCATCTTAGACATATAATAACTAAAATTCACTAAAGCACTATACCAACCAAAAGTCATCGTAACTAAAAGGAATCAATATTACCAATAAATAGCATTAAAGCAAATGTAAAACGGATGGCTACAATCATTGTACCAGGGTATAAGAACCTTATTATTGAGATAACCGCACGCCTTGCTGTAACTCATGTCTTGTGTGTCAATTAAGCCAAGTATAAACGCTTGAACTCCAACATGATCAAATATAACCATAATAAAAGTAAAATTGTGTTGCCAAAATACAATTCACTATTTCAATATATTTGACCCAAAACATAAGTGACCAATAGGTGCACCACCAGAGGATCGAACCCAGGGCCTTCGGATTGAAAGAGCCGTCGCTCTGCCAACTGAGCTAATAAAGCCACAGGACGGAATGTTATGTAAAAGTGAAGTGTCACAATTGTCATTATTACCAACCTGCCCATAACTAGTGTCACAGCGGACCTGTTGGGTAGCATAATCAGACGTTTAGCCAATAATCAGCATTAGAGATGTATTGTAGACATTAAGCATTAAAAAAACACATAGCCAAGGTGTGAGAATATATATGCCCTTAAAATATACAGGGTGAGATAATAACAGCATACCTATATACAATAAAGAAATCGCAACCGCATTCATAAGAATGCCTTCAATAATACCATTACACTAGCCTACAGGGTATAGAGACCAGGGAGTGATCTATAGAGGATAGCGTTTCTAAAAAGAAGAGAAGAAGGGAGAAAGGAAAAAAGGGAAGAGACACAGGGTAGAGATAAATAAAAATCAGCTGCATACAATAAACTGCCCATCCATTCTTACAGCAAAATGGGATAATATCAATACAGGAATTTCATAGATATAACAGTGACATAGTCATAGGGTGCAGTAGAATATTAAATGTCATGAAAATACATCCATTCTTAATGTCTCTTCATGATTAACAACCCAAGAAATACTGCAATTCGGAATCAATGTTAATGCCCCTTTCTACAGCACGCAATTTTAGGATCCAGCGAGCCTCACATTGACGGACCTTAAGTTCTCTGCTTCCACCTCTACTGTTACTCGGTATTGATTCAATACCATGAAAAGTGAATGACAAATTTGTGCTTTGAGTGGGACATTCAAGGGCATGGGTCACAATAGGATATCTGGAATCAAGTTTTTTGAGCGCCCTAAAATGCTCTGATATACGTTCCTTGAGGCATCTAATGGTGCTTCCTATGTAAACTTTAGTACATTTGCACAGGATAGCATATACCACATATTTTGTTGAACAATCAATATGTTGTCTAATTCTATATTTAATAGAACCATTATATTGAAAGTCAACTTTGCCCTGTACTGCAAATTTACACATGCTACAATGTCCACATCTATATGAGCCCATATTGAGTCTATGTAGCCATGTCTGTTCACCTATGGGCATTCTTGGGTAACTAGGGCTGACTAAGCTACGCAGTGTTCTACCTTTACGGTAGGAAATGCTGGGATATTTAGTGATAAACGTACTTAGAGTCTGGTCTGATGTCAGCAAGTACCAATGTTTTTTAAATATGTTGAAGATCTTATGTGACCATAGGACAGAAGTTCATACCTTTACTCAAGACAGACAACATATCATCAGACAGATTGGCATTGGATAGATTGATTACCTGTATTCATGTAGTTGGTAACTGAATCTGTTTAATAATAGGATGTGGTAGGATGTAATATAATGATGTCTACCTATATGATCTTTCAGGATGCTAGCTGGTCTTATGAAGACCGGATGTTGATTGGAGAAATTGTACTAACATTTCGCTGAAATTACTACAATTGGTGAGTGCAGTTTGGCTCTTCTTTTTAATTGTGGGTATATGTGAGCTGTAATATTTTGGTATTGAGACTTGAGCATCTATGAGGATGGAAATTACAATATGTTTATCCATGTGTTGCCGTAGGATATATATTGACCTTCGAATCAGATGAAGGCTGATTGCGGCAGAGGTTATCAAGTCTATTTTTTGTATAGATATGGCAGTCCACCGTGAGTTTCGTGAGATGTTTTGATCGCACATTGGAGATGTGCATGGGGTGTTTTGGTCTACTCTGTCCACATTGGAATTTTTTACCGGTAGCTTGACTATGAGTCTTTGTCTGGTTATCTTTCTTTGATGTCTATTCTATTTTTTATGGAATTCTTTCTCCTTTGGCTAAAGATTTTTCTTTATAATTTTTGAGGTATTTTCTTACACTTTTCTTGGTGTGTATACACTCTTTGCCTTTAAAGATTAAATGCTGTGCACTGGGTGCCTGGTAGTTTCGCCTCTTATTTGGTGGAGGTCTGCTTTGATATAGCTTAATGTTGATGCTTCATACTATAACTTAGTTATATATCTGTTTGTCTTAGACCTGATGAAGTCTTTGGTTATTGCCATTAGATGAAACACGTGTTGGCATAAACTGTGGCTGTCGGTTGTATTGATGAAGAACTGAAGCGCAATCCGAACTTTACAAGATACAGAATAAAGATCAAAGATGAACACTTAAGAAAAACTACTGCATGGATTAATCATTGTTGGACACTATATGATTGTGACTCAGGAAATTGACTTTGAATATTATTTCTGCATGCCAATTGAATAGCCCCTTTCAAAACTCTGTTGTACCGCTCCACCATACCATTTCCACTGAGATTGTACAACGACGTTGTTCTATGTTTAATTCCACGCTTGCTCAAATACTGTGTCATCAAATCTGAGGTGAATTGCACCTCATTGTCACTGATAATAGTAGCGGGAGTACCTTCATTTAGGAAAATGTCATCAATGATTTTCACATTAGGCCACTTAGAAAACACATCCATAAGAGAAATTATGTACTTTCCGGAACTCCCTACTGGTCCCATAATATCCACTGCGACACACTTCCATGGGAATTCTGGACACATAAAGTCACTCATAGGAGGCCTTAACGTTTTAAGAGTTTTATCCGCAGATATGCATATGCCGCACACGCTTACTACAATCTCCACTTCGATGTCAATACCAGGCCACCAGTAGACACTTTTCACATTAAGCTTTGTCTTAGTGATCCCTAAATGTCCTTTATGACACAGGGAAATTATTTTTTTTCTTAAGGATTCAAGGGCAGTCTTTCTCCTCTCACAACACTCCGGTCATTCCATGTTAACTCATTTCTTACCTCACAGAACAGTCGACAGAATGGTTGACTACCCTTACTTATGGACTCAGTCACCCTCTTTAGTGTAGAATCCTTGTTATATTCAATATCCCACTGTTCCTTGGTGAAAGCATCCAATCCATAGTCCCATACCAAGCAACCTGGATGTCATTCAATGATTCATCTTGGTTTTCCAGAATCTGGCAGCCATGATAGAAAATCGGCCACCACATTTTTTTTTCCAGGTAAATACTTCATTCTGTAAATTAAGTCTAGTAATCTCATAGAAATTCTGGCCAACCTTGATGAAACATTTTTCATACCCACCTTTGTCAATACCTTAACCAAAGGTTTATGGTCACACTTAATTATCACTTCTCTTCCCCAAATAAATGAACAAAAATGTTCAAGCACCCATAAACATGCCAACGCCTCTCATTCAATTACTGCATACTTTTCTTCAGTTGGTGATAATGATCTTGAAGCATAAGCTATTATTCTTTCGTTACTGTTTTTATCGTATTGGGATAAAACTGCCCCAAGACCTATGCTACTAGCATCAGTGGTGATCACACTTTTTCCCATGGGGTCAAATCCTTGCAACGCAGGAGCAGCTGCATTTGCATTTTTGACATTTAAAAATTCCTTTTAACTCTCCACAGATCATTCAAATTTCGCTCTGGCTTTAAGTAACTGCCTAATGTGGAAGGTTCTCATAGAAAAATTCCTGACAAATTTGGAAAAAAATCAACAAGTCCTAGAAAAGATTTGACTTCTTCCTTACTTTTTGGACTGGGAGCATCTTTAATAGCTTCCACTAGTTTAGTCTTAGGTTGCCGCACTGATCTCATGTCCTAAATACATTACCTGCCTCTCTGAAAATCTGCATTTTGCATATTCTACAGTTAAGCCATACGTGTTCTACAACGACATAACACACTTGAGTTTTTCATTATAGTCCTTACTATCCTTACCCTTAAAAGAATATCATCTTGAAAAACTAAGACGTGGTCCAATTTTCCAAAAATATTGAATGTTAAATACTGAAAAGCAGTTGCCCCAGAAGCCAAAACGAATGGCATTCTTGTGAACTGAAAACATTCCACATGAGAAATAAAAGCTGTGTACTTCTTACTATCCTCACATAAAGGAATTTGGTGGTACGCTTGGGATAAATCAATGGTGGAAAAGAACTCCATGCCCCTAGTTTTAGTCAACATCTCGTTGATTTTGGGTAACGTAAATTGGTCAAACAAATTATTAGCATTAAGATGGCGAAGATCAATACATAATCTGCTTTTCATTAGCTTTCCATGCAACTACTAATGGAGCTATCCCCTCTGATGACTCCACCGGTTCCCATCGCACCATCCTTAACTAATCTTCCCAATTTTTTTCCACCTCTTCCCTTATAGATATGGGCACATTCCTGAGTTTATGTATCTTGTGTTCGAATCCTTCCATCCTCCCAATTCTTCTAGCAAAAGCTTTTGGAAATACATCACACATTCTTTTACCTAAAACCTTACCCTCATCTAGCACCAATTCTTGTTCTATTCCATTGGGGTCTCAAATGATGTTAAGATTCCTCTGATCCCTCCATCCAAGGACGGAAGGACCCTTCTTGTAAATATACACCGTACCCAATGCTTTCCTGTTCTTGAATCTAAAGATTACATTTTTGTAACCTAACAACTCTATGGTTTCACCAGTATAACTCTCAGGTGCAATACCTGTTTCACGAAGATTGGAACCCAATTTGTCCACAAATGTATCTTTCCGTACTGACTCATTAACTATAGTGAATGGTGAACCCGAATCTGCAGCAATGCAAATACTTACTCCCCCCATTTTCATTAGGCACATTGGTTTAGATTTGTCGTTCCCATTTCCAATGTTTAGAACTACCTTCTCTCTTATGTTCATAACATGTGAATCATCATCATCAGCTTCTTCTTCACTCAAGTAATCTGCTGCACCTTCCTCTATACATTTGACATTATCTTTCCTTAACATTTTAGTTTTACACACAGGAGCAAAATGCTCCATTTTTCCACAGTTGCTGCACTTTTGTTTAATGGCTGGACAATTCCTATCATAGGCCAAATGGTTTTTACTATCACACTTAGAGCCCTTACGTTCCTTTCTTACAGCTTTTTTATCCTGTTCTTTTATTTGCACATTTTTGCTGGATTTGAATACTTTAGGTTTGTTTGCCATTACTCTGGCTACTGTTTCATGTTCTACTAGCGGATTATCTTTCTTGAGTGCTTTAGCTCACCTGCCAGACAACTCGGCTTTTCTTACGATAGACGTTACGCCTTTCAAAGGACTGTCCCCATTTATCCACAATCTCTTTTGAGTAGATGGGTCATGACATGCATTATGACTTGGTCTCTCACTAATTCTTCTTGTATGACTTCAAAACGACAATCCAGCTCTAGTTTTTTCAAAGGAGTTACATATTGATCAATCGACTCATTCTTCTCCTGCTTTCTGTGGAAAAATTTGTAACAAGTAAATACTATACATCCTTTTGGAGAAAAGTAGGTATCCAATTGTCTAAGAACTTCACTAAAAACATTTTCATCCCCTGCGCTGTCATCCTTATTAAGCTGGTTGTAAACTCTCAAACCCTCGGGCCTAAAGAGTATAGCAATAATCCCTTCTTCCTTTCTGCAGAAAATGTGTTGATGTGGCCAATAGTGGAAATATAATTGAAAAAATATTCCTTCCACTGTAACCTGTCTTGACATAAACTACTGACCCTTTCTATAAAATACATTAAATTAAACAGTACAGTAAGTAATCACATGAAATAGTATGAAAATACTATGCTGCACAAAACAGTGAAGGCAAAAATACTGCTGGACCACATAAATATATAACTAAAATAATAATGTACCAATAAGCTGTGCAGATCAGCATAAACATAAATTTCAGGATAATACTTAAAGATACTGTATCATGCAAAATGCACACCTGAGGACTGAGTAAAATGCTGAACCTTATGCTGTGCAAATCCGCGAAATACTAATGCTGCACTGCACACCTTCAAGAAAAATATTAATGTGCTGTAGAAGCAGGCCAAATGGAGAGAAAGAACTGTAGTATGCTCTGTGAATCAGCAAAATCCAAATTTCTGAACCACACAAATGCTACGTGAATCAGCAAAAGGTAATCTGCCAAACCGCACTTGGAGCCGCAAGGTACTGAATTGCGGGAATGCTACTCCAATAAAGCTGTGTGAATCAGCGCGCATCGGGAGCGGCTGCTAGGCAACACTTGTAAGTTGGAAGAGAGATCAGGAGCCTCCACAGTAGCCAATTAGTTACTAGACAACGCACAAGCCTAGCGTTTTAACGAGATTCTGGGGCGCACGTGCAGTATTTAACAGCCACAACCGTAATTTCAAGAGGAAAACAAGGTTTCCCTTCCTCAAGTGACCACAGTGTGCGTCCACCCTGAAGGAGAAAATCCAATGTTGGGACCTCCGCAACAGCGCGGTACACCTAGTCGCTAAATCATCGCCACAAGAGTAGGGATAACGCTACACCAAAGTGAGTAATAACACTTTATTAGCGACTAGGGAAATAGTAGGACCGGCTGCTGGGCTCCTCAACTGCTAACTAAACACACTCCCAGCAGCGCGGACCCAGTCTCGAAGGAGAACATCATTGTGACTCAAACATTCTACAAGGTGCCGCATAACGATACAAGGTTCTGTAAATACCCCACACTACAAATACACATATTGCCAGAAAGTATACAATATTAGACGTTAGGTGTCGAAGTTGTTATTGAGGCATCACTAAATGTTTTCTCTTGTTTTTAGATATTAATGCTTCTGGAATGCAAATCAAGGCGGTTGTGTAGTCAGGCAATGTGGCAACATCCTGCGTCTCTTTTCCTCTCTTTGGTCCTATTCCTCTTTCCCTGGGTCTGCTTCTAACCTACATGTTGCTGAAGCAAGTATGACAGTAGGTTCGGAGAAGTGTAGAAGCTCACAATGATTGCAGATCGCAAGGTTAGTGCATCTTCCTATTGACACAGTGAAGCCATTTCATGTTTCCTTCATGATTGCCCAAACAAAGGGTAACTCCTCCCAGTAGCCTTGGTGCCACCCTACATGTTATGTTCCTACTGGCATCACTTTGTAAGGTCTTGTCTGGTAAATGCATCAGATTTCCGGTATTAGTTTTTTCTATCTGCTGTTAACTTCAACTCACTGAGAAAAAACACTCTAAGTATTATTGCATATAAGTCCAGTTTCCACAAAGTCTAACCAAGACATTTAAATCTTGGCCCTAAATCCTTTAAGTATGGTGGCTAGGGGCATAATTTTACGGGTTGCCAGTCCAAAGAAAATGTTGTGTGTTGTATATTTACGTACCAGTGATTTATGTATTCTTGAAGCACATGAGGTCATGTGCTGTGTCAAATCACAGCCTTTGATTTGGAAGCAAAACCATGAATTAGCAACATGACTGATAACCTCTGTTATGTCTCATGCAGTGTTTCCATTGTCCTTGGCAGGCAAACACGAATCCGATACTCCAACTGCCACCAACGCGTCTGAGGTCTGTGACGTCAATGCACAGTTGGACGGAAATTTGTGTGAGAAATGAATGCTGTTTCTTTGCTAATTTAAGCCTTATTCTCACTTGTAAGTAAAAGTACTGGAAAATAAACAAACCCTTCTCTCCTGCCTTCTCTGTATCTTGAGAATATGTATATTTTTGTCATTTCGATTGATGCAAGGTGTCTTTCAAACTTGTCCCAGAGGGGCTCTGTAGTAAGCTGAGTAAAGGGTTACTTACTTCTTTTCCAGAAGGCGTCATGAAAGTGTTCAAGTGTCTAACTTTGAAGATGACATGGGGAGATGGAAGGGGACACTGTTTGGTCAGGCATTACCTGAGAAGCCATATTATTGAGGGCCAGTCGGCTGTCCTGGTCACAGGCCTCACCTTTTCGTTTCTAGGGTGATACCCCTTAAGAAGCATAGGGAAATAAGACAGTTAGAGCTCCCCTAAAGAGGGTGAGCGTTTATAACACTCTCCTACATTAAATCCACATCTGCAGTAAATATTGGGAAAGGTGTGGTTTCAGGGTAAAACGGCCAAGGAGGGCTACTGGAGGTTCCAAGAGTCTTGGTGGCAAATTTCGGAACTTGCTTTCTGTGCACGTTTCTATGTCTACTAGTGGCGTCTTAAAAATCTTATTAGCCAAACAGAAAATTGTCAGTGTGAATAAAGTGCATTCAGCACCCCTGTTGTTCCTATAAACGATGTCAAAATCTTGTGGGCAGATGAAGGGGAAAGAAGGCTGAATCTACCCAGGTTCCCGTAAAGTTGTAGCCTTTCACATCAGGCGTTTTGTTTTTCAATGTTCTGAAATTTTGAGGTCATCGTTTGTTGATGGCCCCTGCGTGGGTTTGATGTTGTTACAAATCAGTTCTACCTAGACTGTGATTTTCTCTGGCAATGCTCTGTTTAGTGTGCCCCATCCCAGCATCCCTGTGTTTACTAGACAAAAATGATGGCGCATATAGGCTCTAGCAGTACTCCAGTGTGGTTCTGAATGTAGTGCTAAGATCCTGCCCTGGTTCTGGGTGGCTGTCTTCCAGGATTAGTCTCTCACTCAGTTTCAGGTGATGAAGGCTGAGGCAGAGAAAGGCTCACCTAAGAGAGCGCACTCCCCACAATGTCTGAATAATGGTGGGTGTAGCCAAAGTGTTGAACTGAAACTAAAAAATTGTGTATTTAAACATCTGTACCGTGAAATAACTTCACAGCAACCCATGTACGTATATATTTCTCTGGTATTAACCAGCCGGAAAATTCTGCATATCAAAAAGTGACCTCATATATAATAATAGAAATATGAAGTGCAGATTAAAGAGCAATGGGCCAATGGGTACATTTTCCTTGAAAGAAACAAGGTTGCTTTTAAAGAAAGAAAATGGGATCTTTTTTCAAAGCTTGTTTGAGATTCGCCCGTGATCTACTGGACCAATACCTTGTGCCCAATAAATATTTTTTTAACCATTTACAAAGCGTAAGAGGTCCTCAAACAAATGGATTTCAAAGGATGCGAATCACAGTTTAGAAGGAACGCTCTAAAAACACCCCTTCAAATTGCGATTCGTTCTGCATTTCTATTCTTTTTTAACAACTTTATTTAGCATTTTGGTTGAAAGAAACATGACACACTTTGCAGTCATAATAATATCGGTACAGACAAATATTCAAAGGAATTTGGCATAAATCCATACCCTTAACTTGTATAAAAGGGTTGCTCAAGCAAAGGTCAACACTATTCCCCAACCAACGACAGCTGTTATGTATCCCACCCACCCAGACCTCAGCAGTACATATCATGCAAAAATGTACAGCAATGGAAAACACCAATGGAGCAAAGATGCCTCTTGTTGATGATAGGCTTTGCAATCGTGAGGGTCAAGGTGGGTCACCGTCTGAGGGGGACATCACCCACAGATCTGAAGCCCTTAGTGTTTTAGACATCGTTAGGTGTATTCCCTCCGTTCTTTGCATTTCTAAACTTATTTTGCAATTTGGCAACTATTTACTGAATCGAATAATGCGTTTAGTACACAGTAAAAAGCCAGTTATTGGTTGCAAACCCTGTGTTTTAAACTTATGCAGGGTTTGAGACCACTAAATAGCGTAGTAAATATGGCCCAAAGTCTATTTTCCGCTTTTATTGCTCATATTCATCCACATATCTGCACCAAACCCTGTACATATGCTGCAGTGGCATGTTATGTTTCATAGGGTGCCCCAATATAGGCTTGAGTAGTCCCCTAACCCTTCACCTACGCTTACCGTACCATTACACTACATGACAGGTTTTGGTATTGACCTTTTACCTAGTTAAGCACTGCATAAATGTCGTGTGGTTTGCCCCAAAAACTAGCCACATTAATTATGCATGAGGCTTCTCAGAATCACAGCAGGATTACCATCTTCTGCATAATAACTATGTCTAAGGGTATCCCTTCCGTCATCCTAAGCCGACATGACACAGCAAGGTAGAATCCCCTGAGGGTACCTTTTGGATGTATATACACGATATCTTTGCTGGGACAGGCAGAGAAGATAGACTTCCATGCTGACACACTGAGGGGAGACACTGAGGTTCCTGCATGCAGACACACCAGCTCGCAGTGGTCTGAAATACCTCACGGGGTGTCCATCTCGAGACCAAGATGGGGTCCCACAGTCTCTCACTTCAGGTAAAGGGGTTGGCTTCAGCTTAGGGGGATTCTTGGCTCTACACCTACATACATGCTAGGTACACACAGGTACATCTAGCTAGGGTTGCATAGTAGGAGTACACATTATTACTGTCATGTCTTTATATGCTTACATATATTCATTATTTTAGCAGTATGGTAGAACTCCACCACCCATTTACTCTATTGGTGCTTAATATCATTAATATCTGTTTCTGTCTTATGGTTGTTACAGCACACCTCTTTTACACTAGAATGACACTGGTTCAATAACATCCCCACGGTTTACTCTGTGTATCTCTCTGAGACAAAGTGAGCACGAGTGACTGAGCGAAATGTACTGTACTGTTTCCATGATCCCTGTTGGGACAGGGTTGTCATGTTCGATAGTTGCCAGGAACTATTCTCTCCTTGGTAAGAGGAGTTTACAGTGGCACTGTGAGCTAGCTGGTATACAGGCGAAACATAACCGGTGGAGGTGTCCGGAATCAGTCTGGACACCAATCCCACAGTTTATGTTGTCTAAACACGCAGATCCTATATAGATTTATAGGAACTACACACAGCATTTCTGTAAAAAAAAGACATTGCCTCATTCATTTCCTCATGGAATGAAGGAATCGATGGTGACACGGAAATTAGGGGTTTACTTCATTGTATCACACAAACCAAAGCAATTATGATCAAGAGCAAAAACTCAGGGGCTCAATTGGAAGCACAGATGAATTAAGAGCAAATTAAAGTGGGATCTATTGCTAATGTGAAGCTTGACAGATTAATCATATGCAAGTGCTAGGTTCTTTATTGCATGGAAGAATAGAAGACACATACAGACACTTGTGCTAGTTTACTTTTTAGGTCTGGCTAAAGATAGATTTAGCTGACTTGCAAGACTCATGTTTTCAATAAATACCATGCAAAATCTTATACTGTATGGGGACTCTCAATAAACACTTTTTCACAATCAAATTATGCTCCCTCCCACCACAGCATAAGGTATAGATCAACAGACTCACCCACTCCAGTCATTGGATGCTTTCACTTTGGGTTACAGCATTTTACCCTTACCCTTGTGCATGGCTGTAAATTACCATCTTTGGCATAGTATTGCCCCCAGATTTTTGCCTTCATTTACTGCACCCATTTTCATTGGCCATAAAACTCTGCACACTGTACCTTGATAAACAGTGGTAAAGTGCTTGTGCTTCCCTTTTTAAAAAATGGTAACATTGGCATACCTAACTGGCACATTTAATTTATTTATAAGTCAATATTATATGGTACTTCCTGTACTAAGGGCTGGTAAATTAAATGTTAACAACGGGATGCAGTACTCATTGTGCCACTCACTGCAGTAGCTCCATGAAACATGTCTCCAGGACTGCCACTGGGCCTGGCCTGTGAAGTTTTTAAACTGCAAATTCAACCTATCAAAATAACCTGTTGGACAGGCCCAAGCCTTTATTTTAAATCATTAGAAGTCACTCCCCCTAAGGGAGGGTGCATGGTATTTTTATGATAGGACATGTATATTTAATGTTTTACATGTCCTGGCAGGTAAAAACCCCAAAGTCATTTTTCACTGCAGCAAGGCATATGAAAACATAGGAAAACACTGGGTTACAGTATAAAAACTTACAATACTTAATTTCAGTTTGGGAGTAGTTAAATAATGATTTATGGACTCATTTTAATGGTTATGTAAAATGCAACTTAATGGTAACGTCAGATTTTATATTACTATCCAAGAAAAATACACTTTTAGAAAATTGTCTCATTTCTGCCTAAAACCAACTGTTACCCGACTTCTGATAGCTCCCTTATGGCGAGATGTGTATTACTCCCAAAGAGTGGATAAAAGTCCCTGGATCTGGGGAGGGCGTTTCCCTCCATGGCAGGATGCCCAAAGGATGTGCCCAGCCTCTTTCTGAGCTTCAAAAGATGCCTAACCTTTTTCTGGCAGATAAATCTCACACCTGAGCCTGCCTCCCTTTGGTCTTTCTAGTCAGACTGGCTCCAAGCCCAGTGGGAGGGATGGAGCTGCCCAGAAATGGTTTAGTTGGTAGACAAAGGATTGCCTCCACCCACAGGCCGGCACTGGGAATAAAAGTGGCATTCCTAAAGCTCTCCTAAGAACACTCCAAGGCCTGTAAAGAATCAGAAAAAGGACTGCTTGCTGTATGAAGTACCTGAAGGAAGATTGGATCTACCTGTCTTGAACACAGGCATGGCTTAGTAAATGTAAAAAAAAAAATTGTGTCGGGGCTGCGCCACAGAAGGGACGTATTTCAGACACAAAATCATAGTAAATCTGGGCCTTTGCACCTCAAGAGTGTGCTCCAATAACGACTTGAGGAACTGCAAGTTTGCAAATATATGTAGAGGTGTGTGTGTTTATATATGTACATATGTATATACACATCTAGTAGTGACTTGAAGAAGTGCAGGTCTATGTAAAAAAACATATATATATATTCACTGAAAAAAACAAAGGTTTCAAGGATGTTATAGTTAGGCTGACATTTCACTCGTACAAAACCAGAGAAATTCAGCAGTTATAGTTAGCTAAGCTAACTATAACTCGTGCCCCCGCAATGCACTGCTGATGACGTCACATATTACATCACTCATGACATGGTCAGTGACATCACTGTCTGATGGGAGTGGCCCCGCTGCCATCAGATTAAAAGCCATGGGGAGGTGGTGATCCCCGGGGCCGGGGGTTGCTACTGACCCCCGTATGTTAATTAATCAATGCACCGGGGAGGTGGTGGCCCCCGGGGTAGTGTGGGGGAGGCAGGAGCCCCCCACACTTCATTTTAACAATTGCAGCCCTGGGGAGGTGGCGGTCCCCGGGGCTGCGGTGGGGAGGCGCAATGCCCCCCACATTTAAAGATTAAAGCCCTGGGTAGGTGGCAGTACCCAGGGCTTGGGGGGGCCCGCGAGGCCCCCATCCTTAATTAAGGAATGCCCCGGGGAGGTGGTGGTCCCCAGGGCAGCGTGGGGGCAGGAGTCCCCCCATGCTTTTTTATTATCAAAAAGCCCCGGGGAGGTGGCTGTCCCCAGGGCAGCGTGGGGCCCGCGCAGCCCCGCATGCATTTTGAACATTGCCCCCAGGACCTGGCCCACCCGGGGCTTAATTAAACGAAGCACGGGAGACCGCGCTTTGTTTTAAAAAAATTTCAGCAGGATTTGCAAATCACACCAAATTTTTATTTTTAAAAAATGCTTTTTGGCCCTCGGGACCTAGGGGGTCAGGGTGTTCCTACCCTGCCCCCTTTTCTTGTTTTTTTACCTTTTTTCTTGTGACTCGGTTCAACCGAGTCACAAGATGGCTGCCAATACTTCCTGGTTTGAAGTGTTGGCAGCCAATCAGAGTCAAGCTTGCAATCGGGAGGGTTCGCAGATCCACCCGTTCACCAGATATCCATATTTTTTTATATATGAATTCCTCAGGAACTACTGAACAGATTTACACCATTTAAAAAAAAGAGTGCACTCTGGACCAAGAGCTACCTCTCTGCCACATTTTGTGTAATTCCGTTCAGCAGTTCTGGCTGTAGCTGCGACAAAAGTTTCCTATGGAAATTAACAATGAGAAAACGTGTTTTGGGACCCCACTTTTTTCTCGGCCCCCGCTTGATGAATCACCCCGAAACTTTCAAGACAGGAGCTGACCGGAGCACCCCATTAGTTTTGAAAATCTCGCGAAGATTCGTCAATCGATGCCAAAGGTATTGGCAAAAGAAAAAACGCTTTTTGAAAAGAAACAAGGTCCTAACTATAACTACCTACTGTCTAATGCCAGAAGCTAATATATATATATATATATATATACATACATATATACATATACATATATACATAGTCACCAGTAGATAGTTATAGTTAGGCCCTAGCTTCCATTGAAAAAGTATTTTTTGACTTGCCTATAACTTTGGCGTCGTATGACCAATCTGCATGAAATTTCCCCCAAAAAGTATCAAAGTGGGTCCGTGTGTCATGGGAAGTTTGAAGATGATCCTTGTAGTGGGGAATGGGAAATAGAGATGCAAAATAAGGGTGCTTTTATGATGTTAATTCCCATTGGGAACGCATTGTCAAACCTACAGCCGGAACCGCTGGACGGAATTACACAAAATTTGGCGGAAAGGTAGATGTTGCTACGCAGATTGTGCTTTTGTTATTCAGTGCAAATCCGTTCAGTATTTTTGGCGAAATGTAAGCTGAAAATTATAGTGATATCTCTGGCTGCGACAATTTCGCGATTAATCGCAAATGCGCGCGCCAACGGGAATGCTCTGATTGGCTGGACCCAACCTGAGCAGAAAGTTGCAGCCGGAATTTTATTGATCGGGAATGGTTCCCGGGGCTGCAAATTTCTCTGAAAGCTAACATAAGGAGTAAGGGTAAGGTACTTTGACCCCATGTTAGAGAATTGGGAGTATTAGTGACACAAGTTATGTGCCCAAAAGATATTCGCGATGACGCTGTGATCACCAGCGCTACCCCCGTGTACCGTTGCCGGACATTGCGAATATCGTGGCGTCATCGTGAATATTAGTAAAAATATAAAAAAATATATATTTGTACACACTCTCCTGTCACTGCCACACACTCATATATGCACTCACAAACTCACTTAGACACTTATACACCCATTCACATACCCACTCACACACTTATACATTCAGTCACATAACCACTCAGATACTCATGCACCCACTCACATGCCCATTCAGGTACTCATGCACCCACTTATAGACTCACTCAGAGAGTGATGCACCCATGTACAGACCCACTCAGAGACTCATGCACCTACTTAGAGACCCACTTATAGACTCATGCGTACAGTCTCATACCAACTTAGAGACTTTTACACCCACTCACAGACCCACATGGGCACTCATGCACCCACTTAGAGACTCACTCAGAGTCATGCACCCATGTACAGATCCACTCAGAGACTAATGCACCCACTTACAGACCCACTCATGTATGTACTCACAGACCCACTGAGACACTCATACACTCACTTATAGATCCACTCAGACACTTATACACCCACTCACACACCCATACAGTCACTTCCACACTCAGTCACAGGCCCTCCCAGAGACTTATGGACACAGTCACTGACTCACACATGCAGAAACTCACACACCCACGCACAAACTCACTCAGACACTCGCCCTCCCAGTTACAGACCCAATTAGACACTCATGCATGCACCCATTCACTCACCCCCTCAGAGACATATACTCTCACTCACAGACCCATTGAGACACTCATACATCCATACAGTCACTCACATACCAACTCATAGACCCACTCAGAGACTTATGCACCCAGTCAGCAATACACTCAGAGACTCATGTACCCACACACAGTCTCACTCAGAGACCCACGAACCCACTGACAGAACCACTCAGACATTTACACTGGCAGTGATAGACCCTCTGAGAGACTTATGCACTCACTCACAGACCCACTCAGGCACTCATGCACCCACTCACTCACCCACTTAGACACCCACTTAGATACTCATGTATCCACTCACAGATCCAGTCAGATAGATATATACTTACTTACAAATGCATAAAGGTACTCATGCACCTACTCACAGATTGAGTGAGAGACTTATGCAACCAATCACAGAACCATTGCAACACTGATGCCCCCACTCATAGATGCACTGAGGCAGTCACACAGTTCATTACAGAAGGATTGATAGACTGATGCACCGTCCTACAGATTCATTGAAAAACTTATACAGTGAATGCGAGACTTACTGATACAGAGATGCATGCAGTTATAGATTACACTGAAAAAGTTATGCGCTGTGTTATAGAGATATTAAGGGAGTTGTACATGCTATTATACAGTCATTTAAATAGTATTGTGTTTAGTCTGTTGGTTATAATCCATTTTTGAAGTTATAAGTTTTGAATGAGGTGGTGGCTATTGAATGTCTGCATTTGTTTTGTCATTTCGCGATGTAGTCACGACAACTTCTGCTAATGATATCATTGAGACACCCGGCGTCACTGCAAAAGCGGAAAATTGGTTTAAATGATTGTTTTTATACAAGCTCCCTACAAAAATATGACTTTAAACAGTGCAGTAATAAACTCCTAGTGTCTAAAATACTGTAAAACATGTGCATATATGTGTTTTACACCTCTTAAAAAAGGTGAGATCGTCGCGGTTACTGAAGGTATCGTGACTCTCCGTGTCATCGCAAAAACAGGAAGTAGGGTTCAAACACAATTTGTTTTAAAGTTGCTACAAATATATGTGTACAAACATGTTCTTTAAGTTACTAATGTGTGTAGTAATAGTTAGAAATAATTTTTTTAATTATAATTTTTTTATATGGTGGTGGTTGTTGAATGTTTGCATTTGTTTCGCGATTTTGCGACGTGATCGTGATCATCACAACGTTGTCGCGAAAATATAAAAAAAGTGAAGAAAATACAAGGTTATAAAAATACATGTTATAGAGCCATTATAGACAGAAAATACAATTTAAAAACCTTTGAAATTCAATAAAAAATTCATAGGTTGCATGGATGTTAAAGTTAGAAACTAGAATTTGAAAAACCTTAGAAATTCACTGAAAAAAACCAAAGGTTACAGGGATGTTATAGTTAGGCTCAGGTTTCACTCGTACAAAACCAGTGGAATTCAACAGTTAGCTGAGCTAACTATAACTCACCCCCCGCAATGCACTGCTAATAACCTCACATATTACATCACTCATGACATGGTCAGTGACATCACTGATGACATCATCCACAGAATCTCTGATGCACCCAATCACACCCCAATATAACCTTTCATACACCCACTCCAACTTCCACACTACCATTCTCAAAACCATTGACACACACATACCAGTACTTACACACCAACTCACTGATTCATAGGTCTACACACACATCCACTCAGCCAAGCATATAGCCACTCATACACCAACTCACTCACTAATACAGCCACTGTTTTATCCACTCATACACCCATATAGCCACTCACACACTGTCAGTCACCCATAGAGCTACTCACACACCTACTCACTCACCATAGAGTCCATCACACAGCCACTTACTCACCTATAAAGCTATACACACACCCACTCACTTATTCATACAGATACTAACATGTACTCACCCATACAGCCAATTTCACAATCACTCACTTACAGATAAAGTCACTCAGTTACTCCAACACTCACCTATACTGCCACTCACATATGCAGTTACTCACCTATATACCACGGACACATCCATTCACTCACAGACACAGCCAAACATACACTAATTCACCCATAAAGCGTCTCACAGACATGGTCATTAACACATACAGGCACTGACTCACCCACTCACTCATCTATGCAGGCAGTCACACCCCATCACCCACCACACAGACACTCATACACCCATACAGGTACTCAGACAACCAATCAATCACCCATATAGTCACTCACGTATCCACTTACCAACCCATACAGGCATTTAGACACCAACTGACAGACTGATACAGACTTTCACAGAACCCAGTCACTCACCCATACATTCACTGAGACACCTAATAACTCACTTATACAGTCAGTCATGCACCAACTGAATCATCCATACAGGCACTCATACACCCACTGATTCACCAATACACATTGGTATATATATTTAACACTCATAAACTTCTAAAAAACACTCTGAGTCACTGGATGATGTCATGAGTGATGTCATCAATGATGTCATTTCAGATATTATCAGTGCTGTCATGAGTGATGTCACTGACCATGTCATTAGTCTTGTAATATATGAAGTCATAAGCAGTGCATTGTGGGGCACGAGTTATACTTAGCTTAGCTAACTATAACTGCTGTATATCACTGGTTTTGTATGAGTGAAACCTGAGCCTAACTATAACATCTCTGTAACCTTTGAATTTTTTCAGTGAATATCTAAGTTTTTTTAAATTCCATTTCCTAACTATAACATCCCTGTAACCTTTGTTTCTTTCAGTAAAGAAAAAATATATATATATATATATACGTACGTCTACACACAAATCCACCCACTAACCCATACAGTCACTCATCAATACAGCCACTAATATATCCATTCATACACCCATATAAACACTCACAGACTGCCACTCATCCAAAGAGTTACTCAAAAACCTAGTCAGTCACCCAAAGAATTAATTACACTGCCATTTACTCACCTATACAGTTATACACACACCACGTCACTTATTCATACAGATACGTACTGTCTTCAACAGTTACTGACATAAGCACACACTTATCCATGCAGCCACTGTCACAATCACTCACTCTCACAAATACTCACTTATATACTCCAACACTCACAAATACTGTCTTTCACATATGTAGTTACTTACACATATACCACTAACATATCCATTCACTCACCAACACAGCTATACGTACACTTACTCACCCATACACTCCCTACCACACGCACTCATAAACGCATACACCCAGTGAATCACCCACTCACACATCCATGCAGGGAGTCACACACACCCCCACTCACACAGACACTCAGGCACCCATACAGGTTCTCAGACAACCAATCATTCTTCAATATACCTTGGCATATATAGATATAACATTCTTGACATTTTTAGAAACACTCAGTCACAGGATGATGTCATCAGTGATGTCATTTGAGATGGCATCAGTGATGTCATCAGTGATGTCACTGAGCATGTCATGAGTGATGTAATATGTGATGTCATCAGCAGTGCATTGCGGGGGCGCGAGTTATAGTTAGCTCTACTAACTATAACAGCCGAATTTCTCTGGATTTATACTAGTGAAATGTCCAACTAACTATAACGTCCCTGAAACCTATGGTTTTTCAGTGAATTTCTAAGGTTTTTTAAATGCTAATTTCTAATTATAACTTCCTTGGGATTTACTGGAGGTAACAGGAGGGGTAGTTAGCCCCCAACGTCAACCTTGGGGGCCAACTACCCCTCCTATTACTTCCAGTAAGTCCCACACAGCAGGATTGCTAACTTCTCATGCTCGGAGAATGAAGTCCACTTGTGTCCTGAGGTCCCCAGGACACAAGAGGACCTCATCGCCCCACTAGCAGTGCGCCAAGAGGTGCGTTTGCAGAGTGGTGTAAAAAGGGGCTTGGCCTCGGACCACCTCTCTGCAATCCAGCTCTGTGGCGCTTACTGGAGGTACCTGGAGGGCTAGTTGGCCCCCAGGGACCCTCAGTATTCAAGGGGAATTAAATCCCCAACTTACAACGCACCAGGGGGGCGCGTTTGCAGAGTGGTGGTGCAGGGAGGGGGCGGGGCCTCCGGCGAGATGCCAGCTTTTTTTAAATATTTGTTTTTTAGAAGGGGGCTGTGTGGCCCCCCTTGTTTTACATTTTTGGGGCCCTGGGTACCCCATCGCCCAGGTCCTGACCCCTTTTTATAATTTTTTTTTTTTAAACGGGAAGGGGCAATTTCGGCCCCGGGGACCCCATCCCCCGGGGCATGGCCAGACTTTTTTTATTTATTTATTTAATTATTTGGAGGGGTCCCCCTCCTCAGGCCAATTATGGCCCCAGGGACCCCATCCCCCGGTGCTGGTCTTTCTGTTTTTTTTAACATTTTTATTTTTTGATTGCAGGGGAGGGGGGCCACGTGGCCCCCCTCCCGGGCCACTTCTGGCCCCGGGGACCCCATCCTATGGTGCCTGGCCTCAGCGTTGGGGACTGTGGGGGGATCCCCAATGCCCCCACGGTCCCGCCGGCTCCCCGCCTCCTGCGGGAGCTGGCATTGCTTTTGCACAAAGGGAGCTGCTAACATGCAGCTCCTCTTGTGCAAAAGCAATTCTGCCTTGGTTTTTGGAAGCAAGAGCAGGTTTCCTACTCTCGCGTCCAAAAATCAAAGCAGAGTTTGCTATGGTAGGGCGGGAGCCGTGCTCCCGCCCTGCCATAGCAAACTGCAATGTCCCAGGGGTGGGCACCCCGGGACATTGCAGGAGCCGGCCCTGGGGGGTAGCGGTCCCCAGGGCCATCAAGGGCTCCAGGAGTGGTCCGTGCGGCCCCTCCTCCCAAGTGTTTAAAGCCCCGGGGAGGTGGAGGTCCCCGGGGCCGGGGGTCCATAACGGACCCCCGAATTTAAATAAACAGTGCCTCGGGGAGGTGGTGGTCCCCGGGGCAGTGGGGGGGGGCTCAAGCCCCCCCACACACATTATTTATTTTAGCCCCGGGGAGGTGGTGGTCCCCGGGGATTGGGGGGGCCCGTGAGGCCCCCCCATCGTATTCTAATAAAGCCCCGGGGAGGTGGTGGTCCCTGGGGCTGCAGGGGCCCCCCTGGGCCCCCGCTACAGAATTAAGGATTGCCCCCGGGACCTGGCCCACCCAGGGGCTTTAAAAAACAAAGCGTGACCCGGCCAAAAATGTTTTTTAAAAAAATGCTCTTTTTTGGCCTGGGGGTCCCTGTGGGACCCCCTGAGCAGGCCTGGGGGGTCAGGGTGTTCCTACCCTGACCCCTTTTTTTGTTTTTTAATGTTACTGTCACCTTTCTCCCTCTCCCTCGGTCCGAGGCACAAGATGGCTGCCAACACTTCCTGGTTTGAAGTGTTGGCAGCCAATCAGAGGCAAGCTCGTGCTCGGGAGGGCTCAGCCAATCAGATCTCACAATTCTCAAATATTGATATCTGTAAATCTTTAAATATCTCAAAAACTACTAAACGGAATTACACCATTTAAAAAAAAGCATGCTTTCTGGACCAAGAGCTCTCTCTCTGCCAAATTTGGTGTAATTCTCTTCAGCAGTTCAGGCTGTAGCCGTGTCTAAAGTTTCCTACGGAAATTTTTCTCGGCCCCCCCTTGACGAATCAACCGGATGGTTTCTTCTGAAATCGAGTGCGCTCTCATTGCTTTGGGCAACTTGGTTAAATATATATATATATATATATATTACCTACTGGCGGTTGCAGTAGGTAGTTATAGTTAGAACCTAGTTTCCATAGGAAAAGCATTTTCTGATTTGCTAATAACTTTGGCGTCGTTTGACGAATCTTCCTGAAATTCTCCCAAAAAAGTCTATCCAGGTCAGCTCCTATCCTGAAAGTTTGGGGGTGATTCGTCAAGCGGGGGCTGAGAAAAAAGGGGGGTCCCAAAACTCGTTTTCTCTATGTTAATTTCCATAGGAAATTTTGCGACGAGCTACAGCCCGAACTACTGAACGGAATTACCCCAAATTTGGCAAAAAGGTAGAGCTTGGTTCAGAAAGCGACCTTTTTTTAAAATGGTGTAAATCCGTTCAGTAGTTTTTGAGAAATTCAAAAAATAGTGAAAAAATCAATTTCCCATAGGAAACTTTGTGCAAGGCTACAGCCGAAACTACTGAACGGAATTACTCCAAGTTTGGCAGAAAGGTAGTGCTTGGGTCAGAAAGTGACCTGTTTAAAAATGGTGTAAATCCGTTCAGCAGTTGCTGAGAAATTAGAAAAATAAAAGTTTTGATATCTGGGCGGAGCCTAAGTCGCGTGCGTGAGCTTCACTGTGATTGGCTGCTAGTAGTCCAAACCAGGAAGTGTTGGCAGCCATCTTGTGGCTCGGTAGAAGCGAGTCACCCGAAAACGGAGAAACAAAGGTATAAAACAAGAGAAGAAGGCAGGGTAGAAAAACCCTGACTCCCTAGGCCTGCTCAGGGGGTCCCAGAAGGAGCCCCAGGGCCCAAGAAATCATTTAAAAAAACAATCGGCAAAAATTCGCGCTGGGGTCGCAGGTTCTCGCGTTTCATTTTAATGAGGCTCTTGGGTGGGCTAGGTTCCGGGGGTATTTCTTAAAAAATAATAGCAGGGGTTGCGGGGGTGCACTGGGGTCCGCGCAGGTTGGGAGGGGGGTTGCGCGGCACCCCTTCTGGAGCCTTCTATGTGCTTGTAACTTTGGCGTCGTTTGACGAATCTTTATGAAATTATCCAAAAAGTTTCTCTTTTTTTGATTAGCTCTTATATTGAAAGTTTGGGGGTGAAAGGTGTAGGAGGGGCTGATAAAAAAGAGGGTCCTAAAACGTGTTTTCTGCATGCAATTTCCATACGAAAGTTTACAGAAGACTACAGGTGAAACTGCTGAACGGAATTACGCCAAATTTGGCAGGGAGAAAGGTGATGGTCCAGAAAGCACGCTTTTGTTTAAATGGTGTAAATCCGTTCAGTAGTTTTTGAGAAATATCAAATTTTACAGATATCGATATTTGAGAATTCTGACATGTGATTGGCTGAGGGGTTACAAGCACCAGCTTGCGGCTTATTGGCTGTGAATGGTTGAAACGAGGAAGTGTTGGCAGCTATTTTGTGATTTACTCCGTCAGATCGCATCTCTCTGTGTAGAAGCCATCGGGTTTGTAGTTTTACCTCTGCGAGGCAACACTGGCATCTGTGTCTGTGTGAGATATGCCTTTCACGCTGCCTCTCTTCATATCACCAGGTCGCGGCTATGCCTTTAGAAGCCCGTCCGTCGGCTCGGAGCTCTGTGAGTCAATCTGTCGGTACGATCCCCTACACTACCCAAACACCACTGCACTGTCGTAAACTCTAAAACACTATCCCCCAGCACGATCCCCTACACTACCCAAACACCACTACACTACCCTAAACCCTAAATCTATCCCCAGCATGACCCCCTACCCAAACACCACTGCACTACCCTAAACCCTTAAATACTACCCCCAGCACAACCCCCTACACTACCCAAACACCACTGCATTGTCGTAAACCCTAAAACACTACCCCTAGCAGGACTCCCTACACTACGCAAACACCACTGCAGTACCCTAAATCCTAAAACACTATCCCCAGCACGACCCCCTACACTACCCAAACACCACTAGACTAACCTAAACCCTAAAACACTACTCCCAACATGACTCCCTACACTACAGAAACACCACTGCACTACCCTAAACCCTAAAACACTACCCCCAGCACGACCCCCTACACTACCCAAACACCACAGTTCTACCCTAAACCCTAAAAGACTACCCCAGCACGACCCCCTACAGTACACAAACACCACTGCAGTACCGTAAACACTAAAACACTACTCCGAGGACGACCCCCTACACTACACAAACACCACTGCACTACCCTAAAACACTACTGCCAGCACGACCCCTTACACTACCCAAACACCACTGCATTTTTGTAAACTCTAAAACACTACCTCCAGCACGATTCTTACACTACCCAAACACCACTGCACTACCTTAAACCCTAAAACGCTACCCCCAGCATGAACCCCCAAACAGTACACAAACACCACTGCACTACTCTAAATCCTAAAACAGTACTCGCTGCATGACTTCCCACACTACAGAAACACCACTGTGCTACCCTAAATCCTAAAACAATACTCTCAGCATGACCCCCTACACTACACAAACACCACTGCACTGCCGTAAACCCTAAAACACTACTCCCAGCATGACCCCCTACACTACCCAAACACCACTGCACTGGGGTAAACCCTAAAACTCTACTCCCAGCATGATCCACTACACAAACACCACTGCACTACCCTAAACCCCAAAACAGTACTCCCAGCATGACCCCTTACACTACCCAAACTTTACTGCATTGCCGTAAACTCTAAAACACTACCTCTAGCACCATTCTTACACTACCCAAACAGCAGTGCACTACCTTAAACCCTAAAACGCTACTTCCAGCACGAACACCCTACAGTACACAAACACCACTGTACTACCCTAAAGCATAAAACAGTACCAGTCCATCGGTTCGCAGGTCTGCGTCTGCGAGCCGTCGTGTCCCTAGCTGTACATGTGCGAGCCAGTCCGTTAGGTGATAGGTGTGTCTCTGCGAGCAGGGCCGTTGGCCCGTTGGTGTCCCCTTGCGAGTTAGACCCGAGCTCTCCCTCTGCGAGCCGGCACGCTGGTGTGCGTTTGCGAGCCGACAGCCCGTAGCTCTCCCTGTGCAAGCCAAGCCGACGGGCCGCAGCTCTCCCTCTGCGAGCCTGCCCGACGGCCCGCAGGTCTCCCTGTGCTAGCCAGATCGCAACTGTCACTCTGCGAACCGATATTGGGAATATAAGGCGGCTCTAAAAAGAGCCCTTGTGTTTATTAGTTGGAGCTACATATAAGTGCGGATGCACAGCTTCAAGTTATTCAGAAAAACTCGATTTCCCTGATCTGTGAAGTGTACTCCATCACTTCTGTAGATATCAGCCATATCAAAACGTATGTTGTTGTTGTAGATCGACCCCATTCTATGGTCTCTGAGGTATGCAGACACTGCTTTGTTGACATTCTTCCTAGATTTTTCAATCTGAGGACAAAATTGGTTTGACCATTTCCACTTCTGTCTTTGGCATATTTTGGAATATACAAAGACAGTTTGAGGCAAAAGCAACAACAATTGTCGAAAGGTGTCTTTCATTAGCATTTCCAAACCTACACCAGTCAATGTGCCTAGGTCGTTTCCACCACAGTGCACAATCATGAGGTCAGGGTGTTGGAGATGCAAACAGGTTTTAAACAAAGGCAACAATTGGTGCCACTTCAATCCTCTTTGTCCAAACCATTTAATGTCCACATTTTTAAACCTAGGACTAAGTCAATACGCCTCTGTTCTGCATACCTCTTGCACCAGAAAACATAGCTATGTCCTACGATCCACACTAGCATTTTGAAGGTATGGCTGGGAAGTATGGATAGATGTCTGTAGCTCATGTAGTCCGTTCGTAGAATAAGAGATATGTTTAAAGGTGGGGAACTACTTTTTTTCTCATTCAAAACGATAACTGATTGGGAGATGAAAAGCATTGTTTTTTAAAAGTAGGGTGCACATTCGTTTTGTGGGAAAGCATCTTTGTGATTGGTTAAGAAAAAGCAGTTTAAACGTGGAGTACATATGATAGGATAAAATTTGGTCAACTCAACCACACCTTCTACTTGCATTTGGAAGGCACTGTTCGAACTTAAAACAATCGTGAACTTTTAACCTGCACGTGCCGTTAAATATTCGAGAAAATGTTGCAAAAAAATATCGTTAGGTTTAAAAAAATTGATGAACTTTTAACCTGCACGTGTTGTAGAATGTTCTAGAAAGTGTGTTGATAGAATACGTTGCACTTCTGCCTTCTATGTGTCCTTGAATATTAAAAAAACTGTTTATATGGAAAATTCAAAAATAACCAATAGAGAGAAGTTTTGCAATCTAAAAGAATCAAGGAACTATTCTAATTTGTTCTTTACATGTATTTATGTGTAGAGTAACAAAATTACAGACACAACAGCACCAGGAAGAGGAACAAGCAGGGAGTGGGGTGACTGGGGGAGATGGGCACAATGGCACACATGCACAATTAAGTACAGCACAAGTACAGACAAACCATGGCTAAAATGAAACAAACCAACAAGGAGCACAAGTCACACAACCCGTCAACATCACACCACTGAACAAGCACAGAAGTGAAAACCACACTGCCTGAAAGGGAGAAAGGTGAACAATACCTCACATGAAGGGACATCTCACACAGAATGCAGCACACACACATAGGAAGCAGAGCACACCAACATCCAAAACAATGTTGTCCAAACACAAACATTCGCACAATCGAACACAGGACACAAATGCACTCGCCTGTGGCGGATAAACGTCCAAAAGCGTCAGTACGAAACAGGCACATGAGAACGCATAAGTACAAACCCACAGTCCGGATGGGGTAGCAATTCACGTATGGCAGGCAGCCAGAGAGTCCGTGACACACACATTGGCATACAAATGAAGACACAACACATTTGGAGACAAGTGAAAATGTGGAAACTTTATAAAAAAAAGCGCGTGTCAGTACGGCCAAGAGTAGTGCCACAAATGCAGCAGCGTGCCTGAATAAGGAACGTAGGAAAACGTCCATGTTCACCTCGGGGTAGTCCATCACCAACACACGTCAGTGTCAAGCAGCATTGGTTGTCCGCACCTCGGACATGAGTCGACACCAATGCAGCCATGTCCACTGTCGTCTTGGGACATGTGACCAGATGCACAACGTGCAATGATGCGCCGGGACACGTGCAATGTGGCACATCGAGTCGTGGTTGCAGGTACCTTGTCACTCGTCCATGAACGCGAGTGCAGCTGCGTAAGCCACTATCTCTAATGAGTGATGGTTGGCCACAATATTTGACATGTCGTCGACATAATCCATCAGCTAACCGGGACAGATGTGCTGACTCCAACCACTGTACCCAATGTGCACCAAAGCAGAATCGGGAAGTGGGTCAATTTGCTCACTGCATACTACGACACGTGCAATGTCCCAGGCCCAGTTCCCAACATGCATGCCAAACATCCATGCATGCCATAAACGGGCATCACCATGACACTCCTGGTCGTGGGCCAACAGGGGGCACACACACCCGTCGTAATCCATGTCAGCTACGCACACGTTGGAGAGGCACATGTCCATGCACCACTCGGATAGGCACGTGCGACATTGCAATACAGGTTGAACGCAGGTGATGTCCGCAATGCGGAAGCTCAGCCGGTAAGTGATCCGCAGCACTGCCGAAGGAAGTGCACCCAGGACATGCAGCAGACGTGCAAGGTATAGGTGGACGTGAATGGAGTCGACCATGTGTTCGGGATGCCCTGCCATTGCGTCATTGGCTCTGCTTGTAGCTGCACTGGCTTGCCGTGTGCCAGTCTTGTGGATGAAATGGCACAGCTTGGTGCAATGAGCCGGGTCTGTGTGCAATGGGTGCAGGGCAGGGGTGTGGTGGGAGTACGTGTGAAGGCCATTTCACGCACGCTAACTACGACGAAGGACTTTTGAGTGTGGGATGTGTACTCGCTGTTCTCAAATGGGGCAGTGCGTAGTGTGGGTCACGGACGCAAATATTATCGTATCTGTCAGGGGGGGCTGGCCACTTGCAAGTTCCTTCTCGGAGCAGCAGATGTGTTAGCGCAAGATAGCTCAGACAAAGAACCTTTCATCCCTACAGTAACTTCTCCAGCTGCATTCATACAGGATGTGTACAAAGGCCGGTCGTGGGTGTTGTGGGATGTCTGCGACCCTGGTCATCATGGATGAGATGCCCAGCACATGGCACATGGGCGGGTTCACTGTGTGTTACGTTGCCAAACAGCTGCTTCTCCCTGCCACGAGCCCCCACACTTTTGTGCACTGCGCTATTGTATCCCGTGCACTCCTACGGCACACCATTGTAATGGCTATTCGCGCATGTCCTGCGGCATTCCAATCACACGTGACACTGCCGTTTGGAGGTGGTGCATGCCACTTTACAACATCGACTGCTGCGGCCCTTGTGGCGGCCACACCAGAACACAGAGACACACTTACCGCACTTCTTGCACACGGACATGTCCGAGACACCCCGTTCCCCTTGCCGGATAGGCACACCCCTGCACTGACCTGTGTACGCCGGACCAGCACACGCCGCTTGTACATGCAGGAGGATGCGTGCGTAGCTACATGTCCAGGCTCACTCCCAACGCTGAGGTGACATGGTAACGTCCGCTGAAGACAGCACACTGTGATGTTGCAGGGCCCGTGCCCATCATGCTAACACAATGACCACACGGAGACACTTGCTCAGATGCGGGTTCGGGGGGCGTTGGCGGTCCTGGGGTTGTTGCGATGAGTGTTGTCGCCCTCATGGGTATCCGTGTATCATGCTCATTGACTCTATGGCACATGTGGGTGTTCCGGTGTGGCTCTTGGCTGTGTTCCCTTTCATGCTGCAGGTAGTCGTCCTGCTTAACACCAGCAGAAGGCAGATGTAAAATCCCTGGTGCTAACGCGGCTTATCGCAGGAATTTGTTTCGCATCGCAGTTTTTGCCTTTCGTTGTGAAAGTTGTGATGTGGTTTTTTCGTGTACAGAAAAATAAACGAACTGGGCAGTGTATCCCGTCAAGATTCAGCACCTGACCCACTATTCCCAATCAATATAAATACAATGAGATTTCTTCATTGATTTTGTGTGTACACTGTAAATGCACTCACTACCACAGTGCAATTCAATACAGTATTTTAGTATTTAGAATAAATCGCAAAGGTGCACCTCGTGTGTTTTTGCACGGGAACGCCTACTCTGCATCTCATTATCAGCACTTTAATGCAACTAAAGTTGAGATAAATCTAACACACTATTCAGAAGCTGGTGCAAACTGCAGACATCACCAGTATTCCCGCGATAACTGCCCCAAAATTTAACACCATGGTGGACACCACTAAATAACAGTAATAAGAACGAGAAAGAGTCACACAGCACTTAAGTAACAACCAAAAACTTTATTGAAATGTTTTTTTTTCCAAAACTTTATTTTTTCGTACATATAGAGGATAAACTAAATTTAACAAACTGAACACAAAACAACAAGGCGGAAGACTCCTGTCGGGTCCATTAATGTCGACGACACAGCCTGGAAAATAAAGCCCAAAATAAGGACGTGTGTAATGCGCATATCAAAGGAGTGAGACACAGAGAAAGAGAGAAGGAAAAAAAAAGCCAGAGAGAAAAAGAGAGGGAAGGAAAGAAAGGGAGTGAGAAAGGGAGAAGGGAGAGAGAGTGAGATAGAAGGAAAGGAAGAAAGAGAGTGAGAGAGAGAGTGAAGAGAGGGAAGTGAGAGAGAGAGAGAGAGAGACACTGCCGCCCCTGCGCATCCATGACCAAATAATTACCTGCTGCCACCAGAGTGTCTACCAGTGGGCACTCCACGTGCCAGTGAAAGCTCCAGGGCCCGGTCCTGCTACCATGGGTTGGTGGACATTATGTGGACCCGCTCCGCGGCCCAGCAGATCCCACACATGTCGCTGAGTCCTGAGTCATCAATGGCGGAGACCACATCAGCTTTTGGTGCTGCTAACCCTGTGCAACGCAAGTCAGCGCCACGTGGTGGTAGGCCGCTGACGGCCATACAACTTAGGGTGCGACTAACCGTGTGCAACTCAAGTCCGCGCCACGTGGTGGTAGGCCCCTGACGGCCACATCAGCTTCGGGTGGCACTAACCCTGTGCAACTCAAGTCTGCGCCACGTGGTGGTAGGCCCCTGACGGCCACATCACCTTCAGGTGGCACTAACCCTGTGCAACTCAAGTCCGCGCCACGTGGTGGTAGGCACCTGACAGCCACATCATCTTCGGGTGGCACTAACCCTGTGTAACTCAAGTCCACGCCACGTGGTGGTAGGCCCCTGATGGCCACATCAGCTTCGGGTGGCAGTAACCCTGTGCAACTCAAGTCCGCGCCACGTGGTAGTAGGCCCCTGATGGCCATACAGCTCGGCATGCTTTCTGATACTAAGAATTTTAAGGAAAATATAGCCCTATTTATCGGAAGGAGATCTCAGGACTGTGGTGACGATGCTGGTTATGCCCAAAATCAGCATATCAATAGACTTCAGATTGCCCAGAACGCTGCTGCAAGGCTGTTGTCGGGGACCCCTAAATTTGTCTCGGTGAAAAAAGAATTAATTCAGCTACACTGGCTTCCAGTGAAACAGAGGGTATGTTTTAAGGCCCTCTGCACAGCCTATAAAGCCCTTAACGGAACAGGCACAGACCATTTGAAACAAAGGCTTAAATGGTATGTTCCTGGCAGGACTCTTCGGTCCACAGGAGGAAAAAATGTTCAAGGTCCTTCCTTTAAAAAAGCGAGCTGGGGAGGCAGGAGCTTTATTACCTGCACTTCCAAGGCCTGGAACGACCTGCCGTTCCACCTGAGGAACTCTGCAGACCTCCTTTCCTTTAGAAGGGGGCTGAAGACCTGGCTGTTCACTCAATGACCACCCTCTCCGCTAACCTTCAGGCAGTACATAGCGCCAGGACACCTCAGGGTAACCGTTGCGCTCTACAAATCCAATTAACATAACATAACATAACAGCTCAGGGTGCGACTAACCCTCTGCGCAAGTTTTCATGGACTCTTTATTATTGAGACCCGTGGAGCGTCCGCCATCCAGTCACCACCGGCAATAAAGGATGTGACGTTGTCGATCCATTATATTTGTGTGGTCACATGGCCTGTGACGCATGTGCCGGATGGGTGTGGTGTATGTGCAAACCTGCCCTCAGGGAGTGGCCATGACATGTTGACAACTAGACCACTGACCTGCACACCAACAGCGAGTACGCCTGCGACAGGTAGCTATGTGGGGGGGGTGAAAACGTGTTTTCTCAATGGATTTTCCATAGGAAACTTTAGACAAGGCTACAGGTCAAACTGCTGAACGGAATTACGCCAAATTTGGTAGGGAGAAAGGTCTTGGTCCAGAAAGCGCGCTTTCTCGCATCGAGTGAAAATATAAAAGAAAGGTCCCGGGGGCAATTTAATATACCGGAGCTCTGTCTGTGCGAGATAACCCTTTCACGCTCCCTCTGCCCAACATCACCACTTCGCAGCTATGCCGTTAGAAGCCAGTCCATCGGTTCGCAGCTGTCTACCTTTGCGAGCTAGTACGCTGCTGTGCCTGTACCTCTGCGAGCTACTATGCTGCTGTTCCTTTGGGAGCGGACGGCTAGTAGTACTGCGTCTGTGAGTCGAGCGGACGGGCCGCAGTTGTCCCTCTGCGAGCCTGGGTGCGAACTGTTCATAAGTCACACTACATAAGCATTGAAAAGCCATTTTGTGATTCAGTCCGTCAGCTGGCATCTGTCCGAGGCATTTCTGAAAACATACCGGAGTTCTTTCTGTGAGAGATACCCCTTTCACGCTGCCTCTCCCCACATCAGCTGGTAACGCACCCTCTTCCCACATTAGCAACATACCCCCAACAACCTTCTTGGGCCCAGAATTGTCCGTGTGCGGTTGGACAAACAAGAATCTTTGTCATGTATAGATTTACATATAAAACATTTTATTTAAACAAAACAACAACAAATAAAACTGAAGGGAGTCTGGTGCTGTGGTCGCTGCCACGAAGTTGGGGTCACTGCAATTCAGGGCTCAGGACACAGTTCCACATGTGGGATCGGCTTGTATTGAACAGGGTTAGTGGCACCACGTGTCGCGCCTTGTTTTGTACAGGGTTAGTGGCACCACGTGTCACCGCCCTTGCATATGGAAATATGCCTCACTGATCGAAGGGAGTCTTGTGCTGTGGTCGCTGCCACGGACTTGGGGTCACTGCCATTCAGGACTCAGGACACAGTTCCACATGTGGGATCGGCTTGTATTGAACAGGGTTAGTGGCACCACGTGTCGCGCCTTGTGTTGTACAGGGTTAGTGGTACCACGTGTCGCCGGCCTTGCATATGGAAATATGCCTCACTGATCAAAGGGAGTCTGGTGCTGTGGTCGCTGCCACGGACTTGGGGTCACTGCCATTCAGGACTCAGGACACAGTTCCACATGTGGGATCGGCTTGTGTTGAACAGGGTTAGTGGCACCACTTGTCGCCGGCTTGTGTTGAACAGGGTTAGTGGCACCACGTGTCGCGGCTTGTGTTGAACAGGGTTAGTGGCACCACGTGTCCAAAATTCGAATTGCGAGCTCTGCTGCCCGCAGTGTAGACTGCTAATGAGTGTTCGTTTGGACTTTAAGATGAATTTGGTTATTGTATTAAAGCTATAACTGATATAAAAAAAGTTCTTGAAGCAAGGATACTAAAAGTATATTATGTATGTTTTAGGCCTGTGATAGTTACTTGCCTACTGGACTCTGTAAGTTCCACATGTGGGATCGGATTGTGTTGAACAGGGTTAGTGGCACCACGTGTCGCACCTTGTGTTGTACAGGGTTAGTGGCACCACCTGTAGCCGGCCTTGCATATGGAAATATGCCTCACTGATCGAAGGGAGTCTGGTGCTGTGGTCGCTGCCACAGACTTGGGGTCACTGCCATTCAGGACTCAGGACACAGTTCCACATGTGGGATCGGCTTGTGTTGAACAGGGTTAGTGGCATCACATGTCGCCGGCTTGTGTTGAACAGGGTTAGTGGCACCACGTGTGGCGGCTTGTGTTGAACAGGGTTAGTGGCACCACGTGTCCAAAATTCGAATTGCGAGCTCTGCTGCCCGCAGTGTAGACTGTTAATGAGTGTTCGTTTGCACTTGAAGCTGAATTTGGTGATTGTACTAAAGCTATAACTGATATAAAAAAAGTTCTTGAAGCAAGGATACTAAAAGGATATTATGTAGGTTTTAGGCCTGTAATAGTTACTTGCCTCCTGGACTCTGTAATTAATGAATCAAGACTTAATTTTAATTGTGAGCCCTGATGACCGCAGTGTAGGCCAGAGGTAGCGGTCAGCAAGGGCCCATAGCCACGTGGCGTTGAGTTGAGCTGCACAGATTGGGAGCATACAGTCTTCTTAACCGATTATACTCTCTTACACAATTTGCATTGGCACTAATCTTGAATTGTTAGCCATGCTAACCGCATTGTAGGCCGGAGGCAGCGGTCATCAAGGGCCCACAGCCATGTGGCGTTGACTTGAGCTGCACAGAGTTAGTGGTACTTGAAGCACTTAGCGTGTGCGCAGTCAGCAATGATGCGTGGTCCGGGCTGGCCGTACTGGTAGCAATGTCTGTTGCCTACTGGACTGCGTCATCTGCAATCGCAAGTTGCTCTGAATTGTGAGCCCTACTCACCGCAGTGGAGGCAGGAGGCAGCGGTGAGGAAGGGCCCACAGGCACGTGCTGTTGACTTGAGCAATGTCTCTTGCCGACTGGACTGCATCATCTGCAATCTCGACTCCATCTGAATTGTGAGCCCTACTGACCGCAGTGTAGGCCGGAGGCAGCGGTCAGGAAGGGCCCACAGCCATGTGTTGTTGACTTCAGCAATGTCTCTTGCCTACGGGACTGCGTCATCTGCAATCGCGACTCGATCTGAATTGTGAGCCTTGCTGTCCGCAGTGTATATCGAAGGCAGTAGTTTGTAGAGACATAAGTCTGCGGTGCTGTGCCGCTGGGGGTCTGTGTGGCAGAAGCCAGCGATCGGCTGAGGAGGCTGGCGGTCATGTTGGCGGCCTCGTGGCAGGGTGAGGGG
This sequence comes from Calotriton arnoldi, assembly GCA_963921515.1. Classification (NCBI taxonomy): domain Eukaryota; kingdom Metazoa; phylum Chordata; class Amphibia; order Caudata; family Salamandridae; genus Calotriton; species Calotriton arnoldi. Next base: position 385,736 of record CAWUFW010005636.1, read on the forward strand.
CGCCGCCCTGGCAGACGATTTGGCCTTCCCACAAGTGAACCACGGCCAGAGCTCCGGCCTATTTATTCACACTCCTACGCTGAAGTGGCGTAAGTCGGACCAGCCCACTCCGGTTACGCTTATGCTTACAGGGGGGGACGACACAGCTACATGACTGAGATCTTCCCTAGTGTTTGACGTAACATGGTTAGGTCCACTGTCCACAACACTACAAGCACCAGTAGTATTTGTGCACATGGAGAGGTGTGTGTTCTGCATACTGAGATGTGTCCAGCACATCACCGCTACACTTTGCATTGTGTGCATTGTTAAACATGGATGAATTGCTTCCTTCACATATAGTTTGTTCACACCTGTCCGAATATTCAGCTATTGTGTGGCTGAGGGGCCATGCCGTTTTCGGAAAGTTCGCTGTCTTGTTCTGCGCTGCCTCGGTGGTAGAGGGGGGGGGCCTGGGGGTGGTGGTGGGTGTTGTGGCGTTCTTGGGTGTCGGAGCTGCTTGATCAGTAGGTCTATGACATGTGTTGGTCTTCAGATGTGGCTCTGGGCTGGGCTCCCTTTCATACTGTATGTAGTTGTTTAATATTTAAAAAACAAGAAGACATTATATAGTTTAAATAACAAATAAAAAAAATTACAGTAGGGAGAGGGGTGGTACGGGGGAGGTCCTGAGGGTTGTGGCAGTGGGTGTTGTGTCCTTCTTGGGTGTCGGAAAAAACTATAGGTTAAATAAACATTATAATTAGAAGTTAGCATTAAAAAAACATTGAAATTCACTAAAAAAACATACGTTTCAGGGACGTTATAGATAGAAATTAGTATTTAAAAAACCTTTGAAATTCACTGAAAAAACCATAGGTTTCAGGCACGTTATAGTTAGAAATTGGCATTTAAAAAAACCTTTGAAATTGACTGAAAAAACCATAGGTGTCAGGCACGTTATAGTTAGAAATTAGCATTTCAAAAACCTTAGAAATTCACTGAAAAAACCATAGGTTTCAGGGACGTTATAGTTAGTTGGACATTTCACTCATACAAAACCATAGAAATTCCACCGTTATAGTTAGTTCAGCTAACTATAACTCGCGCCCCGCAATGCACTGCTGATGACATCACATATTACATCATTCATGACATGGTCAGTGATATCACTGATGACATCACTGATGACATCTCAAATGACATCACTGATGACATCATCCATGTGACAATCTGATGTACCTCGTCACAGACTAATATAACCTTTGATACACTCACTGTAAAATGCAGACTACCATTTTCGATACCATTGACACACTAATACCAGTTACTACAGACCCACTCAGTGATTCCTAGGTCTAGACACACATCTACCCATTCACCCATACAATCAGTCATACATGCAGTCACTGATCAATAGAACACTATCAAATGCACTCATACACCTATATAGACATTGACACACCAGCACTCAACCTAGTCAGTTATGTACTCATCCTAGTCACTCATGCAAAGAATCAATCACAGTTCCATTTACTCACCTACACAGTTATACACACACCACCTTATTTATTCATACAGATAGTAACGCATACTTAGTCTCTTATATAATCACTAATACAAGTATACACTCATACATACAGCCACTCTCACAATCACTGACTCTCACGTATAGTCATTTCTATACACCAACTCTCACATACACTGCCTTTTATATATGTACTTAGTTGGACATGTGCACTGAGACATCAATTCACTCACCAAGACGCCCATACACACACTTACCCACCCATACAACTGTTTCCACATGCACTCTTAAACTCATACACCCTGTCAATTAATCACTCACACATCTATGCACAGAGTCACACACCCCCCACCCAACCACACACACACTCAGTCTCCTATACAAATACGCAGGCAACTAATCAATAACCCATATAGACATTGATGTACCTACTGACCAACCGATGCAGCAGCTTACACAACAACAGACAGAGTGATACAGACATTCACACACTTTAGACACTAACCCATGTATTCAGTAAGATACATTTAATCATTCACTTAAACAGTCAGTCACACACCTACTAAATCCTCCATCCAGACACTTATACATCCATTCATTCTTCAATACAGCTTGGTATATATATAATACATATTTAAATTTTAAAGAAAGCTACATTCACTGGATGATGTCATCAGTGATGTCATTTGAGATGTCATCAGTGATGTCATCAGTGATGTCACTGACCATGTCATTAATGATGTAATATGTGACGTCATCAACAGTGCATTGCGGGGGCACGAGTTATAGTTAGCTGAACTAACTATAACGGTGGTATTTCTATGGTTTTGTATGAGTGAAATGTCCAACTAACCATAACGTCCCTGAAACCTATGGTTTTTTCAGTGAATATATATATATATATCACTTCTCCCGTCAGTATTGGCAATTCCAACCATAAAACGGATACGGACCACAATTGTTGTGCTGGTAATTCTTTATTCCACTGTCACCATAACGCGTTTTGGCTCTGGACGAGCCTTGATCACATGACAGGGTACTATGGCAACGTTTCAATTTTTAAAGTGACAAGTGCATTTGTGGCGTACCACGTGACCAAGACAGCAATAGACACAGAAGACAGATTCTTACAAAAAAAAATCATGCAGAAAATCCTCTTGTTTGGTATTGGAGCGACTGGGGTTGTCCTGGTTATTTATGAAATCGATTGTAAAATCATGATTTTGTTAAATATATCCAGGTTACAGCAATACATAATACTCAATTAAGTAATAGTGGATATGTCATTTTCTATTTACTCTTTGTATAATACATTGTAAATAAAACCTTTTGTCAAACATATCAATGTAATCGCTCATTGAAATTATGAACGTGTTAGTGTTCATATACATGCCCTCTATATGCCTATCTATCTGGTACCATAAAAAACATTTTCTGTGCAAATAGTGCTAAAGTCACCCCGAAACTTTCACGACAGGAGCTGACCTGAGTGAACAATTAGTTTTGAAAATTTTGTGAAGATTCGTCAAACGGCGCCAAAGTTATTGGCACATCAAAAAACGCTTTTCCTATGGAAACTAGGTTCTAACTATAACTACCTACTGGCGGCCACCAGTAGGTAATATATATATATATATATATCTCCACGCTTTGCACTTGAGTAACCCGCCGCTGCTCCAAAACAGAGGGCGCTTCGCCTGGCTGGACCACCCAAGTAAGGTCCAAATATATCAACAAATCCCCTCACAAATGGAAGGATGACGAAGCCGTGTCTCAAGCCACAGTATTCTTTATTTGTCAGCTGATATCAGCTGACAAATAAAGAATACTGTGGCTTGAGACACGGCTTTGTCATCCTTCCATTTGCGAGGGGATTTGTTGAGATATATATATATATATATATATATATATATATATTATCTACTGGCGGTCGCCAGTAGATAGTTATAGTTAGGACCTAGTTTCCATAGGAAAAGCGTTTTTTGCTTCCCCAATACTTTTGGCACCGGATGACGAATCATCGCGAAATTTACAAAACTAGTGGGGCGCTCCGGTCAGCTCCTGTCTTGAAAGTTTTGGGGTGATTCGGCAAGCGGGCCGATAAAAAAGGGGGGTCCCAAAACGTGTTTTCTCCATGTTAATTCCCATAGGAAACTTTAGTCACGGCTACAGCCCGAACTGCTGAACGGAATTACACCAAATTTGGAAAAAAGGTAGGGGCATATTAGCAAGGGCTGGCAATATAATTATCGCCACTTTAGCGTCCGTTTTCGGGCGATAAGCGGTGATAATTATATCGCAATATCATCAAGGACACGCTAGCGCGTGTTTCTTTGATGTAGAGCCCGTTTTTTCACAGCCTCGCATCGCTAATGAGATGCAAAGAAGGCGTGGCTGTGAAAACAACACATGAAAATATCGCGAAGGCAGCTTCGCGATATTAACAAGGAGGTGCAGCGATAAAAAAAATCGCGCTACCTCGGCCTTAACGCTGGAATTTAACGTCTGTTAAATTCCAGACTAAGGCATACTAATAATGGTAGGTGGATTATGCTGATACGACCACAGGGTCGTATCAGCAATGTTATCGCTGTTTTCCATGGAACATCGCTGGAAAACCAGCGATGTTCCATGGCAAACACCGCTATTGCTGAAATATTATCGCCATAGCGCTATGCATTGTAAATATAGCGTTATCATGGCGATAATTTTCAGCGATAGCCGGCGATAATATTTCTATCGCTATGTGGGGCCAGCGATAATTATCGCTGGCCCTTGTTAATATGCCCCATAGTGCTTGGTTCAGAAAGCGCCCTTTTTTTAAATGGTGTAAATCTGTTCAGTAGTTGCGGAGAAAATCAAAAATAGAGGTCAAAAATCAATTTCCCATAGGAAACTTTAGACACGGTTACAGCCAAAACTGCTGAACGGAATTACACCAAATTTGGCAAAAGGTAGTGCTTGGTTCAGAAAGCGCCCTTTTTTTAAATGGTATAAATCCGTTCAGTAGTTCCTGAGAAATTAAAAAATAAAAGTTTCGATATCTATGGCCGCGGTGGATCCGCGCACCCTCCCGATCACGAGCTTCATGCTAATTGGCTGTCAACACTCCAAACCAGGAAGTGTTGGCAGCCATCTTGTGCCTCGGTAACCGAGGCACAAGAAAACAGAAAAACTAAGCCGCAAAACAAGAAAATGGGGCAGGGTAGAAACACCCTGACCCCTAGGCTCTGCTCAGGGGTCCCACAAGGACCCCCAGGGCCCAAAAAGCATTAAAAAAAAAAATCGGCCGAATTCGCGCTGGGTGCGCGAATACGGCCGTGAAAATAAAAAAGAAATGAAGCGCGGACTCCCGCGCTTCGTTTAATTGAAGCCCCCGGGTGGGCCAGGTCCCGGGGGCAGTAAAAAAATGTGTGGGGGGGCCCCAATCAATGTTGCCTCTAATTTTTTTCCTCTGTGTGCGGCAGTGTAAGGTCTCTGTGCACTGCAGCCCAGGCTATGTGCGCCGGGAACCAGACCGCGCGTAAGGGTGCAGCGCCAAATATCACTCCAAGTTTTTGCTTAAAAAAGTGAAAGGACGGTGCATTTCCCCACCTGTAGCACCACATGAAGGGTCTAAAGGCAGGTGTTCAATTTAGATACACACGCCATGACATGAATTGGTTACACAAGCAAGTACACTTCGGGTTTAGAAAAGCATAGGACTCCAACGATGGTACCTTAAGATTTTACTAAAGATCCTCAACTCGAGCACTGTTCATAGGGTGGGAAAATGTTGGGAGCCTATACAAGATCACAGATATACAATACACATGGATATGGCACTAGATGAATCTGGCTGTGGGCGGCTTGGAGAAGCCTTTAAATACACAAAGTGCAAGCACTGGGTCTAGTCTCACAATGACCCCGGCGCCTTTTCTTATTTTCCGGCTCCTGAAACTACTGAGCTTAAACACGGAGTTGCATAAAATCGTGTTCCAATACTGCCCCGCGTATTGGCTTGCAATGCCAAAGGAGTGTGTAGTAATTACAAGGAGACTGACCCAGCATCACCCAGCTTGTCAATGAGGTGCCTTACACAGTGTTTGGTTAAAGATAGAACATCCTTTCAAGCAATAATACAGTAAATTACCTTTGACACAATTCTGTCCCGAGTCACTATCAGGGAAGTGTATTTGTTGTGCTTGATCCCATTAAAATGGAAAAGGTTGAAAGAGTGGCGGATTTCAGAAAGGAAAGAGTCTATTGTGATTTAATGTAGTTCTCTGCTCATATAGTTTGTTTTGCTTAATTTTGATTCTTCTTGAATCTGTACATTTGTGCTGCGATAAAGGTTCACACCTTTTAATTGCTGCCTAGTACCAGTGATCACTCATGTTCAAGTGTTAGTAGTTGAACAGTGGTTATTGAAGGTAGATGTGAAGACGTCTTTTTCAAAGAAAATCCTGCAACACCTTGTATTACAAAGGAATTGGTTACTATTCGGTATGCTTGAAGTGTTATGTAGATGCCTTTTTAATTTCAGAACGATTTTATATGTAAAAAGGAAACATCATGAAATGCAATACAAGCTTTGTAAAGTATACAAAGGCAACACACACTAAAATCAGATGTGAAATCACAAGTTCTACAGTTTAAGGTGCAGTGCTAATAGGGATTAAAGACTATGTTAATTAATTCACTGTTATATTGGTTATGGATCAAAATGTTGTTGGGAAGCAAAATATTGAGACGCATCAGACATAAGAATAGAAATGTCACACAAACACAAGGAAAATATGAAAATGTCACATAAGGAAAATGAAACTTGCCAGCTATTTTTTGCTGGAAATAAAGCGTCACTCATAGTTGTTGAAAAGTCACTAATAATTACACTGAAATCATGAAAAGGTCACACAGAGCAATGTGAAACCTTGACAGCTATGCATGTAATTTCTATATACGTTTCCCTCCTCTTTATGGCTTGATTTTGCTGGCAAGAAAGTGTTACTCACAGCCCTGCCAAGGACCTCGCATCAGGTGTTAGACTAACGCATTTCAGCCTTGGCTGTCAAGCCATAACGCCGCTATGCTGAAACTGGAGTGGCAGCAGGCCTGTGCGAGAGCGCTGCTCCTGGTAGGCTTTGCGGGCTGCTGGCTACAATGTATTAGTTAAAATAGGAATTAATCCTCATGGCTGCGTGCGGCATTACGCAGGATGTGGCAATGCCAGGGCAGTGCTTCCACCGCAGCGCAGTAATTTAAGCATAATCATGAATGATCCCTGCCACCGCCGAGACCCAATCCCACGGACCTGTGGCGGCCGCTGGAGTCCAGAGCACGCACTGTGCAGCTGCTGAGTCTGAATGCAGCCCGGGTGGCACGTTTGCTGAGGGAGTCATTCGTTGTGGCCAGGAGGACTCTGGTTTCTATGATTCGAGAGAGGGCAAAGCTCTGGTAAAATAGGCGCGCCGGTGCTTGTTGGTAAGTGTGCTCGCTTTTAAGATGCATGCTTTTAATAAATATGCATAGTTAAGCTCATGGTATTTAGAGAAAAAAACATGCCTTGGAGTTAAAAACATTCCCGACTTCAGCCTAATCTATATCTAATCACGAGTGTATGATTTTTATTGATCCAGCTAGCTCTTTAGTGGGGTGATCAGTGCCCCAGTTGTATGCCGGCGGAGCCAGAGGGCAGGGCCGCCAGTCACTGACTCTGTGCCCCCTCCCGTGGAGAGCGAACAAAGACTTTAACATGCGAGGGTGCTCCCTTTGACCTTTGCAGTAACATTCCTATACCTGAAGCGGAGACAACATTTAACAGTATTTAACATTATTCCTGCACTGGTGAATATTGTATTGTCTTTCTATATCTCAAATCTTGCTCCCCACAGCCCACTTTCTCCACCAGTGGCGCCAGCAGAACCCCTCCAGGCACCCTCTCCTCTTATGCTGCAGTCTGGCTGTTTTCGGCTGCCTCCAATGCCGCCTCATTGCAAACATGTCCCCCGGCTGGCAATTACCAGAACCCCTCGGGGTGATCCAGGCAGGCCCCTGTGTTATGACCGATTGCCTGTCTTGACCGCAGCGCAGCCGGTTCTCACCATGGGCTCTTCAGCCCCCCAGGGCACCCCCGCAAAAAGACACCGCCCTGCACTGGGTCAGCCCTCCTTCACGCAGCCTCCACTTCGGAGTCTTCTCCTCAGGGGCCTCCGCACCAGTGCCTTGCTGCAGGCCTCACGCAACTTTGTTTCTGCCGTTAGCCCCCTCTTTCGGCTCTGTCCTAACCCAGGTGGCGGGGACTGCAGGATTCAGGGTTGGATTAAAAATTAGTTTTGTGTCCAGGATGAAGCACTTCTTGTCGACATCTTGCCGGCCATGCCTTCCCATGTGTGGGCATTTCAATGCCAAAATGAGTGTTTCTACTCAGGGCCGGCTCTGGGGCGGTGCGATCGGTGCCATTGCACCAGGCGCTGACTTGGGGTGGGGGTGCCATGTTTATTGTTTTAGAGGCAGCTGGTGCCGAGTTCTTAGTTCCAGCAATAAAAATCTCAAGATAACTCATTTGATTAATGTTCTTCCTGGAGAGAGACCGGAGCTTTGTCTAAGAAATGTTGACTTGTAGTGCAGAGGGTTAATATGTCTGCTGCAAATAACGTGTCCCATTCATATCACAAAGTGCATAAAATATAAATTGGTCAATGGGTTACCGCTTTTGGCAGAGAGATCCTGTTGTTATTTGTATAAGTTAAAATCCTAATATATTCACTGTCATCAAAGAGCTGCATGCAAACTGCAAGGAATGTGTTAAGAGCTACGTGTGTTTTGCCAGTCTTTTGTTATCCTAATATTGCAAAAAGGGTTCATTTATGTAGAAATCAATTCTTATTATTTAGGAAAACCCCCAACATTGGTGTAACATTTTTAAATTCTGAATTTGTATTTTTCAAGACCAAAGACTCAAACTATACTGCCTACCAGAATGGATGACATTTTACTCCTACACCTTGTAGGCCTTTGTCTTATGTAACATTTCCTATACACTCATTTACACATGGGATTGTCTCTGTGCAATGTGTGTGTGATCTAAAGTGTTCTGACACATTAAACTGGTATGAGTTGCGCTATAAAACGAAATTAATCTAAGAGACAGTGGTTATTGAGACTTGAGGAGCACTGTCAAATGGTGGAAATGTGTTGGAATCTGTGGCGGAGGTGGTCATTGGGGGGGGCGCCACAAAACATTGTCGCACAGGGCGCCACCATTGCTAAAGCCGGCCCTGTTTCTACTTATGCCTTGTGCATGCGAATGCATCAATAATGTCGCCTTGCACCTAATTTGTGTTTTGACTCTAAGGGGAAATGAAGGGAACTTAGTCAAGACCTATGATTTAGTGATTTTGTAAATGTCATGAAAAAGAGTCCACCTCACAGTTTCTAGTGGTCGATAGTTTTCACGAACCGTGCAACGTACTTGCAATAATACAGCGCCCTTGCTCACTCCGCTGCTGCCCGGCTATGTGTGCCCCTCAGCCTCTCTTGCACCCCAATTAATGCCCCTTAGCTGTTTGCCGTGGCGGTTGTTAAACCGTGAATTTTAGTGTGTTGATTTTGCTTGTGAGAAAATGTCACTCATATTACACTGAAACATATGAAAATGTCACACATAGCAATCTGAAACCCTGGCAGCTATGTACTCATGATCCTTAAAATGTCACTCATATTACACAAACATATGAAAATGTCCCACATGGCAATCTGAAACCTTGGCAAGCACACGTCCTGCGTTACATTTGCTACATTCCTTGTGCTACTAGTGGGCAGCTGCGGGGCTGAATGTGGGCCTTTGAGATAATAATCATGTTAATTGCAGCGCCCGTGTGCACTGCAATTAACAAGAATACTATCTCAAAGGCCCACATTCAGCCACGCACTTTTAACAAAAGAAATGCAGGGTCAAACACGACATGTGATTCTGAAAGCACAAGTTGTGTTTCACCCTGCATTCATTTTGCTAATAGTGCGGGGCTGAATGTGGGCCTTTGAGATAGTATTCTTGTTAATTGCAGTGCACACGGGCGCTGCAATTAACAAGAATACTATCTCAAAGGCCCACATTCAGCCCCGCAGCTGCCCACTATTAGCTAAAGACTGCAGGGTCAAATACGACGTGTGCTTTCAGATGATTCTGAAAGCACACGTTGTGTATGACTCTGCATTCCTTTTGCTGATAGTGCAGGGCTGAATGTGGGCCTTTGAGATAGTATTCTTGTTAATTGCAGCGCCCGTGTGCACTGCAATTAGCATGAAAACTATTTCAAAGGCCCACATTCAGCCCCGCAGATGCCCACTATTAGCAAAGGAATGCAGAGTCAAACACGACGTGTTCTTTCAGAATCATCTGAAAGTACAGTCGCGCTTTAGATTGCCACATTACTTTTCCTAATAGTGCACGGCTGCGGGGCAGATTGTGGGCCTTTGTAAAAGTATTCATGTTAATTGCAGCGCATGACGGCGCTGCAATTAACATGAATACTTTCACAAAGGCCCACAAACTGCCCGCTGGCGTACACTATTAAGAAAAAATGCAGCAAGTGCAGGCGCCACTTGCTCGTAAACCCGAGCCCTCCCTAACCATACAGGACATAAGGGAGACACTTTCCTGACGCTCGGCTGTGTCCTCTCCACCGTTGTCTCCAGCTCTGCCTCGTGCAACCAGGAAATTGCCGTTTTTCGCGCTGCTCGCGTTTTAAAAGCGGTGGCGGGAACGGACTTACGGGCTGTGTTGTGTGTGTGCGCGCTACAATTGGGACCGCCACCCCCCCGGGGCTTGTTTTTTTAGAGTTTGGGGGGCCGCTAAGTGGACCGCCATCCCCCAGGGCTTTTATCAATTATAATCGCGGGCGCACACTGCCCCCCCGCTGCCCCGGGGACCGCCATCCCCCGGGGCTTCTTTTAAAAAAAAATATATATACCTGTGTGGGGGGGGCTCGAGCCCCCCCACATGCCCCGGGGACCGCCACCTAAAGCAGATTGCTTTTCCACAAGGGGAGCTGCATGTTAGCAGCTCCCATGTGGAAAAGCAATGCCGGCTCCTGCAGGACGCGGGGAGCCGGCGGGACCGTGGGGGCATTGGGGCTCCCCCCACGGTCCCCAACGGATAGAGCCTGCCCCGGGGGATGGGGTCCCCGGGGCTAGTAGTGGCCCTGGAGGGGGGCCACGCGGCCCCCCTCCCCAAATTAAAAAAAAAAAAAAAAGGTCGGCCCCGGGGGATGGGGTCCCCGGGGCCAATAGAGGCCTCAGGAGGGGGGCCATGCAGCCCCCCTCCTTAAAAAATTAAAAAAGTGTGGCCATGCCCCGGGGGATGGGGCTTTTATTAATTATAATCGCGGGGGCACACGGACCCCCCTCTGCCCCGGGGACCGCCACCCCCGTGGCTTTTTAAAAAAAATACATAGAGCTGTGTTGGGGGCTCGAGCCCCCCCACACGCCCCGGGGACGCCACCTCCCCGGGGCACTAAGAATGTAAATTTGGGGGTCCGTAATGGACCCCCGAGCCCCGGGGACCACCAACTCCCCGGGGCTGTGCAAGTGAAGGGAGGGGGACCGTGCGGCCCCCCTCCTGGAGCCTGTGATGGCCCTGGGGACCGCTACCCCCCAGGGCTGGCTCCTGCAGTGTCCCGGGATGTCCACCCCCGGGACACTGCTGTTTGCTATGGCAGGACGGGAGCCTCGCGGCTCCCGTCCTGCCATAGCAAACTTGCTTTGGATTTTGGAAGAGAGAGCAGGAAACCTGCTCTCTCTTCCAAAATCTAAGCAGATTGCTTTTCCACAAGGGGAGCTGCATGTTAGCAGCTCCCCATGTGGAAAGCAATGCCGGCTCCTGCAGGACGCAGGGAGCCGGCGGGACCGTGGGGGCATTGGGGCTCCCCCAACGGATAGGGCCTGCCCCGGGGGATGGGGTCCCCGGGGCTAGTAGTTGCCCTGGAGGGGGGCCACGCGGCCCCCCTCCCCAAATTTAAAAAAAAAAAAGAAAAAAAAAAGGCCGGCCCCGGGGGATGGGGTCCCCGGGGCCAATAGAGGCCTCAGGAGGGGGGCCACGCAGCCCCCCTCCTTAAAAAATTTAAAAATGTGGCCATGCCCGGGGATGTCACTGACCATGTCATGAGTGATGTAATATGTGACGTCATCAGCAGTGCATTATGGGGGCTCGAGTTATAGTTAGCTGAACTAACTATAACGGGGAATTTCTATGGTTTTGTATGAGTGAAATGTCCAACTAACTATAACTGTCCCTAAAACCTATGGTTTTTTCAGTGAATTTCTAAGGTTTTTTAAATGCTAATTTCTAACTATAACGTGCCTGAAACCTATGGTTTTTTCAGTGAATATATATATATATATATATACACACATACACACACGCACACACACACACCTTTTTCTGTACTCTGATTAGGACCACAAGTCCTACCATGCATTGAGAAAGTCATGCATACAGCGAGGCCCACTGGGGGTATTTAAATGAGGCATGCTGTGAAAGAAGTAATCAGAGCCATCTGCTGAGTATATGAAAATGATCCATGACTAAGAGGCAGGAGCCTCGAAACGCGTCGGATATGAACATAACATGAATGCTGATGCTTGTTTTTCCATTAAAATAAACCGGATGGTTTCTTCTGAAATCGAGTGCGCTCTCATTGCTTTGGGCAACTTGGTTAAAATTAATTACACGGCAGCCCTACCGTGGAGAGCTGCACCATCTCCCTACTAACGAGTGAGAGGCTACAATTTGGAACTGTGCCAAACTTGTTTTACAGCATTTCAGCAGAGGAAAATACAAACCTGCTCAGCGTCATGGCCTACTAGAGGGGAACAAGAATAAAAAAATACCATACACGAAGCAGAGCCTACTGAAAGGTAAAAATGTACTCTGATTAGGACCACAAGTCCTAGCATGCATTGAGAAAGTCACGCATACAGCGAGGCCCACTGGGGGTATTTAAATGAGGCATGCTGTGAAAGAAGTAATCAGAGCCATCTGCTGAGTATATGAAAATGATCCATGACTAAGCAGCAGGAGCCTCGAAACGCGTCGGATATGAACATATCATGAATGCTGATGCTCGTTTTTCCATTAAAATAAACCGGATGCTTTCTTCTAAAATCGAGTGCGCTCTTATTGCTTTGGGCAACTTGGTTAAATATATACATATATATATATATATATATATATATATATATACATACATACATATATATATATATATAAATGATCTACTGGCGGTCGCCAGTAGATAGTTATAGTTAGGACCTAGTTTCCCTAGGAAACTCGTTTTTTGTTTTCTCAATATCTTTGGCGCCGGTTGACGAATCTTTGCGAAATTTTCAAAACTCGTAGCCCGCTCCGGTCAGCTCCTGTCTTGAAATCTTCGGGGTGATTCGGCAAGCAGGGGCCGAGAAAAAAGGGGGGTCCCAAAACGTGTTTTCTCCATGTTAATTCCCATAGGAAACTTTAGACAAAGCTACAGCCCGAACTGCTGAACGGAATTACACCAAACTTGGCAAAAAGGTAGCCCTCGGTTCAGAAAGAGACCTTTTGTTAAATGGTGTAAATCCGTTCAGTAATTCCAGAGAAATTCAAAAAATAAGAGTCAAAAAATCAATTTCCCATAGGAAAGTTTATGCAAGGCTACAGCCGAAACTACTGAACGGATTTACCCCAAATTTGGCAAAAAGGTGCTGCTTGATCAGAAAGCGACCTTTTTAAAAATGGTGTAAATCCGTTCAGTAGTTGCTGAGAAAATCAAAAATAAAAGTTTCAATATTTAGAGGCACGGAGGATCCGCGGACCCTCCCGACCACGAGCTTTATTCTAATTGGCTGTCAACACTCCAAACCAGGAAGTGTTGGCAGGCATCTTGTGACTCGGTAGAACCGAGTCACAAGAAATCAGAATAAAAAACGCGAAAAAAAAGAAAAGGGGGCAGGGTAGAAACACCCTGACCCTCTAGGCCTGCTTAGGGCCCAAAAACGCATTTAAAAAAAAAGAAAAATCAGCAAAATGCGCGCCGGATCCGGCCGCGAAACTAAAAAAAAACGAAGAGCGGCCTCCCTCGCTTCGTTATTATTTAGCCTCTGGGTCGGCCAAGTCCCGGGGGCATGCAATATTATAATTGTGGGGGCCCAGGGAGGCTCCCGCAGCCCCGGGGACCACCACCCCCCGGGGCTTTCCATAAACATTTGTGGGGGGCACACGGCCCCCCTGCAGCCCCGGGGACCGCCACCCCCCGGGGTTTCTTATTTTTAATGTGTGGGGGTCCTCCAAGGCCCCCCCAAGCCCCGGGGACCGCCACCCCTGGGGCTTTTATTAATTATAATCGCGGGGGCACACGGCCCCCGCTGCCCCGGGGACCGCCACCCCGGGGCTTTTTTTAAAAAATACATAGACCTGTGTGGGGGGGCTCCAGCCCCCCCACACGCCCTGGGGACTGCCACCTCCCCGGGGCACTAATATTCAAATGCGGTGGTCCGTAACGGACCCCCGAGCCCCGGGGACCACCACCTCCCGGGGCTGTGCATGTGATGGGAGGGGGCCGCGCGGCCCCGTCCTGGAGCCCTCCATGGCCCTGGGGACCACCACCCCCAGGGCCAGCTCCTGCAGTGTCCCGGGGTGCCCACCCGGGACACTGCTGTTTGCAATGACAGGGCCGGAGCCTCGCGGCTCCCGCCCTGTCATTGCAAGCTGCTTGCTTCATTGAAGCGAGAGCAGGAAACCTGCTCTCGCTTCAATGAAGCAAAGCAGATTGCTTTTCCACAAGGGGAGCTGCATGTCAGCAGCTCCCCATGTGGAAAAGCAATGCCGGCTCCCGCAGGACGCAGGGAGCCGGCGGGACCCTGGGGGCATTGGGGCTCCCCCCACGGTCCCCAACGAGAGGCCAGGCCCCGGGGGATGGGGTCCCCGGGGCAAGGAGTGGCTCGGGAGGGGCCATGCGGCCCCCTCCCCAATAATAATAAATAAAAAAATCACGCAAACGCCGGCCCCGAGGGATGGGGTCCCCGGGGCCATAAATGGCCTGAGGAGGGGGGCCACGCAGCCCCACTCCATAAACCAAAAAAATATTTGGCCATGCCCCGGGGGATGGGGTCCCCGGGGCCGGAATTGGCCACGGGAGTGAGGCCCACGCGGCCTCCTTCCCGTTCATTTAAAAAAAAAAAAAAATTTTTTAAAAGGGGTCAGGCCCTGGGGGATGGGGTCCCCAGGGCCCAAAAAAAGGGAAAAGAAGGGGGGACACACAGCCCCCCTTCTAAAAATAAAAGAAAAATACAAAAGACGCGATCGTGCCAGAGGCCCTGCCCCCTCCCAGCAACACTCTGCAAACACGCACTGTGGCGCGTTTTAAGTTGGGGAATTAATTCCACTTCAATACTGGGGGTACCTGGGGGACAACTAGCCCACCAGGTACCTCCAGTAAGCGCCACAGGGCTGCGTTGCAGAGAGGTGGTCCAGGCCACGCCCCTTTTTACACCTCTCTGCAACGCAGCTCTGTGGCGCTTACTGGAGGTACCTGGTGGGCTAGTTGGACCCCAGGGACCCTCAGGATTCAAGGGGACTTTATCCCCCAACTTAAAACGCACCACGGGGCGCGTTTGCACAGTGGTGAAGGGAGGGGGCGGGGCCTGAGGTAAAATGTGTGCAAACATGCCCTGTGGCACGTTTTAAGTTGGGGAATTAAGTCCCCTTCAATCCTGAGGGCCCCTGGGGGCCAACTAGCCCACCAGGTATCTCCAGTAAGCGCCACAGGCCTGCGTTGCAGAGAGGTGGTCCAGGCCACGCCCCTTTTTACACCTCTCTGCAACGCAGCTCTGTGGCGCTTACTGGAGGTACTTATTGGGCTAGTTGGACCCCAGGGACCCTCAGGATTCAAGGTGACTTTATCCCCCAACGTAAAACGTGCCACGGGCGCGTTTGCGCAGTGGTGAAGGGAGGGGGCGGGGCCTGAGGTGACATGTGTGGAAACTCGCCCTGTGGCGCGTTTTAAGTTGGGGAATTAATACCCCTTTAATCCTGAGGGCCCCTGGGGGCCAACTAGGCCACCAGGTACCTCCAGTAAGCGCCACAGGCCTGCGTTGCAGAGAGGTGGTCCAGGCCATGCCTCTTTTTTCACCTCTCTGCAACACAGCTCTGTGGCGCTTACTGGAGGTACCTAGTGGGCTAGTTGGACCCCAGGGACCCTAAGGATTCAAGGGGACTTAATCTCCCAACTTAAAATGGCCACAGGGCGTGTTTGCACACATGTCACCTCAGGCCCCCCACTCCCTTCACCACTGTGCAAACGCGCCCTGTGGAGCGTTTTAAGAGGTAGTTTTAATCCCCCTGCCCTATTATGTACTAGGGCCTTACAGAGGAGGTCATGCTAATCACAGGGGTACACCAACGCATAGTGTTCCCTAGTGTATGTAGGTGTTTTCACTGTATTCTAAGTGTCTTTTAGCATAGCACTGGCTCTAGGCCTAGTTACTCAGAGTCAGTTACCACCAGTACCCGTCTGAAAAAGTTGTGGGCACAGGATGATTTTGCAACAAGGCCTCTTTCTGCTCCTCTGTTGGTTCTTTCTGCCCATGTCTTGCTTCTTCCTGCTCTTTTCTTCATCTTTGTAGACTTCTGTTGCTTCTTTCTGCATTTCTTTTGCTTCTTTCTGTGCGTTGTTTCTTCTTTCTTCACATGTCCTACCTCTGTAGGCATAGTTAGAAGCTAGCATTTAAAAAACCTTTGAAATTCACTTAAAAAACCATAGGTTTCAGGCACGTTATAGTTAGAAATTAGCATTTAAAAAACCTTTGAAATTCATTGAAAAAACCATAGGTTTCAGGCACGTTATAGTTAGAAATTAGCATTTAAAAAACCTTAGAAATTCACTGAAAAAACCATAGGTTTCAGCCACGTTATAGTTAGAAATTAGCATTTAAAAAACCTTAGAAATTCACGGAAAAAACCATAGGTTTCAGGGGTGTTATAGTTAGTTGGACATTTCACTCGTACAAAACCAGTGAAATTCCCCCGTTATAGTTAGTTCAGCTAACTATAACTCGCGCCCCCGCAATGCACTGCTGATGACGTCACATATTACATCACTCATGACATGGTCAGTGACATCACTGATTACTTCAATGATGACATCTCAAATGACATCACTGCACAGAGGGAGCGCCCAATAATGCCTTGTGGAGCTTGTTTGCCAAAGCTTCTCACTATGGTGGTGCCCCTGACCCCAGTACGGCAGGGGCCACAACCAATAAACTAAAGGATGATCTTAGGGGAGCTGCAGGAGTTGTGATAGATCCCCACAAGTGATTTCAGTTAGTGACCCTAAGATTCCTGGGTCAATAAATACATGGCTCTCAGGCTGTTTAACCAATATTTTCAAGCACTCTGGGCTGGAGCTTTTGCTTTACAGCACAGAAGTTCAGGGACCTCTAGTGGCTGGTACCCTGGCTGCATTCAATATTGCCTAAAGTGGTTCAAGAAAGACACAGACACGTTATCTTGATTTTAAATGCATTATTTAGAAATGTATTGCTGACAGTGATTTTGATGAGCATAGCAATGCTTTTTATTAACATTAATACATGTGGCACCAGTGACCAGCTAGAGGGTTTTAACATGTGATTATTGGTCTTTTATTGCGGTGACCCTGGCAAAGCCAATAAGTTTGCCTGCTATGCTGGTGTGGTGACCCCTGCTGGCAAAGTGAATAGGTCTGTGTTATTGAGACTATTCATCGTGACTACACTTCTGTTAGAAATTCGGTTTCTGGTTGGAAGAGGTATGCACGTTATCCAAGCAGGAATCACAATCCTAGTCAGGGTAAGCCATAGCACACCCTAAATTAACCTGTGCTCACCCTCTGGTAGCTTGGCATAGAGTAATCAGGCTTAACTTAAGAGGCAATGTGTAAAGTATGCGTGCAACACTTCAAACAGTCAAACAGTGAAAACACCACACAAAAAGATGCCACACCTGGTCCAAAAAATAGAGCTTAATTTAGTGAACAAAACAACAAAAATCCAATAGGTAGAACCGTAGTTATGAAATTTTAAAGAATATCTTGAAATATAGTGCTTAAAATCATAAAGCACCAACCGGGGGCCATCTGGTCGCACTAGACCGGATCAAATCCAAACGTTCGGGCTGACTACAATGGAGCATGGACCTGATACAGGGACCAGCTTTGGCCCACTGAAACAGTATCTTGGTTTGTGGTTGCTTCGACGTCGGTGGCGAGATGCGAGGAGCAAAGAAGGCGATGCATTGATCCTTAGGATGTTGGCGATGTATAGGCTCCGTGCGGTACAAAGTTGGAGATGTGTCGAGAATGGAGGTGATGCGCCGTGACGGTGCGATGTCCTCGATTCTCACAGCAGCAGCAATGCATCAGCGTTGATGGAGATGTGCCGGTTCCACAGGGCACAATAGCGTTGATGTGTGGATTTTAGTTGGAGCAGCACTTTATGCCCACTTTCCAGGGTCCAGGACTGGATTGGCACCCCTTGGGAGGAAAAGACTCTCAGATGGCAGAGTCCAGGTGCTGTTGCAGGTGAGTTGGAAGTATTTTATGTCCCTGAGGCTTCAGTCAGGAGGCAAGCCAGCAAGCCCTTGGAGTCATTCTGGATTTGAGTTCAAGTGGTGTGGGTCCAGTCTTTTTCACCCAGGCAAGGAGGGCAGCAGGCAGGTCAGCAGATAAGCAGTTCTTCCAGAGCAGCAGTACAGCAGAGTGGCAGCCCTTTAGTAGCACAGCAGTCCTTCCTCCTGGCTGTGTCGTCACAGATCAAGAAGTGTACCGAAGTGGTGCAGTCCGAAGTCCAGTTCTTATACCCAGTGGTGCCTTTGAGTGGCACAAGGCCCACTAAAGGGAGGTGTGCAGCCCTTTGTGTGGGGACAGGACGCAGTCCATACAGGTGTAAATGTCAGCTCCTCCCTCTCATCCTGCCCAGGATGACCCATCAGGATGTGGATGGCCCATCAGTCACACCAAAGCTCCCTTTGTGTGTGGCTGTCTAGAGGGAATGCACAAAGTCCAACTGCCACCCACCCTAGATGTGTATTGGAGACAGGCTGCCGGCACACAGGGCTAAGAGCAAAAAAATGCCATCTTTCTATAAGAGCCCATTTTAAAATAGTAATGATAAATTTGATTTTACCATTAAAGAGGATTTATCATTACATTTCCATAGGTACTACACATTCCAGCTCTACCTCCTTCCAATTGGGAATTACAGCTTATAAGATGGAACAAGGATCCCCAGTGTTAACCTATGGGAGGGGTAGGCCTCACAGTAGTGAAAAACAAATGTGGGAGTTTTTCACTAACAGGACATGTAAAACTAAAAAGTACATATTCTACCTTTTAATTACACAGTACCCTGCCCTATGGGCTGCCTAAGACCTACCTTAGGGGTGATTTATATGTAATAAAAGGCAAGTCTAAGGATTGGCAAGTGGTTTTAAATTCCAAGTCGACATGTCAGTGTAAACTGCACACACAAGCTCTGCAGTGGCAGGCCTGAGACATATTTAAAGGGCTACTTGAGTGAATGGCACAATCAGTGCTGCAGTCCTGCTGGTAGCATTCACTTTACAGGCCCTGGGCACATGTAGTGCACTCTACAAGGGACCTATAGGTAAATTAAATAAGCCAATTGTGGATAAGTCAATTAAATCATGTTTTAGTGGACAATGCACATGCACTTTAGCACTGGTTGGCAGTGGTAAAGTGCTCAGTCCTAAGGCCAACAAAAAGAATTCAGCAGAATTGGAGGCAAGCAGGCAAATAGTTTGGAGGAATACCACCCTAAGGTTGACAGGTCTAATAGCTGAAAGTGGGGAGAGCTACCCAACCTCCTAGGAGTTCTCTTCATTAAGGCGGAAGAACCTGGAAAGACCATCTGTATTGCTGTGGTCTACCCAAGGTCTGTGTTCCACCGTAAATTCCATTCCCTGTAGGGAGATGGACCACCTCAACAATTGTGGATTCTCACCCCTCATTTGCATCAGTCACCAGAGGGGCCTGTGGTCTGTCTGAATCCAGAAGTGAGTCCAAACAGGTATGGTCTCAACTTCCTCACTAAAGCCACAGCCAAGGCTTCCCTTTCAATAGCACTCCACCTCTGTTCCCTAGGAAATAACCTCCTAAGATTAAAGCTACAGGTTAGTCTAGGCCCTCATCATTTAGCTGTGACAGAACTGCCCATATGCCATGTTCTGAGGCGTCTGTTTGTACAATGAATTCCCTGGAAAAGTCAGGGGCCCTGAGCACAGCAGCTGTGCACATGGCCCGCTTTTGGGAGTCAAATGCTTTTTGGTATGCCTCTGTCCAAATCACATTTCTGAGCTGCTTTTTTGAAGTCAGCTCTGTCAAGGGGGCAACAATTGTGCCATATCCCTTGACCAACCTCCTGTAGTACCCTGTGAGGCCCAAGAAGGCTCTCACCTCAGTTTGGGTTTTTGGAGGACCCCAAGCCATGAAAGTCTCTATCTTGGCCTGGAGGGGCTGCACTTCATCCCTGCCCACCAGGTGTCCTAAGTACACAACACGTCTGCAATATTTGGCAATTACTGGCCTTGATAGTCAGGCCTGCCTACTTCAGGGCCAGAAGCACTTCCTGCAGGTGAAAAAGGTGATCCTTTCAGCTGCAACTGAAGACAGCTATGTTACCCAGGTAATCAGCATTGAAGGCCTCCATACCAGCCAAAACCTGGTTGACCAGCCTCTAGAAGGTGGTAGGGGTATTCTTTAATCCACAGGGCATAACCTTAATTTTGTATTGGCCCTCTGGAGTGGAGAAGGCTAACTTCTCCTTGCCTCCTTCAGTTAGGGCAATCTGCCAGTACACTGAAGTAAGATCAAAGGTACTCAGGAATTGGGCAGCCCCTAACCTATCAATCAACTTAGATGAATGGGATGATCATCAGTCTTGGTGACTGAATTGAGCCCCCTGTAATCTACACAGAACCTGAGTTCTGTTGTAGTGCCCGGTGGGGCAGATTTTGGTACCAGCACCACAGGGCTGGGCTAGGAGCTACTGGAGGGTTCAATTAACCCCAAATGCATCATCTTAGATACCTCATCCATAATCCTTTCCCTCACTTTGCCAGACAGCCTATAGATGTTATTCTTGACAGGGAGGCTGGGTCCTGTGTCCACATCATGGGTACATGGGTGGGTAACCCCAGGAGTGAGGGAAAACAGAGAGGAGAATTGTCCCAGTAACTGGTGACAGTCCCTCTGCTGTTCTGAAGTCAGTGTAGAGGAGAGGTTCACACCTTGCCTTCCACTGACCCATCCTCCTCTTTGGAGGCTAAAAGGTCAGAGAAAGGTTCACTTTCCTCTTCCTCCCCTCCATCCGTCACCAGCAATATGGTAACCTCAGACCGCTCAAAGTGTGGCTTGAGAAGGTTTTTGTGGGTGTCTGGGAGTCTTCAGGTCCACCGGGTAGGTGATCTTCCCCTTCCTCTCAACAATCTCATAGGACCTAGTCCAATGCTCTTGGAGGGCTTGGGCTCCATCATACGCACTTTCTGTCCAGGCTGATGTTCCACAGTGATAGCCGTCTGGTCTTACCAATGCTTCATCACTTCCTGGCTGGCCTCCAAGTTTTCAGAAGCTTGCTTCCAAAACTTTGCCATCTGGCTACAGAAGGCCAGCATGTAGCTAATCACATACTGGGGAGGTTTCCTGGGAGCTTGCACCCGCCCTTCTGTAACCAGACTGAGGGCTCCCCTTACAGGATGTCCATACAGAAGCTCAAAGGGGCTAAATCCAAACCCCTTCTGTGGTACCTCTCTGTAAGCAAAAAGAAGGCATGGTGAGAGGACGTCCCATTTACGCCTCAGTTCCTCAGGCAGGCCTTTGATCATGCCTTTGGTTGCTGTGCCATTCCTTTCTTCTGCAGTTCAGGCTTTGCACATATCATATAAGAACAAATTGGTTGTTTCTTCAATCTTAATACTTTTGGCTTTGGGATCTCTCTACTACATATTAGGTGTTTTGCCACAGGGCCTCTATCATTGTGACGGGGCGATCTGTGCACACTTGATTAGTATGGAATTTTTAATTTTAATTAATTTTTATGTTGTTTGTGTGCTTTTTAAATTTATTTGTATAAGTATGTATTGATTGGTGTCTTGTTATGTATGATTTATAGCCCTGAAGAAGTTTATTTACATGAACGAAACACATCTGTTCTTTGGCTGTTTTTATGAAATTGAATACAATAAAGAAATGTTCTAGATATATACGGCTGTGGACTTTTTACTCAATGGGTGAACCATACCATTTACCATTGTTTTGTCTGCGGAGCAGCAGTATCATTCACCGACTGGTACAGCGGAAAGAGTGCACCGAACTTTGATATATGAAACTGTGCGGGAGGTGCGGTTTGTGAATGTTCACCATTGGTTTGGTTTTCTAAAAGTTAGGTGTGGACATTACAACACTCCCCATCCTGGACTAATTGAATACACAGAAGTAACATACAAGGATGTCAAAGATTACAGATAGGAGACAGGAGTTGGCATATTATTTATTTGGAAGAGGATCTAGTTCAGCCGTACCACCTCCCCCAAAGATTCACATAATGAAGGATTGCGGGTCAAATTTCAAAAGTTGGAACATTTGAAAAAACAAGAACTGGCCTGTTGGTGGGATGAAATTACCCTGCAACAGTATCAGGACAATAAGAAAATACCAAGGGGTTTGCGCATTTTAATATTTCTGACATTAGAGTATCTTGACGAAGATCTTTTCGGTGATAGAGAGAGTAATTTGGATGGTGCGTCTTGTACAGTGATGAGTATATTGGTTAAACATGCTAATATCAAATGTGCGAAATTTAAATTGGATATTGAGAATCTAGAAAAATAAATTGAAGCCTTTGAATCTAAGGATTTGATTGAAAACAATTATGACATTTTGAATAAAGTGATCGAGAGCCATCAGCATTACCTTAGGGATAAAAAAATTTGAACAATCAAACAGGATGAGCGTGATTACTGGGAGGGTCACATATATACGCTTGCTATAAAGTATGATACTGTCAATATGAAAAGTGATCGAAAAAGGGTGAGGGAGGACAGTATTGAATCACAATCTGTCAGTAACCGTTCCCTAACATCCATAGGTAGTACTGCCTCTAGCAATTAGACCACAGACATCCCTTTAAGAACAGGCCCAGCGTCCTTCTCGTAGGAATTAGAAAGATTAGAAAAGGCAACAAGCAACACAACTAAGATCCAAAACAACCAGAAGGGGTGGCAGGAGATGGAAAGGTAAGAGAGGTAGAAAAATCGGGGGTGCAAACCTAATCCAGAAAAATTTAGAGGTGCAGCCATTTTCCAACTCCAGTCAGTTGGGACCTGGAGTAGTGGATGGAGATACTTTTGAGGATATGACCAGACAGACTAATGTTCATCGGGGTTTGGAAATTATCAACTTGTCTGATATAAGTTTAGACAAGAATGAAACTAATGTTCTATGTAAGGGTTTGAGTTTTTGTCCATCACAAAAAGGTGACAGTGTGGATGTTCACATTGATTTGTTTAAATTCATATGATAATTAAAATTAAAGGAGTTCTTTAATCAACAACCTAATAAATCTGTCATTCCTGCAACTAAGCATGCATCTTCTGACTATAGAATTTTTGATATACAGTACATTCAATGTCTCTTGTCTATTGAAAATGGTTGATGTGGAGACTTTATTAGAGGACTTAAACGTAGTTGAGAACACAAATGAGGACAGTGGTCTTAGACTGAGATCCAAGTTCATGCCGCTGTGCTCCAACCATTAGAACATTTATGTTTTTAATGATAAGGTCACCAGAGACCTATACTTGTTGGATATACCAAGCAAGTCATGTTCATATTCTATCATTTGTCTTTCTCTGAGAAACAAGCATTGTATAGATGACGGAAAGACAATACAATAGTCATCCGTGAGGCGGACAAAGGTGGGAATGTAGTTGTGATGAATACACACGACTACATGAATGAAATAAACCGACAACTGGGGGATCGCCACTGCAATGAGTGCATTAAGGGCAATCTGATGACTGAACTCATTATGTTTTTAAATATTAAATTGAACAAATGGAAAGATATGTGTTTATTATCAGATGATGAATATAAATATCTTTTGGTCAGAAGTGCAAGATTTCCATGCATCTATATACTACTGAATGTGCATAAAAAAGGGTGGTTTCCCCCAGGAAGACCCATCATCTCAGGTGTGGGATCCCCCACAGAGAGACTTTCTGAGTTTGTTGATTTGCAACTACAAAAGTTTGCAACCAATTTTCCGTCTTATATACAAGATGGCAAAGACATTTTGAATAAGTTTAACATTGTTACACAGTTGGAGGATCTTATATGTGACCTTCGAAATAACATGCCTACACACATGTATATACAAAGACTTCGGTTTGTTGGCCATCAAATTTTTCTGGATATAGATAATGTGGTTTATTAAGAACTAAACCAAATGATACTGAACATGATTGAAGTCATCTTATCCAGAAACTAGTTCATTCATAATGGGCTCTTGTATCATCAACTCCAGGGCACAGCAATGGGCTCCAGGTTTGCTCCCTCTTAAGTAGGCCTCTTTTTGGGCTGGTATGAGAGCGAGCATGGCTTGGGTAGAGGTGTCGCCCCCTGGACTGAACACATAGTCTTTTGGGGGAGGTACATTGATGACATCATCTGCCTATGGTCTGGATCTGCTGAATTTTTAAAGGAATACCATCATTATTCTAATGATAATCCCTATAACGTCAGACTGACCATGTGCCATCATAGTGACAGGATTGATTTTTTGGACCTACAGTTTTATATCAAGGACTGTATTATTCAGAGTACCATGTTTGGCAAGAAAACAGCATGTAATAGCATTCAGCATGCTTCGAGTACCCATGGCCAATCTGTGATTAATAATATTCCAAATGGGGAGATGGTCCGCCTCAGGCAGAATTGCAGTGAAGAGACTAATTTCAGGACAAACATTAATGATGCAGAGGGTCACTTTTTGAACAGAGGCTATGATGTCAAAAAGCTCACTCTAGCTGAAAGGAAAATTCAGTGAGTTACGAGGGACATGACACTCAAAATCAAAGATAGGAAGACCAAACAGAGACATGATAAGTTGGCATTTATCACCAAATATACCATGCACAGTTAAACATTTTAAAAAATCTTTAGGAAGCACTGGCATTTGCTACTGGAAATTACGGGTTTGCAGGATGAAATAAGCAAACACTCTAGAGTTGTATACAAGAGGGTTGTACGCTTAGAGATTTTCTATGTCCCAGCTATGTAACAACCCCACATTAGACCAATACATCTCAGAGTTTTTACTCTTGTAATAACTGCAATATGTGCCAATATGGTTGAATCAATACTCCTTGAGTGCATGGTATCAAACACTTTATCAATTGCAATACTCACTTTGCAATTTATGTTATTGGTTGTAGCTACAAAATGATATATGTTGGGAGTACATCACGCAGCCTTAAGCTGCGGATACAGGAGCATGCAAGAGCTCTGAAGAATGGTGATAGCAGATATCCCATGTCTGAATGTTATAGGATTGCGCATCCAAATGACTTTTGTTTCTGGTTTCATGAGATTGACCATGTCACAAATATTATTCACAATGGTGACAGAGAACTGATCCTCAGGCAAACTGAGGCTAAATAATTTGCTGTCTTAAAGCAAAGCAGTTGGGACACAACTCTGACAATGAGTTTCATCATTTTTTGGGTTGATACTGGAATTACATTTCTGTAGTATCATTAGTTCATGTCCGGCAGCTTTGGCGTTGTGCACAATTTCCTGTTGTGTTTTTCCCAGCACCCATAGTTCAGAAAGTATTGCTATACAAATGGGAAAGGGATTAGGTGTTTGTCCTTTCTCCTTTGCCTTGCCCCTTTCTATTACACTGCACTTTTGCTTGTGGCTGGCATCATCTTGAGGTTATTGCTTATTATATTGGATCTTGGGGGAGTACCCAAGACATCGTTTTATATCCACATCGATATATATGGAGAATTGATGGGAGTTTTGTTTGTACTATATGTAACACTTCCATATTGCTGAGGGATCAACCTGTAGATATTGGTACTTTCTTGAGGTCAAGTTTTATTATGTATGATCCCAGTGGATTATCTTACACACAGTTTTATACGCAAATTTTTGTGTGTTGAGCATTTATGCTAATTTGGCATGTTCTCTGTGGTTGCATCGCTTTGGTGGGGCGCGCCTTGGACAAAGTGAAAAGTGGCGATGACCATCGTGTTAGCAATAAAACTTGTGCTGGGGATTCGCTCTGCCCGTTTGAGTGTGTACCTCTAGGCTTGCACTTAGTGCATGCTGAGGATTGGTGCTGTTCTTGTGGCACATCGGATGGGGATGTTGGGGGTTCACCTTTTTGGTGACATGTTTTTGTGGGGGACGTGGAAGTTTTTGTGACCTCCATCTGTGCAAAGCCCGTTGGGGTTCTAAATATGTGAGGAACCAGAGGGCAGCTTCTGATTCAGAATCCATCTCGCCTGGGCCCCAATGAAAGGTTAGGAGGCAGTGGGATTATTGTTGTCAATCCGGTTATGAGAAACAATGTTGCATTGGTTTTTTGTAGGATTGGACTAACTGTGCTGAGCAAGGGCCCTCTGATTTTGCTTTATATTCTTTGCTGCTTATTTTTAAAGTGCAAAGGCCAGTTTGATTGTATCGTACGTCACTCATATTTACTGATGTCTGCTTCGTAATAGAGAGCTTTTACGCGCCCCTTAGGGAGGTCAAAATTGAACACCTTCCGGCTCAAACCTTAAGAGCACAGGTGAATCCATTCACAACTGGGTGGTGCAACTGGGAATATCAGTGCACTAGCCGCTCATGCGTTTCATTTCACTTAAAGCCTTTTCTGTCAGGACGTTATGCTGGACCAGCAGCATGGGGCACAGATTCTTGGTGTGCATTTTCGGCTATTGGATTATATTTGCTCATATGTTAAGGGGAGGGGGCATTTAGCTCTACGTGTGGGACACAGCTTGAATATAGTTGTTTTCAGCTATATTTGTTAGTTGTATTCTCTATGAAGTGGAATGTGGCACAGACTGCGATGCACATGTGGTGTTTGTAGCACTTGGCTCAAGTGCATTGTGGTACTTAAGGACTGATATGGTGTACGAAATGAGTAATGGGAGATAATCCTCAGCATATGCTTGTAATTGATTTGTTATATTGACAAATCCTTTTTCTACTGAATGACAGACATGAACCTTATTGAGCCATTTGGAGTGCCTGTGCTTTAGTTGATTTTCTAGGATAAACAGTATGTACCAGTGCACGGTTCTGTGTGTGGCCCTTGTGTCTCTCCTGTTACAGCCATTTAAGTGGGATGTTGTTAACCTCAATGGGGCATTTTACGGTTGCCTATTAAAATAAGGTCTCCTGTTGGAGATAGATGAACGTGCTCATTTATGGATTGCAGCACAAGGTGACCCTGATTAAGCGTGCAACATGGCATAGGAATTGCTAAATTCTGACAACATGTTTTATGTGACACGGGTTAACGGCTTACACAATTGAGCAGCGATGCGCACGGATATGGGCTAAATATAGCCGTAGATGTGTAAGTATCCAATTTATTGATCACCCTGAACACAAGATTTTTTTCTTGCCACACTGCTGATTTGTTAAAACATAGGGGCATATTCACAAGGAGCTATCGCCGAATTAAAGACACTTCATCCAGCTAAATTCGTGATAAATTTACCTCCCCATTCACAAGCCGGTGTTAACAGCCCACAGCACCAGTTTACCCGCGATAGCAGCCGCAAAAAACATTGCCACAGAGGACCCACGCAAATATTGCTAATGAGATGCAGAGTAGGCGTTCCTGTGACAAAAGCCGAGACAACAGCACACCTCAACATTCACAACAACCAGCCACATCCACGATAAAAACACAAAACAGGCGATAAGGCGCGATAGCACCAGGAAATCTACACCTGCTCTGACCTGGTGTAAAGTCGGACGGCAGCCAGCACCACAAAAGGGAGCACAGCCCAGGGCCACATCCGAAGGGCAACAGATGCCATGGAGCCAACCATCATGCAGCCCGGACACCCAAGAGGGCCACAACACCCACCTCCACCACCCCAGGACCCCAACCCACACCCGGAACACCCCCCCCTGACCACCACAGATGCAGCACAGACAAAGACAGCGGAACCCCAGGAAACGTACCAGCCGCACAGACCCAACACCTGACCATGTCACCTTCCACTACAGGCTGAAAGGGACAACCAACCACAACCAACCTACGCATCCTGACCATCATCGCCCAACAGGCCTACGGCAACAACACAGTGGACAACCAACATCCCACCCCACACAAAGCCGATGGCGTGGCTGCACCTGTTGGCCCCTGGGACCCCCCAACCAACACCCGCCAGAGTCCGAGGAGTCTCACAGCCAGCCACATCCAAGTCCCCCACACCTGTTTTGGACATCACCATCACCCTGGTACCCCAGTCCCCATACGTACAACACAATGCGCAGGATCTGCTGGAGACCAAGCAAGGACCATACGCCATAGCAGGATGCACGCACGTGTCGGGGGCAATACACAGCACACATGTACTACCTGTGCCCCCTGGTGACACAGCACACAATCACCGCAACAGGAAGCACACGTCTCACACCAATGTGCAGGCAACAACAGAACACTGTGGAACACCCAACAATGTCGCCTTCAAATACACAGCCAGTGTGCATGATACCTTCATCCTCCGACAGCCCATCATCAACCAGCGTCCCCAGGATGGCAACAAGGGAAATGCACAGCCCGTTGGTAATATACGAATGAACACCCCACACACCTCAACTCCACAACCATGCAACTCACAACGCTGGCAATGCACACGTCACAAAATCACATACAACTGGCACAACAATATGCCCACCCACCAGACACGACAGAACAACTTACAATGTCCACATGGGCAAGCCCTGAACATGAGCCAGCAACGGCATGGCACCTCAGCCACATCATAGCCGAATGTGGGGAGAGGTGGCAACCAGACATGTGTGAAGGATGCAGTAGAACCATGATTGGGAAAGTACACAATGCCAAGAGTGCCGGTGATGTGCTGGACACCTCGCAGTATGCAGAACACACCCATGACCATGGCGACATACACCTCTTGCATATGGAGTGTAGTGGACAGTGGACACCACCATGTCACCCCAGCCAGTGGGGGACCTCGCGGAAATGTTGCCTGTTTACGCCCCCCCCTAGGCGTCAGCGGAGTGGGATGGCCCGGCGTACGCCACGCCAGCGTAGGGGTGTGAATAAAAAGCACGTAGGCCTGGGCGTGGTCCTCTTCCGGAAAGACCTACGTCTCTGCCAGGGCGGCGCCTCCCACCCCGCCACGAGGCCCACCCCATCGTCGTGAGCAGAGTCGCCTGCAATGCCGTGCGCCCGCCGGACCCCAGCACGCTGGACCACGAACCCGTCAGGCCAGCCCCTGCGCAGCCAGGCCACACTGATCACCTTCTGACACCGGCGTGTGTCAAGGAGGGCCCACCACGTGCCGGCGCAAGCCCCAAGCCCGAGGCCCGAGACCTTGGCAGCCACCTCAGACCATCACGGCCTCCACGACACCTGCCCGCTTTATTCCTTTTCCGTTGACGTACTCCACTGCCGCCCCCGGCCTACTCTTTGGACCAGTAGGTCCCATATGTGAAACTGTGTCCTGAGTCATGAATGGCAGTGACCCCAAATCCGGGCCAGCGGCCACAGCACCAGACCCCCCCGGTCAGTGAGGCATAGTTCCATATGGGCATCTTGCGACACATAGTGCCACTAACCCTGTTCAACGCCAGCCGGCTACACGTGGTGCCACTGAACCTGAACTACGCAGGCCGGTGGGGCCATCCAACCTATGCCAGTGACACTCGGTGAATGGGCCCTGCTGACCGCTGCCTCAGGCCTACACCTCGGTCAGGTAGGTCACACATTTGGAACTGAGTCTTAATTACACCATGCCAGTGACCCGATGTCTACTGCAGGGGTGATATCACCAAACTCCCTGCTATCAGAGAAGCAAACAAATGCATCACAAGCACACGACACGTGTCTGTGGGCCACTGCTGACCGCTGCCTCCGGCCTACACTGCGGTCCAGTAGGCCACAGAGCCTTGATTTGGCAATGTTGGAGTTCACATCTGTGTACCGGAATCATCGCAGACTGCATCCCCTCACAGCACATGTGCCACTACGTTTGTTTCCCGACATTCATGGACACTCACTGGTCGTACATTGGTGGCGTTTGAGTCTATAGACTAGGGGCTAGTTTTCATCCTCATGTAGCTGATCCCGAATTGTTGGTGCAGATGAGGGTTGCGCTTTCCACTCCTCCATTTGCTGCTTCCAGATGACATCAGACCTTCCGCATCATGCCCTGGAGGACACCTTCCACTGTCCCCTGAAACCCTCCGCAACATACACCTCGGACATTGATGGGTACCCGCTCAGGTCGCATGGACCATCTGACTGCACCGCAAGTCACCGTCCCATGGCTGGGTGCCTGTGCTGGCCGCAGTGCATCCGGGGCCACAAACTCTGTGCTGCTCAGGCCTGGGACCCCTTCTTCTGAGACATTGAATGGCCTCTGTAGCGATGGTCTTGGGGTCATCAATGCCATGTGTCCGTGGCCTTGCGCTGTCCGCCTCCTCCGGCCCCAACTGCGGGCC
The DNA here is from genome assembly GCA_963921515.1 of Calotriton arnoldi. NCBI lineage: Eukaryota > Metazoa > Chordata > Amphibia > Caudata > Salamandridae > Calotriton > Calotriton arnoldi. The sequence continues at coordinate 416,036 of CAWUFW010005636.1, forward strand.
ACCAGGGTCCACACATGGCATCTGGTCTTGACCGGCCCAGATGTTGCATCACCGCAGGAGGCACACGCCACCACCGCAAGGACCACCTTCAACCACCATCTGCCAGAGTCAAAAGGGTGGTCCTGACAGACCTACGGAGTTGCTCAGACCTGTCGTGGATACCCTGCTCAGCACTCCAGGTGCCAGTGACTCAGTGCACCGCAAACCATTGTCAGTTGCTGATTGAGTTTTGTGCTGTTGTGAGCTTGCGCAGCAATGTCACCTCATGCAGTGGGGAAGACCTTGGACCATGAGGAGGAGGATGTGTCAAGTATGCGGACGGGAGAAGGCACAGACAATGGGAGGGCAGGTGGCAACAGCCCCAGGGCAGGAATGCAGACTGGTGGCGGTAGTCAAGCTACACACCCGGATCTAATACTGAGTATTGCGCTGTGGACTGCGGACGTAACTGTCACCTCAGGCAGTGTGGGAGACCTGGGACATTGATGATGAAGTTGATGCAGGTGTAACACACCCCACTGCATCTGCATCAGGGCTAAGCCGAAGGGACATGATCCTGGCTATTTCTTCACATGAGCGCGCTCTTTTCTAGTGCCCCTACCTCAGTCCACTGCAACTCACGGGACGTCCAGACTGAATATTGGGTGACCTCTGTCCTTACTCCGGATCCCTCCATGTTGCTCTGCATTTGACTCTGTTATGCTGGTGTTTTCTGTTACTATGACACTGGTGTCCACTTTTCAGGTTGTTGCCAGCACCAAGCACTCCGTGCGGGCTGGCTTATACTCACCCCACACACATCCAGCACAGGCATCACTGTACATGTGACCCTGCCAATAAAGGGGCTGGGCGCACGTGCCCGTAGCCAGTTCAACATGATATGTGCATGTGTCCCTGTGGTCTTGTTGTATGCATGGGGGCCCTGAGCCCTACGACATTACATTGTGCTGTGTACAGTGGACGCAGCGATGTCACCGCAGGCAGCGGGCTAGAACCTGGACATGTAGCTTTGTCGTCACCCACTCAATTCGCATGGGGAGTGGACTGTGCCGTCGTACGCATTGCCAACGTGGGTGTGTGACTGATATGTGCGTGCCCCTGGGCATGGTTCTGTACTGGGTATGTGCATCTGCATGTGTCTCTATGGCAGTGTGGGTCTCCTTTGTGGGGTGTGGGTGGTCCCTGAAGGGTATTGGACACCCACGTATGTGTTCTGGTTTGCATTCCATGGTTTGGGCAACACCCGCACCTGTTCGGCCACCTCCATTTGGCGTTCTGCCACCTGGCATTGGGGTGCCATGTGTGGGTGGGTGAAGTGTTGTGAGGCAGCAGTGATTGCGGGTGCTTCATGCTGTGTGGTCTGTTGCAGGGTCTGGGTTCTCCTCTGTGTAGCTTGTCTGCCCTGGCCCTGGTGGTGGGTTGTGTGGGATGTTCATGGGATGTTGTAGGGTGTGGGTGTCGGGGGTGTGGTGTTCGTCTCGGGCATCACTGATGGGTTGTCTGTTCTGACCTGCTGGAGGTGTTGTTTGTCCCTCTGCATTGTGAAGGGGAGGTGCATGTGTGGCATTGTGCCCATCACCCCACGTCCCCCCAGTCCCTGTTGGATCCTCACCCTGTTGTTGTTGTATCAGGTCCTCTCGAGCTGTGTCCGTACTCCCTACTCCTTGCACCGTCTCCACACTGATGACTCTGGCCTGGGTTTCCTCCAGCTCCTCCTGTGGCACTGAACTGCCACCTCCTGTCGCCGTTGCTGCTTTCCTGTTGGCAGCGGGTTTGTACCTGGTTTATGTTGTCACGCCCTGCCGGCACCTCTTGGCCTCCTGGATTGGCCTCCTGGGCACTCGAACTGCATTCCAGGTGGTCTGCTTGTGGGTCAGTTGTTGGTAGTGTTCTGTCACCTCCGTGGCCTTGGTCTTGCTTTCCTGCGGTCTGCGTCCCGTCTTCCTCTCCCTTTTCTCCTTGGCCTTCCCCGACCCCGTTGTTCCTTGCTGGTGGTCTGTGGGGGTTGTGTGGTTCGCGTTGCCCTCTGCGCTGGGTCAGGGTGTATCCATGTTGCTACGTGCTTTGGCTTGTTTCTAGTGTGTTGTGTCTGTGGTTTTTATGGTGCGATTTCCCACCAGACGCGTGGGATTTGCAGGCCTGAGGCTGCTTTTCGCTACTTTTTGTACCGCGATTGGCCTCATCGCATTGTTTATCGCGTTCGCGTTTCGCATTTTTTCGGTGTGGCGTTTATTTTCACGCTGACATTTGACTCGTTATCTGGTGACTATCGCATGGTACCGCCTTGTTGTGAATTCCACGTTGACACAGGGATATTTTCACGAGATAGGCTGCGATTTGGAAGTTGCGTTACGCTACTCTTGTGGTAGTTATCACAGGTTCTTGTGAATATACCCCATAGACTTTCCCGTTTCATGCTATTCGACTTACCCAGTGTTTTGCCCTATTATATATGTTAAAATGCCATTACATCTTGCGTGATTGGACGTCCAAATGCGTTGTTTTCTGTGTGGCTCGCATGCCACAATAGTGCAAGTGGGCTACCATTCACTTACCTGGTGGTATGCTTCAGTTATGAGAGGCTATATGATGCGTTAGTATTAGCTGTTGGCTAACTATTTATATTCTAGCCTGCCTATACATGAGGGTCTTTCGAGGGAGACAGACCCATATGCTCAATTACTGTTTGGGATATCAGGGGATGCTGAAAGGGAGCACAATGCCTTACATCAAAGGTCAATTCTAATCAGTATAACCTAGGCCACATGGGTTGATGGTCTACGCATCAGAGTAATGATGCGCTTTGACATGGACAACAATGTAGCCAAAGGGTAATGATCAGAAAAATAATTGATCCCTCTGATCGGGGACATGATGTGTGATGTCTCATTTAGTGGTTTTGTCAAGTCATAAAGGTGCCTGCCCCCTCTGGTGAACTCACTTAATGTTTGACTTGTCCCAATGCCAAAACACAATATTATGTCTAGGCTGTTCGGTTTTAGGTTTAAACCTATAATAACTGATAAAACACCACTGAAAGAGAAATAGCCCTCACCAGTGAAAACATATAAACACTGGAAAAAAACCTGCACAACCACAAACTAAGTGCCATTCACAGAAATAAAAAAAGAGAGTGAAAGAGTCATTGTTTTCTTCCTGAAGGGGCCAATACAATGTAACTTTGTTATACAAGCTAGCAGAAAGAAAGACTGGGCTAATATTATTCTGCTTGAGTTTTGTTGTTTAGGGATGCCACTAAAATATTGTTTCTTCTTCCTTTTGCTTTTTTTCAGTTTTGTGGTCTTTGGTCTAAAGGTACAGGGTTTAGAAGCATGTTTTAGGTCTTGCTTAATTATTTTATAAACTGTAGAGAATCAGGAAATATCAAAATCGTATTTGATATTTTGGCTGCGTTTGATTCTTTCACTGATAGGTAAAATGGCCAGGAATCTTTCCCAATATGTGTCATCACATTTACCCACAGAGAATGGGTAAAAACCCTTGATACCTCAGCCCCCAGTTTCTAGTGAGTCAGTATTGATAGTAGGTGAATTGCCAACACCTCAGGCTTTACACATTCAATGCAAGGTAGAGTGACAAGTATATGTGAAAAGAGTGCTATCAGCAAGCATCTGGGATAGTGGTGAAAACATGGAACACAGTGTCACTTGGAATGCTCTGCAAAAAGGTTCTTTCCAAGTTCAACAAAGATTGGAGTGATATTGTTTGCATTTGCAGTGATTCAGCTACGTATATGAAAAGGTTGTGTGATGAGCTGTCAAAATCGATACCTGAGCTGAAGTTCTTCCATGTAAGAGATCCTTGCCCTTGTTAGATGGTATGCTGAAAGCATCTTTACAATCTTCAGAGTTAATGAAGAATGGTATTGACTTTTTAGTCCATTCTGGTGCACTGTTTTGTTATGCACAGGAACTAAAATGCAAATATTTATCATTTTGTGCTTTGTGTGGCATGAAATAAAGTCATCCCAACTGTGTCACTTAGATGATGGTTCTCAGTCCAAGGGGCTATGAATGCTATATTATCCATGTGGCAACCGCTTACAGATTTTTTGCTGAGTGATGATGCCAAAGGTAAAAAATGTGAGGCTCTTCGGTCGCATGTTGATAGTGATGTGAAAAAGTACACTCTACTGCATTCTTAGATTTTTACAGGAAAATATAACTGCTGTAGTGGACATACTAAAAAAACTAGAGTCTGAAAACACCCTTGTCTGCCAAGTGTTCAGCATAATTGGTGTAGATGTGAAACATCTCCATGAGAGTAGGCTGGGCGACACCTTTAGTGACTTTGGCACTGCAACATGTTCCATGTTAGAGTGCTTGCCACTTGGTAGGCAAAGCAATGTTGAAGAGTAATTCAGGAACTTTAATTTTACAATGTATGAGAAATGGCTTGCAATGATGCATAGAAACGTCCCTTCACCAACCATGGCATTTGAAGTCAATGAAACCTCACTGTGGTACTCAGTACAAGTTCTAGATCCCTTCTGTAAAGGGGAATTTCCTCCGTAGTTTCAAAAGTGCTGCTTCATTTTTGACCGCTTCAATAACTCTGAGGGCATAAGCGCCCAGTTCAACGCAAATGTTGCAGAACCTGCCCAGAGAATCACAATCTTCAAGTGCACCAGTATTGGCATGGAAAGCTATGTCAATGGCCAGAGTTAACAAATTGTATACTGGCTGTTTTGGCGATACAAGTGCCAATATTGAGAGGGCCTTTTCACAGAAAAAAGTTTTCATGGGAAGGAAAGAGCGAGCACACATGACCAAAGACTCACTGAAGAACGATTGTATGGTGTGCTACAATAAGTTAAATTTGCAAAAATATATTTGGACCTCATCTACACTATACGTACACTGTCTATATACCATGCGCTATTAGTGCATAGAGCAAGCAATAATAAAAGCAAAACATTCCATAAACACCGGAAAAACACTGTTTCTGTTGTTTTTAATGGTGCAAAAATGTGTAACCACTGACAACCACTGTTTATTTAAGGTATTGAAATCACTTGAAAACACTGAGAAAACCCCACCAGAATTTACCAAAAATAGAAACTGAAAACAGGAAAGCCTAATTATGTCTCACATGATATGGTGATTGATAGCAATATAGCAATTTGAACTAACAAATGGAAGCAGTATACTTTTTGCTATATGTACTATCATATTGTGGGATGAATTATCTATTTGGTTACCGATGCATCCTTACTTTTAGGTTGCCTTTATATTCAAATGTGTTATAATATAACAATACATTTTGAATTAGTATGGCCATCATCTGGCATCCCTCGTTCAAGCCCCATGTGCTCTAATAATAATCAAACTATTAATCTCTTTAGCTGCCACTGCAAGGGTACACTACACCCCTATAGGATCAACTGATGATCTGTATGGCAACTTTACCATAATTGATGATGCAATTAGAACTGTTTTTTTATCATACGTTAATGAGGTATGTTGTATACAGAACACCATACACGCTGTTGTTATTCCTCCGTTCTTACCCAGTATGTTAAACATAGGGACATTTTCTGTTTTCTAACTTGGTGGCAGGTTTCAATAAATGATTGCTGTGCCATTCCTTTCTTCTGCTGTTTGGGCTTTGCACATATAACATATTGGTTGTTTCTTCAATCTTGGTACTTCTGGCTTTGGGATCTCTCTCCTACATATGAGGTGTTTTGCCACTGGGTCTCTATCATTGTGAAGGGGAGATCTGTGCACACTTGATTCTGTAATAAAATTTTAATTTTAATAAATGTTTTATGTTGTTTGTATGTTTTTTAAATGTGTTTTTATAAGTCTGTATTGATGGGTGTCTTGTTATATATCATTTACAGCCCTGAAGAAGTTCATTTACATGAAGGAAACACGTTGGTTGTTTTTATGAAATTGAATACAGTAAAGGAAATTTCTGGATATGTACGGCTGTGGACTTTTTAGTTAACGGGTGCACCATCCCATACTATTTACCCTTGATCATGCCTTTGAGGCGCTCAAGAAGCCAATTGGTTTGTGGATGGTAGTAGTGGAGACCTTGTAAGTAACTCCACACTCCTTCCACATTGACTGCATATAAGCAGACATGAAGTTGGTGCTCCTGTCAGACACCACTTCCTTGGGGAAACACACTCAGGTGAAAATCCCCATTAGGTCCTTAGCCACTGTAGGCACAGCTGCAGTCCTCAGAGTTATGGCTTCTGGGTATCTTGTGGCATGGTCTACCAGTATCAGGATAACCCTGTTTCCAGAGGCTGTCTGGGGATCCATAGGCCCTACAGTGTCGATGCCCAACCTTTCAAAGTGGGTGCCAATAACAGGCAAGGGATTCAGGGGAGCTTTTTGCTTCTACTGCCCTAACTTCCAGTTGGCCTGGCAGGTCAGGCAAGTCAAACAGAATGTATCTGAGGAACTCTTCACCTGGGGCCAGTAAAACTGGGAGACAAGCCTGGCAAAGGTCTTGTCCTGCCCCAGAGGTCTTGCCAGGGGTATCTCAAGAGCCAGATCCAGTAAGAAGGCCCTGTAGCATTTGGGGACAACCAGTGCCCTTGTTGCCCCATGCAAAGGTGTCCTAGGCTCACTACAAGGAGGCCTCCCTCCCAGTAAATGTGGTTATTATTAGAGGCATCACCAGCTGCCTGGGCTTCGGCCAGTTGCCTCATGCCCTCCAGGGTTGGGTACTCCTTCTGTGCATTGCAGAACTCATCCCTGATGGATGCACCCTCTACTTGCCATCCAGCAAGTTTAGGTAGGTCACCAAGGGAGGCAATTTCCTCTGCAGTGGGCTCCAGGGCAACCTCCTCTGGTGCCCATCCATCTCAATTGGGAGACATTCAGGGGCTAGTTTTCTATGCCCCTTGCCCGTCCATCTTTTGGCAGCTGTCTGGGCCATTTTTCCAGGCTCCATACTTCCTTGACTCCCTTCCTGGACAACCATGGACCTGGTGGTTGCACAAATCCACTCAGGCAATCCTAACATTTTCAGATGAGACCTTAGCTCCACTCCCTTCCAGGTAGTGTGCTCAAGGACATTCCCTAATAAACAATCCACAGGCATGGCAGGGCTCACAACAACTTTCAGAAGACCTAAGCCCCCCAACCCCCCATTCAAATGGAACAAGGTCCACTGGATAGTAACCCTCACTGTTGTCAGCTACTACCACCTGGTGTAATGTATTGGGTATAATCTGCTCTGGGGCCACCAGCTGACTCCTTACCATAGTCATCCTGGCTCCTGTGTCCCTCAGAGCCTCAACACCTTGCCCATGAATGGTGACCCACTGCCTAAACTTTGCAGTATTGAAAGGCATGAGGGCTTTAGGCACCATCTCAATGTCACCCAAGGACACTGGTGTAACCTCACTGAGAACCCCCTCACTAACTGGGAAAAACTCCTTCCCAAGCACTATACTTGTCTTTCCTCCAGTGGGAGAATATGCTTTTTCTGAACACTTGGGATCCCCCTTGTAAGGCCCATACTCGTAGCACTCATAGCACGTGGGAGTCTTGTTCTGACTCTTGTCAGGGAAACTCTTTCTGGTAGCCAGATTGGGAATGGGGCGCTTACCCCATAGCATTGTTTTAAGGGGCCTTGCTGAACTCCTTAATTTTATCTCCCCCTCCTTTTTCTGTTGAGAATCCTGACCACCCATTTGGAAGTCCACCCCAGATACCTTCTTGGACACTCTGGTGCTGATCCAGATGTCTGCCTTCTCAGCAAGCTTTCTGGGGTCAGTTTGCTGTCAACCAGGTGCTGGCACAGCTGTGTAAAACAAATATCAAGCATGTGCTCCTTCAAAATCCAACTGTACAGACCAGTATAATCTTCTACCTTGCTGTCCCTCATCCAGCCCTCCAGTACCTTGCTGGAATAATCAAGGAAGTCCACCCAAGACTATGTGGGAAGTATGTGACTGTCCCTGAATTTCTGCCTATATCTTTCAGGGATCAACCCAAATTTCTTGACAAGAATGGCCTTCATTAGGGTATTGTGTCTGGTCCTCTACCTCTAGTGTTAGGAGTGTGTTCCTCCCCACCATGGGCATGTACCACCTCAAGCTGCCCCCCACCCAGTATTCTTCAGGTACCCTGTGCATCCTTAGAGCCACCTCATAAGCAGAGAACCATTTGTCAATGTTGTCTCCCACCACATAATTGGGCACCAAATCCTTTGGATATTCGGACCCTCCTATCTCCAGTGGACACTGCTGGTACACTGCCACCATTGCTGCTGGTCTCCACTTGTCTGGCTTGGATATCCAGCTCCTTAAGTTTAAGCTCATGTGCCAATTTTGTATCCTCCAGCCTCAGTTTGGCTAGTTCCAATTTAAGTTTCCTTTCCTCTTTCCTGTCCTCCAGCTACTGTGGGGACAGGCCTCTGGCAGGCACACTACTCCCTGCCCCAGCCTGAGCATCAGGGGCCTCCATGCCTTCTCCTGAGAAAGATTGGGACTCTCCTTGGAACTCCAGACCCTGGTCTGTGTCTTCTCCCTCCTCCTCTTCTGATAAGGCTCCCTCCTCCTCCTCATTGTCATCCACCTCATCCTCTCCTGAGGTGGCCTGCCATCTTTGTACCTCCTCAAAGACCCTGAGGCCACCTGCATATCCAACTTGGTAGCATTCTTGTCTGCTTTCAGACCCTGTCTGTGCAGAGCTTCAGCAGCTCAGGCCTGCTGAGGGTATCAAAATTGCAGGCATCCATGGGGCAACAAGAAAAGGATTAGGGCACTCAAATTTCGAAAAGGGGGAAAACAGCCAATTGAAAAACCAAGGAAGCATTTTAAAAAACTCATAGTGCTTTTAGCTGTAGAGTAGTAATGCACACCAAGTCACTGTATGCCACTGAACAAGCACAAGTTCTATCCTCACTGCTGATCACCAATGTTAGAAATTGGGTTTCTGGTTGACAGAGGTATGCACCCTGTCCAAGCAGGAACCACAATTCTAGTTAGGGTAAGTCACAAAACATCCTAAATTAACCTGTGTTCACACTCTGGTAGCTAGGCACAGAACATTCTGGCTTAACTTAAGAGGCAATGTGTAAAGCATTTGTGCAACACTTCAAACAGTACAACAGTGAAAACAACACACAAACAGATACCATACCTGGTTCCAAAAACAGAGATCAATTTAGTGAACAAAACAAATCTAAAAGGACAAAAATCCAATAGGAAGAACCCGAGTTATGAAGTTTTAAAGAATACATTGAAATGTAGTGCTTAAAAACATAAAGTGCCAACCGGGGATATCTGGTCACGCTAGACCAGGTCAAATCCAAAAGATCACTGACTGCGATGGAGCATGGGACGGATACAGGGACCACTCTTGGCCAGCTAAAACAGTGCCTTGGTTCGCGGTTGCATTGATGTTGAGGATGAGATAAAAGGAGCAAAGGAGGTGATGCATCGGTGTCGATCCTTAGGATGTAGGTGATGCATCAACTCCAAGCCGCGCAAAGTCGAGATGCGTCGGGAATGGAGGTGATGTGCCGTGCCGTCGGCGATGCAATGTCCACGATCCTCGCAGCAGCGGCGATGCATCGGTTTTGATAGAGATGCGCCAGTTACGAGCTGCGCAGTGGCGTCAATTAGGGGAAAGGATGTGGTCTAACAGCTAGGGCGGTCGACCTCAAAGCTGGGGGACCGGGTTCAAGTCTCGGCAACGACTCTCAACCTCATTTGATTCTGGGCAAATCACTTAATCTCCTCGTGCCTAACAAAAATGAATGTGTCTGTCAGTAACGCAACTGGTGCTCATGTAAAGCGCTCTGATACCTGATACCTTGGGGTCGAGTTTGCACTATATAAACCTCCGAAAAAATAAAATAAAATGAGTGGATTTTAGCTGGAGCAGCACTTTATACCCACTTCCAAGGATCCAGAACCGGATCGGCACCACCTGGCAGGGCAAGGCTCTCAGATAGCAGAGTCCAGGTGCTGTTGCAGGTGAGTTGGAAGTCTTTTATGTCCCTGAGACTTCAAGAAGGAGGCAAGCCAGCAAGCCCTTGGAGTCACTCTAGTTCTTGGTTCAAATGGTGTGGGTCCAGTCCTTCTCACCCAGGCAAGGAGGAAGCAGGCAGGTCAGCGGAAAAGCAGTTCTTCCAAAGCAGCAGTACAGCAGAGTGGCAGCACATCAGTCCTTTCTCCTGGCAGAGTCTTCACAGATCCAGTAGTGCACTGAAATGGTAAGGTCAGAAATCTAGTTTTTATACCCAGTGGTGCCTTTGAAGTGGGAGAGACTTCAAAGAGGGTCTTTGAAGTGCACAGAGGTCGTTCCTCCACAGCCCTGAGTCCAGACTCACTACAGGGGGGTATGCAGCCCTTTGTGTGGGGACAAGGCACAGCCTATTCAGGTGTAAGCGTCAGCTCCTCCCTCTCATCCAGCCCAGGATAACCCATCAGGATGTGGATGGCCCATCAGTCACACCTAAGCTCCCTTTGTGTGTGGCTGTCTAGAGGGAATGCACAAAGTCCAGCTGTCACCCACCGCAGACGTGTATTGGAGACAGGCTGCGGGCACACAGGGCTAAGAGCAGAAAAATTGCATCTTTCTAAACATGGCATTTTTTAAATTGTAATGATAATTTTGACTTTACCATTAAAGAGGATTTATCATTACATTTCCATAGGTACTAAACATGCCAGCTCTACCTCCTTCCAATTGGGAAGTACAGCCTATTAGATGTAACAAGGAATCCCCAATGTTAACCTATGGGAGGGGTGGCCCCATAGTAGTGGAAAACAAATTTGAGAGTTTTTCACTACCAGGATACGTAAAACTTGAAAGTACATGTCCTGCCTGTTCAATACACTGAACCCTGCCATATGGGCTTCCTAGGACCTACTTATTGGTGACTTATATGTAATAAAAGGAAAGTTTAAGGCTTGGCAAGGTTTTAAATGCCAAGCTGACATGTCAGGGTAAACTGCACACATAGGCTCTGCAGTGGCAGGCCTGAGACATGTTTAAAGGGCTTCTTGAGGGGGTAGCACAATCAGTGTTGCAGTCCCACTGGTAGCATTTACTTTACAGGACCTGGCCACATGTGGTGCACTTTACTAGGGACTTATAGGTCAATTAAATATGCCAGTTGTGGATAAGTCAATAAAACCATGTTTTTGGGGAGAGAACAGATGCACTTTGGCACAGTTTCTCAGTGGTAAAGTGTTCCGAGTCCTAAGGCCAACAATACAAATTCAGCAAAATTGGAGGCAAGCAAGCAAAAGGTTTTGGGGAACACCACTTTAAGGCTGACAGGTCTAACAACTACCTCCCCCTGTTTCATTTTTCATTTCCTTTTTCTTTTTTCCTCACCCCATTGCTTAGGACAGGGGGCCAAATAGGGGTCACCTGATGAGTCCCTCACTGTTGAGGTTGTCACCGTTACTGACAAAATGTAGCGTGTTACATTCTGATTTCGTAGGAGTAGTGTTTCCACTAGTTTGGCCCCTATTGGGCCCCTTTCTTCTCTTCCTCTTCTTTCGGCATCTTCTTCGGTTGAGATGCTTTTGTTATTGAAAAACACACCTTCCTTTTCTTTTTTACCAGTAAGGATGTTATATGGCTCTTAGGGACATTGTCGACATTGCTAAGTTAGCATGAGCTTTGCTGCCATGATGCTGCTTTTGCGCACGTTACTTCATGACTTTATTTTTGCAAGCCTCTGTTTATGCCTTTCACATGAGAACTGTCTGCCTTTCACATTTTCTGCTGAGTTCCTGGAGTTTTGTCTGAACACGATGTGCAAGGTCGATAAACAATGCCCCTTGTTTTTCTGTTCTGGTCAGTCCCTAGCACCTAGACATAACATGCTAAACACAGCTGCAGTGCTGGAGACTCGTGCTTTGATATTATGGGGATGCATGTTGTTTTAACACACACCTGGAGAGAGCCCTTTCCATGGAGAAGAGCTACGCTGTCCCTATGATGTAAACCTAACATCTAGGCTTTAAGGTATGGGGTCTGCTGTCAAAGCCCAGAGATCTTCCTTTATATAAATAAACTTCTTCTAGTCAAGGGGAGGGAGGTTAGACCTTATAGTCCTTTTTCCACTGTCTTTATAAAATGACTTCCCCTTTTGTACTCTATGGAATTGTAACAATGCTAATTGTTTGAGTTTATGCATTTTGCTGCTGGTAGTGGCTCTTATACTGTATTGTAGAGCGCAATAGTTAAAATAAACATTTTGAACTATTACAGTGACTCTGCCAAATTCTTATTGTGGACAAGTACGAGTGAGTGAGCGAAAGAGTATGTCTTGCTTCCGCGATTCCTGAGAGAGTCGGGAGTGTTGTGTTCTGGGTTGTCTAATCATTTGTAGCTCTGTGATATTTGGAGGAGAACAAATGAGACACTATAGCCAGTCGGTTTTGGGATTTTGGGCACTAAGGTGGTAGGTTGGTACACCCCTATACACTGAGGTCCTGGTTTCCTGCGCATAGTTCTGTGTAGGTGCAGAATCCCCGCAACAAGGATACCAATTGTATACTGTTCACCATGCCTCTCTTCATTGATGGAAATAATTTGTATTAATACGGTGTGACTCAAGAAAAAGGAGATATTTTCTCTGGTTTTGGAGGGGATGGACTGTGATTTGGGGGTTGTGACCCTCATAGGGGTCAGGTGTGATTTCAGATTGTGACCAAAGGGATTTCCGCCTACCTTATGTATACATTTGTATATTAGAGCATAGTATTGAGTAGAATGTGTGTAATAAAATGTACCTTTTCATTTTCAAATAAAAATCAGACTGGACGATCATTTTTTGAGTGTTGTTTGTGTTTGCCAGTGAATGGTGATTACTAGGCCACACTACTCCCCTGGGTAGGCTTTGGACTGCTCTGCTTCACTATCCTGAGAGTCAAGCCCTTCAAAGTGGTGCTTGGATCCCAATGAGGGGATCATTGTGAACTTAGTACTTTTGCAGGCCTCAGATCCTACACAGCTAATAACCCAGTTCCCTACAAGTACAATTTCTTTAGAAGGTTTAAGTACACTTCCTTTTACACTCACCTAAAACTACACAGCCAAACTTTGTTATTTAAAGGCACTTGTACTTGCCAGTGAATGCTTATTGCTACATAAAGTGGGATGCACGCAGTGCCCTGGGGCCCCATAGTCTCGTACACTGTCATGTTCCCTGCCTGGGAGAGTACAGGCAGGTAACAGAAAAGTAACTCTCTCCCACCAAGCAGGAACAGAAACAAAAGTTGCTCCAGCAGGGCGGGAGCATAGCAATGGAGCTGGCTCCCGCCAATACCCTAGATGTGTGCTGGCTAGGGAGCTGGCGGGCTGTGGGTCCATGGGCCTTCCCCACGGCCCCAACAATTGATTCAGTTCTTGAGTGCCCTGGTTTGGACTGGGGCAGCAAAAAATGTTGTTCAAAAATTTAAAAAAATGACACTATTATGAAATGAGTGGCATAGCCGCTCATTTCATATTCACTGCTTCTGCCGGGATGAGCCCTGTAATGCCTTGTGAGGGTTATTTATAGACAATAATACATCCTTGTGGTGCTTCTACTAGGGGCAGGGGCACTACAAAGATTTTTTTAAATGTTCTAGGGCACTTCAGCAAGTGCAGCAGCGCCCTAGGATCATTTGGAAAAAGTTGCAGCACGTCTCCTGGGTCATTGAATACATTGAGCACAGGAGATCTTACCTCCTGTATGTGCTTCAGCTAGAACACAAGAACATCTGGTGGTTAGCTGAATTTTGTGGCCTAAAGAGTGTAAAAAACAGACTCAGCACATGTTTATGGTTGTTTTCAATGCTTTATTTAAAATATTTTTGTGCCAGTGATTATTGTTAATCATTGTTATAAACATGTGAATACATTGGATTATAGTTATTGATAAACTATTGTGGTGAATTAATATCAAGGCCAATATATCTGCTTTATATATGTTGATGTGATCCACTTCGGATAAAGCCAATAGGCCTGCCTTTTTATGTTTTGGATTTCTGACCCTTTGACAAGGCCAGTAGGTCTGCATTACTTAAAATGACAGCTTTTGTATTGTTACTTTGTCTTTAAAAAAACTCAAACTCACTAAAAACCAAAGGTTAAAGTGACATAATATTTAGGGATGGTATTAACATAATACTTTACATTAAAAAAAACGGTTAAAGTGGCATTATAATTAGGTGAAAATGTCAGTTAAAATGTTATATTTTAAAATCAATAAAACACTGAAATTCACAAGTTATAGTTAACTGAATTAACTATAACTTGCACCCTCATCATGAACAGGTTATGACCCCACATATTACATCACTCATCACATTTTCTATTACATCATTGATAACATCACTGAATAAATCTGATATAGCATTATTGATGACAACACTGTGCATTACGAGGTGCGAGTTATAGTTACTTCCGTGAATTAACTATAACTGGTGAATTTTAGTGTTTTTTTGTTGTTGAAAATGTGACATTTAACTCACATTTTTTAACCTTTGTTTTTTTAAGTGACTACATATATACATATATATATATATATATATATATATATATATATATATATATATATATAAATATATATATTCAGGAATCCTCACGTCACAAGAGCATAAGGAAAAGCCGCACTCATGATGTAGGAAACAAAAAAGTTTAATGACTGACGCGTTTCAACCTGACGCTCGTTGTCAAAGTCACTCCGTAACCCGGAAGTGGCTGTGTTTTTGAAAGCAAAATGAGGGTCAAAGAATAAACATAGAAGACATATGCAAAGAAGTCACCAGAAATTTTGGAAAACAGACTTCAAACATGCAAAAAGCAATAAGCAATTAATATCAGTTTAATTCATATTGTCATGCTCCAGCAAAATATACAACATTGAATAACGGGGTATATATATTAATAAAGCAATTAAATGCACGCCCATCCTCGCGCTGCCACCATGAGTCGGCTGGGACTCTAAAATAGACGCACGGTAAATGTATTAGAAAGCAAGTGCTGATTGACGCTGTCTTACCCTCTGTGCTCAGCTAGCGCTGCTGGGGTAGGAACAGAGGCAAGTCCCCCGAACTCGTTCCTATTGTATAGCGGAAGGCATATCCCTAATTTGCAGCATAGCTGCACATTAAGTCTCCAGCTGCCTTATTTACCTTGATACTTAGGCACTATTTAAACCCCACCACCACATGTAGGGGCTCAGGGTATACCTACCTTTCCCCCCCTTTTCTATATTTTTAACCTTTTTTGTGGGAATCGTCTCAAGCTGAGTCCCAAGATGGCTGCAACACTTTCTGGTTGAAGTGTTGGCAGCCAATTAGATTACAGCACGGGGACTGTCGGCTCCGCTGAGAATCTGCATCCCTATATATCTATTTTTTTACCTTTAATATTTCAAACTGCTGAATGGATTTTACACCAAATCACAAAAAGCGTGATCTGCGTAATCAAATCTACCTTTCTGTCAAATTTGGTATAAGTCCGTCGAGTGGTTAGGGCTTTAGTCGTGTTCAAAGCACCTATGGGAATTAACATGGGGAAAATGTGTTTTAGGACCCCCTTTTTCTCTGCCCCTGCTAGACAGATCACCACAAAACTTTCAACACAGCAGCTGAACTTACTAAAGTATAAGTTTTGAATATTTTGTGAAGATTTGTCAAGCGGCGCCAAAGTTATTGGCAAAACAAAAAACGCCCTTCCTATGGAAACTAGGTCCTAACTATAACTACCGGCTGGCTGGCTGGCTGGCATGCACGCACACACACACACACACACATGTTTTTTCACTGCAAAAAACAATGGTTAAAGGGATGTTACCTTTTGGTGAAATGTTAGTTAAAACATACCATTTTAAACTAACAAAATCACTGCAATTCAACAGTTATAGATATCTCACATAACTATAACTCGTGCCCTGTGACAACCATGAGGGAGAGGAGAGAGGGCTCAGGCTAATCAAAAGCTTGCTTAAACAGCCAGGCCTTCAAAAGCTTCCTATATCTCAGGTAGTTGTATTCCAGCCTGACCGAGGAAGGGATAGAGGTTTTTTAAATGGGGGCCTGGACAGAGAAGCTCTTGCGCCCCTATTCTCAGTCACTTGAACCGAGGGCTCCGCAACTGGTTGGCAAGAGAGGATCTGAGACCTAGAGTAGGAACATATTTCTTAAGTCTGCTCATTACAAAAGCTGGAGCCTGTTCATTAAATAGATTTGTAAATAATATAAGCCGTTTTTAAAAAAAGCTCTCTGTTTGATGAAGAGCAAGTGAAGCTTTATTAACGCAGGAGAGATATACGCTTGTCTATGCAGTTTACAGATTATCTTTGCTGCTATATTTTGAATGATTTCTATTTTGTCTTGAAGTTGCAGGGAGATCCAAATACAGGGAGTTTGCATAGACCAAGAGGGGCACAATTACTGCCACAATAGTGCTTTCAAGGCCTCAGATGACAGAAGAGGAGTGAACTTCCTAATGGATTTCAATAGGCCAAAGCACTTCGCAGTGACTGCCTTGACCTGGGGGATCAGTGGCGTAACACAGGCCCCCACATCCCCCGTGGCGGCAGGGGCCCCCAAGCTGTAGGGAGCCCCCGCAGCACAGTACTCAGGCCTGAGAACTCCGGATTAAATCCGGAGCGGGCCCCTCCATGTATCTTGCAGGGGGGGGGCCCTCAACTTTCTTTACGCCACTGTGGGGGATCATGGACAATTGATTGTGTACCATGATGCCCATGCTCTTGGCAGAGGCTGCAGGGGCAGGAGGGAAACCAATATCGGAGGGCCAGTAGATGTTGGCCCAGAGAAACCTCCTGCGGTTGAGAACAATCAGCTCAATCTTATCGGCGTTTAGCTAGAGGGAGCTAGTGCCAAACCATTTCCAAATGAACTTCAGGGTAGATTGAGATTTCCTTATGGGATTAGGAGGTACTCTCAAGCCAGAAGATGAGCCAAGATTCATGAGTGTAGTTGTTCAATTTACAATCACAACTAGCCAGGGCTGAAATCAGTGGGCCGATGTAAATATTGACAGCGAAGGATATAATCCTGAGCCCTAGGGCACCACACAGATTACATGGATCTTAGAAGAGGAAAAAGGGCCCAGCTGCACTTCCTGTGTGCAGCCTCCAAGGAAGGAGGATATCCAACTCAGAGCCTGACCTGATAGACTGGCCACCTTCAGACAATTCAACAGAATTGCATGGTCAATAGTGTCGTAGGTGGCTGATAGACCTAGGAGAACTAGCGCTGACATATGTCCCAAATCCATCTCCCACCGCAGATCATCAAGGACAGAAAGCATCACTAATTCTCTACTGAGGGCTAGGTGGAAACCAGCCTGCAAAGGATGAAGAAAGTTGGATGAATAAAGGAACCTGCTTAGCTTCTGAGTAACAAATCTTTCTAAACTGTTGGCTGCATAGGGGAGAAGTACGATGGGGTGAATATGTTACAGAAGCTTGGGATCATCGCCCGGCTTCTTCAGCAAGGGAAGTATCACTGCAGCCTTAAATCTGCCCGGGACAATACGCTGAGCAACAGACTTCTTTAAAAGGTCTATGAGAGGGCTGGCCATTATGAGAGACAGTGCTCCCATAGTAGTAGGAGGACAGAGTCAGATTTCACCTTATGCATGAGAGAAATAATGGTCTAATGCTGGACATGGGGAAACTTAACCAATGAGTGAGCACTGATGGCCCACAGTCTCCTTAGGTTGTTGAGGAAAAGAAGTGGGCAGAATGCTATGCTTCATTGATTTAATTTCCTCACTAAAAATGTGCTAAGTGCGTTGCACAGAGTTTGGCACAAGTGAGCTAGGTTTTCTATTTTTTTTTGTCCTCATAACACCAAGTATGCCTACAATATCCGGTATCAGTTCCAGTAACGGGGAGCACACGAGCTACCATTTCGCTGGCAGCGTTTCCTTGATTACTTTTAAACAATCTAGTTCTCTCACATACAGGCCTTAGGCGATGGCCATTACCCATTGACAAGGTCTTGGAATAATCATTGGACTGTTTCCCCTTGTCTCGCCCTTTGCCAGAGTTCATAGGGTTCCCAAAGAAGCTCTGTTTTCTGATTATATATTGCTTTATTCATCCTACATACATAATCCACAGCTGTCAGACACTCTTTCACTGATGGAGGCTCAGCATGTAACCACCTTTTGCATATTTCCCTTCTGTCTAACAAGACCAAATAAAATAATAATGCTCTTCGCTGGGGTATCCCATTCACAGCGCATTTGTCTATTCCAAATAATATAAAAATGTGGCTTACCTGCAGACCGCCATTAGTTATAGAATTTAACACCTTGTCCACCTCTTGCCAGAAGATAACCAAACCTGGACATTCCACGAACATGTGCACATCGCTGGCTCCCCACAGTCAGCATCTTGCTCAACTGCACTCTCCTGTAGTCTTACGTTTTTCCAGATTTGCAGGGGTCCAGAAGCACCTATAATGAGTGCAGAGAGGGTTCCTTCTTAATGGAGCGGATTTCACCGTAGCATACAATAATTTCAAAGATACTTGCCAGTTCTTCTCCATCTCCTCATTAGGTAGGTCATGCTCCCATACTGCGTACGGCAGTTTCATCCTTCCATTTAAAGTTGCCAACAGACTCCAAATCCACAAGGGGACTTCCTTCTTTTTAGGTCGGTTATCCGAGTCCCATATTTGCGCTGACAGGCTATATTATGGCATATCCTAGAAAGTGAGCAAGTTTATTATTTTAAAAGTTTCCTTTTGCTTATTTGATGCTGAATTAATGCATTTAGAATAAAAATAGGATTTGGTTGTGAGGAGCAAGCTTTTATACTTCCACAAACCCTCACTAAAACATTCTCTTTCAAAAGAACCACAGATCTTATGCCACTGCCTTTCAAGTTGATGTAGCCTGCACTTTGCCACTTTCAATTCATCATTGAACCACGGAGCGTTTAGGAGGCTGCATCATTTGTGTATCTTCTGGGACATGTACACTCAGGGGTTTGCTGCAGTCAATTAAAAAATCCCCCAGATGTCTGTTCAATAAACGAGTTGGGGACTGCGTAGATTTCGCTGAGGGAGTTAGCAATTTCCTAGAGATTACTTTAACCTTTTCTTTTTTTCAGTGAATTTCTAGTTTTTTTTTAATGTAAAATACTTTCAATATATAAAAGGCAAGCCTATTAGTTTAGCAAATAGTTTTGTAAATAAAGCATTTATAGTAAAAACAAAAAAAGCATTAAACCTGTGTCAGTCTTCTTTTTTACACACTCAGGGCACATACTGCAACTCTAAAATCGCCCACAAGTGGTCCCTGCATTCCCAAGCTGAAGAGCTAATGCTCCAGCTCTGGGAAAGCTAAAAAATAGCTATTACTTTTCCTGGGATCATACTCTATAGACCCCAAGAAACAAAGGGTTATTTTTCTTAAATTCTGTAGACAGAGGTGCTTCCTGATCAACATGAACAGATGGGGGCTCCTCAACAAGATACGCGGGACGCAAAATGTTGTGCCGAAAAGACTCTATTGTTGTTAGACCTGGCCCTTTTTGCAGGTTTATCTCCAAACTTTTTGTCTTTTGCCTCCTATTTTTCTGACCCAGTTTTTGTTGCCTATAGGATTCTGGGCACTTTACAACTGCTGATCAGTGCTAAAGTGCATATGCTTTCTGTATAAATTGTGAATATGATTGGTTATCCGTGATTGACATATTTGATTTACTGGTAAGTCCCTAGTAAAGTGCACGGTGTGTGCCAGGGCCTGTAAATCAAATGCTACTAGTGGGATTGCAGCACTGGTTGTGCCACCCACATGAGTAGCCCTGTAAATGTATCTCATACCTGCCACTGCGGTGTCTGCGTGCACAGTTGTAAACTGCCATGTTGACCTGTCAAGTACACCCACTTGCCAGGCCCAAATCTTCCCTTTCCTTACAAGTAAGGCATCCCTAAGGTAGGCCCAAGGTACCCCCATGGGCAGGGTGCAGTGTATGTGATAGGTAGGACATGTACTGGTGTGTGTGACATGTCCTGATAGTGAAATACTGTGCATTTCGTTTTTCACAGTTGAAAGGCTATCAGTCCCATAGGCTATCATTGGGGCTGCATTGTAACCATTTTACATGTGTAACTTTCAACAGGGAAAAGATAGAAAAATTGGGTTTAGGCTCCCTGAACTCAGAATTTAATAACACAGCTTTTAGTAAAGGTGGTTTTTAAATTGTATGTTTGAAAACGCCACTTTTAGAAAGTGGGCATTTTCTTATTTGACCATTCTGTGTGCCTCTGCTTGTTTGTGTACTCAGCATCTAGTGTTGGAGTGCCAGGAGCTGGGATGTGCATTCACCCTAGACAGTCATAAGGGGGATTGAGGGGTGCCCTGCCTTGCCTGGGTGACTCATCAATGGCCTGAATAGACCTGGTCTGCATTTAGAGTGATGGGGGGAGTTTCGCTTGCACCTGAATAGGCTGCGTCTCCTTTGTACAATGCTGTCTCCACCCACTGTGGTCATGCTGCACCAGGGAGGACAGGACTGTTTGGACTGGGTTCAGAGACCCTTGTCACAATGAGAACAGTGACAAAATGGGGTATAAGTAATGGACCTTAAACCCCAGGACTTTAGATTACTTCAAGGAGCAAGAGGACCCTGCCAAGTAGAAGAGATGAAGGACTGTGTGAGGAGCGCTGCCTTTTCTGTGTGAGGGGTGGGTTGGCCTGGAGTTGCTGCATTCTGTCTATGGTGGAGGAAAAGGACTGACTCGTTTTGCCCTGCTGTGGTATCCTGTTTGTGAAGGGAATCTCCAAGGGCTTGTGTGTGCTTACCTCCTGTTGGAAGTCTCAGGAAATCAAAGACTTCAAACCAAGTAACCTGCCTGGGAGGAGAGCTGGAGAAAATGTGTGAGGAGCGCTGCCCCTGATGTGTGTGGGGTAGGATGGCCTGCAGTGGCTTCTCCTGCCTGGAGCAGGAGAAGGACTGGACTGTTCTTTGCTAGAAGTGTAAGCGTGTGAGGAGCGCTTTCTGTGACAGTCCAGTGTGTGGGGGTGCCTTCCATCACCCCGACCTCTGTGACAACAATAGCGTGTGGTAAGCACTACATTGAGCACATCCATTCTTTTGTTTTTCTAGCAACTCGGTGCGTGGGGAGCACTGTTTAGGGCTCCTTCCCTCCGTGAGCCCAACCAGTGGTGAGCGCTTCGTGTTCCTCCGAGGAGAAGCGTGTGCAAAGCACCTGGTGTCTTTAGGGGGAAAGCGTGGTGTGTGCTGGAGGCTGCCCCCCAATCCTACCCAGATATCGGGCCGAGAAGTGGCAGTACCAAGCAGCAGGCTGGGAGTGCAGCCACCACGGCGATCCCGGTTTCCCCCGTGATTGCAGATCCAGCTGCTGCAGCCGCAAGAGAAAACCCCAGGGAGGGGCGAGGAACTCAGCTGACGTCATGCTGCGCGCCAGTGGCATCTGCGGCTGGACAAGGGATTGCCGTCCTTGTAGCCGCCAGCGCCGCGCTGCTCTCTCTTACTCTGATCGAGTTGGTGGGAGTCCAGGGAAGTAGTAAGGCGTCCCCCACCCTCGGGTGGAAGAGGACTGCCCTCCAATTACAAAGGCAGCTTTGGCCACTGCTCTGTGTGCTGGCGGTGGCTGCCTTGTGATTTCCTTGCAGACGGAAGAGGCCGAGTCGGGTCTCTCCACCGATTGCCAAGTGTGTGTGCCCCCAATGCTTCTGCACATACTTGGAGGAACATAGAGGGGCCATACTTAAAACGTGCAGGAGTGCTGTCTCAGCACAGGGGATTACTGTAATTCCCATGAAAGGCAGGCAGGAGTTCTGGTGCCCTACGTGTTCAGTGAAAATTTCCATATTGTCACAAGTAGGTGCGCAGATGTTCCTGCAGCATACAGCTCATAAGCCAAGTGTCCCTGAAGGGGCTCACCTTTTACTGTCTGACCCATAAAAGAAGCAAAGAAAGTGCTGTGGCTGCATAGGGTGCAAAGTGGTGATTCAGGCACAATAATATCTGGTGATTTATGTATGATCTGAACTACTATATGTTTATGTCCTGAGGTCAGCTTTTATGTCATTTTCGTGCCCTCCTACAACAGCAAAAATAATACCTTTTCAGAAACTGCATTTTAGGTACAGTGATGGTGTAAGGTGTTGTTTTCAGGATATTTTCCTGACGTGTGCAACCTATGAGTATTTGGTTTATTGTACTAACTGTGATGTTAGGTATAATATGTTCTTATGACATGGGCAATATATATGTCTTGATTTTATTGCCCTACCTGTGATATTATGACAATTGCCTCGTTGGCAAAGTGATTTATTTGATTTTCGGTCTATCTGATTTTTTACAATATATGAGATATTTTTATATAAACATGTGTGGAGTCTCTTTTGTGGTGTAGGTTGTTTGTCACTGGTGTGTGTGTGTGTTGCACAAATGCTTTACACATTGCCTCTGAGATAAGCCTGACTGCTCTGCCGAGCTACCAAGGGGGTGAGCATGGGTTATCTTGGATGTGTAACTCCCTTACCCTGACTAGAGTGGTGGGTTCTGCCTGGCCTAGGTGCAAACTCTAGCCAAATAGAAACCCAATTTCTAACAATTTTATTTTTGTTTCACGCAGCGTCTTCCTCCACCATCTAGTATGGTCTAAATAACTCCCTTTTGAACCCCTTGTTAGCTTGCTGATAGAACACAGTAACAGCCATCCCCCCATAACTAACACTCTTTAATAAGTGCATGAATCTACACACACATGCACACATACACACAAATCGTTTTTATTCTGCATGTTGCGGCGATTGGCTTTGGGGCCCAGTGCAACACTTTGCATATTTTCACAAATAAGAGCTTAAAGCTAGCACAAACTTGATTGTAACTTTTTTCTTTTTAAAAAGAACAGACATTTTCTAACCCTAAAAAGCAGAACCTGTGCAGTGCAATACATTGAAGGGAAAAAATCTTGCAAAAGATATAAGCTGTCATTATTTTACCTGCAGAAGAACTAGCCCAGAGTCGCTGAAGTGCTCACCGCAATACAGCTGGAAGCTTTTCTCCACGTTGATCAGGAACCCCCTCGGTCCACAAACTTAAAATAAGTGTTTTGCGGCTGATTCTGGCTGGGTCTGGCAGGGGGGTGGCATTTTATACTTAGTAGAGATTGCTAACTATGCGCAGTTTTCCCCATCTCCAAAAACATTCAATCTTCATGAATTTTGTCTAGACATTTTTAAAAAAGACCTAGTTAAGTCAAAATGTTTGTGTTTTGTTGATGAGATGGGTCCTACTCACCCCTCCCCAAAGTAGGGCCCTTCTGCATTTATGTTACATTTCATGTCGTTTTGATTCTTTTATGAATTTGTCTAGCCGTTTCTAACAAAAGATCTGCTTAAGTCAGGTATGTAGTGCCTAAGATAAGACAGGTGGCTTATGAAGACAGCGGACCTGGGGGGGAGGGGGTTCCGTCGTGAGTGTTTCCCATGCATCTGATTGAGGAGCCCCATCTATCTCATCAAGTGTTCTGGCGTGTAGCTTAGGAGCCGGAGAGGGGCTCTGGGGGTTATAAAATGCTGTTGTTGCAGGCTGCAGTGACATTTTCTCTTCATGCCTGGGCTATACGACAGACAGACATATTTCTTTTTTATTAATTTCATATTTATTTATTTTATTCTCCCTCTCTCTACACTGTTCATTTCTCACACCCTCCTCTCCTAACACCCCTCTTTCTAAAGATGTCTATACAGATCTCTCCCCCACCATGCGCAACTCTGTTTTGCCCAATCCCCAGGGACAGTGTAGGGAAGATGCGGCAGAGTAGCAGGCACACTGTAAACTCCTCAAAATAACACTGGAGCCTCATAATGAAAGAAAGAATAATCCTTTATTTAAAAGGACCAATGACCTGCATTGCCGATAAGTCCCAGGTAGAGCAGGCAACTGACAAAGAGTCAACGCTCTAGAACCTGGCAGGTACCCTGATGCAATCAGGGTTCCAGGGTGGAATGGATAGAAAATGAGTACAGACTCTTACACCAATTGGCATAAGAATATGACATGTTACATCACCTGCCTTCCCCAATGCAAAGAACCAATAATCATCCTCCCTAAATGGAAAAAAGTAAATATGTTACACCTAAAACATGTCTAAACAAAATTACAATGAATAATAAAACAGGATTTATGACATAAGGAAATCTTCCAATTTTACTAATAGCTTCACTGTGCGTGCACTGCGAGTGCAGCACAGTTCCCGTGCTGTTATACCCACTGTGATGTCATCTCTAGTAGCCACACGCACATCAGAAGTTTTAGAAGCAACTTTTTCAGTGTTACCCCCAACCATAAGGGTAGTAAGGTCCAACACTCTATCCACTTGATTACCACTGACAGTGCGGTCACATGAAGCAATATTCTTACCCAGTCCAACCTTTCTATCCCTGATAACATCAGTGGATAGCATAGTGCTTGACTCAGGCACATTGACCCTGTCTAAATACACCTTCCAGACAATATCAGCCTGAGCAGCAGAAATTAGAATGCACTGTCCCTGTTCCACCACCCCTTTCCATCCAATAATAAAAAAGCTTAGGTAGATCTTAGCACTTTTACAGGTATTGGGAATGTTGATTCTCCTTTAGTAACTCTATGTGGTTTTTTGATCAACACCCAATCATGGAAATTCACCTGTAAATTCTTGACATGTGTCCTATTGTCATAATATTGTTTTTGTAACAACTGTTTCTCCATCACTCTTGTGTGATTTGGACTATCTTGAACGTGTTGGAAACCAAGCAGATGTAAGTTTGGTTCAGGCATCTCTACCCCTAAGAATAGTGAAAGGGGACACACCTGTGGTGGAATGAGGTGTAGTGAGATAAGCACAAAGTTTCTCTTGGAGGAAAAGGTAAATATCAATGTTGGCTGTGATTGCCGTCTGGATACCCTCCTTCAAGATGCAGTTTGCCCTTCCCACCAGTCCATGGGATGCTGGACTATACAAGACCACTCAAGAATGTTTAATTTTGCGTTTTTACATAAAATCAGTCATTTTCTTAGAAACCAAGTGTATCTCATTGTCAGTAATAATGTTGGCTGGGGAACCCTCTATTAAAAATAATTTGCTTAAGAAAAAGATGACTGAATCTGAGTCAGCAGCTTCCACAAATGAATAATAAATCCATTTGGAAAAGTAATCTATAACAACCAACAAATATCTCTTGTCTGCAGGTAATAAATTAAATAGCCCAGGAAAGTCTAAGGCTAGCTTTTCACAAGCCTTGTCAGGTAGTGGGACAGCAAACAAAGGCTTGGTAGCTGTTTTCCAGTGTTTATCAGAAACTACGCAATGCGAACAATTGCCCACAAAGGTAGAAACTTGTTTGTCCAAGCTCGGCCACCAGTATGCCTACCTTATTTCTTTGCAGGTGGCAGAAACCCCCATTTGGCCTTCATGTGCAATTTTAATTATCCTGTTTCTCAATTCGGTGGGTGGAATGAACACACCCGCTCTCATACAAATATCACTTTCACTGGATAACTCCATAGCCACTTGCTCAAAACTTCTGAGTTCCCCTGTAGGACATTTCCCAAAGGGCCAACCAGATTTGATGAAGCGCAACACTTGCAACAACACTTCATCCCTTGTGGTAGCCGATTTCCACTCATTTTCTGTAATCACACCCTGAGATGGCATCTACCAGAGCAACCACACAGTCAGTCTCCTGGTCCACACTCTCAAGCTCCAACAGCAACAGGTAAAAACTGTTATCGTTACTTTTTCTTACTCAGTGTTGGATCCTGGATCCAGCACTGGTGCATCTCCTGTAAACAGTTGAAAAAATGCGTTTAAGTCATACAGGCGATTTTTAAGGAATATTTGTAGTTTGTGAAAATCGACACTTTGAAACTTTTCTGCTGAAAACCAGACAATGGATTCCTATGGAAGAAAAGATAAGTTACTGGTAAGTACGGTTAAAATTACTTTTCAGGGTCAGTGCTGGGCTAAAAGATGCAGCACTGGGTTCTCTCCTGATAACAGGTGAGTAAATCGGAATTCGTATTTCGGCTGATTTTAGAAGAATAATTTAAAGTTCCAAAACTCCACACTTAGAAGAATTTTCAAGTGAAACCAGTCAATGTTAGCCTATGGAAGGAAATTCAAGTTACTGGTAAGTACGGTTAAAATTACTTTTCAGGAACAGTACTGGGCTGAAAGATGCAGCACTGAGGTCTCTCCTGATAACAGGTGAGTAAATCAGAATTCGGATTTCGGATGATTTTAGAAGAATATTTGCACAATGGTGAAGGGAGGGGCGGGGCCTGAGGTGACATCTGTGCAAACGCGCCCCGTGGCGCGTTTTAAGTTGGGGGATTAAGTCCCTTGAATCCTGAGGGTCCCTAGGGGCCAACTAGCCCACCAGGAACCTCCAATATGCGCCAGGGGCTGCGTTGCAGAGACGTGTAGAGAGGCCACACCCCTTTTACACCTCTCTGCAACGCAGCTCTGTGGCGCTTTCTGGATGTACCTGTTGGGCTAGTTGGCCCCCAGGGACCCTCAGGATTGAAGGGGATTTAATCCCCAACTTAAAACGCGCCACGGGCGCGTTTGCACAGATGTCACCTGAAGCCCCGCCCCTCCCTTCACCACTGTGCAAACGCGCCCGTGGCGCGTTTTTAAGTCGGGGGATTAACTCCCTTGAATCCTGAGGGTCCCTGGGGGCCAACTAGCCCAACAGGTATATCCAAAAAGCGCCACAGAGCTGCGTTGCAGAGAGGTGTAAAAAGGGCGTGGCCTCTGTACACCTCTCTGCAACGCAGCTCCTAGCGCATACTGGAGGTTCCTGGTGGGCTAGTTGGCCCTCAGGGACCCCCAGTATTCAAGGGGATCGTTCCCCCTCTGCAAACGCGCCAGGGGCGCGTTTGCAGAGTGGTGAAGGAAGGGGCGGGGCCTGCGGGCCCGATCGTTTTTTTTCCCCTGAAGGGGGGCTGTGTGGCCCCCTTCCTTTTTCCTATTTTTAGGCCCTGGGGACCCCATCCCCCAGGGCCTTACCCCTTTTTTTTTTTTAAATTAAAAAAACAAAACGGGAGAGGGCCGCGTGGCCCCCTTCCCTGGGCCTGGATTGGCCCCGGGGACCCCATCCCCGGGGCATGGCCTCTTTTTTTATTTGGAGGGGGCTGCGTGGCCCCCTCCTCAGGCCATTTAAGGCCCCGGGGACCCCATCCCCGGGGCCGGCCTTGCACTTTTTTTTTTTAAACTTTTTTTATTTTTGGGGAGGGGGCTGCGTGGCCCCCTCCGTGGCCACCTATGGCCCCGGGGACCCCATCCCCGGGGCCTGGCCTCTCGTTGGGGACTGTGGGGGTCCCCAAACCCCCACAGTCCCGCCGGCTCCCCGTGTCCTACAGGAGCCGGCATTGCTTACACATGGGGAGCAGCTAACATGCTGCTCCCCATGTGGAAAAGCAATCAGCTTTGGATATTGGAAGAGAGAGCAGGTTTCCCTGCTCTCTCTTCCAATATCCAAAGCAGTTTGCAATGACAGGACGGGAGCCGCGAGGCTCCCGTCCTGTCATTGCAAACAGCAGTGTCCCGGGGGTAGGCACCCGGGACACTGCAGGAGCCGGCCCTGGGGGTGGCAGTCCCCAGGGCCACCACAGGCTCCAGGAGGGGGCCGCGCGGCCCCCTCCTTACATTTTGAAAGCCCCGGGAGGTGGTGGTCCCCGGGGCTTGGCGGTCCAAAACGGACCCCCATTGTAATTTTTCTTAGTGCCCCGGGAGGTGGCGGTCCCGGGGCGTGTGGGGGCTGGAGCCCCCACACAGGTTTTTCAAATTAAAAAGAAGCCCCGGGAGGTGGCGGTCCCGGGGCTGCGGGAGGGCTCAGAGCCCTCCCGCACCATTATACATAAAGCCCCGGGGGTGGTGGTCCCCGGGGCTTGGGGGCCCTTAGAGGACCCCCACACATAAAATTAACCCCCCAGCATGCCCCCGGGACTTGGCCCACCCGGGGCCAATTAACATCGAAGCGCGGGAGACCGCGCTCGATTTTTTTCGGCAGGATTCGCGCACTCTGAGCGCATCCTGCCGATTTTTAAAAAAAAATAAAAAAATGTTTTTGCCCAGGGGGTCCTTGTGGAACCCCCTGAGCAAACCTAGGGGGACAGGGTGTTTCTACCCTGCCCCCTTTGTGCGCTTTGCGCACTTGTTTCTGTCCCTCGGTTCTACCGAGGGACAAAATAGCTGCCAACATTTCCTGAATCGGAATGTTGACAGCCAGCTGACAGCCAATTAACCTGCAGCTCGTGATCGGGAGGGTACGCGGACCCTACTCGGCCATAGATATCACTATCTTTTTACTTTTGATTTTCTCAGCAACTACTGAACGGATTTACACCATTTAACAAAAGGGTTCTTTCTGAACCAAGAACTACCTCTTTGCCAAATTTGGTGTAATTCCGTTCAGCAGTTCGGGCTGTAGCCGTGTCTAAAGTTTCCTATGGAAAATTGCATGGGGAAAACGCGTTTTGGGACCCCCTTTTTTCTCGGCCCCCGCTTGACGAATCCCCCGAGACTTTCAGGGTAGGAGCGGACCGGAGCGGGCCATAAAGTTTGAAAATTTTGCGAAGATACGTCAACCGGCAAGAGAGTTATTTCAAATAGAATGTCGCGGATTTCCTATGGATAATAGGTTGTAACTATAACTATCTACTGGCGACCGCCAGTAGATAATATATATATATATGTATATGTATATATATATATATATATATATATATATATATATATATATATATATATATATATATAGATATATAGATATATATATACTATAACTATAACTATCTACTGGCGACCGCCAGTAGATAATATATATATATATATATATTCACTGAAAAAACCATAGGTTTTAGGGACAGTTATAGTTAGTTGGACATTGCACTCGTACAAAACCCGTAAAATTCCCCCGTTATAGTTAGTTCAGCTAACTATAACTCGCGCCCCGCAATGCACTGCTGATGACGTCACATATTACATCACTCATGACATGGTCAGTGACATCACTGATGACATCACTGATGACATCTCAAATGACATCACTGATGACATCACTGATGACATCATCCAGTGACTGTGTGTTTCTGTAAAGTTTGAATATGTTTAATATATATAGGGAAAGGCATATTGAAGAATGAGTGGGTGTATAAGTGTCTGAATGGATGATTTAGTACGTGAGTGACTGACTCTACAAGTGAGTGATTAAATGTATCTTACTGAATGCATGGGTTAGTGACTAAACTGTGTGAATGTCTGTATCCGTCTGTCTGTTGGTTTGTAAGCGGCTGCATGGCTTTCTGAATAGCTACATGAGTGTCTACATGGGTTATTGATTGGTTGTCTGAGTATCTGTATGGGTGACTGAGTGTTTGTGTGGGTGGGGTGTGTGTGGCTGTGCATAGATGTGTGAGTTGGTGATTCACTGGGTGCATGGTTTCAAGAGTGCATCTGTGATGGACTGTATGGGTGGCTGAGTGTGTGTATGGGTGTGTTAGTGATTGAATGTATATCTCAGTGGTACATGTGTGAGTAACTACATATGTGAAAGGCAGTATATATGTGTGTTGGAGTATATAAATGGCTATAAGTGAGAGTGTGTGATTGTGAGAGTGGCTGTATGGATGAGTGTGTACTTGTATCAGTGATTGTATAAGAGCGTAAGAATGTGCTAGTATTTGTATGAGTAAGTGAGCTGGTGTGTGTATAACTGTATAGGTGAGTAAATGGGTGATTGATTAAGTTTTTTGCATGACTGACTAGGTGTGTGAGTACCTCTATGGATGAGTGGCGGTGTGTGAGTGTTTATATAGGTGTATGAGTGCATATGATAGTCCTGTACTGAGTGACTAAGTATGAGTGACTGTACGGGTGAGTGAGTGGATGTGTGTGTAGACCTAAGAATCAGTGAGTGGGTATGTAGTTTTTGGTGTTGGAGTGTCTATGGTTTTGAGAATGGCAGTCTGTAATTTAGAGTGGGTGTATCAAAAGTTATATTAGGGTGTGAGAAGATGCATGAAATTATCACATGGATGATGTCATCAGTGATGTCATTTGAGATGTCATCAGTGATGTCATCAGTGATGTCACTGACCATGTCATGAGTGATGTAATATGTGACGTCATCAGCAGTGCATTGTGAGGGCGCGAGTTATAGTTAGCTGAACTAACTATAACGGGGGAATTTTACGGGTTTTGTACGAGTGCAATGTCCAACTAACTATAACTGTCCCTAAAACCTATGGTTTTTTCAGTGAATTTCAAAGGTTTTTAAATGCTAATTTGTAACTATAACATGTCTGAAATCTACAGTTTTTTCAGTGAATTTCAAAGGTTTTGTAAATGACATTTTTTAAATGTATTAATTGTTATATAAATTTTTTTCATACTGATTTCCAAATTTTTTAGAAACAATTTTTTTTTACATATTTTATTTTTTAAATTACATTGTAATTACATTATACATTACATTACAAAAAATACTTTCTCAGAATGAATTACTTTAGTTTAAATACTTTGCACATAGGCAATAGACTTTTAAGTACAGTAGTTACAGTTGTTGCAATGGGCAACACATTTTCAAACACAATGCAACATTCAGCTCAATGTGAATTTCTAGTTAAATGCAATTAGTTACTTTATGGATTACTTTTCTAACCACAGGACTGGATCCTAGATTCAGTCCTGGGACATCTCCTGTAAACAGTTGAGTAAAAGCGTTTTGGTTACAGTAGTGATTTTTAAGGAATATTATTGTATTTTAAAAGTTGACACTTAGAAACTTTTTCTCATAGAATCACCAATGTTATCCTATGGAAGGAAATTCACTTAGCAGGTAAAAACTGTTATCGTTACTTTTTCTTACTCAGTGTTGGATCCTGGATCCAGCACTGGTGCATCTCCTGTAAACAGTTGAAAGAATGCGTTTAAGTCATACAGGCGATTTTTAAGGACTATTTGTAGTTTGTGAAAATCGACACAAAGTTTTCTGCTGAAAACCAGACAATGGATTCCTATGGAAGAAAATATAAGTTACTGGTAAGTACGGTTAAAATTACTTTTCAGGGTCAGTGCTGGGCTAAAAGATGCAGCACTGGGTTCTCTCCTGATAACAGGTGAGTAAAGTGGAATTCGTACTTTGGTTGATTTTAGAGGAATATTATAAAGTTCCAAAACTCCACACTTAGAAGAATTTCCAAGTGAAACCAGTCAATGTTAGCCTATGAAGGAAATTCAAGTTACCGGTAAGTACGGTTAAAATTACTTTTGAGGATCAGTACTGGGCTGAAAGATGCAGCACTGAGGTCTCTCCTGATAACAGGTGAGTAAATCGGAATTCGTTTTCGGCTGATTTTAGAGGAATATTTTAAAGTTCCAAAACTCCACACTTAGAAGAATTTCCAAGTGAAACCAGTCAATGTTAGCCTATGGAAGGAAATTCAAGTTACTGGTAAGTACGGTTAAAATTACTTTTCAGGACCAGTACTGGGCTGAAAGATGATGCACTGAGGTTTCCCCTGTAACAGGTGAGTAAATCAGAATTCGGATTTCGGCTGATTTTAGAGGAATATTTGTATGTTTCAAAAATCAACACTTAGAAACTTTTTCAGCAAAAAGCAGGCAATGATATCCTATGGAAGGAAATTCAAGTTACCGGTAAGTACGGTTAAAATTACTTTTGAGGATCAGTACTGGGCTGAAAGATGCAGCACTGAGGTCTCTCCTGATAACAGGTGAGTAAATCGGAATTCGTATTTCGGCTGATTTTAGAGGAATATTTTAAAGTTCCAAAACTCCACACTTGTTTGCGCACGTCACCTGAGGCCCGCCCCCTCCTTTCACCACTGTGCAAACGCGCCCCGTGGCGCGTTTTAAGTTGGGGGATTAGGTCACCTTGAATCCTGAGGGTCCCTGGGGCCCAACTAGCCCACCAGGTACTTCCAGTAAGCACCACAGGCCTGCGTTGCAATGCCTGTAACAAATTGTGCAGTTGTGTTTAGATAGTGTAGGGGGTCGTGCTGGGGGTAGTGTTTTAGGGTTTAGGGTAGTGCAGTGGTGTTTGTGTAGTGTAGGGGGTCATGCTGGGGGTAGTGTTTTAGGGTTTAGGGTAGTGCAGTGGTGTTTGGGTAGTGTAGGGGTACTGCTGGGGGTAGTGTTTTAGGGTTTAGGGTAGTGCAGTGGTGTTTGTGTAGTGTAGGGGGTAGTGTTTTAGGGTTTATGGTAGTGCAGTGGTGTTTGGGTAGTGTAGGGGGTCGTGCTGGGGGTAGTGTTTTAGGGTTTAGGGTAGTGCAGTGGTGTTTGTGTAGTGTAGGAGGTCGTGTTTTAGGGTTTAGGGTAGTGCAGTGGTGTTCGGGCAGTGTAGGGGGTCATGCTGGGGATGGTGTTTCAGGGTTTAGGGCAGTGCAGTGGTGTTCGGGCAGTGTAGGGGGTCTTGCTGGGGGTGGTGTTTCAGGGTTTAGGGCAGTGGTGTTCGGGTAGTGAAGGGGGTCATCCGGGGGTAGTGTTTCAGGGTTTAGGGCAGTGCAGTAGTGTTTGGGTAGTGTAGGGGGTCATGCTGGGGGAGTGTTTGAGGGTTTAGGGCAGTGCAGTTGTGTTCGGGTAGTGTAGGGGGTCGTGCTGGGGGAGTATTTTAGGGTTTAGGGTAGTGCAGTGGTGTTCGGGTAGTGTAGGGGGTCGTGCTGGGGGTTGAGTTTCAGGGTTTAGGGCAGTGCAGTGGTGTTCGGGCAGTGTAGGGGGTCATGCTGGGGCTGGTGTTTCAAGGTTTAGGGCAGTGCAGTGGTTTTCAGGCAGTGTAGGCCGTCGTGCTGGGGGTGGTGTTTCAGGGTTTAGGGCAGTGCAGTGGTGTTTGGGCAGTGTAGGGGTCTTGCTGGGGGTAGTGTTTCAGGGTTTAGGGCAGTGCAGTGGTGTTCGTGCAATGTAGGGGGTCGTGCTGGGGATGGTGTTTCAGGGTTTAGGGCAGTGTAGTAGTTTCGGGCAGTGTAGGGGGTCGTGCAGGGGGTGGTGTTTCAGGGTTTAGGGCAGTACAGTGGTGTTCGGGCAGTGTAGGGTGTCGTGCTGGGGGTGGTGTTTCAGGGTTTAGGGCAGTGCAGTGGTGTTCGGGCAGTGTAGGGGGTCATGCTGGGGCTGGTGTTTCAGGGTTTAGGGCAGTGCAGTGGTTTTCAGGCAGTGTAGGGGGTCTTGCTGGGGGTGAAGTTTCAGGGTTTAGGGCAGTGCAGTGGTGTTTGGGCAGTGTAGGGGGTCTTGCTGGGGGTAGTGTTTCAGGGTTTAGGGCAGTGCAGTGGTGTTCGTGCAATGTAGGGGGTCGTGCTGGGGATGGTGTTTCAGGGTTTAGGGCAGTGCAGTAGTTTGGGGCAGTGTTGGGGGTTGTGCAGGGGGTGGTGTTTCAGGGTTTAGGGCAGTGCAGTGGTGTTCGGGCAGTGTAGGGTGTCGTGCTGGGGGTGGTGTTTCAGGGTTTAGGGCAGTGCAGGGGTGTTCGGGCAGTGTAGGGGGTTGTGCACAGGGTGGTGTTTCAGGGTTTAGGGCAGTGCAGTGGTGTTCAGGCAGTGTAGTGGGTCGTGCTGGGGCTGGTGTTTCAGGGTTTAGGGCAGTGCGGTGGTGTTCGGGCAGTGTAGGGGGTCGTGCTGGGGCTGGTGTTTCAGGGTTTAGGGCAGTGCAGTTGTGTTCGGGCAGTGTAGGGGGTCGTGCTGGGGCTGGTGTTTCATGGTTTAGGGCAGTGCAGTGGTGTTCGGGCAGTGTAGGGGGTCGTGCTGGGGCTGGTGTTTCAGGGTTTAGGGCAGTGCAGTGGTGTTCGGGCAGTGTAGGTGGTCGTGCTGGGGCTGGTGTTTCAGGGTTTAGGGCAGTGCAGTGGTGTTCGGGCATTGTAGGGGGTCGTTCTGGGGCTGGTGTTTCAGGGTTTAGGGCAGTGCAGTGGTGCTCGGGCAGTGTAGGGGGTCGTGCTGGGGTGGTGTTTCTGGGTTTAGGGTAGTGCAGTGGTGTTCGGGCAGTGTAGGGGGTCATGCTGGGGCTGGTGTTTCAGGGTTTAGGGCAGTGCAGTGGTGCTCGGGCAGTGTAGGGGGTCGTGCTAGGGGTGGTGTTTCAGGGTTTAGGGCAGTGGTGTTCGGGCAGTGTAGGGGTCTTGCTGGGGGTGATGTTTCAGGGTTTAGGGCAGTGCAGTGGTGTTCGGGCAGTGTAGGGGTCGTGCTGGGGGTGGTGTTTCAGGGTTTAGGGCACTGCAGTGGTGTTCGAACAGTGTAGGGGGTCGTGCAGGGGCTGGTGTTTCAAGGTTTAGGGCAGTGCAGTGGTATTCGGACAGTGTTGGGGGTTGTGCTGGGGGTAGTGTTTTAGGGTTTAGGGTAGTGCATTGGTGCTTGTGTAGTGTAGGGGGTCGTGCTGGGGGTAGTGTTTTAGGGTTTAGGGTAGTGCAGTGGTGTTTGTGCAGTGTAGGGGTCATGTTTTAGGTTAGTGCAGTGGTGTTTGGGTAGTGTAGGGGGTCGTGCTGGGGGTATTGTTTTAGGATTTAGGTTAGTGCAGTGGTGTTTGGTTAGTGTAGGGGATCGTGCTGGGGGTAGTGTTTTAGGGTTTAGGGTAGTGCAGTGGTGTTTGTGTAGTGTAGGGGTCGTGCTGGGGTAGTGTTTTAGGGTTTAGGGTAGTGCAGTGGTGCTTGTGTAGTGTAGGGGGTCGTGTTGGGGGTAGTGTTTTAGGGTTTAGGGTAGTGCAGTGGTGTTTGTGTAGTGTAGTGGGTCATGTTTTAGGGTAGTGCAGTGATGTTTGGGTAATGTAGGGGGTCGTGCTGGGGGTAGTGTTTTAGGATTTAGGTTAGTGCAGTGGTGTTTGGGTAGTGTAGGGGTCGTGCTGGGGGTAGTGTTTTAGGGTTTAGGGTAGTGCAGTGGTGTTTTTGTAGTGTAGGGGGTCATGCTGGGGGTAGTGTTTTAGTGTTTAGGATAGTGCAGTGGTGCTTGTGTAGTGTAGGGGGTCGTGCTGGGGGTAGTGTTTTAGCGTTTAGGGTAGTGCAGTGGTGTTTTTGTAGTGTAGGAGGTCATGTTTTAAGATGCAACACTCCAATACCTGACCAGTCTGCACTACATAAAACTGCAAAAAACTAAAAATAAAAAGTGTTTTGCACACTTTTGTCATTGGGCTATATGTGGGCTACATCTGGGTAATATTTGTGCTACATTTGGGCTCTTTTTTCTCTGGTGGCCATCTTGGAAGACCTTTGTTATGAAGTTTCCTAATTTCCTCATTTACTGCAGTCTCCTCAGTAGGAAATGCTTTCAGTTTTTACTTTGATTCCATCAACTAGGCATTCAGATGTGTCTCACATTTGCCATAAATTCAGAATGTTAGCACTCTAGTTGCTCATTAGATCACTGTAGTAAAGCTACTGCTCACTAGGGAGTTAACTGGAAGTCTGCTGCTGGTATTGAAAGTGATTGTTTCAGTCTGCATGTCAGAATTTTCTAATGAAGTAGAAGAGGATTTGAGATCTCACTTAAAACATGCCCTCATTTTTCTTTCTGCAGCACTAACCATAATTTCTATTTCAAAAAGAACCCCCTCATTTTGTTCCTTTTTAAATTAAATGTTTTAAGTATTAACGGTTTATTCCAATCAAGATGGCTTCAGGTGTGCCATACTTTTGTCATAAGTAAGGCTTTTAGCACTCTAGTTGTTCTTTAGAACACTCTGGGAAGCTGCAGTAGAACACAAAGGCATCAACTGGCAGGCTGCTCCTGTTGAAATATAACAGGAAGATATTTGAGATCTCACTTGAAACATGTCCTAATTTTTCTTTCTATAGCACTAACCATAATTTCTATGACAAAATGAACCCCATCATTTTGTTCCTTTTTAAATTAAATGTTTTAAGTGTTACCAGTTTATTCCAATCAAGATGGCTTCAGGTGTGCCATACTTTTGTCATAAGTAAGGCTGTTAGCACTCTAGTTGTTCTTTAGAACACTCTGGGAAGCTGCAGTAGAACACAAAGGCATCAACTGGCAGGCTGCTCCTGTTGAAATATAACAGGAAGATATTTGAGATCACACTTTAAATCCTAATTTTTCTTTCTACAGCACTAACCATAATTTCTATGACAAAATGAACACCATCATTTTGTTCCTTTTTAAATTAAATGTTTTAAGTGTTACCAGTTTATTCCAATCAAGATGGCTTCAGGTGTGCCATACTTTTGTCATAAGTAAGGCTGTTAGCACTCTAGTTGTTCTTTAGAACACTCTGGGAAGCTGCAGTAGAACACAAAGGCATCAACTGGCAGGCTGCTCCTGTTGAAATATAACAGGAAGATATTTGAGATCACACTTGAAATCCTAATTTTTCTTTCTACAGCACTAACCATAATTTCTATGACAAAATGAACCCCATCATTTTGTTCCTTTTTAAATTAAATGTTTTAAGTGTTACCAGTTTATTCCAATCAAGATGGCTTCAGGTGTGCCATACTTTTGTCATAAGTAAGGCTGTTAGCACTCTAGTTGTTCTTTAGAACACTCTGGGAAGCTGCAGTAGAACACAAAGGAATCAACTGACAGTCTCTGCCCTTGTTGGATGTACATGTTTTACTGAGAATGTCAGACTTCATTCTCACATGACTGAGAAAGATAATGTGAATTTACAGAAAATATGCTCTCATTTTACCTTCTGGAGCACCTTCCAAAACTCTATGGGACAAGCATGTGAAAATAGTTTTCTCTCAAACATGATTCATGAT
The DNA here is from genome assembly GCA_963921515.1 of Calotriton arnoldi. NCBI lineage: Eukaryota > Metazoa > Chordata > Amphibia > Caudata > Salamandridae > Calotriton > Calotriton arnoldi. The sequence continues at coordinate 452,761 of CAWUFW010005636.1, forward strand.
ATCCCAGCAGAAGGTTTTTCACAGGGTAAAATCACCTTAGAACACACCACAATTCCTGAAATTAGTATGGTACCATCAACAAATGAATTCTAATGTAACTAGAGTCTGTTATCACCCTTTATAGTTCTCCTTTTGGTAACCCTCAAAATCTTTGATTCACTACAATGCATTTCAATGGAGTACTATCATTTATATTGGTCCCAAGATGGCTGCCAGCAATTCCAGGATGAAGTGCTGACAGCCAATCAGATCTCACGATGACATGTGTGGTTAGGCTCCGCCCAGATATATCTATCTTTTTACTTTTGATTTTCTCAGCAACTACTGAACGGATTTACACCATTTAACAAAAGGGTTCTTTCTGAACCAAGAACTACCTCTTTGCCAAATTTGGTGTAATTCCATTCAGCAGTTCGGGCTGTAGCCGTGTCTAAAGTTTCCTATGGAAAATTGCATGGGGAAAACGCGTTTTGGGACCCCCTTTTTCTCGGCCCCGCTTGACGAATCCCCCGAGACTTTCAGGGTAGGAGCGGACCGGAGCGCCCCACAAAGTTTGAAAATTTTGCGAAGATACGTCAACCGGCAAGAGAGTTATTTCAAATAGAATGTCGCGGATTTCCTATGGATAATAGGTTGTAACTATAACTATCTACTGGCGACCGCCAGTAGATAATATATATATAAATATATATATATATATATATATATATATATATATATATATATATATTTTTACACACAAAGGACGCGGCACTCAGGAGTGAAGATAGTTCAATTGAGTTTATTGCACAACTCAACCAACGCGTTTCAGCCCTCTCACGGCTTTGCTCACGGTTAGTGAGTCCTTTCTTTATTGCACTATTTAAACCCAGCTGGCCTTAATGTGGCATTCTGGGACATGTAGTGCATTACATTCAACAATACATAATTTACAGAAAAGAAAAACGTAACTGTTATTGTTATTTTCAATGGAAGATAGTAGGTTTTAACAGCATATTTATAAAACCTCATGATTTAGTATCCTGTGACATTATTTCAAATTCACACATATCATTATTATGTGTTAGTAAAAATATTGTTCCAGAGTTGAGTACTAAACTCTGGAACAATATTTTTACTAACACATAATAATGATATGTGTGAATTTGAAATAATGTCACAGGATACTAAATCATGAGGTTTTATAAATATGCTGTTAAAACCTACTATCTTCCATTGAAAATAACAATAACAGTTACGTTTTTCTTTTCTGTAAATTATGTATTGTTGAATGTAATGCACTACATGTCCCAGAATGCCACATTAAGGCCAGCTGGGTTTAAATAGTGCAATAAAGAAAGGACTCACTAACCGTGAGCAAAGCCGTGAGAGGGCTGAAACGCGTTGGTTGAGTTGTGCAATAAACTCAATTGAACTATCTTCACTCCTGAGTGCCGCGTCCTTTGTGTGTAAAAATATATATATATATATATATATACACGAAAATTCAAACTGAGTCAAATGCTGTTAGAGAGACCCTAAAGAAACACTGGCACATTGTTAAAAATGATCCAGTAATAGGAACAAAGGTCAGTGAATATCCCATGGTCACATACAGGAAGGCACGATCCCTTAAGGACATGCTGGTCAATAGCTATATGGGTACTAGCAAACAACAGAGCTGGATACAACAACAGAGGGGCTTTTTCAAATGTGGGAAGTGTAAAGCCTGCAAAACGAGTAAAAACAGGAAAACCTACCCATTACCAACTGGGAAAACTGGGAATATAACCAAATTTATGAATTGCAATACTGATCATTGTGTATATGCTATAGTGTGCCCCTGTAAGAAAATGTACATAGGGAGTACCATTTTCCCTGTGAAGAAGAGAATTTTGGAACACATTAGAGCGATCAGGAATAATGATCTGAGTTATTCTACTGCAAGACACTGGATGAGATACCATGATAAGAACACTAACAGTCTGTCTTTCTTTGGTGTTGACAGGGTGGCAGCAAGTCCCAGAGGGGGCGACCGCGAAAAACAACTGAGAGTACTGGAATCAAAGTACATCATACTACTCGACACTAAGAACCCATTTGGTTTGAACGAAGATGAGGAACTTTTTGTACATATAGGATGAGTACATCACGAAATTTTATTGTCTCTCTTCTGCTTTTATGGTGATACATGATTTCTCTGTGTATACTGTGGCTCGGGAGGGCTCTCCACCTTGACACAGTATTAGCAGGTTGGAAAACTTCACAGGAAGCATTGCTTGCTTTGTTTCTCCTAACCCTGGGGTGACATAGACTTATAATTTAACTTTCCATAGTACAACTGTGCACAGAACAACTAAATATACTAATGAGAGTATTATTTGAAGGTCCGTCCAGCCTGCATTTTTAATCTTTTTACCTTTTCTTTGTTACTTTTTAAAATCTTTCTTTTCACCTCTACCATAACCTTAAAACACAGGCACCTGCCTTTTTCGCACTTTCCCTTCCCCCTTTCCAAACCCCCCTGCCAAAAGGAATCCCTTCACTTATTTCTAGAGCAGAGCTTCTATTTAGTAAAAGACCATGCTCTTGGGACACATGAGAGTCCCTGTGGGTTTAACAGGGATGACTCTTTTCTCTTAATTATTATTTTTTTGTTTTCTATGTATATAATGTTTGGGACTAATTTGGTGTTGTTATTGAAGAATGCAATGAAATCCAGGTTGAGAGTCACAAATGGTTGTCTTGATATAAAGGCCACTTGGCCATTACAGGGATGCAGCCAATTGGCAGTGAAGGAAAATGAATAAAACCGTTCCTTTGCAGTGGGTTATTGATCACTGCGCGTGACCGTGATCTAACATTTATCATGCGTTCTAAGTAAGGATACTGTCATGCATCATTGTTTGGTTTTTTTTTTTTTTTTAAAAAAAAAATGAAAAATGAAAAACGACCCCTCTATTTTCTTTCCTTTGGTTTGCAATCATGACGAATTTTGGAATATTTGCCTCGTAATTAATACAAATTATGCACATAGTGTCAATTAATCTGTGAATTATATTTAATCATTGTCTGGCAGTGTAACCGCCTGCCAGCGGGGAGTCTGTCCTTGTATCTGCAAAGCTAGGAATAATAAGGATAGTATGTTTTCTATGTTTGCACTTTACGTTGGTCCTTTCTTTATTTTGTATATATTTTTTGTAAACACACTATAAAATGGTGGTCACTAGTGGTGAAATGTTGGCTTGTGAAGAAGATCGTTTGATCGAAACGCGTTGCCAGTAAAAATATTGAATTACATTCACCCTGGAGTGCGAGTCCCTTTTTCCTGTTTGAGTGAGGAGCTCTTTGAAACGGGAATTTTCGTGTATCTTAGCCGGGATCCGACACTGGAACTCGCACCGACCCCGAGTGGAGAGGAGCCGGTATTTGGTCGGAGACTTTCCTCTCGCATTTCTTAAAACTGGCTCCCGCCGCCGGACGCAGACTTTACGAAACGGAGAACGGAGGCGTGTAAATCTGCAGGACGCTACGGGTAAGTGCGGGATGAGTGTGCATGTATCGGAGGATGCATGCGACCTTATCACGGTGCCCAATAGTGTCAGGCAGTGACCCCGGTATTTCAAATAAGCGTAAATTATATCCTGGCAGGGGTACCGTGTCCCCTAGAAATCAATAGAGGGAAAGCGGCAGGGTTTCTTTGAATGTTACGATATTAAAGACAAGAAAATGAGCAAAGGGAGGCAGGCTGGTGCAGCGGCAGTACCTTCTACGGAAAATGCGGATGTAAGAAGTAAACGAGCAGGGAGACCAGATGCAGCACGCTCATTGTTCTGTGAAATTGAAGAGGAAGACGGTGGCGGTGGCCACGAAACAAGCACATTAACAGGAGAAAAAAGCAGAAGTTTAAAAGAAATGCTTTTTCAATATGAGAAATTGCAGAAGAGGGAAATAAATAGGTGGTGGGAGGTTTCCTCGCTCGATAATTACATCGAGGTGGGTAGGGTCCCTAGGGGACTCAGGATTCTGATTACACCAACTTATCAGAACCCACACCCCAAACTACTGGAAGATTGGTCAAACTTGATGGCGGGTACATGTAAGAATATGTTGGGACTTTTGTCCAAATATGCTGCCTTGGAATTGGAAACAACGATCAAAGAAATCGACAAACTGAAAGAGAAACTCGATAAACACCTTGAGCAAGATGAGATCAAAACAGCCCTTGGGCAGATGGAGCTGAGGCTGGATAAATACGAGGCAGAAATTAAACAAAAGAAAAAAGTAAATTTCTGCGAGACAAACAGGACTATGCCAGTGGACGGATACTGACCTTTGGGCGAAGATATGACGGAGCAATCAAGCAGTTTAAACAAATGGGGGCACTGAGACAACAGGAGACAGCTACATCAGAGTCCGGCTCAGAGATATATTCAGACCAGGAGGATCTATCAGACAGGCAAGGAAGAGATCCCCTAACTTTTAAACCCCTTGAGGAATATCGTTTTTTACAAACGAATATGACACTGAGAGCAAGACCACCGGAAGGGGGAAGAGGACGAGGACGAGGACGAGGAAGAGGCGCAAGCACAAGAGGAGACAGACAAGGAGGGGAGGAAGGAAACACAAAGGACACAATGCCGTATGGGAGAACAACGAGGCAGACAAAACGAAAATGATGGGTGAGCAGAATCTGACAGTGGTCAATTTATCCTCGCACGAACTAACATTGGCAGAAAAAACATTACTTGAACTTGGCCTTACTTTTTGTCCAACATCTAACTTTGATTATAGTAAGACTAGAATTGACATGTTTTTATATGTACGTAAACTGAAACTGATGAAAATGTTTTTAAACAAAGAAAAACGTGCTACAGGAGGTGGGGGTGGTGGCGCAAGGGGAGAAGAACAAATATCAGAGATTTTATGTCTAAAGGATGTCGAAGGCCTGGCGTGCCTTGCAGAGTTGGGAGGAGAACTGAGTGAGTGGTCAGGTGAACGTGATCTCCTAGAACAACTGGGTTTGGAGACCAGGGGCACAGCACCAACAAATTTCAGGCCGAGGTCCACTTTTAACCCTAACTTACCACATGACAATCTAGATACATTTCATGAGGTAATAACACGAGACCTTATGAAAATTTGGAACAAAAGCAAAAACAAGCACGCGCACAACCTGACTCCTGAACAGAGAATAGCCTTAAAAACACTTAATAGTGACCCCGGTCTTGTCATTAAACCATCAGACAAAGGGGGAACGTGGTCTTATGGGATGTCAAGCTATACAAAAAAGAGGCCATGCGACAGCTTACTCTCTCTGGTAACTATGAGAGAGCTAGTAAGAGTGCATATGATGAAGCCACTATCACATTTTACAGTAAAATTGACCTTTGGAGACAGCAGGAACTACTGGGGGAGGAGGAGTACAGGTTCCTTTATAAGAAACATCCAACGGCAGCATGTTTTTACATGCTGCCTAAAATCCATAAAGACAAAATCAACCCCCTGGAAGGCCTATAATATCAGCCATTGGGAGTCTATTAGAGAATACATCTATTTTCCTAGATTCCTTCCTCTTCCCATATGTCCTTAGCCTCCCCTCTTACTGTAGAGACAGCACCGATTTTATCAATAAGATTGAGGGGATTACATGGCAGGAGGATTTCTGGCTGGTGACAATAGATGTAGTGTCTTTGTACACATGTATAAAACACAAGGATGGCCTCATGGCCTGCAGGCATTTTTTTAGAGATAGGTCTGTCTTCCTTTATGAACAAACATGTATGCTAATTGAAATGTTGACTTTCTGTCTCAATAATAATTTCTTCCTTTTTGAGGACAGGTGGTATAAACAAGTGATTGGTACCGCTATGGGAAGCTGCTTTGCGCCAAGCTATGCCTGTATGCTAATGGGGTGGTGGGAGGAACAACTGGTTTGGAGTGATGTAAATGTATATCTTACTAGACACATTGTGTTTTGGACCAGGTATATCGACGACATATGCATGATATGGGGTGGCAGTAAATCAGATCTCGATAAATTCCTGAGGATGCTAGGGGAGAACGAAGTAAATCTCCGCTTTACACACAAATGTGACCAGTGGGAGATGGATTTTCTGGATGTGTGTGTAAAAATCAGGGAAGGGGTAATGTCAACCACTCTGCATAGAAAGGCAACTGCAGGGAACAGTCTCCTGCATGCTAAGAGCCACCACCCCCCAAATTGAAATGGAGTATCCCGTATGGAGAACTAATAAGAGCTAAGCGCAATTGTAACACGAATACAGGCTATGAAAAAGAGCGGAATATTATGCTACACAGATTCAGGAATAGAGGCTATCCCGAGAAAGTTCTTAGCATAGCAAGTGAGCGGGCAGCTTCACAGGATAGAGCAGCCCTACTTGTTAAAAGACCAAGCAGTAAGGGTGTGACTAACGATATCAGAATGATTACAGAGTTCAACGCTGAGTCAAATGCTGTTAGAGAGACCCTAAAGAAACACTGGCACATTGTTAAAAATGATCCAGTAATAGGAACAAAGGTCAGTGAATATCCCATGGTCACATACAGGAAGGCACGATCCCTTAAGGACATGCTGGTCAATAGCTATATGGGTACTAGCAAACAACAGAGCTGGATACAACAACAGAGGGCTTTTTCAAATGTGGGAAGTGTAAAGCCTGCAAAACGAGTAAAAACAGGAAAACCTACCCATTACCAACTGGGAAAACTGGGAATATAACCAAATTTATGAATTGCAATACTGATCATTGTGTATATGCTATAGTGTGCCCCTGTAAGAAAATGTACATAGGGAGTACCATTTTCCCTGTGAAGAAGAGAATTTTGGAACACATTAGAGCGATCAGGAATAATGATCTGAGTTATTCTACTGCAAGACACTGGATGAGATACCATGATAAGAACACTAACAGTCTGTCTTTCTTTGGTGTTGACAGGGTGGCAGCAAGTCCCAGAGGGGCGACCGCGAAAAACAACTGAGAGTACTGGAATCAAAGTACATCATACTACTCGACACTAAGAACCCATTTGGTTTGAACGAAGATGAGGAACTTTTTGTACATATAGGATGAGTACATCACGAAATTTTATTGTCTCTCTTCTGCTTTTATGGTGATACATGATTTCTCTGTGTATACTGTGGCTCGGGAGGGCTCTCCACCTTGACACAGTATTAGCAGGTTGGAAAACTTCACAGGAAGCATTGCTTGCTTTGTTTCTCCTAACCCTGGGGTGACATAGACTTATAATTTAACTTTCCATAGTACAACTGTGCACAGAACAACTAAATATACTAATGAGAGTATTATTTGAAGGTCCGTCCAGCCTGCATTTTTAATCTTTTTACCTTTTCTTTGTTACTTTTTAAAATCTTTCTTTTCACCTCTACCATAACCTTAAAACACAGGCACCTGCCTTTTTCGCACTTTCCCTTCCCCCTTTCCAAACCCCCTGCCAAAAGGAATCCCTTCACTTATTTCTAGAGCAGAGCTTCTATTTAGTAAAAGACCATGCTCTTGGGACACATGAGAGTCCCTGTGGGTTTAACAGGGATGACTCTTTTCTCTTAATTATTATTTTTTTGTTTTCTATGTATATAATGTTTGGGACTAATTTGGTGTTGTTATTGAAGAATGCAATGAAATCCAGGTTGAGAAATGGTTGTCTTGATATAAAGGCCACTTGGCCATTACAGGGATGCAGTCAATTGGCAGTGAAGGAAAATGAATAAAACCGTTCCTTTGCAGTGGGTTATTGATCACTGCGCGTGACCGTGATCTAACATTTATCATGCGTTCTAAGTAAGGATACTGTCATGCATCATTGTTTGGTTTTTTTAAAAAAAAAAAAAATGAAAAAACGACCCCTCTATTTTCTTTCCTTTGGTTTGCAATCATGACGAATTTTGGAATATTTGCCTCGTAATTAATACAAATTATGCACATAGTGTCAATTAATCTGTGAATTATATTTAATCATTGTCTGGCAGTGTAACCGCCTGCCAGCGGGGAGTCTGTCCTTGTATCGCAAAGCTAGGAATAATAAGGATAGTATGTTTTCTATGTTTGCACTTTACGTTGGTCCTTTCTTTATTTTGTATATATTTTTTTGTAAACACACTATAAAATGGTGGTCACTAGTGGTGAAATGTTGGCTTGTGAAGAAGATCGTTTGATCGAAACGCGTTGCCAGTAAAAATATTGAATTACATTCACCCTGGAGTGCGAGTCCCTTTTTCCTGTTTGAGTGAGGAGCTCTTTGAAACGGGAATTTTCGTGTATTTTAGCCGGGATCCGACACCCGGAACTCGCACCGACCCCGAGTGGAGAGGAGCCGGTATTTGGTCGGAGACTTTCCTCTCATATATATATATATATATATATATATGATATAAATTATAATAGCTACGTGGTGAATTGTGAATTGGAAGTTCTCTGTGTTTCCATGTGAAGCACAAAAAAGAGCATCAGAGGTGTAAAGTCAAAAAACAGCTGTTGGATGGTGCCCAGATAGGTTGTCTGGATTCACAATTCTCTAAGGATCTATGGTAATAGTTGTTCTTAGATATATCTCCATAGCTTACTTTTGAATGAAATCATATGTCCCTAGGGCGTCCCCGTGATTTGTTGAGATGAAATGACGACTTCATAAGTTACAAGGTAAAGGTAAACAAACCTCCACCCTGGGTAGACAAAAATATGTCAGTGGGTGCAAATGATGTATTTCTGACAACTAGTCCCTGTATTCATTATACTTGGTACCCATGTTATTAACGATTATTGTATTCCATTGGATGTCGTCGTTTAGCCTGTGTACATGGCTCTTCAATCTGTAAACCCATTTCTGTTCCATGAGTAAAAGTGCCCTCTTTTTGTGGAATCTTGGTTTATCTAGAACCGTCCACGTTAGGTCATTCTCTGTGTGGGCATTTTCCAAAAAGTGTTTTGTCAATTGGGTATTAGTTTTTTTGTACCTAATGGTGCTTCTGTGTTCCGTAATGCGTGTTTTCACCTTACGGATGGTCATCCCTATATACTGCTTCTGACAGGGGCAGGTGATCAGGTAGATGACATGATCAGAGTTGCAGTTAGTATGTACCCTCTCTTCCCAGGGTGACTGTAGACCTACCTCCACCCTCTTGGTGTTTCTGGTCAAATGGCACACTTCGCAAGAGCCGCATCTGGCGTGTCCTGTGACTGGTGGTAGTGTGCCTTGATGCCACGTACCAGTTGGTTTCTTGGCAGTTGGTCTTGTATGGATTAACATATCTTTTAAATTTGCACTCCTTTTAAAGGAGAACAGAGGTTTCTCCATGCTTAATCCGTTTGAATTTAGGATCCGCCAGTTTTTTAGGATGAGTTTCTTGATGTGGTGTGAGGCCGTGTTAAATGTTGTTACGCACACTGGTTTATCCATTTTCTCTTTTTCCACCATCTCCAACAGGTTGTCCCTGTTGGTGTTGACAGCTCTCGGCCTAGCTTTTTTCCTAGCTTTTTTCCCCAGTCATCTGGGGTATCCCCGATCTTGTAGTTTCTCCGCCAGTAAATCAGCTTCCTGCTGGAAGGTGGTGATGTCCATGCAGTTGCGTCGGAGGCGGAAGAATTGTCCCACCGGGAGGTTCTCCCTCAGTGTTTTAGGGTGGAAACTCTCAAAAGAGAGAAGGGAGTTTTTGTCAGTCGGTTTGTGAAAAACCCATGTGGAAAGTTTTCAATTTTTAGGTTCTATCAAGAGGTCCAGGAAGGGCAGTTCCGTCTTCGTTACTGTGGGGGTGAAATGTAGTAGGTGGTTTTTGCTGTTCAGCCACTCAAGAAATTCCTTGACTGAATCCTCATCACCCCTCCAGATCACTAGGACGTCATCTATAAATCTCCTTCACAGTTTGATGTTGTTGGTCCAGGGGTTGTCCTCTTTATAGATGCTATTATTCTCGAATGCTCCCACATAAAGTCCTGCCAGACTGGGAGCAAACGTGCTCCCCATTGATATTCCGTGGGTCTGGAGATATAGCGTGCCCTAAAATTCAAAGAAATTCCTCGTTAGGGCTATCAAACCCCGAGAACATTCATACTGAGCCTGGCGGAGATAGCCCTAACGAGGAATCTAGGTACTTATTGACCTATGACCCATTTATATGAGTTAAGAATTACTCATCTGGACTGGGACACCACTCAGTTCCAATGCTGTTTACTCTAGGTCCTGAAGAAGGCCTCCCGACCCTCCTGGGCACTCTATGGGGCCGAAACATGTTGACCACTTACTTGGACGAATAAGTGCGTAGGACTAGTAACGTGTCTAATTGCGCACAACACAGTTTTTACTTTTCCCCTGCTCCGAACTGAATAAAGTTACAGTTCAGGTAGCATGAGGACTTTTTAACTCACCTCACTTGAGCACCCTCACTTTTTTGTCACTGATCACTACTGCAATAACCAGTGGTTTCCCTCAAGGTGGAGGAAGCATACAAAAGAAACCCAATGATGATGCTGTCACGTTTTTAATAATGCGGAGAACCAAGATATACCGCCTGACGGCCTATGTACGTGAATGAGGGTTTTTTAAGCAAAGACGGCTAGAACACCAAACCCTGGTTACACAGGTACAAGTGATCCATTCCCCATTGATATTTGTTGATTACTAGGAAGCTGAATGGATCACAGCTCCTTCTACCTCACCCCTCTTTGATTTCAATAATATATATACATATATATACACACAAAATACTTCACCGGGCCCCTATAATAAATTATTTATTATCAGGATAGATATATATATATATATATATATATATATTTTTTTTTTAACATACTGAAGTGGCTTAACGCCGTGTGAAATTAATAAGTTAAGAGAACGTAATCAACCCATTTGTGGTTTTTGAATAAAGTTTTTTTTAAAAACAAAAACAGGGAGTGGGAATTACAAGCGGATCACGCTGCAGTCCCCATGGTTACCAGGGCGAGCGTCGGAATGACGCGGTGATGTGACGCGAAGACGCTAGGAGATGTCGTCACATGGCCACGCTCCCTAACACACTAAGAGGAGCCTCGCCCGGCTGCCGATATCCCTACACGGCGAGCACGGGACAAGAGGTCGAAGCGGAGCACCACCCTTGGAGTAGTAAGGAGCTATGGGGGCGGGCATGTAGTGCGAGGGGGCCGCATGGAACGACGGGTCCATACACGCCAACCGCTGCATTTCAAAACAGCGGTTAGCTACGAAGAGGGTTATATATGTGGGTGTGCTTTTAAGATCGGCGCACTAATTCATATCACCGCAAACAAGGCATTTCACAATCTATCACAACCAGGAATGCCGGGATCATTCAGGCTCTTTGGCGGAAGGGCAATTGGAGTTTCAAAATTCCACAAATGACACCTGGGCATTATAGTGCACAGAACTGTGGACAGCCGTGACATATTTCAGAACGCATAACAATCATTCTTTAAAATGTGTCTTCTTTATTCTCCCCCAGAGTGTGACTACAGGGGGTCTCCTCCTCTAACTCGCCAGTTTAACCATGGCTAATGGTAAACTCGGTGAGTTGAGTCTTTCTTTTCCTTAGATGGAGACGGGAAATGAGAGCGTGGGGGGCTTTTGCCCCAGCAGAGTATGGTTCCTTTTGAGCATATTGTATGGACGAGCAAGCGTGATAGGTCCGACTAGGGACACCTGAAGATGAAGCATGATATTGCCATGCTTTTGTTTCTGTTATACAGAGGTGGTACCAGGCCTCCGTGGTGGTATGAATTATACACATTCGATAAAAAGAGTGCTGGTTGGTTGGAAGGTGTGATACTTGTTGTAGTTTACAACTGGTACTTGGGTATGACTGACCCCACTCTTTTTTCATCTTTTCTCTACCCACAGATTAACAGGAGTGTGTTACTCTCTCCGTGAACAACTGGTTCCGGGGACTCCCAATTCGGGGCAGTGAGGGATTTTAGAAACTGGGATCTGAAAGGTCCTGATGAATGCTGTGGTGACCTGTAACTATAGGCACATTTTCAACAGCTGAAACATGTCGACAACTTGGTAGTAAGGAGGGGTGAAGGAACTCCTAATACTTTCCTGTCACCACCATCCTTCACGTTTTTAATCCTAGTCAGTGGATCTAGGAATAAATTATTTACAAAAGATACCACTGAACTAGTTTTAATCTTCACTGCACTTTTTCTTTTGGTGATCCCAGGATCCATTACCCATATTATTATTTTTATATGTTTGTATTGTCTTCCCCTCCCTTTTGCTCCACCCCAGGCGTTGGTCTGCGCAGGGGTGTATTGTAAGCAAGCCAGAGGATGAAGCATGTCACAGTTTTGTGAGTGAGGGCAGTATTTTTTCACGAAGCACGTGCCACCTCTCTCGAAGAGATTCATACACACTACTCCTCTCTGTGTGCGTAACAAATAAGAATAAACATTATTTAACCCAACACACTATAAAACATAACACGAAAATATCACTTTTATGCCTGCAACAAGACACAAGTCTGCCACACTGTGCAAATAAATCCAGAAACCAAATAAAAAATGTTTTTTTTTAAATAATATAAACACTACAACACTAAAACAACCAAATTTTAAAACTCGGGGGCTCATTACAATGGCGTAACGATCGCCACCGCCGGCTCGGCGGTGGCGACCGCTACGCCATCGTAACGTGAAATACCCCCCACCATATTATGATGGCGGGGGTATCGCGGCGGACGCAAAATCCGTCTGCCGCTTTTCCGCCGGTCAGCAATCGTTCCGATTGCCGGCTGGGCGGTGCTGGGCCAGTAACATGGTGGCGGTGCCTAGCAGGCACCGCCAGCCATATTACGATGTTGCTTGCGGACAGGCCTTTCCATGGTGGCGATGCCGCCATGGAAAGGCTGTCGGGGATTGGCTTTGGGGTCCCGTTGCGGGCCCCCGGGGGGTTGGGGGGTGCACTTGGGGGTACCAGTTCCCTGTACCAAGTGGCAGGCACCGCGCGGTGCCTGCCACGTGGTTCACGGAAATGCTGTGCATACACTTTTACCATTGCGGACGGTGCTGCAGCCAGCAGCACCGTCCGCAATGGTAAAAGGCCAGGATGCGCCCGCCAGTATAGCGGGCGCATCCTAATTGGGCCAGTGGGACCGCCGCACGTCTGGGGGTCGGTCCCATCCCCGTTATGATGGCGGGCGGACTGATGTCCGCCCGCCATTATAATGAGCCCCATAGTTATCAAAAAACTAAATCTAAATATATTTTGTTCTCATATCTTCGGTACTGCAAAAAGTAAGAAAACACTTTGCAAAAACACACAGAGAAGAAGCAGCAGACAAAATTTTAAGCAACCGTCATTAAACAAGAAAGCAACTTAAAAATTGGTAACCATGAGAAAAATGTATACCATACATATTGGCAATTAATTAATGTAACACACAACAAATATATTAAATATATATTTTATATTTTTAAATTAATGCAGAACCCAACAACTGAGCATAATCACCTGCCAAATATGACAGAAAGGGAGGTCTGCATCTTGATATAGATCTTAAAAAAGGTCCCAACACGTTTTACAGCTGGAACAATACATAAAAAGACTATGCACACAGAATACTAGTCGATGAATTGCCTATTTACCTTCTGTACCAAATTTAAACAACCACTACTGCAAGAGAAAACATATCTCGCATATGCGCACTGTTACCAAACAAAATAGTACACAACCTAAACTAAACTACTAAACATAATTAAAGAAAAAAACAACAAAAAAACAACAATCATTCACCAAATGAAATAGTAATAGACTTCGAATTTACCATGATACACACAATAGCAAACATGCATCCAAACAGGCAAATATTTTTGTTATTTCCACTAAAACAGAACCACCAGGCACGAATTTCACAAATCTATAGTATAGAGTACTCAACAAACAGCACATTCCAATTTCAAAGAAAGAATTATTTGCTCTGGTGTTCGTACCACCTAAAGAAGTAACCAGAAACCACACCTTAATAATAGAATCTACATTCTAGACTCTATAGCATACACCCTACTTTAAGTAAAATCACCTTATAAACCAACAAATAAATAATTATAGAGCAATATCTGAGAACATACCAAAAGTAAAAAGTATTAAATGTTTATTGATTTATTGTATATATCAATTAAGCCATATTAAACAAATATTAAAAACATCCAAACAATAATAAATGCTTTTATATTGTAAAACTTTTCATTAAAAAATCCTAATTTTACTATAAACTCATGACAATAGTTAAAAACACCATAAGTACAAAAACTATACAGATGAACATATCAAAGTCATAAGTGATATACATGTTAGAAAAAAATTAACTGAACACAAGTAATAATACATAAAGAAAACAGATCATACAAAATGAACATTCTTTTCATTACTAACAAAATTCAATAAAAACATACCGTCCTGCAAAAATGAAGAATTTAAAATAATAATTAAAATGTTGTAGCAGTAGGCAGCCTTCAAAACTCCTCCAAAGCAGCCATTAATCTAGTAGAGATACGCCAACAAATGAAAAAATCCAAATATGTTTGAAGAACATTTTTATCTATCCAAGCCAAAAGAAATTAGTCCATGTAGTGCAAACTACCCTAAAAAATGTTTTGTGTTTTTTAAAAAAAAAAAAAAGGTATGCATACTGAAAACCGAAAAATAAACGGAATTATCTTAAACGTTTAGATATGAAAAAGTCTAACACACTATACGTCCTTAAAAACAAGCTAAACAACATTGGGAAAAGTGTCTGACAAATATTTGACTCTGGTGGAATCACATTTATTATTCACACTACGAACAAATCAACATTAAAGAAAATAAATATGCTTTAAATTACTTGTAAAATAAATAATAATAGAAATATAATTCATTTATTGTATCTTAAAGTAAAAAAGATAGCAAAGTAAAATATTTCAAAAATAAAACCTTTAAAACTTAATATAAATAGAATGTAAAAATAAATATTTGACATATGAATTAGTATTAACACACTTTTGATCATAAAAAATATAAATTATTTTTAAATGAATAACAATTAAAAAATGCTTTTTCTTTTTAAAATTAAAAATAATAAGAATTTAAACTCATTTTGAATACATCTGAAAATTATTTGTTAAAAATGTCTTATTTGTTTAAAAGGAAAATGTAATAATAATAAATAATGTATTGCACACCTAACAACCTGAAACATAAAGAACATAAAAAAATATAATTTTAATCAGTAATTAAAAATGTAAAAATAACATAAAAAATGTAATTAACTTAAAAAAATTAAATATGCATTTTTTTAAACACTCCACCCCCAAATCCCTATAACATCCAACATTCTAAAAATAAATTACATTAAACTAAAAAATATATGCTTTAACACATTTTATTAAAAGTATAAAAACAAATTTTGATGAACAAAAAAACTTAAAACATTAATTTGAAAATTATACATTTTATTAAAAAACAAAAGTAATAAATAAATTACTTTTAGAATAAAACAATAATCAACTAAATTAAACTTTATTAACATAAAAAACTTAAAAAAGATGTTATAACATTTTAGACATTTAAAACATTTATAGTATTCTAAAAACAACCAAAAAGGATTTGCTTACCATTGGCATTGATAACTTCGATATACTGGCATGGATTTCAATATTAAGAACCATCAATATTCTGCCATTGATATTAACTATCCACACTTAAGAAAACAGGTTATCAGGCTACATTGCACAATCATATGTCAAAGCAAGGGAGAGGTGACTCTCAGCACTTTTCAATACATTGAAAGTTCACTCCTGCAGTACTAATCATTGGAACAAGTGAACTGTGAAATGAACTACCGGGAGTAGTTCTCTATTCTATCACAGTACTATACCGTCCCCAAATTTACACCAACATCCTCATCACAGAATTCCAAGACCTCTTTGAATAATTAAAAGTCCTCAGTAAGAAGATCTTTATTACGGGTGACTTTACAATTCAAATGGATACCAATAACACATTAGCCAATGATGTCCTTGCTCTTCTTGACAGTTTGGGTGTTTTATCAGCATACACAAGTAGCCACACACAAGGCTGATTGTGCACTAGATTTAGGTCTTGATTTCAGCTTGTCACCAAAAATGCCTCTATCACACCAGTATCCTGATTGGCCCATGCACTGATTTAATTTCAAGTACAATGAAATAGATCAGACACTGACCATACCTTTTGGTAAACTTTAACAAAGTACCTCTATGGCTCCTAGCCTTAGCATATAAATTTATAGACACTTCTCCAACTGGACTTGTATGTGAAGAGATTTCAAGAGTATTGTTAATCAAATCCATGTCTTGTACTCAAGCACTCAATGTAACACCCCTTCTAAAGTACTTTGTATTAAAACAAACTTTATTGATCACCGCATAATCACCAGATTATCATATCCATTACATTGTGGTATTTTTTGTTTTCATACTACTTGCATAAGCTAGTCTATTCGCATTTCTTAGTGCATGCATATATAATCAGGAAGGAAATAATAACATCATTGTTGCTATGATAATGAGGATATAAACAAGATGAAGAGCATTATTTGAGTAGGTAATCAACATAAAAGCAAACAGTCCCCCTGTTATACACCCTCCCCCACCCACTTCCTGGCCCGCCGGTTGCACATGCCTCTCGTGTCTAACTACTAGTATAGAGATCGCTCATTGTGGCTTACTGCTAATGTGCGGGTACTTATGCTATGGGGTCGCTTGACAATTGGTAAACCTTGATCCGCACAACATGAGTGTCACTGTGAGGTAGGATTGGCTTGGTGTGGGAAAAGGTCCATTGTTTTGAACCCCTCCAGCATGATATCCCATTCCATGGAGATGGGGCGTTTTCGTAACCCACGTGCCTCTTCGCG
Source organism: Calotriton arnoldi (assembly GCA_963921515.1). Taxonomy (NCBI): domain Eukaryota; kingdom Metazoa; phylum Chordata; class Amphibia; order Caudata; family Salamandridae; genus Calotriton; species Calotriton arnoldi. The sequence goes on from CAWUFW010005636.1 coordinate 469,661, forward strand.
CCTAATTGCCGTGCCTTCCGCACTACTCCAACGTACCACCTCATCTTGCCATGTAGCTAGAGTGGGGCATCTTGTGGACTTCCATCACATGGTGATAGCGCGTATAGCTAGTATAAGGGCAAGGTCTAGGAATCGAAGTTGAACTTTTAGGGTGCTTGTGCGTCTGCGGAGACCCAGTAGACATTCAGGTATGTTGTCCTCAATCTGTACCTGTGTAATCTCCCCAAGCGCATTACAAACCCCAGCCCAGTAGTCACGAAGGTGAGGGCAAGCCCACAGCATGTGAACAAAGCCCGCCTCCTCAGATCTGCAACGTGGACAGCAGTGTTGGGCGTCCGGGAACATGCGGTGTAGTCGCCGCTGGGTTAAATAGGACCTGTGTAACACCATGCTTTGTATGAATTTAAATTTGGCGTTGCGGGACACTCGCTTGGGGTGCTCCAGAATGCTTGCCCATGCTTTATCGGATAGTGCACCATCAGTAGTTTCCGCCCATTTTGTTCTCAGGTCAGTGAGTGGGACGGACGCCTGTGCCCGAATACCAACGTACAACCATTTGATAAGGTGGCGTCCCTCCCCCATATAATATAGAGTGCGGACTAGTTCATGTGGCGGAGGCTCTTGTCGCTGAGGAGCCACCCCTTCTAAAGTACTTGACAGTATCTTTATATTAGAATTCTCACCAAAAATGGCAAAAACCATACCTGGCCATGTTGAAGAAAAAGGGGAGACAGCCTTAAAAACTAAGACTCCCTATATTAAACTCGTCTGTACGTCTCACTACACGCTTCACAAAAAAGAGATACTCTAAGTTGAAGCAAAGTAATCAACCTATCTCAGCAGAATATAACTCCTCAAACTAAGGTGCATATTTATCAAGGGATTTGCATTGACCTTCCACCACCCAAGGGGGCGCAGGGCGATGAAAAACCTATAATCAGATTTACCAAGCCACCCAACGCCACCTTGCATTCTTCTGCGCAGCAGCAAATCCGGTACAGTAGGACTTCGCGGAGAAGGTGTCCTACCTCATGGAGTCCTTTTTAGCTACAGTATGCTACCTTGCCCCACTGAGGATTTTTTACTTCTATTCCAGAGACTAAGGGGCCGATTCCGATTCGGGCCGGAAATCTCTCCGACCGAGCCGGACTCGGAGAGATTTCCGACCGAATCGGACTCTGGCAGCCTGACCGAACGAGTACGATGCGCACGTATGCCATCGGACTCGAGTCGGTCGGACTCCCATTGAAGTCAATGGGAGCCGGTCGTACAACGCGTACGCGGGCTCCCATTGACTCAATGGGTGCGAGGCGGTCAAGGGCGCCCCCTACAGCGGGTACACGGCGAAGCGACTCGCGCCGTACACGCACAGGTAGGGGGGACCCATGGGTCCCCCCTGTGTGCGACTCGCGCGGCTAGGCGTACAGGGGGGTCCGACACGGACCCCCAAAGTATGGCTCCGACTGCTCTTTGGAGCCGGAGTGCGCGGCTCGGTCGGACTGCTCGCGGCGCGCATCGTACTCACCCGGCCGGGGAACGTCTCCATTGTGCGGTGCGAGTCGAGTCCGAGCGAGTCAGTCGGTGCGGTTCGACCCGGGTACGAGTCGGTCGGAGCGGTCGGGACGCCCGGACGAGTCGGTCGGCGAATTCGCATCGTACTCGCTCGCCCGGACGCGCGCACGAATCGGTCGGGAAATAGGGCTCCGAATCCGATCCGGTTAAGCCGAATCCGATTCGGAGCCCTACCGGCCGAGATCGGAAACGGCCCCTAAGTCAGAAGGTAAAACTTTCCATCTGGACAAAGCTGGTCCCTATAGCCAACCCATGCTGCATCATGGTCGACCTTAACTTTTGACTTTGTCCCAGCACAACCAGATGACCGCGGCTGGCGCTTAATGCTTTATGGAGCTATTTTGAACATTAAACTTAAAGAATTTATAATTCTGGTACTACGGATTGGATTTTTGTCATTATTGGTTAAAACAAATTCTATTTTTCTAAACGGTTTGAGATTTTTCTTTTGCTGTGTTTTCACTTTATTACTGTTTGAGTGCTGCATAAATATTTTCCACATTGCCTCTATGTTAAGCCTGACTGCTTTTGTTCCATGCTGCCAGAGGGTTAAGCACATGTTTAATTAGTGACTTTAGTGGCTCAGTCTAACATAGATTGTGACTATTATTTGATGTAGGTTCTCACCCTCCCTCAACTAATACTCCTTAATATATCTTTTGGTCTGGCTGTTATAGGCTGCAATGACACAAATAACTCTGAAAGAGCATTACATAGTGCAGCATCCAGAGGCAGTTGTCTCCAAATACCAATAACAGGAATCACCTCGTAGGGAACTTTATGCCGATCGCCAGGTTTTTTCTTGTAATAAGGGGCAAGAAGCTCTATAGTATGGGTGACATGGGGCACCCATGGTGCGAACCTCTAAAGACCCCATGGGGGTAGGGTCATACCCTTTAATATAAACCTTAGCAGTGACGAGTTTAGAAAAATAACTGCCCAAGCCCATCCTACAGACCACTGCAAGCAGAACACAGCCTGGATCTCAAGACAAATCCTACGCATCAGCTCAAAAAGTGTACGTAGGTTATTCGAGGAGGCCCAGGCTTGGCAGTTTGGGCTGAACTGTTCCTATTGAGACAGGATCAAGGTTATTTGTATATGGTAGGGTCTAATCTGAGGTGGCATTATGTGCAAAAAAATGATAGACTGGGATGCTGACCCAAGTAATTACCATTGGCTGAGATTAATTCAAGCATCCCACCCATCACTTTTTTGTATACTTCAGTGTATCTATGAACAGGGCAGTTAAACACTGAGAAGCTTTGGAGAGCTGTCCAACAAGGTACTGGGCTAGTACATGATGCTGTCCACCCAGGGTAGCACCTCCCTCGAAGCCAGTCTTCAATCTATACCGGAATAAGTGTTGTGGACTGAGAAACAGAAAGAGTAGGACTTAGTGTAGGACTTCAATTCACCATGCCATATGTTTACCAGGACATCCAATTCAAGGATGTGATGGATTGTTTTAACAGAATTGGGATAGCTGATTGTGGGGAGTTTAGAACTGTCCATGTTGGGATCTAGAGCTAAGTTAAAATCCCACCTCATGTAATGTTATCATCATGGCACTCCCTACAATGACTAACAATGTTTACAAAGAAGCCCAGCGGAACCACAAACTTACAAAGAAGCCCAGCGGAACCACAAACATTTAATATGGAAAGAAAAATGCCAGACAATGGAGAAGGAATGGATCAAATTATTTGATTTATGTAAACCGAACAAACAGAAGTAATTCTTGGAGTACGTAGCCAAGATGGAAAACACAAAAACGGACAGGCGGAATGCAGTCACAGCCGAAGCCTGGCTGGACCATACGGCAGATATATATAAAATGAAACCAGGAGGCCAAAATTTTACTGGATCCCCTAGATAAGAAGGGGCTGAAGCGGAGGAAGAAGACCGGACAGACGTGACGGGCCAAGCCCAGGACCCGAAAGAAATTTTAAAGGTCATAAAAAGGATAAAAAGGGGCGGAGCCCCTGGTCCGAATGGTTTACCGGATGGATTGTTCAAGCAGGATCCCAAGGGGGGGCGGAGTTGCTATCACCCCTGTACATGGAATGCAGAGCCCTGGGAGATGTGCCAGACGCATGGCGCGGCTCGCTATTGCAGCCAATACACAAGAAGGGAGCAAAAACCGACCCAAAAAATTACAGACTCATTGCCTTGTTAGACATCGAAGGCAAAGCATATGCCAGTACTTTGCTACAGGAACTAATAGCCTGGATCGAGGACAATGAAATACTACCTTTTTACCAGACTGGCTTTCGAAAAGGCTGTTCTACTATAGACAACATTATGGCTCTTTCGCTCATGGCATTTCAGGCAAATACCAGTAAAAACCTGCCAGTATTTGCATGCTTTGTAGACTATTCGGCAGCCTTCGACGGGGTAAACCGAAGCAAGCTATGGCACAAATTGTCCGGCTGGAAGATCCTGGCAAACTACTGAAGGCAATTATGTCACTGTATACCTACACTTGGGTGAGAATCAAACTGGCGGGGGACACGGTCACACACAAGCTGCCAACTGACCGAGGTCTAAAGCAGGACTGTGTTTTAGCACCCACACTCTTCAATCTCTACACGGCAGACTTGGGGAAAGCTATGCAAGGAGCAAGCTTGGCAATCCCGAAAATCGGACAGCAACAGCTAAACATACTCCAGAATGCCGATGACCTGGTGATTCTCGATCACACCAGAGTAGGTTTGTAAATAGGGTTGAATGCATTAAACAGCTATAACCAGGAGAACAAGCTTGTGGCCAACTCCAGTAAAATGAAAGTCGTGGTGTTTGGCAAATATCTGAAGAAAACATGCCTAAAGTGGAGACTGGGCAGTAACAACATAGCCACAGAAAGAGCATACCACTACTTAGGAGTATGGCTGAACGATAAAGGCAAGGCAACCTTGAACCTGACCAAGACGCAAGCCAAAATACAAGCCACCATCTACGCTCTGTGCAAACTTCAAGGTAAACTACACAGTCCTACCACGAAACCCATCATGAGAGTAACAAAATCTAAACTCCTCGCTGTAGCTGGGTATGCTTCACACGCATTCCCAGGGAAGATGGAAAAGATGATGGAAAAAGCCCAGTGCCAGTGTTACAAAAGGCTTTTTAGGCTCCCCAAGTACACATGAAACACCCTGATTCGGCTTGAGTTTGGCCTGGTAAAACAAAAATATGAATGCAGGAGCACATTGGTAAAATTCTGGTTCAAGACAGTAAAAGCCCAGAAAGGATCCCTTAAGGAGGTATTGAGAACTATATTTGAGTAGGAACCGAACCCATGGCAGAAGTACTGTCTGGAGACTGTGGCGACGCTGGGCCTATCCACTGCGTCCTGGTCCCAAGAAGAACTAAATTATCCTGCAATAAAGAGGGCGCTAAACAATCACACCACCCAGATATCAAGGAGTGAAGATATAGCAAGACTGAAGGCCATCAGAGTGTTGACCGGCCTAACTAAAGCATATGAGTCACACAAAACTCAACCATACATGAACAACTCCCTAGGAAAGAAGTGATTGAAAGAAATTCAATGGGCACGCCTAGTCCCCCTGCCAATAAAAGAACTGAATCCGGGTTGGAAATCACTGAGCAACATAGTCAGATGCAGGCTGTGCAATTATAGAGCAGAATCATTGGTACACCTACTATCATGCTGCCCCACATTACTGCAACACTGATGTAGATTGTTAAAACCAATGTTCCTGAGGCATGGGATCAGAAAATGCGCGGACGCAGTGGCCCTGCTCCAATCCAGCGCGGAGCCCTGGGACCTGGCTAAATTTGGCAAATTTATAAATATTACACAAAGGGCCCTAAATGAAAACATCACAAAGGAAGATCGTCTGGTTGCAATTGTCGTGTCACCGGGAGTAACAGAAGGAGACGAACGGTGAAGAGCCCCTGCAGGAAAGGACCGCATGGTCCTCACAAGACCCCCAAGACATCAAGTGACTCTGTCTCAAGAAAAGATAGGAACAGAGACTTTTTCTAATACGCAATTTTTAAACCAATGAATTTTAGAATGTAACCCACATTTTAGAAATGGTCTGTCACCGCGGTTTAATTGACACTTCTTAATTTTTATATACGATTAGATATTTGTATTATAATGGTGTGAGACACGTATTTTAGCATAATTTTGATAATGTACTGCAATTGTGCAATGATTTTAAGTAATTATGCACATAAAATATTATTCATTCATTCATATCAAACAACACAAGGGAGTCAATGTTAGGGCATAAATATTTATAAGTGTAAATGGGCAATCTTGTAATGTCCAGAATATGTAGATGTTTCCCCCCTCCTCCCGGGTCACTGTGTACATAAGCAGATTTGAAGCATAGCGCTTTTGAATCAAAATCACTACCCCACTCGCACAGGAACTATAAGAAGCAAAGGGGCATATGCACAAGGATTCAACTCCGATTTATCTCCACCTTAACGCAACAAAAGTGGAGATAGATTTAACACCCCATTCACAAGCTGGTGTAAACTGCAGACATCGCCAGTATTCCCGCGATAACTGCCCCAAAATCTAACACCACGGCAGACACCACCAACTAACCCTAATGAGATGCAGAGTAGGCGTTCCCGTGCAAAAACACACGAAAAAACAACAACACCACTTTCACAACGAACTGACAGAACTGCGAAGCGAACCAAAAACAGGTGATAAGCCGCGGTAGCCGCAGGTATTTAACACCTGCCTCAAGCAGGTGTAAAGACGGACGTCTACCTGCAGTAGGCAACGGAGCCCCGCACACAGCCATACCCGAAGAACAAACGACGCCATAGAGCTACTCATCATGCAGCTCGGAGCCCCAGCAGGGCCACAACACCCACCGCCACCACCCCCAGGACCCGGACCCGTCCCCCCCGGACCACCACAGAGGCAGCGTAGAGTAAGACAGCGGACCTACCGAAAACGCACCACTCTCACAGACCTAACGCCCGCGGAAGTCATTGCCCACTACAGGCTCAAAAGGACAACCATCCTACGCATCATGACCCACATCGCCCACTGGCTGACGGTTCCAACACAGCGGAGAACAAACATCCCTCCGCAGACAAAGCTGCTGGCAGTGCTGCACCTGTTGGCCTCTGGTACCTTCCAACCAACAACTGCCAGAGTCGGAGGGGTCTCATAGCCAGCCCTATCAAAGTTCATCACACCTGTCCTGGATGCCATCATCAGCTTCATACCCCAGTACCTTCACTTCCCCAACACTGCGCAGGAACAGCTGGAGACTATGCAAGGCTTCTACGCCATAGCCGGATTCCCGGCCGTGTTGGGGGCAATCGACTGCACACATGTCCCACTTGTGCCCCCTGTGGATACTGCACACCACTACCGCAGCAGAAAGCACACGCATTCCATCAATGTGCAGGCAATAGTGGACCACCGGGGACTCTTCACCAATGTCGTCGCCAACTACCCAGGCAGTGTGCATGATTCCTTCATCTTCCGACAGTCCATCATCAACCAGCGCTTCCAGGATGGCACATATGGAACGGGACTGCTCGTTGGTAAGTACCAAATCAACACACCACACATCCCTCAGCCACCAACGCACAAAGCACAACTGTGGGGATGCACACATGACCAAACCACACCCGACATGTCAAACTACACGACCACCTACCAGACACGACTACACCACTCCATGGTCATCCTGGGCTACCCCTGCACCCAATACAGACTTCACATGGCACCACAGCCACACAACAGCTGAATGTGTGGAGATGCGGAATGCAGCCATGACACATGTGAGGCACTGCTCTGCCCTCATGACCCTACCCCAGTCTCCCGCAGGTCAGCGTCCTGTGGCGGTGGGCCCGTGTCGGCCGCTGTGCATCCGGGGCGACTAGCCCTGTGCGACTCGAGTCATCCCCCCTTGTAGTTCTGACCTTGCATGTCTGTGTGCCTGATGACTGTTGGTGTAGTTGCCAGCACCAGCTACTGCCTGAGGGCTGGCTTACACTCACCCCACACACAGCCAGCACAGGCGTCACTGAATTGGTGGGCCTGCCATCACATCCTGCCGAACCAAGTATTGACTCTTTTCTCCATGCACTGTCACAGGTGATCAATGATATGCACTCTGCCCTTGGATGATGACACCCCTCCGGGACCCGAACACACCCGCCCAGAGGCAGTACAATGCGGCCCACATACGCACCAGGGGCATCGTTGAACGCACATTTGGCGTGTTGAAGTCACGTTTCAGGTGCCTGGACGGCACTGGTGGGAAGCTCCTGTACAGCCCGGACGTCGTGTGCAAGATGATCGTTGCATGTTGTGTGTTGCACAACATCTGTGTTCGCACCAGGGCCCCATGGATCCCAGTTCCAGAGGTACCGGACGATGATGGTGGTGATGGGGCAGGTGGCCCACATCCCACTGCAGCTGCGGCAGGAATGGCCCGTAAGGACTCCATCATTGACACTTACTTCTCATGAGCACGTCACATTGTGACTGTCCGTGGCATTCATGGGACAGTAGTAGATGTCCAATTGCACTGCATGTGTGAATAAAACATATTTGCAGGTTACAGGTTGGAATTGTGCATTGTCATGTTACATATCCCTGGGGTTTCAGATGTGATTTGCCAGGTTGTGCACATTTTCCGAACCAGTTGTGTCCTGTGTTCAGTTGTGGAGGTGTTGCTGTTTGTACCGGGATGTTGTCAATGTCGAGGTGCACTTCTGCTTATGTGCATATGCTGCACGGTGGGTGTGTCGCTCCTGCGGCTCTGATTTGTCTGCCACTGGTCTCTTTCATGCGGTGTGCCTGTAGGTTCTGTTCTTCCACGGTGCTTGGATGTTGTGGTGTGCATGTTGTCCTCTGCAGTTGGCCAGGGTGCATCCGTGGTACTCCGCTGTTGATGTATTTTGTTCTGTGGCATTTTCCGTATGCTGTTCTTGTGCTTTTCCCGCATTGCGGCGTGAGTATTGCTGCCCTCGCGCTGGTTGTCACTGTTTTCTTATCGCGCTTTGGCCCATCGCAGCTTTTTTCGCGTTGTGGTTTGTGTTTTTATCTCCGTCGAGGTGGTTGTATTGCGAGCATTGGCCGCGGTGTCGGCCAACTATCGCATGCTACCGCCGTGTTGTGAATTCCACGTTGTCACGGGGTTATTTTCCCGCGATAGGCTGCGATGCTGAAAGTTGCGTTGCGCTACTCTTGCGGTAATTATCACACGTTCCGGTGAATATACCCCAAAGTAGTTTAATTGCCTCCATCAACCCACAAACACAGACCAGCTGACGGGTCAACATGAGATTGCTAAAGGAGAGCAATCTCAATATTGTGGCACTCATGGTACACCAGGATAAAGCGGTACTTCTTGGGATTGCTCAACACCCGCATGTTCCAAGCTAAAATATTGATGACACCAGTCATATTTGTGGGTCGATAGTGATAGTGTATGTCTGATTAGGTTCTGTTGCAATGACACAGTTTAGAAACAGTATAGTGACCAGGACAAGTGCTGTGGGATTGTATAGTCCGCATTAGAATGAGAATATATTCCCAGACCAACTGAATCTGCTCATGAACTGCACTGAAAACTACAACTTTCAGAGGATAAACCCATGCAATCTCCCATGAATTAACATTTATTGTCTTACACTAGGATGGATAGCCCGACACTAACCCACCCCAAACCACAAACAAGAAAAATTGGGCCTCATTTATGTTTATGTTTTTTTTGCCGTAGGGCAGCGCCACTGGCCTTGCTGCTGCGCTGCCCTATGGCAAAAGAAAAGGGCAGGAATGCGCCGTATCTATTTGATATGGGCATTCCTGTCCTTCTCCCCTGCGCCGGCGGATAATGGGCTGCCGTGTGTCAACGCAGGCACCTTTGCACCATGGTGCAAGGGGGCCTGCATTGTGGGGTTGATTATTTTTGTGCAGGAAGAGAAACCTTCCTGCACAAAAACAATCACAAAAGGCTTCTTCTTCTTTCGATGTGTGCTGCAGAAACAATCCTGCCTACAATACAGGCACCCTTGCACCATGTTGTGGGGTGCCTGCATTGGCAAGAGGACAGGAATGCGCCATATTGGATAAATACGGCGCATTCCTGCCTTTTCCCTGTGACGCAGGGCAGCGCAGCAGGGTGACTTGCTGCGCTGCCCTGCACCACAATTTTCATAAATATGCCACAGAATCTCCAGATGAAAGGTCAGCTCTGTATGTCTTCGTGGCGAGGGGAAGGAGATAAAATGGCTTATTAAATCCTAGCGCGAGCACAGTTGCCTTTTTCCAGGACACCGACAAGTAATCTCTGCGACTGGTATCTTTCTACTGTTACTAACAACTTTACTATTGACATACAATCAGGAAAGTGCTATCTCTAGGATAGGCTTTATAACCAATGAGAAACTAAACATTGAATTAACAATAATTAATATCCTCTTTTACGAGTTTTTATTTTTTTAAATTGAGACGATTCTACTGAGAGAAAATCAGTGCTCTAAAGATGTACTTCTAACCCCCAAATAAACTGAGATGTAGGGCTCAGACTCAGATGGCAGTATGTGTACCCTGGAAGTACGAAATAAAAAAGCGCAAATTACAAGCAAAATTGTAAAACAAAATAAAATCATGTATAAAAATCATCTAGTTTATTACCCCATACTTGCATAATACGCTTTACTGGTATTTGTGTGCCCCAGTACAAATACTGCTTTCCCTCAAAACTGTTCTATTTCTGCTTCCCGAAATGCATGTGACAAAATAACTACGAACTAAAGCTTCTACTATAAAAACCTACATCGCATTTATTGTGAAGCCTGAAGCTGCTCAAATGTGTCACTCCACAAGAATGTACCCTGATCTCACTTGAGGCACTTTCCATTAGAACCCCCTGTAGCCCACACGTGTTCCACCGGGGCCAGAGGGTACCTGACTTTTTTGGCTCAGACCAAGTCATTATAAATGGTTCTTAAATAGAAGGCTCACTTCTCTTTTTTTTTATTAAGGCATAAAGAAGAAAGAAACAAAAGCATTCATATATATCGAGAAATAGAGACATAAAAATATATTTTCCCCTTGGTCTTTGTTTGTTGGTTTCATATCAGCACACTTGATGGGAGCAGCTTATTCCATTGAATTACACAATTATAAAAAAAATCAGAAAAGATCCACCGTTCTTTAAAAATTGCCTCCCTCCTAATAATCCTTTAACTTGCTATAGAGCAGCTTCAAGTTCCGACAGGTGGCATATGTGATTCCAGCAGGTGTCAACTTTAGGAGTCTGTCCGCTCCTGTGCAACACATAGTCAGGCAATAGATGTGGCAATAAAAATAAAGATTTCGAGCCTACATAACCTTTTCAAATCCGAGCCTGATATTGAATGTGGTTAATCTTAAATTCAGCTTACTTATAGTTGATGTATTTTCTATAACCTCACATCAACATTTTTCTCACTGGTTACATGACACAAACATGCACCTCATCGATTCCACATCTAGGGCACTTACAATCAATTCTGCATTTCCATTTAAATAATTTTTAGGGCAATTCTGTATTTCCATTTAAATAATTTTTAGGGCGTATAATATAACGTTCACAACATTGATTTTCGACAGTCAGAAAGTAGTTGCTCTAAAATCCTACGTCCCATATCAACAGATTTTACATCCTATCTGCTTAATTCCATGCCTAGTTTTCTAGTGCATGCGTCTGAAACATATTTCATATTATCATTACGATTTTCCAAAAATATCTTACATAGATCTCTGGTTTGCATTCCCATAATTTTTAATGATAAATTCATTGATAAACATTATATAATTGAATAGCAGTTTTCTGGTCCCATACCTTGGACAAAATCATGACTGTAAATATTAAACAAATTGCGCTTTGGAAAGTTCAAGTGTTTTGTAGCTCCTCAAATGTCCTAATTGCCCCATCTTGATATAATTGTCCTATATATTTTATAATTTGTGTTGCCCATTTTCCTATAATAGAACTTCTAACAATGTTTGGTAATGATAAATGCCCTTAAGCAGCGTATACAGATTAATTGGTACAATATTAAAACATTTACACCAGTATTGCCATATATTGCATACAGTTAATAACCGTGAATACAACTCTTAAAATAACTTGAATCAAACAAAATGTATAAGGCAACGACTGGCATCATTCCCAATACACATTTTAAACGAGGAAGAAAGTGGTCATGTGGCACTTCAGCAATCAAACAATTAATTTTTTCGGCTATCACAGCCCAAAAATAAAACCTTAAATCTGGGTGGGCCAACATGCTTTGCTGTAGGGGGAGCTTCAAGAATCAAATAGCCCTTCTAGCCCTTTGATATCCCCTTATGAAACTTCCAATCATTGAGTACAATTTGTTAAAAAAAGAATTGGAAACAGGAGGAGGGATAGACTGGAAACTTGAGAAATATATTAATTTTTATTGTAATACACTAACCTATGAAGTAGATTGGTAGAAATCTAATTTCTCTGGAAAACATTTTGTTATTATGCCATTCTGAAAGAAGCCCAACTTGAACCTTGATGGACCAAAGAGTTTCATCGATCTTGGAGTGGTAGATTGTATTTTCCCTGACACCGCAGTGGTGATTTTGGACCTGCCTCACACTTTAGTCAGCAAGAAGGCATAACACCAGTGGCAAACTTAAACTGGACCAACTGTATACCAAACTATGCCTAAGTCAAGATTTTTCACCACCCACAAGGCTTCTATAAGGGATCCTAACCGACTTAACCATACCCCATTTTCTCGTGAATATTTATGTCAAACTCACAGAGATGATTCTTGGCTCAGGTGGTGCCCCAAACCATTAGGCTGACATAGTCATCTGCCTCCATGATAGAGAAGCCTGGCTGAATGAAAGCTGGTTGCAGCTCACTGCTTCCAAAGCAAAGGTCCGAAAGTGCAATCATACCAAAAAATAAAAACACTCTTATCATTGGTCAGCTTCTGCAAAGTCAAAATATCCTCATTGGACCAATGTTTCCAAGTCATTGAGAAGCCTTTCTATTGCTATACTTTCCCACTGGGCTGTGGGTTCCACAGGGATCCTCATTAAGTCCAGTGCTTTTTAATAGCTATGTCTGCCCTCTAGCTGATATTGTTTAATTGTTCTGCTTCACCCTGGTCTCTCATGCTGACAACACTCAGCTGGATATTGTCTTAAGCTGCTCAGGGAGGAAGACAGACGTCTGTCTTCCTCCCTGCGCAGCTTAAGACAGCAGCCATTGATACAATCAGCCACACAGGAGCAGGGGCGGCTGGTGACATTTGAAAGTGGTGGGGCGTAAAATGATTGTCATACTGCACCGCAGCGAGCAAGCATTGCTAACGAGCCCGAACAACCTAAGGGGGGCTAGGGGGGGTCCCCCCACCGAGAAAATATTGAAAAAAGAGTGGACAAATGTTAAAGAACTGCCACACTAGGTGTTGGAGACAGCTGTGACATCATGCTAGACCTAAACATGGGATAGATGGTTGAGGCTAAGGTAAAAGAGAGTCAGACATGGAAAGGTATGGGATAGTGACCATTGGGAGATGTCTGAATGAGAGTGCATAGTGAAAGAGTAAGAGATGGCTAGAAAAGGAGGAGGATTGAAAAGACAGGGAAGGAGTGTTGAGAAGGATGATGTGCATGGTGAGGAGTACGAAGAGAGAGAGAGAGGAGGTGATAGACTAATAAGGTAGAAGAGGAAAGAGGCAACAGATGGCGAAAGACGGACAAGAGGAGCTTGACTGGAATGTGGAGGAAGAGAGAGAGAAGAAAAGCAGTAAAGAAAGGAAAGCAGGGGGATGAGATTCGAAAGACAGTATAGAGAGATAGGAGAAAAAGGTACACAGAGAGAAGCATAGTGCATGGGTGTAGAAAAAGATAAGAAGCACAGAGAAAGGTGATAATAAATGAGGCATAAGAGAGAGGGCAAAGTGAGAAAGAGCTTTGAGGGGAGCAAAATTATAAAAGAACAAAGAGAGGGAAGGGACAGGAACAAAAAGCATACCACACCATACATTGGACAGAACACCTTTTATACATTCAATACAGCCCAGGAATCCTCAACTATGCCAAGTGGCTCACAAAAGCACCTCCCTCCATGATATGCCACACACATCCAATAGAACGCATTGGGCAGAGCCTCGAGCACATGTCCAACACAGATCAGATACACCTGTTGCATCATTACGATTTCTCCAGATTTAGGTGTGGGGAATGTTTGATTCTGTTCAGTATCCCTGAAAATAAATTCAGGCATTACAATTTATTTTCAGCATAATGGGGAATAACACGTGGGGAAATAACGTGTTCCAAAGGTGTATATACCGTTGGCTAAGCAGATGCCAGAATCATTCACCCATAGCTCAATTAATAAGGCACAACCTCCTAACCGAAAACTGGACGAGAGCACACTGTGTGTAACACATCATCCACCACGTGACGATTTAGACTCTGCTTTATGATAGGAAACCTCAAAACCTGGAAAGTTGTCTGGACAGCCAGAGTGCTACAAGACCATTCGAATGGCAGAATATACGCAATACAAATATCACTAATGTAACACAACGCAAGAAAGACAAAAAACAAACTACAAAGAGTAAGAGACAGAACACAAGTTAAACAGGCAAACGTATGGGGGAGAATGAGACAGAGGGAGAGAGGACATAGAAACAAACAGATCACACGACCAGCAGTAGACACACAAAGGCAAAGAATCAGAGACATAGTAGAAAATAAAGAGAAACTAAAATATTAATTAAATAAATAGGGGCCTTGATTTTTTTCCTTTCTTGGTTCACAGAGCTTAGAACCATATAGTTACTTTCACGGCATTGTCACAGCTGTTATTATCGCTTAAGTTAATGGTACTAATTATATCCGTATTAGAAATGTAAAAGTTTGAATCAAGGGACATCGTTTTGGGCCTGACTGAAAGTTAAATCAAGATCTCAGCTCAGCCTAATTCATCGAAATATCGGCGGGGGAGGAGGGAGGGAAGGAAATGGGGAGGGGTATTCTTAAGACTTTCTTGTTCATTAAGACTGTAAACGGCGTGCGCACTCCTTGAAACTGGAGGCCATCGGAAAAATCAAGGGAACAGTGGGCACCGGGTGGGGAGCTGAGGTTAAGAGGCTGGAGACAATCAAATTTGCTAAGAATGCTGAGGTGGTAAAAAACACGTGGAAGTTGAAAATTGTCTGCAGGTCATCATGCCAGGAACTCTCAGTAATACACTACAAACTGACATTTGGGAAAGGTAATGAGGAAAAACGTATTAACTGCAGAAATAGCTACAGCGAAAAACAGCGGAAATTCTCAACTAGCCAAAAGGTGTCTGTCTGCCAAACCATTGCTAACAAAATGTTACAGTGCTAAATATGACGCAGATTGTTTCTTCACAGAACATGAGACCGTGCGCTGCTTCAGTCCTCAAACATACATTTATATAGAAAAAAACGTAATGGTCCGGTTTCCACATGGTCGTAAATCAGGCCTGAGAAATAGTGTACCACTTAACTAAGAATATCTACTCAATTCCCCACATGAACGTCATTATTTTGCCTTCTCAAGAACCGGTTTGTTTGACAATATGTTGCAGAGAGTTTGTGCGGCTGAGGCGAGCTTTATTAGCCGATCAATAATGAAGCCGCAGAATGTCAGGCAAACAAATATATTAAGTAACAGCAATCTTTCAAAGGCGCATCCGCTCCGCCCGTCCCGGCCTCAGACAGCACTCCAGCTGGTTCTGTACAATGTGTGCGCGTGGGCTAAGGGGGAACTGAACAATGCGGCAACATGTTGAAGACTCAATTGCAGCGCCAGTCTCTCCATATCCGTTTATCCCCCAATCTTTCCAGCTTCAGCACCTGATGTAAATACTAGTGGTTTCGCGCGGGGGTGGGGACCGGGGGAATTTAAAATAAATAACGAAAACTTACCTGACCGGTCCGGGGGTCCGCGCCGCTTCTCGGCCGGGTCCACGTTGGCGCTTCTTCAAACAGGAATGGCACTGGCAACCCTTCAGCCAATACTGGCGCTGCCCCAGCAGTGCCAGGATTGGCTTAGGGCACGGTTACTCTTCGCCCGCCTGCCCATTAGGAGACCGAGGTTTAAGCCTTTGCTCAACCCTCGCTCTCCTAATGGGCATGCGCAAGCCAGTGCAAACATAAGTGCGCATGACTGGGCACGGCGGAAAAATTCGCCGACCTTCCCCACTCATGCGCACTTGTGCTGCTGCCTGTCCCTGGCTGGTCTGACAATGCATGTCAGTCAACATGACGCCAGACCGCCAACAGACTCTGAAGGGGCGGTGGACCGTCTGACGTCATGCTGACTGACATGATTGTCAGTTCTCCCTCGGCGTCTCTGAACTTAAGTAAACTAAGTCAGTTTACTTAAGTTCAGAGACGCCGAGGAGCTGCGGGAGCGAGGGCAACGCCTCAATGGCAGGGGCGGTGCGTCCATTGGGACGTTGGGGCAGACACCTTTTTGCTAGTTGAGAATTTCCTCTGTTTTTCGCTGTAGCTATTTCTGCAGTTAATACGTTTTTCCTCATTACCTTTCCCAAATGTCAGTTTGTAGTGTATTACTGAGAGTTCCTGGCATGATGACCTGCAGACAATTTTCAACTTCCATGTGTTTTTTACCACCTCAGCATTCTTAGCAAATTTGATTGTCTCCAGCCTCTTAACCTCAGCCCCCACCCGGTGCCCACTGTCCCCTTGATTTTTCCGATGGCCTCCAGTTTCAAGGAGTGCGCACGCCGTTTACAGTCTTAATGAACCAGAAAGTCTTAAGAATACCCCTCCCCCATTTCCTTCCCTCCCTCCTCCCCCGCCGATATTTCAATGAATTAGGCCGAGCTGAGATCTTGATTTAACTTTCAGTCAGGCCCAAAACGATGTCCCTTGATTCAAACTTTTACATTTCTAATACGGATATAATTAGTACCATTAACTTAAGCGATAATAACAGCTGTGACAATGCTGTGAAAGTAACTATATGGTTCTAAGCTCTGTGAACCAAGAAAGGAAAAAAATCAAGGCCCCTATTTATTTAATTAATATTTTAGTTTCTCTTTATTTTCTACTATGTCTCTGATTCTTTGCCTTTGTGTGTCTACTGATGGTCGTGTGATCTGTTTGTTTCTATGTCCTCTCTCCCTCTGTCTCATTCTCCCCCATACGTTTGCCTGTTTAACTTGTGTTCTGTCTCTTACTCTTTGTAGTTTGTTCTTTGTCTTTCTTGCGTTGTGTTACATTAGTGATATTTGTATTGTGTGTATTCTGCCATTCGAATGGTCTCGTAGCACTCTGGCTGTCCAGACAACTTTCCAGGTTTTGAGGTTTCCTATCATAAAGCAGAGTCTAAATCGTCACGTGGTGGATGATGTGTTACACACAGTGTGCTCTCGTCCAGTTTTCGGTTAGGAGGTTGTGCCTTATTAATTGAGCTATGGGTGAATGATTCTGGCATCTGCTTAGCCAACGGTTTATACACCTTTGGAACACGTTATTTCCCCCACGTGTTATTCCCCATTATGCTGAAAATAAATTGTAATGCCTGAATTTATTTTCAGGGATACTGAACAGAATCAAACATTCCCCACACCTAAATCTGGAGAAATCGTAATGATGCAACAGGTGTATCTGATCTGTGTTGGACATGTGCTCGAGGCTCTGCCCAATGCGTTCTATTGGATGTGTGTGGCATATAATGGAGGGAGGTGCTTTTGTGAGCCACTTGGCATAGTTGAGGATTCCTGGGCTGTATTGAATGTATAAAAGGTGTTCTGTCCAATGTATGGTGTGGTATGCTTTTTGTTCCTCTCCCTTCCCTCTCTTTGTTCTTTTATAATTTTGCTCCCCTCAAAGCTCTTTCTCACTTTGCCCTCTCTCTTATGCCTCATTTATTATCACCTTTCTCTGGCATCTTATCTTTTTCTACACCCATGCACTATGCTTCTCTCTGTGTACCTTTTTCTCCTATCTCTCTATACTGTCTTTCGAATCTCATCCACCTGCTTTCCTTTCTTTACTGCTTTTCTTCTCTCTCTCTTCCTCCACATTCCAGTCAAGCTCCTCTTGTCCGTCTTTCACCATCTGTTGCCTCTTTCCTCTTCTATTTTATTAGTCTATCACCTCCTCTCTCTCTCTCTTCGTACTCCTCACCATGCACATCATCCTTCTCAACACTCCTCCCCTGTCTTTTCAATCCTCCTCCTTTTCTAGCCATCTCTTACTCTTTCA
Organism: Calotriton arnoldi; assembly: GCA_963921515.1. Lineage (NCBI taxonomy): Eukaryota > Metazoa > Chordata > Amphibia > Caudata > Salamandridae > Calotriton > Calotriton arnoldi. The sequence goes on from CAWUFW010005636.1 coordinate 487,505, forward strand.
CTATGCACTCTCATTCAGACATCTCCCAATGGTCACTATCCCATACCTTTCCATGTCTGACTCTCTTTTACCATAGCCTCAACCATCTATCCCATGTTTAGGTCTAGCATGATGTCACAGCTGTCTCCAACACCTAGTGTGGCAGTTCTTTAACATTTGTCCACTCTTTTTTCAAAATTTTATCGGTGGGGGAACCCCCCCGAACCGCCCTTAGGTTGTTCGGGCTCGCTCGCAACACTTGCTCGCTGAGGTGCAGTATGACAATCATTTTACGCCTCACCACTTTCAAATGTCACCAGCCGCCCCTGCACAATGGACGCACCGCCCCTGCACAGGAGGTGCCACTCTTTAGCTACCCGTAGTTGTTGCCCTTGTCCAGAGATAGTCAAATATCCAGCTGAGTGTTGTCGGCATGAGAGACCAGGGTGAAGCAGAATGTTCTATGGGTAGCTTATCATCGAACCAGTCCTCCAGGTTCTTTATTGTCAGCTTTGGCTAGGGAAGTCTAGCCACCAGGCTAAAGTCCAAAACTGTGGATTGTTGCCTACCACCATAGAACCCCACATCAGGAAGCTATCAGCCTGCTGTTTCGGCCTTCACGGACTTTGAGGATGATCTTATGGACTTTTCTCCCATTCACACAGAAAACAGTAGTACAGGTGATGATTACTTCTCTACTGGACTATGGAAATGCTGTTTATTTAGGTGTCACTCAGGCCCTCTTTAAGCAATTACAGTCATATTCAATGCAGCTACTCATCTTCTATGCATTCCCAAACAACAGTCAGTTTCCAATCATCTGAGCTCCATTGACTCCTTGTTGGATAACCTATCCGATTTAAAGCTCTCTGTGTTGCCTTTTGTTCCGTTTCCAATATAGGTCTTCTCTTCTTGAGACACCTGATTAAATCTTACAGCACTACAAGAGCCCTGAGGTCCTCCACTTGTAAATTGACCTGGATAGCCAGGATTGTCAAATCCAGGCAAGCAGGAAACACCTCCTTCTATTTGGCCTCAAATCTCTGGAATTCTCTCCATCTAAGGCTAAAACTTTCCCCCAGCTAATCTTTTTTTAGAAATCAAGTGAAGACAAGATAGTTGTAAGCATGTACAATCTGGCTGCTTTTTATGCCTATACTGATGGGAAGCCTATGTTAGGTAGCCATAAAAATCCAAATCAAATAAAATCATTGGACAAATCACGGACAGGTCACTATGGGCCTAGGTAGTCCTTATAAGAAAATATATAGTCTTCTAGATATGGAAACCAAGGAAAATTATTAACTTGAGCCCTCCCAATCCTCATTATATTTTTGTCAGAAGTGCCAAATCCTTTGATTGTCTAAAGCACGCTCTCTACTTAGCGATTTTCAAGAACTGGATCAAGACATTAGAAATGTCTCACAAATCTAGACATCTTTTCTGTAACAATCTATAGAGACAACATCCTGCTTTGAAGCTCAAGAGTCATTTGATTGTCTCAAAGCAAAGGACTGGCTACAACTCAAGTGCCTATAAATTGTGCAAATGCACACACCTAATGTAGGCCCTTCATATGTGGAAGGGCTGATTCAGAAATCACACAGATCCAAAACTCTTCTTTCGGAGGAAATGATCACATCAATCTGCTTGCTGTGAGTGCAAAAGGCTGTTTTATCTGCAACTGGCAAGCAGGGCACCTAGCCATTCAGCTGAGCCACACAAGCTACCCTGTCAACTGGGTTAACAAAAGTATCTAAACCAAACTGCCTCCCCTAAGTAACTCCCACCCCCAAACACTTCTGAACTGTACCCAACCTTTGAAATGCTATGAGTCCGTGAGGTCCTTACACCCACCCGATCTTTCCATCAATCAGCTGAACAGTTTGTTTTCCTTCGCCACCAGAAGATCTTCCCCCAAGGTGTCATTTCTTGACCACCCAACCCAGAACTTCCCATGCTCCTCAACTTCATCGACCCTTCTCAATACAAGTTATTGCCCTGCTTGGACAAGCACACCCCATCATGCCTGAATAAAAATGGGGACTCAAAAAGAATGCTCTGATGCACTATCGCTCACACCCCTCATATCTTGCAGTAACCAGCTATCTCTCAACTCAGCTCCTTTCTGGCTCTATTTATCGCAGCCGGCCGCTGTATGCCCTCCACACCCTCCTAGCCAACAGCCTAGTCCAGAAAATATCTGTATAAACCCAGCTGACCTTTAGCATTTCCAAGTCCCACTTCATGGAAATGCATCATATGATTCTCCCCTAGACAAATGACCAAAACATCTGGCTTGCACCACTTTGCCTTGTACTCCCACAAACCCGGCACCAGTTTTGCAATATATCATTCACCCCTAGATGGATGACCAAAACATTGGGCTTGCCCCACTGTGCTTTGTGCTATCACAAGGCCTACACCAGTTGCCCCCAACGCATCTCACAAAGGCTAAACCAGTGCTACTTGGCACTATCTCTTTTTAGCCCCAGCTGGTTGCCTCCTGATTGCCTCTTGGCCTGCACCCTGGTCCACTTCACCACAGTGTGCCCACAGATCCATATCCCACCAGTGAGGTGCCATACACAGACCGTCTTCCAATAAATCAACAACCCTTTAGTTACCTACCCAAACCCTTCCGTCATTCTTCCCCCAGCCCAGTCAGAAACCCTCCATTGCTGCCCCTAACCGAAAATGAGTGAGTTTCTAAGTACCATAACCCTGATGCCTGTAAGCCTCTTCACAACACTTCTAGCACTTGCCCTGAGCTTACTGCAGGACCGTTCTCACGCAAGAAAATGGGTCCCACACCCTAGCCCCTTAAAGCTAAGAGGCCTGCAGCTGCAACCAAGGGCAATCTGGTGCCGCACCTGAACAGTGTAAGTGCACCACTGCCCCATTACTCTTCGGCAAGAGAAGTAACAATGGCTCCTGTGGATTAATAAGGTTTATACTAATAGAAATGCGCACAGTGGCAATATACAGAGCTGAGTTGATGTCAGAAAGAAAGCTCGCCGCACACCACGAGGTAAAGCTAAAGCTTTTATATATAATGGTTACGTGAAATGAACACCATATACATAAAGCTGCAAAAGTAGAATCATTATTTACAACAAACAATAAATGAACAATAGTGAAGGGTGTCCCAGTGTGTAACGTATTGAACCTAAACTATTAGTGACATATTATGTGACATATGTGCAAGGTTTCAATGTAAAACATTTAGGCGACCATTAAAAACTTTAAACACTGTATTACACAGCACTTTATACAATCATAGGCGCTGGGTAATGGTTCGCCCTTATTTAGCTGTCGACGACATTTCGACCCCGTTCGAATGTAGGGTCTCTTCAGGACCGGGAGATGTGGGACACCTGAAGGGGAGGGCTATCTCTGCCAAACGTGAAAGATGGTGGCACCATGAGAGAAGTGAAAAAAGATGACTCACAGGGACCCAGCCGGGCGCCCGTGTGAGGGAGGTGTTCGGCAAGCTTGGACGGATATCTGAACCGGGAAAGCCTCGGCGGTGATGAAAGCACTCGGTTTGACCAGATTCTAATAGAGTTCGTGATCTTGCTTGGATAGCAGTTGGGGATGTATCCGAGTGACGCAGTAACAACGGAGCGTGTGTCTCCTTGTTAGGTGCAGTGACCAACTCTTCGGGCCAGTCTTAGACCTCCTCAAACACACTTTGTATCCCTTTGGATGCCACACCAGATCAGCCACCACCACCCTGAACTAACTTTCTCACTATCAGCTCCAAACTCCTAAAGGCGCCGAAGAACATCAAACTGAAAGTGCTCTGAAGAGCTGTACCCCCCCCCCCCAGGTGGCAGCACATGCGACTCTTGCCTGCTCTACTGTTACCAGTCAAAAGTGAACTCCTTACACAGGGCACCCTGTTATGCAGTCAGGACCAGCAACTATCACTCTGTGACCCAGCACTCCTTCTCATGGGTCAAACCTCCATCACATCTTCCTGTATAATGCCATACCTGCCAGCTTACCCCCTATGGTAATCACAGATAAGCCCTTCTCTGTTTGCCAAAAATAAAATCTAGCATGTCCTCACATCTCAACCATGACCCCACACTGTCCTGGCCACACCTTCTGGCATCCAGTGCTATGAACTCCCTTAAACTCTGTTGGTACATCTTCTTATAGACTCTGCCAGCTAATATTCCACATGTATATATGGTTACACCGCCCAATGTCCCACAAGTCTTCTGAAACCAAAGACCTCCCTTCTCCGCACTCAGGGCCAAATCATGGAACCTTTCCTAGTATGAACAAGAGAGTGCATCAGCTACTCGGTTATCAAAACCCACAATGTGGTTAGCTCTAACAAAATGTTCTTTTCCAAGCACAGCAAGGCCAATTCTCTCAGCGTCTTCAACACCCAAGCATCAGAAGCAGGCATTCTGTTCACCACCTGCAGCGCTCCTGCACTGTCAGACACAAACTTCCCATTCTGTTCTTCAGTTCATCACCCCAGGTACGCATTGTCGACCACAACAGACAAAATTCCCAAAATGCAACACTGTGGCGCTCGACCTTCCAAGATTGGGCCCAGCGCTCCGTACACCAATGCCCGACCCCAGAACACCCCAAAACCCCTTGCTAATGAGGCATTCCAAAACTTCTCCACCTTCCACGTCATTGGGTCATTCTGCCACCACTTTGTCACTCCAATATAAACCACCAAAATACTTCCAAACCAAACAAATACTCCATCACTCGGCTGGACCAAAGGATCCTGGGATGTGGCTTTACAGCTCTTCGCATTGCAAATGCAATGTTTCTGCAAAAAGAATGCCCTGGGACACCACCCTACATGCAAAAGTCAAATGACCCAACAACTTTAGCACCAAACTCACTTCACACTTACCTCGTTGCAGGAACTCATCAATTAAACCATTCAGCACCTCCAACTTGTCAGTTTGAAGCCGCAACACCCTCACCACCACGCCCAACTCCATCCCTAAAAAAATACCAAAATAGTTTCTGGTCTCCTTGTCCTTTCGGCTGCCAGCAGCACACCAAAACGGTCTGCAATGTCTTCATCAGTTTCGCTTAAACTCTCCCATTACCCCTACTAGCAAGAAAACATCCAATTAAAGAAGAACCTACTTTGACGCTGCTACTGTGTGAATCACCCATTCCAGAAAGGTGCAAAATTTTAACAAACACTACGCACGCAACTGAACATGCCATAAGCATGCACTTCCCAACAAAGTATACGCCCTGAAACAGAATTCCCAACAAGAGTTAATATCCGCTTTGCCCATGTCCACACTGGCCCTGCACCTCAGCAGTGACTGGCCTACACTGGCACGTGACAACGAACACTCCGCCTTGCCAATGAAATCTCTCACACAACCGCCTTCAGCCATGAACGACGTATCAGCCTGAACTCCCCCGCAGCTTTTATGGCACCACCCCTAGCGGAAGCGCCATCAAGTTCCTCAACTGAGGAATAGAAAATGGCCCTGCCATCCTACCCTGACTCATTTCTTTCCATAGTTCTACCGCACTTGCTGCTCCATTGGTTTGCAGGACTTCAGACTGTCAGCTTGTCAACCCACCCGTGGACACATGTAGGCTGTGCGAAAACTAAAACGAAACCCCACACACAAGAAAGCTGCTGTTGCATTGTCATGATATCTCTTTAAGCACAGTAGCAATTCCTCAGGGTTAACCGGAGTATCCGCCCTTTGCTGCCACTCCTTTGTTATCTCCCTTGTCCCATCTCATCGGGCCGGTTAACCCCTGCTATGCAGTCCAGCAGGAAGTGCCTGCAGCCACACCTAGAACATTCACGAATAAGCTTACAGGGTACCCATAACCGGCTCCCTTGTTAAAATTGCAGCTGTTCCCCATAGGGCACTTCTTGCCCGTCTACCCCATCCCGCTGTGGCGGGGGGGATTCGGAAGAGGCTGGTAAGGAATAGGCAGCCCATTCGCAGTATGTGCCAGTTACACAGGTCTCATAGGTGCCACGCATCATAGCCACAGCTCCTTCTCAATAACACCCCCCCCCCCCTCGATTTTACCTGCGTGGTGTTCCTCCACACCATGAACTACTCGCGATATCTTAACCATGCCAAGCAACCAAAAGTGATGTTAGCTGTCCTAAGAACATCCATGTACTTCCATCAAGCCACACTCTGCTCTGGAGACCCTTCCACATAAGTGATGGCAAAAATAATGAACACCGCCTTCCAGGTATTAATGTTAGTGAGCACCTTAGTCCTTTTAGCTACCTCCCTTTTCTCTGCTTACCGTCCTCCTTTGCAGCAATTTAAACAAATCCAATACTCATGCGCCAAAATCTTATTCTTGGTCGTCTGTATCGAATGACCTCAAGGGGTGCAGAAATACCACATCACTGACCCTTCGCCGTAGTTGCAGCCTCTGCAGAGACCCTCATTTAGGTGTCCTTTACTGCATTATTCCACTTCTACCCCACCTGTGTCACGGCAGGGCCTTCCTCCCCCCCCAGCTCAATCAACCACCACATCCTGTCCCACACTCGCCATGCGGTTGAGCCCTGCCCCTGCAACACATCACCGATGCCCTGCACCCGATACGATCCAGTTCACCCTACTCCTGCATGTGACTCTTGCCTTCAGGTCCACCTCTCCCACCCAGGCTACCCTCTTTACTGTCAGAAGACTCACCCTCCACTTTGTCCTCTTCAGGACCATGGGCATTGTTGTACTGAGCTCTTTGCAGGCCAGTATCAGACTATTCTCCCCTTGAAGTGTTCCAATAATACTTACTTGACATGTTTTAAAGTTTGTTTTGAGCATTTTGGTGGAACACAGCTAGCTTGATGGCTTAGCTGTTCCATGAAATCTGTGTTGAATTTCCGACACTGTTCATGTGTTTTTCCAGCTGATGTAACGGGTAGCAACTGCTGCCTGTAAACATCTGTATACTGATTAATCAATGGTATAGTTTTATAATAAAACTGTGGTGCCTTGAAGAGGAGGCCCCGGCCACCCAGTTGTCATTATTATCTGCACGAGACAGTTGCCTAGCCATAGCTGAAGCATCCCGTGGACCTTTCCCACAGTTCCCGGCATGCCCCTCTTTAGGCACTGCCGGCTCCATTATCCTTACCACCACCGACCCAGGAACAGTCCTGTGCTCCATCGACTGTAAAGGCTTAATTGCCCCCATTACTCACCTGCAGCCCTCGCAGGGCCGCCCTCACCACTTATAGCCACATTTGCCTCCTCCTGTTGCCTCGGACCCTGTTTGAATTCCAAATTGTTGTTTGAGAACTCAAGAGAACCCCTCCTGGGGAGTGAGCCCGCAGAAGGACCCCAACCCCGCACTGCAGAACCCTTTGCCATGGAAAGGTTTCCGGGGTCCCTCTTAAGCTCCTCCAGGTGCCTGTTCTGCAGTCGTCCTATGTAGGCTGCCGCCGGCCACCTAGACCATCCCAGGGCTCTGCAGCTCTGTTTGTGGATGATTCTACAGCAGAAATAGTGGGGCGAAATCTGCAGCATTCCGCCCCGCGTCTGGACCACACGCTGCCCATAGGAGTTACCAGCTATCGGGGGTTGGGACCCGCAGTGGCAGAACCTCTCTTGTCCACCAGGGAACGGTACCATGATGACCTGAATTTCTTTAGGATTCTCTCACTGGTGCACCCACCTCATTCGGAACCCCAGGCCCTTCCGCCCCAACGGGGTACTCACACCAAATTTACAGCATAATGTCGCTGAATCCTTGCCCCGACCAAGACCTGCACCAGGGCTGGCTAGGTCCGCACGACCATCTCCTTCTGACTGAACCCTGGCTCCTCCAGAACTCCTTGTCCAATAGCTGTCTGTCCCAGGACTTCCAACGAGCACCAAATAGGGGTGCCGTAGCTGCCCCATCCGGCTATGGGTCTCCCACATTTCTCCTATGTCTGGGGGAGATCCACTTGTAAAAATAGCCTCAGAAACCCCTGCAGAAGCTGAGCGGCCAAACACAGCTTGGCTTCCTGCCCTCCAGCGATCGATGCCAGGAGGGAGCCGCCTCACTACTTTCAAAAGTGCCACACGCGCTGAATTTCAAGTTCTGAGAGGCCAATTGAAGCTATTACTGCACCCTTAAATCAAAAAATTACAGTCTTATAATGGCTTATTTAAGGCAGTGTTGCACCTGCAAATGAGAAAAATTTCCTTTTCAGCAAAATCTAAGACTTAAAAACTGCGTCACAATTACAGGAGCTCTAGAAATTCCCTTCAGCTCAGCGGAGGATGCAAAGGAAAGTGTGCTTGTCGCCATATGGTTTGACATTACGTGGGCGCCCTACGGCTGCACGTCACCACATCGTTTCCTCCCAACCTCGAATAGCACGCTACGCTGGCCACCCTCAGGGCCCTCACTGATCTAGGAAGGGCTGTCTAACTCCTGACACTCTTACACTACTGGGTCCTAAACTATGGCCAGGGGTGGCTCCTCCATGTGGGCAGAGGAGCGTCGCTCCACTGCTTTCTCGCAGTGCAAGAAGCAGAAACATAAAATGGTATTGAAAATACCATTTTATGTTTCTGCTTCTCGCACTGTGAGAAAGCAGAAGGGTTTGGTTGGGGATGGGCGGTCCTGCTCTAGGGAAGGGGAGGAGTGGCTTGCCCACTGTTGAGGGCGCACTCTGCCTTTTCTCCATGTAGGCTGCATGGTGGCTGCATGGAGAAAATAGCCATTTAGGAGAGCAAGGACCACATTAATAGGTTGGCACAAAGCCCCGATATTGTATGACGCACATGTAGATGGCCACTTAATATCTCATGTGAATACAATTTGGCACTGCGGTGCATGCCATGAAACACATAACGTGCAGCTGTATAAATTCCATCATGCTGCGGAACTAAAGAAAACCAATGCAAACGTGCAAAACATTTATGACAACATAGTTATTAATTGCCCTAAAATGCCATGGTAAATGTTTAATTGGTGTCCTAATTATTATTCTCTGTGCCCCTGTCTGATATCAGCCACATGCTGCTGAGAGACTGCAAACATACTCCAAATATCTCTTAGAATTCTCCCTTCCTTCTCCTACCCCCTCTCAGTGTGCTGTTGCCAACTAGCAGAGTATTGTTTCTGGAGTAAATTTAATTAAGTACAGATCTTTAAAAAAAAAAAAAAAGACACAATATTTAATCATGTTGTGCAGTCCGAGCCTCCTTTGATACCCAACCCCAACAAGCTGAGAGATAAAAACAACGCTAAAGCATACAAACCTGGGAGAGCGATAGGCAATGTGGCTTTTCCCCGGGAAGCATTAAGTGTCATTATTTGTGTTTCCCTGGATTCCATATAACTAGTTTAATCTTTTACAAGGATCATCCGCATAATCTTGGCTACATGTATCCAGGGCTGGAAAGTGTTTGTACATCCTACTTCAAGGATCTAGGCATCTATGCGGGCAGGAAGATCACGAGGCATACACAGACCAGCACATCACAGCAGTTGCTTTAGGGCTAGGGTTTGCGCATCTTTACCATGTCCCTTAATCCAGACCATCGGAGGATGTCTAGGACCCAAGTATTGGTTTATTGTAATCTTCAGATTTTCTCATTCATCAGTATCCTGAACTTTTCAGGCAACAGCAATGTGGGTGATATTTTCAGTTTATTAACAAATAATTGATCTGATCTGGAACATCTATACTCTGCTGCAGTTAATCATGGGGTTATTCTATGCTACACTCCATGACCATCACTTTTAAGTCCTTTAAGTTAAGCCTGGGCGTAAAATTCCGCTCCGCTCGCGGAGTTTTAGCAACTCCGCGTTCCGCGTAGAACGGAGAGGGTTTTTTTTGTGTTGGCGCGCCTGAATTGTGTTTTTGTGTGTGCAGGAGCGACTTACCGGGTGCCCGCGATTGCCGATGAGATTTCCAAGCCGTTCCCAAGCGCTACAAGATTTGCTAGGTGGCCTTATGGTCCTGCAATAGTTTGCGGTCGCCAACATGTCATTCACGCGCACCAGCGGAGCTCCGGCAAGGGTTTTATGACGAACGCGCTCCCGAACGAGCAGGATCTACAGCGACTGCAATCTGGAGAAGATTCTCTCCCCGAGCAGCATCAAAACCTTCTAGAAATGACAATTTGGAGTACAAAAACTCCTCAAATTGACATTTGGCTAGAGTCCTTTTCCTTTTTTAAATTTTTTTCTAAGAGGAAGGAAGTGCCCCAGAGTCTCCAACTTCCTGTTCCTGTCCAGCAGGCTCCTCCCAGTGCTTTGTCCATTTCCTGGTCACTTTTCATTTGGAGCTGAAAGGATCACTCTTTGTGTCTGCTGCATAATATATTATTGGATTTGAGGATTTTGAATTTGAGATTTCACAAGTAAGTTGGAAAACTGGTGTTGTGAGTTTGATTGGGGCAAATGCAAAAACAACAATTGATGGACAGAATGCAGAACAATGTCACAAAAACAACAATTGATGGTAGGCCATGCACCTAGATTTATTTGTACTTTTCATCGATTTTTTTAATTTATTCTGGTGGGTGGCCTGTAATTTCAGTAGGGGCCTGGTTGTTTCTTTGTAAGTAATTTTTCTTCTTTTATAAAGGAAACATGTTGCACACTGCACAGTTCACTACATGTTCTCCATGTTTTGAAATCAATTTGCAATATTGGTTTAATTCACTATGTAGCCCAGTAGTCTGCCAATAGGCTTTTCAGCCAGTAGGCCCAGAGCTACTCATTGGTGCATGGAACAACTGTTTCTGTGGCTTCTGTTAAATTTAAACATCATTTAGGCCATGGATAGGATAGGATTGAAATACAAAATGTGTTTTTTTGTGGTATTTCACTTTTTTTCAAATGTGTTAATGTCTTTGTTGGATGTGTGTGTTTATAACTTGCAAACCTTTTTAGCCTTGTGGATTTTCGTTTTTGGCATTGTTGCATTAAAGATGTGTTGTTGTTTAGCATGCCTCCTTTTTCTGGCCAGTGTGTGAGTGTGTTTGCATTGCAATAGCAGGCCAGCATTTGCCTTGGTTTCCCATGTGGCCAGGGGCCATTTTGTAAAGTCTGTGTCCATAGACCTGCTTGTGTTTATTGTTTTCCAGGCCTCCTGCTTGTTGTTGGTGTGACCATGTGGCTGGCGGTAATTTTGTGAAGGCAGTCAGTGTGCTTTTGCCATAGGCCTGCATGTCTTCCCTTTGTTCCCCTTGGCTTATTGCTTGTTGTTGTTGTGACCATGTGGCTGGCGGTCATTTTGTGAAGGCAGTCAGTGTGCTTTTGCCATAGGCTTGCATATCTTCCCTTTGGCTTATTGCTTCTTGTTGTGGCCTGGCCATGTGGCTGGCAGCCATTTTATGAAGGCAGCCAGCCAGTGTGCTTTTGCCATAGTCCTGCATGTCTTCCCTTTGTTCCCCTTGGATTATTGCTTCTTTTTGTGTGGCCTGGCCATGTGGCTGGTGGCCATTTTGTGAAGGCAGTCAGTGTGCTTTTGGCATAGGGCTGCATGTCTTCCCTTTGTTCCCCTTGGCTTATTGCTTCTTGTTGTGTCCTGGCAATGTGACTGGTGGCCATTTTGGAAAGGAAGTCAGTGTGCTTTTGGCATAGGGCTGCATGTCTTCCCTTTGTTCCCCTTGGCTTATTGCTTCGTGTTGTGGCCTGGCAATGTGGCTGGCAGCCATTTTGTGCATTCAGCCAGCGTGCCCCTTTGCCATATGCTTGCATGGATGGTTGATCAATGAGATAATAGCAGCTTACGCATGAGGGTAATTTATATTTTTTTACTTATTTATAATAATTTATTTGTTTTTGTGTATTTTAATTTCTTTTTTCTTTTTAATTTTTCCAATTTGTTTACTTTTTTCTTTTTTATATTTTCAATTACTTTATATTTTTTCTTCAATTTTTTCAAAGGTTTTTCTTCCCAGTTTTTTTCAATTGTTTTTTTTCAGTTTCATAAGTAACATGATTTGGCATCAACGAGCCATTAACCCCATGTCTGCTATATGACATGCACAACAGTATAAGGATTGTTCCACTGTCAGCTACAGCTCCATGAGTGCCGCAACCCATGTGATGCATTGCACAATGCACATAAAGCAAACCGTTACATTTGTATTTTGTTGTTGTTGTTCTTCTTTCCTATACTTCCTGAGTGTACTGTACAGTAGCAGTACACCATGAAAGCTTATGTTGTTGTCAAAGTCTCACAAATGGTTACACTGTATTGTTAATTTTGTTTTTAACTGAGATAACACTAAATGATATTATATATTTGTTTGTACTAGTAGTTGAACTACAACAATGCCACATTTCACTAATGTTCTTTTTGCTTCTTTGCTTTTAGGTGCACAAGAGGAGAAGGAGACAACATCACCCATAGTACTGCCAGACAGAAGGCCTGCGCACAACGTGACGTGTGACCACAGACATCTCCTCAACTTGTGTGAAGCTCAGTGGCGCTGCTAACTGAAAGCTTCAAGATGGTCCCAAAGAAGAGAGGTACCAGTACCAAGAAAGTTGCCAGTGAGAAGAAGGCACTTACCACCACTGGTATGTCGCCCAAGACCTTTTTTGGGAAACCAAAAATTGTGCCTGCAGCAGCGGTGTCCGGGGAGCAAGCTGGGAGCAGCACCCCCGCATCAGCAGATCCACCCCACCAACCTAAGCCCAAGCCCATGTCTGTCTCAGAGGCAGCCAGTCTAATCACGGCAACGCCGACAAGCAGTGACGTTGAAATTGACTTATCGTTATCGCATAGTAGTTTCCAATCAATGCAGGAAACTCCGATAAGTGGACAACAACAACGCCGCAACCACCAATAGTAGTTCCTCCCAAAGTAGGGGCAGTTTAGGAGATCGAGCTTGTCTTCCAGATCCCCAGCAAGAAAAAGGAGGGTTAGCCCATCAACTTCTTCTCCAAGCCCCCCTAGTGATGATCTAGACACCACTTGGATCCCGTCTCAGTCTGAGAGTGAGACACACCACGAGACAAGGCTAGGGAAAAGGAAGGTTCCTGAAAGCCTTAAAGTTATGGAGGTAGAGGTAGAAGAGGAGGATGATGATGAGTCAGTCATCATGGACGTTAGCCCTGCCCCAGTGGAGACCGACATTACCCCATCCCAACTTGCTATGAGTGATGTGGCACCACGGTACCACCAACACAGATACCACCAACGCCACCTCCAGCTGCCATATTTACAAAGTCTCGGCAGCGACCTACATCCACCACAACCACCTCAGTAGAAGTAGGTACTGCAGAGAGTCAAATGTCACGCCCACCTACCAGTTCATCCGACATTGCAAGTGGCACCAGCAGCATCAGAAAGTTGACCTCCCCAGTTTGGGACTTCTTTTCGGTTAGCAAGGAGGTGAACATTGCTAAATGCTCCATTTGTGGAGTGAGTGTTAGTTGGGATAACCTTGGTACAAACTATGGTACCGGAGGCCAAACAACCCATCTGAGAAAACGCCACTTGATCCAGTAGGAGGAGCACCTTATCAGCCAAAAACTAAAAAAAGTATTGGAGGAGGGGTGAAAGGCTGAGCAGGGAATCGAATCCAATCACGGTGGAAGGCAAAGAAGAGGAAGACATTTTTTCCAGTACACAAAGCAGCCTTGTCCTCAGCAGTGCAGTGGTATTGCCCACATCATCATCAGCAACATTGCAATGGCACAAGAGTCAGGTCAAGAAACCAAGGCAAGAGAGTACAGTGACTGCTGCACCGAAACGCACATTGAGCCTACCAATGTCTGCTAAGAAGTCAACTGCATCAGTGGCGCCAGAAAAGAAAAAAATCCAGGCTACCATTCTCGGCATGTTTAGGCCGGAGGGGCAGTATGAACGCAACCACCCAATGGCACGTTTGTACAACGCGAAGCTGGCTAAAATGTTAGCGCTGGACCTCCTCCCTTTTTCTTTTGTGGAAGGGGTGGGTTTTCTTGAATTTTTGGCAGCCATCTGCCTGAAATGGAAGGTTCCCAGCCCGTCATATTTCGCCAGAGTTGCTGTTTCAGCACTACATCACCACATGCTGGAATTGCTTGGACAAACTTTGCAGCAGAGTTCTGTTAACACTATCCACTTAACAACAGACATGTGGACCAGTTGCCGAGCCACTGATTACATGTGCATCATTGCACACTGGATCTCTTTTGTGGGGGTTAGAGAAAATATATCTGCAGGTGTTGACACTGCTGAGATTTTTAACGGCGCTCGGAAGCATGCAACAGGAGCTATGTTCGCCATGGAGAAATACCAAACTGCTGCAAAAAATTTGGAAGACTTTAACACTGAGGAATTTGAAAGGCTGCGACCAAGAAGGCTTAACATTGGTTTTGTTGCCACGGACAATGGCAGTAATATAGTTAAGGCCATGGCTGCTATTTCAGGGTCCTGTGTTTTGTGCACTGCCTTAACATCTTTGTTCAAGTCTTTCTGAAAAAAGAAGACCGAGTCAGCAACTTACTGACCACCTGCAGAAGAATCTGCACATATTTCAGCCGTTCTTTTAAAGCGCTGAAGCAGCTGAGGATCATTCAACGTGATAATATAACGTCAGTTAAACCACTCATCCATGAGGTACCAACACGTTGGAACTCGACTTATTACACGCTTGAACGTCTGTTTGAGCAGTACAGACCAATCATTGAATACGTCATGCATGGAGGGGATGCAACTGTGAAAGGCATGATCATTGAGATGGACCAATAGGGCCCAGTTAAATGCCTGACAGAGATGCTGCTTCCTTTCGAGGTGTTCACATGTGAAGTCAGCAAGGAGGACAGTACCATGGGCCAAGCTATCCCATTGTTGCATATGCTACAGAAACAGCTAAAGGAGGTGTCTGCAATGTACGCAGGTGTGGAAGAAAAAAAGAAGCATATGAGTTGGTGGAGAGCTTAATCCTTTGCTTATCTGCAAATACAAGGGTGCAAAGAGACATTGTGTCATCCAACCATTACATTTGTGCCACAATTCTTGATCCACAGTACAAACCATTACTAGGCACTTTCATTCCTTTTTCAGATGGGGATATCACCAATTACAAAACTTGGATAACTGTGCAAGCCAGTCAGCTAGAAAAAGAATGGCCAGGAATTAGAGGCCCACTCCTCCAGGGCACAAGTACTGCAGGGCAGCCTTCAAGTTCAGAACCTGAGGGCAGTGCGGTTGGCTCACAGCAGCCAAAACCACCAACAGCTAGAACAACATCAACAACAAGAACAGGAGCATCAGCCCCAAAATCAGCAAAGGAATGGTTTCTACTGGCAGGGCTTAAGTCCAGTGCAGAAGCAAAGGCAAAAGAGGCCGAGCAAGGCGGAGCACCCATGACCATTGAGCGGATGGTCCAGGCCTATCTGGATGACCCAACAGAGGTCTACTTTGATCAAAACCCATTGCTGTATTGGTATGGGAACAGGCGCCAATGGCCAGTGCTCAGCAGGCTGGCGATAAACTATCTGACTTGCGCCATAGCCAGTGTCTCAGCTGAGTGTGTTTTCAGTGCTGCTGGTGCCGTCCTGACAGTGAGAAGGACCTGTCTCTCGCCCTAAAACATGGAGAGATTAACCATGATCAAAATTAATCAGCACTTTATACCACCGGATTACACCATGCCTGAAGTACCACAGCAGGAAGATGACAGTGACTCAGATCATAGAAGTAGTGTTAGATGACCTACTTCTGGGCAAACCACCAGAGTTTGAGGACGAGCTCTACTTCCTTGACTACAAGTCTTTTCTAGTTTCTTTCTTTCTTTGACGCCCAAAAAAAACACCCAAAAAAAGATATAGCTAGTGAATAATATTTACTTTATTATATTTGTGTGTGTCTGGTTGACCAATCCATCCCCACCGTTTTACTCTTAGACACATTTTATTGCCGGAATAGAGTTGCAACCGTGTGCAGTGAAGAAGTCCCCACTCCTGACTCGCCCTAAACCCTCAAGCCAGACATTAGATGGAGAATACAAACAAATGTGTGCCTGACTCCAACCCTGGGCCCTGACTATCTATCCTTTCCTAGACTAGAGAGAATGCCCCACATGTGGCATTAAAAATTTGATTTACAGCCAACAAATGGAGGATCTGCATTCTGCAATGTGCAACCAATAGATCACGATGAGCACACCGGAAGACCAGGTAAATGATGGCATGCATTGCATGCTGAGTGTTTGTTGTGATGTGAACTTGTTGTGAATTATATGTCATCAATCATCATGTGTGTTGAGACTTGAGAAGAGATCATTCATGTGGTGGCAGGCAGTGTGAGACTGGGTGGGTGTTTGTTACGCTTAATGTGATGATGATTGAGATTCACAATGTTGGTGGCCTACCGACGGCTGACCAATCATTTTCCCCAGAAGGTTATTTTTTTTTCCTTTCCCTTTGAGAGATCGGATAGTGAGATTCCTTCACCGGGTCCACTCCACACTGCTTTGTTTTAATGTTTTATGCTTTATACTCCTCAAAGACTCAGACCCGACCAGTCACTTAGATAATGCAAAGCTTGCAAACACAAATCTAGTCTACTCTATTCAACACACAAAAAGTGACTCAAGTCAATATTTCCCTTCTTGTTGTTCAATAACAAAATTCGTACTACTACAGGCCGATCCATTGCATTTTTTGAGTCGGGACGAGTCGGTACTCACTCTGGACACTGTTGGTATGGAGTTGGACACCATACTGGGAGTCAGACTCAGGAGGATCAGAGATGATGGAATGACTCAGGGCGTGGGCATGACTACTTTGAGAACTGCCACCAGAAGAATTCATTGAAACCAACCGATTTAGATGATGATGACTTTGAAGTGGCCTAAAGGTAAACAACAACACCAGACCTACCCATGTCTGTGTAGTGATTTTGGGGGGTGTGGTGTGACTGACATCGGTGCATTGATTTTTTACTTAATTGGGAAAATGCTATGTTTAGGGGGGGGGGTGTGTGTGTGTGTGTGTGTGCGTGTGTGCGTGTGTGTGTGTGTTCGTGTGTGCGTGTGTGTGTGTGTGTGTGTGTGTGTGTTACTATCCTTGTGGGGACTTGGGTGTGATAACACACTCACGCTGTGGGGACTTGATTGCACTGTGGGGACCTGAACCCAAGTCCCCACAAGGCAATGTCTTCTAAATGATATAAAATGACTTCAGAGACATCTGTGTCGATTTTTACAACTTTTTAAAAAATTGCCTTGTGGGGACCTGTGTTTCTTCAAGTGTGTTTATATTTTTGCTGAGCACTGCCCCTGTAGACAGGAGCCGGTACTGCAGCCTTAAACACACTTTGCATTTAAACACACCTTGTTCACCAGAATAGCACAATAGCAGCAGAAAAACAGACCTTTAAAAGGAAAAACGGCTGAATCATGCATTTATCCAAATATTTTTTATACACATTAACTTTTTCTCTATTTATAAAAAATGAAATTTTATTTACTATTGAATTAAGACTTTTGTGTTTGAAAATTTGTAGTGATTTGATAAACATTTTTAAATGCAATTTGGGTCAGTTTCAAATCCAAGAATAGTTCACTATTGCTGTTTGACCTTATCTGCATTTAAAGAATGGTAGTGCATTGCACTGCAATACGATATCAACTGATCTGATTTTTTTGCAAATAACTGAGTTATCAATGCACATTGTTACACTTTATTGCTTGTGCCAGGTATCCTGAATCTTTACGTTGGTTTGCCTTTGTTTAGATATTAAAATACATTATGGAATATGATCTTTTAGATGATGGCTGGGTGAGTGAGTGACTAGATTTGGGAAAACATTGCATCTGTTCATGATATTCTCAGTTATGTTCCAATTGAGCATGCCTGTGTATTTTCCATGTTCAAATTTTGTCCGGTACTACCTGCCAATATATACATGGTGAAAGTGTGGAAATTTAGTGTGATAGCTCTTATTGCACATATTATTATCCCTCATTCTGAGCAGAAACACTCAGAATTGTGCAGCAATTTTGCCCCAAAGCAAAACCACAAGATTGGGGGGTATATTTACTAAGATGTAGCGCCGTGATTGCATCACAAAAGTCACCCAAATCAACGCAAAATCTTTTTTTTACTAATTTACTTTCCAGCGCAAAACATTTTTTGCACTGGAAAATCACTTTAAAATGGCGCAGAGCATCACATATTGCTGCTTAGCATAACTTAGCACCAAGGAGGACCTTCCATGGGTGGTGCATGGGCATTCCCGTGCAACCACCCAAGGTTTCTGATGCAAAACCCTATTTACTAAAATAAGTAGACAGGGTTTTGCGTCATAAAAAAGCTCCCACTTTAACCAGGCACTATCACGGAGAAATGCTTTCATTTCTTCTTTCTTTTCCTACTTTGCATGTGTGCTGCACTGCACAGCACACATACAAGGTGGGAAAAGTTTCAAAGTTAGTCTAAGCATAGTATTTTGTACAGAAGTGTTTCCTTCCACTACAAAACCTATGCTACACTCACAGAGGCACCCTTGCACTATGGCGCAAAGGTGTGTGTGTGGTGTACAGCAGCACTTTTCTGCGCCTGTGCTAGGCAGAGGGGAGGAGAGAACCATATTTCTGTAAATATGGCGCTCTCCTTCTCTCTCCTCCTCATGCAGCGCAGCATTTGCGGCTGCTCCACTGCTCTGCGTAATCATTTTGTAAATCTGGGTCGCAGTGTTTTTCCTAGAGCACAGTTCCCTCACAGCAATTTCTCTGAGGTCAGAATGTGGGGGATAAGATTACATGTAGATTACAAGTAAATAATCCATGCATTATTATGCCCTGAGAAGCTTTTCAGCCAAAGCTAAATTATGACTGCTCTGCAAAATCGATAGTGAGAAAATCTGTAACATGACACTGATGGAATCATTTAGATCGTATTGTAAATAGCGGGCGCAAAAAATACCGCAGCACAAATGTGGGTGAATCTTTACACTAGATTTACCAATCTGTTTAAAAAACATGGCAGTAATGCACACATTTAGTTTTTGCACTTCACCATTTCCATGTGCTGTTACAATCTACTAAAAAGCAGGTTGCAAAAGCATGTTCAAAATATGCGCTCCAATATTAAGTGTGGCATGGCCCATTTTTTGTACTTGAGTCGAAATGACACTGCGTACTTATGAATGCTGTTCACCCATAACCTATAGTAAAAGAAACAGCATATTAATACCATATGCTTCATAACTCACTCCTGTTATTTATAAGAATTGTAAAAAAAATAGTGGTTACTTTTGTCCAACTCCATGGAACTCAATTTACCAACCTCAGAAAAATCGATGTCCGAGTCAGCCTTGCTGGGATTCAACAACATGACCTGCACATTGCTGCATTTGTCAGCAGCAAGTGTGTCATTCACTGGGCCATTTGAAATGCGACGTGTTTTTATAATTGGAAGTCCAATAAAGGCGGTAACTCTAGCTTCACGTCCGAATCGAAATTAAGTCTGAAGTTGGAAGGTGTCCTTTATATGAGAAACTGTGTGCACACATTTTGCAATTGCTCAGTTTGTGCTTTTAGGAAGATAGAATATTAAAGTCTTGCACCTATAATAGAATTTATTGATGAAGTGTTCTTAACCATTCCTTAAGTTCCTTCTAAGCATATTCTGTCAATAAACCTGCATTTGGAGAAATGCCCTACTCGCTTATGTGACAAATGTGCCAGAAAGAAATATATGTTTTAATTATTTTACACTTTCCATGTAGGTTCTGCGTGCAGCTGGACTTCTTTAGAGTTTGCCGATTTTAAAATATTCGGTTTCCGTGGAACTAGTAATTGTTTTCAAAGTTACACGAAGAGGACTGATAGCCCAACTAGAAAGCAACTACATATAACAACGTGCTAAATGCCACGTATCTTCACCTGGCCTCGGCTGCATGGCACGCCCTGCTTTCAGCTGTAGCTTAAAACAGTTAATTGATCACATTAACATATGTACAGTTGCTGAGCAACGGCTTCCATCCCCCAGGCCACCTCTGAACCTCCGAGCGTTAACAAACTTTTAGGAGCAACGAGTCTTTGCCTTCCGAGCAGAGAAAAGTGAGCTTCAGGGACATGTATGACAGGTGCATCTGGTAGGAAACGGAGAGCTGCAGTGAGAGCTCTGGTATAAGGCTACGTTTGCAAATATAAAACAAAATATATATCTACTTTAATATCGTGTTATTCAAACTTTGTGAAATAACGGTGTAGTGAAAATCTAATTTCACAACATAGTTACCCCTAGAGTAAGTAATACTGGTAGAATATAAGCTTTAAACATGTGTGACTGCAGCAAAAATGTTGCAAAGTGTTTGTAGTTGTATACATATTTTTAATTAACAGAGCTATCAAAAAAAGAAGGGAACAAATTACCCTGAAAAACATACATTACAGTCCACCGCATTTGGAATTATAGTAATGGCCACTCAGGGTTGTTAGCCCTAATTTTTATAATCACGCTCAAGCTCTTCTCATTAAATCGTCACAACATTGAGAGGAAAACGGAACTTAACACCCACATTCTGTATAATATAGCTCTTAAGCGTTTTTAATTTAACCTAAGCCTTAACTGTACCCTTTGTGAAAGAGTATTTTTTGCGCTGTATATTTTTTCATTTTGCCTGTCTGCTAAGCCCTATAAGCACTAGTACTTCTGTCAAATAGTGAAACACAAACGATGTTTGTATAATTTCACATTACACCCCTCCAATATTTTAAGCACACATTCATATTCTATTCTGTGTACATTAAACACACAACACAAAAATAATTTTTCTATACAAGGGCCTAAATTTTGCAGCTAAGGCATGCAAAGTAGTTGTCTGCGCATCCATATTTGCAGATTTCCTAGATATAGATGCAGACGTTAATAATACAAAGTTACTCTGATTAAAAATTGTTAAAACAAAGGGTTATGTTAGGAACAGCATTTAGCCCCAGTAGCAGTTTAACTATGAAGTCTGGTATAGGGAAGATGGTATGGCATGATATGGGTATTTCTATAGCTCTTATTATCTCTGATGAGGGGCTGAAGGTCTTTACAGACTGGTTCCATGATACTCTGTAGGTGACCAAACAGATTCAGTCATGCGTAAAATGTTACAGATTATCTTGCTAAGAGATTACCAACAGTCATGTTGTTTGTGACAATCCATCATGCAGTTTTTCATGTGTCACTTATTATTTATATAAATGTTACTGTTGTTATGCAAACTGAATGAAAAGTATGTGCACAATATTGGCAACTTTTGCATGCTTATGAAATTACAGCTTCATGCTGTTTATCACATAGTTGTGATGCTCCTTTCAAAACATTCCAATTAGAGATTTAGGGCTAGATGTACAATGCCATTTAGCGGTCACAAACCCTGCTTTTTGATAATTCACAGGGTTTGTGACAGCTAATTAGTTTTTACAAATGTACTAAACTTATTTAGAGATTCGGTAACTGGTTACCGAATTGAAAAATGTGTTTAGAAATGCATTACGAATCACAATTTGGAAGGGGTGTGTTTATAGCGTCCCTTCAAAATTCCAATTCACAATCCTACATATCAATGATTTACCTTCAGTCATCTGCATAGGTAGTGACATCACAGGATTTCCCATCATCCAACTGCAAGGAAGTGATATTACTGGATTTCCTATCATCTATCTGCACATGAAGGGACATCACTGGATTTCCCAGCATTATTCTGCAAAGGAAGTGACATCACTGCTTTACCGCCAAAGCTGTCTTTA
Source organism: Calotriton arnoldi (assembly GCA_963921515.1). Taxonomy (NCBI): domain Eukaryota; kingdom Metazoa; phylum Chordata; class Amphibia; order Caudata; family Salamandridae; genus Calotriton; species Calotriton arnoldi. The sequence continues at coordinate 509,176 of CAWUFW010005636.1, forward strand.
AAAGAAGAAGCTGAGCAAGGAAAGTAATTTCGCATCATGCATCTGCACATGAAATGACCTTAGAGGTTTTCCCATCAACCATCTGCCCAGGAAGTGACATGACTGGCTTCCTGTCAAACTGTCTTCACCTAATGGAGGCTGTAATGCAGACGTGCCGTGCCAAAAGCATGTAAAAGCCAAGCCTATCTCCAGGACCCCTAACCTTCCTCCCACCCTCCTCCCGCCATCGCCACCCCACCATGACCGTTCACGCCCTAAGCCCCGGTCACATCTGCCAGTGCTGCTGCTGAGCTTCACCACCCAACACTGAAGGTGCATTCTGCTGCACCATCTGCTGTTTCACATACACTCTCCCACACCCATCTCACTCCTCCCTCACACCTCACACACCCAACATACTCAACACATGCCCAAACATACCTGACCCCCTACTAAACCACACCGCTCCATATCCTTCATACTTTTCAACATTTACTCCCTCACTAAACACACCACCGAAATTTGGGATATGTTACACAACCACTCACCAGGCCTTCTCTTCCTGACGAAACCTGTTCGATTTCATCGTCTGCTCACGTTATTGCCGCAGCAGTCCCCCTGGATACAAGATCTCAAGACAAGACAAACAGACCGGCGGAATCACTGTCATCTTCAAAGAATCCATCCAATTCTCACCCACCTTGGAAAGCACCACCAGCAACATGGAACACTTGACCTTCAAACTCCTCATCATTGTGAACTACGTCCTGGGTGGCACTGTTATCTACCGCCTTCCCAAACAAGCGCCAACTTCAGTGGCACCATTGCAAATGTTGCCCCCTCCCTGATTCTTGACTGATGTTGCCCCCTCCCTGATTTTACTTGGTGACGTCAACTACCAACTCGTGGACCTCACTGATCTCAACACAGCCGACATCCTCGAGGGCCTGTCCAACCTCAGACTCTCTCAGTGAGTAGATCCCCGTGCATGCTGCCGGTCAACTACTGGACCCCATCTTCACCAGCTTTCAGCAAACTCCCAGTAGACAAGCTGTTGGGAAGGATAAGTCCTCTGCATGGTAAAGACGTGTACCCCTGCCCTGAGTACCCAACTTTATTATTGTCTGGATCCCTAATGCTGACTTTTTTGACATAGGCAAACATGGATCATGTGTGCGCGCCATAACATAGGCCTGTCTCATGGACTGCACTCATGTTGGACCGGAGGGGCTCTAAAAGCACTATCCTGGCGTGTCCAAGATGGCGGACGAGTAGGTCGCATACACTCGCCGCTCCTGCCCGTGACCCGCGCCTAGCCTGCATAGCGCCTTATATCAAGGTCCTACCGGCAGATCCGGACCCGGACAGCGACTGAATCCTCCACGTGCACCTTGGATTCGCTTTGGCGAGGGGAGAGCGCCGGACTCCGGCCCCTGATCCTGGGGGTGTGAGTGACCGGGCGCACCCGGAGCCCGATCGGCGGCGGCGGCGACGAGCTGCAGCGGTGGTGTTGGTCGCTGCGGCCTGTGGACACCCGTGGGAGCCCCAGCGGAGGTGGGGGGCGCCTGCACTGTGTTGGGGCAGCAACGCCAGGAGAACTGTGGCCGCAAAGAGCGCCGTCCCAACAGCACCAAGATGGCGGCGCGGGCCTGAATCTACGGGCTGCACTGCGGCACCTTTGCTGAGCGGTGCGCCTGCCCGCGCGATCCTGTACGGGCGGGCCTAGAGCGCCGGGCCTGTCTCCTTCTGCACATCGCGTCCTCCCAGACGCGCCAACGCTGAGACCCGTGGCTCCGCGGCGGGAGCCGCGTTGGGTTAGAGGGCACCGAGAGCTGCCGGCGGCCTGGGGCTGGTGCCTGCTACCCCGCCAAATCATCAGCGGTGGAACGCGGGGAGGGCTAGAGTGGAGCTCCATCACAGAAGGTGAGCCGCGACTTGATACGCCAGCATTGAAACGCCGGACCCCCGCACGCACCTGCGCTGGGGGCCCCGCCTCAGCGCTTGCCACTCACCGGGGGTCGATTGACATTAAGCCCCTGCAGCGACGGCCCGGAGATTGACGACATCTCGGCGGGAGTGTCTGTGCTCAGCTTAGCCTACCCCCTTTGCCTTTCTGGGACCACGTTTAGGTGCAGCCAGGCCGGGAAGGGCTTTGACTGCTGGCCTGCAGCCGCCTCTGGGCGTCCTGGTCTGTGCATGGGAGCATTGGGTGTCGGAGCGGGGAACACAGCTGCGGCCTGGTCGGTCAGCAAGTGCACCTGATGGGACTCAAACCAGAACGACCCAAGCACCCTTTCCTCTGCTGCCGGCATCCCGGTGACCGCCCCAGTGGAGAGTAGGTCGCTGCCACGTGGCTGTGCTGGGTGAGATCTCCCCGGGAATCTATCGCTGCCTGGAGTTTCCCCAACCACCTAGGACCGGCGGCCAGGGAGGAATATAGCGGTTCTCCAGAAGATACCGCCGGCTGCGGAGCCTGTCCACGGACGGACCTGGTTGGGGCCTTTACTGAGTTGGGCTGAGCGCCACGTGCTTCTACTACCCGCATCTCCTACGCCGCGTCTGATTGTGCGGCCCTTCCTCAATGGCAACCTCCAGAGGCCGAAAGGACAGATCGGTCAAAGATCTACTACTCAAAGCAGGGGTTAGTGGAACAGCAGCAATGTCGCAATCGGGTGGGGCCGCTGACCGGCGGGACCTGGCAGATCCTGATGGCCCTGTCACCCGTAGTGTCCTGGAATCGCTTTTTGCGGATCTCACCAGGGAGTTCCATAACATGAAAAAAGATCTAACGGCCGAAATCCGGGAGCTGCGTAAGGACATTGACTCAGTAGGGGAGAGGGTGGACGATCTGGAGAATCAGACAGTAGTCAGAGATGAGGAGGTGTCCCAGCTCCAGCAGGAGGTGATCCGACTGCGTGAACAGCAGCTAGACCTTCAGTCCCACACGGAGGACCTTGGGAATCGTTCTCGCCGGAATAATATCCGGATCCGGGCAGTCCCTCAGGGAGCGGAGGCGCAGGACATTGAAGCTTTCGTCACGGATTTGTTCCGCCACATATTGGGAGATCCCCCGGACCGGGAGATCCGGCTTGATCGCACACATCGAGTGGGGCTCAGGAGGTCGCCGACCGCTCCGCCGCCCGATATTCTGACGTGCGTCCACGATTTCAAGCTTAAGGAGCGCATCCTGCGTGAGGCACGGTCCAAGCACCCTCTTGAATTTCGATCCTGTAAACCTCTCCTATTCCAGGACTTAGCTGCCTCCCCCCTTCAGAAACGGCGTGATTTCCAGCCCATCACCACATTCCTCCGCTCAAAAGACGTTGCATACTCTTGGGGGCATCCATTCCGACTTATTTTTAAATGGGAGGGCAGGCTCCGCCAGATATGTTCTTTGGAGGAAGTGTCTTCTCTCTTGCATCTCCCGGGGGCAGACCACGATGACACAGTGAAGCATGCCAGCCCACACCGGAGAGAAGATGCTGGCCTCTGGCAGAGAGTAGGGGGCTCGTCATCGGCCTCTCGTCCAGATCCGGAAGTTATCGCTAAGGAACGCTCGGAGGTCCTTCGGACCTTCTCGGAGGATTCCGCTTCTGCAGACTGACCTGGGCTCCCTTTTGAAGTGTTATCCATCTTCGATTCTTCTCCATCTGCCGGTGGGACTGATCCAGCTGTCGTGGCCGGGACCAGGGCGGGGGGGCGGCGGGGGCTCCTGCTATCCATCCCACGCCTCACCACAGGCTGATTGCCTGGGACATTTGTGAACTCTATTAATGAATATTTTTCTTGTTTTGTTAGTTAGGGGGTTTCTTTTCTGTTTCTCCCCTTTTTCATTGGGTTGTCTCCTCCTCCTTCGTTCTCATGGCAGGCCCTTCTTACAGGCCCTTGCGTGTCCACCAACCCGCTGGTCAGATGCTGTTAGTTATAGCACACTTGGTCTCCCATCCCTATGGTCCCTGACATTCACGTTGTTTCCCTGAATGTGAAAGGCCTCAACAATCCCACTAAACGGCGAGCCCTTCTGTCGTACCTGGAGCGATCAGACGCCCATGTATGCCTGCTTCAAGAGACGCACCTCCTCACAGCCGATACTCATCGCTTACGCTCAAAGGCGTTCCCACTACAGATGTTTTCGTCAGCCACTTCCAAGACTGCGGGGGTTGCCATTTTGGTTTCCTCTCGGTTTCCAGGGCATGTTGGTAGCAAACAGGCCGAAATCAAAGGGAGATTGTTGGCCCATTCCTTCACCTTAGACACACACACGTTTGTACTAGCCTCGGTATATGTCCCCAATAATGGGCAGGAGGGGTTTATAAAGACGGCCATTCAGGAGGTCACGGGTTTGCCAGAACGGACAGTCCTGCTGGGCGGGGACTTCAATATGGTTTTAAATGGTGACATGGATCGCTCTGGACAACGATGGGGCCAGACGGGGACTTTGTCCAAGGCGGGAAGCGGTTGCTGACCGAAGCTGGGCTTACTGACGTATGGAGACTTAAGCACCCTAACACTAAGGCCTACACGTTCTACTCACACCCTCATAAAACTTACAATCGGATTGATTACATCTTCACCTCAGACTTCCTAACACAGCATACCCGCGAAGTGGAGATTCTCCCTTGCCCTCTTTCTGACCACTCTGCACTACGGCTCTCCCTGACCTTCCCTCCACGGCGTCCTTCTCGTCGCTTCTGGCGCCTGCGGGAAACCATGCTCCAGCGTCCCTCGGTAGTGCAACAGGTTGAGGGAAGCATAACAGATTACTTAGCTTTAAATGACACCCTGGACATCTCCACGACAACTCTCTGGGAGGCAATGAAGGCAGTTATTCGAGGGGTTTTCATCAGCATTGCGTCGGCCGACAATAGGGATAGGAGGGAGAAGCGTGAGCGCTTGATGGGTGATATCACTGAGCTGGAGCGTATGCATCAGCGTACCGGAGCGCCGAGGGTCTGGAGACAGTTGAAGGCAGCCCGGGCACAGCTTGCAGGGTTAGATCTTGACCGAGCAGAGTATGCAGCCCTCCGCCTCAAACATGCCTTCTATATAGGAGGCGATCGATGCGGGCGCCTCCTTGCAAACCGCCTCCGAGCACAGCGCCAAGCACATAAAGTGACACTGATACAGGATCCTGGGGAGGGGGAGGAGGGTGTAGCGACGACAATACGATCGTAGAGGCATTTAGGTGATTCTACGAATCGTTGTACTCGGCCCAAGTTTTGCCTGACACTGAACCGACTCGATACCTGCAGGGGGTGGGCACTTCTAAACTGTTGCCGTCTCAGGCCGCGGACCTCGAAGCTCCCATTCGGCTGGAGGAGGTTATCTCGGCGATAGCACGACTCAAACACAACAAATCACCGGGCCCTGATGGGTTTACCTCTGGTTTTTATAAGAAATTCTGCGGGGTGCTGGCCCCGCTTCTAACACAGGTTTTCAACTCCGTCGGGTCAACAACGGCTTCTTCCTTCCCTTCCTCTATGCTAGAGGCCTTAATAACTGTGATTCCCAAACCAGGGAAGGACCCTCGCTTCTGCGGCTCCTACCGCCCAATATCCCTTCTCAATGTAGACTTAAAGATCTTTACAGGCATCCTAGCAGCCCGGCTCTCTCGTCATCTACCCGGGCTCATAGACCCGGATCAATCGGGCTTTGTCTCGGGGCGCCAATGCTCCGATAATACCAAACGACTTTTCCACCTGATGGATCGCTCCGAGCGTTTCCCGGCGGAACGCATGATCCTCTCGGTCGATGCTGAGAAGGCATTCGACAGGGTCCACTGGCCGTATCTCTGGGCGACGCTGAACCATTTTGGCCTACCTGAGCGCTTCATTGATTGGATCTTTTTGAGCTATACGAACCCTACCGCCACGGTACGGGTGAATGGTGTGGCGTCAGCGGCCTTCTCAATACGCAGAGGGACCAGACAGGGTTGTCCGCTGTCGCCGCTTCTTTTTGCCCTCTACATGGAGCCATTGGCTCAGAGGATTCGGGATGACCCATCTATCCGGGGGATGCTTTTCGGAGGGTCAGAGCACAAACTCTGTCTTTATGCCGATGATGTGGTAGCGACCCTGGAACATCCTCGGGATTCTTTACCGGCATTTCTGGATGAATTCACGCGATTCGCCCTGGCCTCGGGCTTTCAGATAAACGTGCATAAGTCACAAGCCCTTAATTTGTCCTTAGAGCCAGAGACGCTGGAACTCCTCCAGCGAGATTTTCAGATCCAATGGGTCTCGGACGCTATCACTTACCTCGCCCTCCGGGTGGCCCCCAATGTCTCTCTTACCAGACAGTTGAATTACTCCAGGCTTGTAAAACTAGTGCGGGACTCCCTTCGCAGATGGAGACCTCACTGCCTTTCGTGGCTGGGACGGATAGCAGCGGTGAAGATGGTGTTACTGCCTCAACTTCTTTATATCTTTTATACCCTCCCACTGCTGCCTCCCACCGGGGTCCTCCGGACCATGCAGAGGGACATTGAGCGCTTTATCTGGCGTGACCAAAGAGCTCGGATGCGCCGTGATCTTGCATACAGGGACCCGGTGGAGGGGGGACTGGTGGTCCCAGACTTACTGGCGTACTGGCGGGCAGCTCAGCTGAGGGCTCTAGTGGAGTGGTCTCGCCCTGAGTCAGAGAAACATTGGCTGTTCATGGACAGGGCTCTTGCAGGCCGTTCGCTATGGGGGGTCCCCTTTCTCCCTCGCCGGGGGCGACACCGCAGTTTATACTTATCAGAGGTGACTCGGCACATTATGGCAGCTTGGGATAGAACGGCGACCGCTAGAGGACTCATGACCTTCCCATCCCCCATCATGCCTATTGTAAAGAATCCAGATTTCACGCCCGGCCTTGACTATGGGGCATTCCGCCATTGGACGACAGACGCTACTCGTTCTATTGGACATTTCTTTGATCTTTCAGGCCTGCGCCCGTTTGTGGAGTTCCGTACGGAACTTGGGCTCCCTGAGGCGGAGAGATACCGATATCTCCAGATACGGCATTGGGTGCTGCAGGAGGGAGTGCCGGAGGGTGCAGAGAGGTTGCTTACACCATTCGAGAAGTGGTTGATCACAAGACATAGCGACGCATGCTTGACATCCGACTTGTATAAATTCTTACGGATCCCTACATATACGGAGAAATCCTCTGGGCAATTGCATTGGGAGGGAGAACTGGGAAGGGAACTCTCACTGAAAGAATGGAGGGACATTTACCATCGAGCCCGTCGCACGGCCCGTAATGTATCTTCTATCGAAACGGCTACTAAATTGGCCACCTACTGGTACTTATCCCCGTGCGGCTTCATAGAGGCAATCCTTCACGTAGCCCATTGTGTTGGAGAGGTTGCGGCATGTTGGGTACTCTTACCCACCTGCTTTGGGACTGCCCGTCTTTAGGAACATATTGGACACAAATATTAGATGAGATTGACTCACATTTTGCCACACAGATTATGAGATTTCCGGCATATATCCTCCTGGGCCTTCCCAATGCCATCACCTTCCCACTTCATTCTAGAAGAGGCAAACAAATGGCCCTGTCCCTGGGGGCGGCAGTTCAGAACGTTCTCACACACTGGGGCTCTACGACAGTGCCCACCCGATTAGGCTGGTTACACAAGCTATGGTCCATTCTTGGGATGGAAAAGATTTCTCTCTCTTTGACCAACCCAGGGGCCTCCTTCCACGAACTCTGGGCCCTTCTCTTAGCGCTTTTAACATCGGAATTCACAGAACTCACCTGTCCCAAATACCTTAGACTATTACGACTAACAGACCCCCCGCCGGCGACCACGCCTGCTGCACCTGCCACCTAGTTACTTTAGAGATTCACCTATTGGGCCGCAATAATTCCACTGTCAAGTGCTTATTTTACGCTGCGGAGGAGGAGGGGGGTTTTGTATTCTTGTTTGTTGTTGAGATATATGACAGTGAAATGCCGGGTTGTAACCCGATGATTGTGGAGCACGTTGGCTCATTGGTTTCCTTTGCGGATAAAATCATTAAAAGAAATTTAAACCTAAAAGCACTATCCTCATAGTGGTGGAAGGCTACTGTCTTCACCAGTAATTAAACAGCACAAGTGCAGTAGTGGCAGCATACCATGTGATGATTATAAGTAGTGACCAGATCTTTTTACCATCATAACTTTGCATGTGTAGAATTAGAATTAAAATACTTCTGTAATAAAAAATATATATTTGACTGGACATTCATTTATCGTGGATGCTGCGTGCACATCGAGGTAATTGTCATGTCTACTAATCTGTATCTACAATTCCCTCTGAGGGAACCTTGACTGCTCGGGCTACGTTACCAATTGAGTCAGGTGAAGAAGGAGGCATATGACTCAGCTGAGTGGAATCCATAGTAGGGTGGACCCCAGGACAGCAGGAGTAAATGCCCCAACCACCTCGGTTGGGCCCGGTAACCCCTGCTTGCCCCATGGCCCTCTGAACAGGGTTCTGACACAAGCCCACACCGATCACCTGGTCTGACCACACCCTCATTAACTTCAGCATAGCCATGCCATAACACCATAGAAACAGCATCACAAGATCGCAGAAATATCCTGCTCTACAAACTCCTACACCACCAGCCTTGACGCAAAAACAAACTTCCCGAATCTATCTCCAACTTCAACACCTAAATCACTGCCTGCGCAGATACCCTGGTGCCTCTCAAACCCACAAGAACCATACCACAAGCAAGCTGGAAAACAGAAGAGCTCAGGCTCACCAAATGCCACTGCAACAAACTTGAAGGCAGATGGGGATAAAGGCAGGATGACACCTAAAAGAGCACCGGCAAATCCATCCTCAGATGCTACTATCAACAAATCAGAACCACCAAATGCTCCATGGTCACCGACCTCATCGAAAGCAACTCCAACAAGTCCAAGGAAATCTTTCCCATAGGAAAATGCTTCACCACTTCGGCTGCAAGCTGCACCAATGTAACCTCCTCTCAAGACCTAGGCACCCAGCTGTCCTCATTCTTCAAAAACAAGATCACCAGCATCTACGAAAACTTTCATACAGCAACAGGTTAGCAAATGATCTACTTGCCAATGGGTGCTAAGTCCCCTTACTCAGCAATGGATTGTGAAGCACCTTCACCTTATAGCAGAGTGTCTTGCCAACCTTGGTATCCAGGCAAACACTATATTAACAATCTCAGCAAGTGAGCATAAAGAAGATTGTATTTGTGGTGTGACACATGAAGTGACAACAGGCTGGATGATGCTAGGACCTGGGGAGGGATTGCAATTCAGATAAATATGTTACTTCGTTGTAGGGTCCAGATGAAACCTTCTGTATTAATTACTTTTACAGGAAAGTTTAAACACACGACTTGAAAAAGTCCATAGACTGAATAATTGCACAAAAAGATACAGTATGCTCACTTAAGAAGCATAGGAATGTTAAAATATTTTTTCTGCAAGAAATGCACTTAAAGCCAGAAGAAACTGAAAACAATCATAGAAGACTCTACTTGGCCTCCTATCCAATCTATTCAAAGATGGAAGAAAACGGTGTTTATTGAATCCATAGGCACCGGCAGTGGTGGATTCGCCAAGTTAATGGATGTTGTGAAACCTTCTATACTTATTCTAGCAATTTGGGCAGGTTACTTTAACTGCGTGACATGAAAGGTTCAGGATCGGACCTCTCCAATGAAGAATGCTGAAACTTGGTTAATGAAACAATTATGAGACATGCCTGTGCAGAGTGGTCTAGTCAATATTTATCGGCTGTAAAACCCAGGAGATGGTACATGCTGTTTTTACTCTGAACCACATAGATCATCTACAAGAATTGACTGGCTTTTTATTAGTAGGGAGAAACCTGATGAGTGTGTTGGAATGGAGAATTCGGGCAGGACTATGTCAGACCATTCCCATTTAACCTTGATATATGAATTAGTGAGAGCTCGGCCTAATGTACCAAGATGATGACTCCGAGTTGAAGCCCTGGGGGATTGAGCCTTCCAAACAATTCTTCAAGAGGAGCTGAGTGTACATTTTGACATGAAAAGTTATAGGGTAGTTATAATTACATTTTGTCCTACCTTAATATTGAAGCGCAAATATGGACAAAAAAATCAAAAGGCAAGTATATATAGGGAATTATAGGTTTATTATACTTAACTCTACAGTTCAACTAAATGTATGGTATTTAAAAATTATAGGTACAGTCGCCTGCCCATAATCAGGGCTTTCAAGACTTTTCAGACACTGCATTTGCACCAATCACCCCAAAAATCATTAATTATTAAGATAATCTAGGCGAAATCAATCGTCCTTGTCTCATGGATGAACAGAGAAATGTTAGATTCCTGGCTCATGATGGAAGAGCTGAATGCCTCATTAAAGATGCCTACAAATAGTCTTTCACCGGGGTCCCTCAAACCCTTCTGAGTAGTCTTCTATAAGGATAGATTTGAATCCCCTATGGAGGAAATCTGATGCTATCAGATCCATCACCCATTCACAAACTATTAGTTCGGTTTGCCACAATACTCCACTGCAACCAAAGACAAAGAATGCAAGCTCCCATTAGAAGGTAGTTTTAAGTCGAAGACAGGAAAATGGGTTCTGGGCACGGCCACAGAGCGACCCACTAGATTGAACATTGCTAAACATATGTTACTTTCGTTTCTTAGGCATGTATATTTCAGAAAGATTTTGTCAGAGTCTAAACAGTGATCTCAAAATAATTTAGATCTCAAAATAATTTTGTTAATTTTTCCAGCTTCCCCCATGTACCTTCATGGCCCACCCAGGCTTCTTCATAGCCTTCCTAGATGTAGAATCCTGGAGCTGGGCCTGATGCAGCAGCAGAATTACCATGCCATACCATTCCTGTGGTGGACTTATTTCCGCTTGAAGATTCTCTACTGGCAGCCAAACCCCAAAGTGCATATGAACTGGTCCAGAAGAAAATATACCCTATGGGGCAGATTTAAAAAAAATACATGCTATGCAGCGCAGCACCCAAAGAGGCTGCACTACGTTGCATGACAGGGAGAGAGCAGGAGAGTGCCATATCTTTTATATGGCTCTTTCCTCCCCTCTCCTTAGCGCTGGTGCTGATTTTAGCTGCAGAGTGCCAAGCACACACTTTAGCGCCGTAGCGCTAGGGTGTGTGCATGAGTCTAGCATACGTTTTATACACAAAGGGTACCCTTCCTGTACAAAATACCATGCATAGACAAGTTAAAAAGTTTTTCCCACTTTGTATGTGTGCTGCACAGTGCAGTACGTATGCAAAGTCGGAAAAGAAAGAAGAAATAAAAACATTTCTCTTGTTAGCGCCTCCTTTGAGGTGGTGTTAACTTTAGCACAAAACCCTGTCTACAATTATTGGTAGATAGGGTTTTGCATCAAAAGGCATGGGTGGTTGTATGGGAATGCCCCTGTACCACCCATGTAACGCCCCGTTGGTGCTAAGTAAAGCAAAGTAGTGCTTCTCGCTGATTTGCGCCACTTTTAGGGTACTTTCCAGCGCATACCAAGTTTTGCGGAGGAAAGTAAATTCCCCCCCAAAAACGTTTGTGCTGGTTAGCATCACCTTTGTGATGGTAATCAAGCCCAAAATGTTTGAAAATGTAGCCCAATGCAGCAAATTAAAAAAATATATATGCAACGCAGCACCCAAACAGGCTGTGCTGCATTGCGTGACAGGGAGGAAGCAGGAGAGCACCATATCTTCAGAGATATGGCTCTCTCCACCCTCTCCCTAGGACTGGTGCTGATTTCAGCTGCCGAGCGCCATGCACATACCTTAGCGTCATAGTGCTAGGGTGTGCGCGTGTGTGTAGCATAGGTTTTGTATAGGAAGGGTACCCTTCCTATACAAAATACCATGCATAGACAAGTTTAAAGGCTTTTCCCACTTTGTAGGTGTGCTGCACATTACCGCACGCATGCAAAGTCTGAAAAGAAAGGAGAAATAAAATGAATTCTCCTGTTAGCGCCTCCTTTGAAGTGGCGTTAGCTTTTGGTGCAAACCTCTGTCTACAATTCTTTGTAGATAGGGCTTTGCGTCAAAAGCAATGGATGGTTACATGGGAATGCCCATGTACCACCCATGTAAGGCCCCCTTGGCGCTAAGTAACGCAAAGCAGTGCTTTGCGCTTCTTTTGCTACTTTTAGTGTACTTTCCCCAAAAATATTTTGTGCTGGTTAGTGTCACTTTTGTGATGCTAAACCAGTGCAAAATGTTTGAAAATCTATTCCTATGGGGAGATTTTCAAAAAATACAAGCAATGCAGCACCCAAAGAGGCTGCACTGCATTGCGTGACAGGGAGGGAGAAGGAGAGGACAATATCTTTAGAGATATGGCTGATCCTCCCCTTTCCATAGTGCCAGAGCTGATTTCAGCTGCTGAGTGCCACGCACACACTTTAGCGCCATAGTTCTAGGGTGTGTGCGTGAGTCTAGCATAGGTTTTGTATACGAAGGGTACCCTTCCTATACAAAATACCAGGCCTAGACAAGTTTAAAGCTTTTCCCACTTTGTATGTGTGCTGCACGCATGCAAAGTCAGAAAAGAAAGGAGAAATAAAAACATTTCTCTTGTTAGCGCCTCTCTTAAAGTGGTGTTAACTTTTGGCGCAAAATCCTATCTACAATTCTTTGTAGATAGGATTTTGCGTCAAAAGACATGGATGGTTGCACAGGAATGCCCATGTACCACCCATGTAACGCCCCCTTGGTGCTAAGTAACGTGAAGCAGTGTTTCGCGCTGCTTTGCGCTACTTTTAGGGTATTTTCCAGCGCAAAACAACTTTTATGCTAGAAAGTACGTGGCGGTCGCATCTTGCATGTTTACCATTGCGGCGGGTGCTGCTGGCTGCAGCACCCGCCGCAATAGTAAAAATGCATGTAGTGCCTTTTGGGCAATGCAGGGGGTACCATGGGTACCCCCAGTGCACTAACCACCTCCCCCCAGCACAAGGGGGCCCGCAACGGGCCCCGAAAAACAAATCCCGCCAGCCTTTCAATGGCGGTTTACCCGCCACGGAAAGGCTGGCTGCGGCCAACATCGTAATATGGAGGACGGTGCCTGCTAGGCACCGCCACCATTTTACACATGCTGACCGCTCCACCAGGCAATTGTAACGATTGCCTGTGGCAGAAGCGTGGCGGGCGGTATTGCGACCGCCGCGGTCGCTAAGCGATTCCCCGCCATCGTAATGTGGCGGGGAAGTTGCTTCCGATGGCGGAAGGCACGCCACCGCACTGCTGGCGGTGGCGGGCCTTCCGCCATTGTAATGACCCCCTAAATGAGGATAGAGAATGCTCCTGCACCAGCGAACGGCATGAAGCCCTGTGCGCCAAGAGCCGGCAGTAGCGGCCCGTGGTGGGAGTGCTGCCGGGCGCTGACGTGGGGCAGGGGAGGGGCAGGGCGGGGGGTAGTAAACTACGGATTACGGCCGATTAGAGGTAAGTAAACATATAAATAAATAAATAAAACGAATTTCTTTGCGCGCGCTGCATCGCATTTTGCAATCCAGACCAACCCCGTGGCCCCGTCATGCACGGCTCACTATCTGCGGTGTGATCTCGGTGGCCGCCATATTGTTCAGGCACTGAGGCCAGCAGCAGCCACAAAAAGAAACTGTTCCAGGGGGGTTGAGACCAAGCCAGGTGCTGGGAGGATCCAAGCAGGGGGAAGGCTGTGTGCAGTGAAGAGCAGCCTCACGGGCCTCAGTGCACAGTTGGTCTGCACACATTCAGCCTGTTTTGAAGTCGAAGGAAGCTGCTGTATGTCTTTCTTTTATCGCCGTGATGATAAAAGAAAGTCACCCGGCCGCCTTGCTTAAACACAGCAGGCACCATATGATTACGGTGCTCTTCTTTTTGATAGTCAGAACAAAGGAAACACTGCCTGATTTAGGGAAATGCTGCGTTGTACCGACGCTGGGGTAGGTGGGGTGGGTATGCATGGGCAAGTGAGGAGGTGGGAGGGATGAATGTTCCATTAAGATGCAAGCAGCTATGGGCATAGAAGCTGAACATGCACCCACAGTGTAAGACAAGCAGGAAAAAATAAGGAAATAGTCCCTCAAAGAACAGATAAAGAACCAGAGCATAAGCATACAGTACTTAGTCCCTGCTCCATGGGAGGAATGAAAAAGAAAGAGGAGGGACAAAGAGGCAGAACTGACCACTAACAAGCAAGGATTTTTAAAGGACACTGAAACAAACAAATGAAAAGCAGGGGAATGACTTTAAGCCCAAGAGAAGTATATACTAAAGTATGTACAAGGTCTCGAATACTCGACCGAAAAACATTCTTTCCGTTAAAAGAATGGAGGTTCACCGTGGTTTGTGAACAGTGTATATGTTTGTGTTTCAGAGTTGGGATAATACAAGGAAAAGGGTGTGTTGAAATAAACTAAAAGGGCGGGCTTTTTCATAAGTTATGACAGACGCATTTCATGCATTTTCCCGAAACTGCCTTGCCTCTATGGACTTGGGGACTCGTATATGAAGAAGTGATGCAGTGCAGCGCAGCAAGTCACCTTGCTGCACTGCACTGATTGACAGGGAAAGGGCAGGAATGCGCTGTATTTAAAAGAATACAGCACAATCCTGTCCTTTCTCCAGGGCTGGTGCCTTTTTGGCAGCTTAGCACCAACGCAGGCACCCTTGCACCATGGTGTTCCCCTGTTACCTCCAGTAAGTCCCACACAGCAGGATTGCTGAGAGGTCTTTGGAGGCCACGCTCCCTTTTTCCACCACTTTGCAGATGCGCCTCCTGGCGCATTCCTGGTTGACTGGCTGATTTTTGGCCCTGGGGACCCCATTCCCCGGGGCCAGGTATTTTTAGAATGGGGACGGGGCTACCCGGACCCCCTCCCCAGGGACCCCATCCCTGGGGCCCGGCTTTTTCTTTTTTTAAAAAATTTTTAATAAAGAAAGGGCGGCCACACGGCATCCCTTCCCTAGGCGGATTTTGGCCCTGGGGACCCCATCCTCTGGGGCTTGCCCTTTTTTAAATAAATTTTTCCTTTCTGGCTACCCACGTCCTGCAGGAGCTGCATTACTTTTGGACAGAGGGTGCTGCTGAACATGCAGCTCCCTCTGTCCAAAGCAATTCTGCTCCGCTTCGTGCAAGCTGCAGCATTTTAATGCTCTCGCTTGTACGAAGCGGAGCAGAAATTGCTATGGCTTGGCGGATACGGTGCTCCCGCCGAGCCATAGAAAACTGCAATGTCCCGGGGTGAGCACTCTGGAACATTGCAGGAGCAGGCCCTGGGGGGGTGGTGGTCCCCAGGGTCATTATTAGCTCCAGGAGGGGAGCAACGCGTCCCCCTTCCATTGTTTGATTTAGCCCAAGGGAGGTGGTGGTCTCGCGGGCTGCGGGGGATCTGCGTGCCCCTGCATCAATTACAATTAAAGCCTTGGGGAGGTGGCGGCCCCTGTGGCTACAAGGCAGGGGAGGTCCGCCAGTAGGTAGTTATAGTTAGGACCAAAGTTTTAATAGGAAAAGCATTTTTTGACTTGCATATAACTTTGGCGCTGTTTGACCAATCTTCATGAAAATTTTTAAAAAATAGTGTCAAGGTAGGTTCTGGTTGTCGTGGAAAGTTTGGGATGATCTGTACAGTGGGGATTGAGAATTTGGGGTGTGAAATAAGGGTGGGTTTGTAATGTTAATTCCCATAGGAACCTTTAGCCACAGCTGCAGCCAAACTTACACCAAATTTGGCAGGGAGGTAGATGTTGGTTCAAGGAAGTGCCTTTTGCCTATTTGGTGTAAATCTGTTCAGTAGTTTTTGAAATTTAGGCGGAAAATTGTGATATTTCTGGGCATGGATATTTCGCAACAATTCCTCTGGACGTAACCTGAACAGAAAGTTGTGGCTGCCATTTTGTTCACTGGAATGGTTCTCGGGGCTGAAAATTTCTGAAAAAGCTAACAAAAGGGGTCAGAGTGGAGGTAGTCTCACCCCATGTTTGAGAAATGGGGGTGTTAGTAACACAAGTTATGTGTCCAAAATGGATATTTTCAATCACGCACGATATTCGCGACGACGACGTGACCGCCAGTACATCCCCCCGTATACCGTCGCGGGGACATCGCGACTACCGACGTCATTGTCAAATATTGGTGAAAATATAAAAATATACATATATATATTTTTACACACTAGCCAGTGACTGTCACAAACTTATGTACCTATTCACATATTCACTCAGATAAGAAAAACCCCTAGTGAATTAATTACTGTAATATGTGTGGATATATGTGTTTTAGACTTTATGGAAAAGGCGCGATTGTCGCGGTTAACGACGTCATCGCGACATCCCGAATAACCACAGAAACAGAAAATAGGTCTGAAAGATGGTTTTTAAAGATACTTAGTACAAAAAATACGTGTTCAAACATGCTTTGAAAGAAGTATGTATATAGTAATATGTGTAGTGCAAAGACTAAAGCTTACAGGGACGTTACAGTTAGGAATTAGCATTTAAAAAAACCTTAGAAATTCACTAAAAAACAAAGGTTACAGGGACGTTATAGTTAGGCTGACATTTCACTCGTACAAAACTATAGAAATTCAGCAGTTATAGTTACCTGAGATAACTATAACTCATGCCCCCACAATGCACTGCTTATGACCTCACATATTACATCACTCTTGACATGGCCAGTGACATCACTGATGATATCACTTATGACATCTCAAATGACAACACTGATGACATCATCTACATTACTAATGCACCCACTCACACCCGCATAGA
Organism: Calotriton arnoldi; assembly: GCA_963921515.1. Taxonomy (NCBI): domain Eukaryota; kingdom Metazoa; phylum Chordata; class Amphibia; order Caudata; family Salamandridae; genus Calotriton; species Calotriton arnoldi. Next base: position 525,923 of record CAWUFW010005636.1, read on the forward strand.
ACCTTTCATACACCTACTCCCACACAACCATTCACAAACCCATTCACTGACCCATACCAGTGCTTACACACCCACTCAGATTCATAGCTCTACACACAAATCCACTCACCCATACAGCCACTCATACACCCACTCACTCACTAATACAGCCACTGACATATCCACTTATATACCCATTCACACACTCTGTCAGTCACCCATAGAGCTACTCACACACCTACTCACTCACCCATAGTCAATCACACAGCCACTTACTCACCCATACAGTCATACACACACATACCCACATACTTACTCATACAGATACTAACACGTACTCACTCACCTATACAGTCACTGACACAAGCACACACTCACCCATATAGCAACTCTCACATTCAGTCACTCATATACCCCATCACTCACCCATGCTGTCTTTCACATACCCAGTTACTCACCCATATACCACTGACAAATCCACTCACCCACATAGCCATAAACATTCTCACTCACCCATACAGCCCCTCACATACACACTCAGTAAACCAAACAGTCACCGAATCACCCACACACTCTTCCATACAGGCAGTCACACACCCCCTCACCCACCCACACAGGCAGTCAGACACCCATACAGGTGTTCATATAACCAATCAATCCCCCATACAGCCACTTAGACTCCAACTGACAGACCAATACAGAAATTCAGACAGGCTAGTCAGTGAACCATACATTCACTGAGATACCTAATCACTTGCTTATACAGTCAGTCACGCATCTACTGAATCATCAATACAGGGTCTCACACACCCACTGATTCATCAGTGCACCTTGGTATATATATTTAACACTCATAAACATTTCAAAAACACTCAGTCACTAGATGATGTCATTTTAGATGTCATCAGTGATGTTACTGACCATGTCATGAGTGATGTAATATGTGTGGTCATAAGCAGTGCATTGCGGGGTGCAAGTTATAGTTGTCTCAGCTAATTATAACTGATTAATTTCTCTGGTTTTGTATGAGTGAAATGTCAGCCTAACTATAACGTCCCTGTAACCTTTGTTTTTTTCAGTGAATATATATATATATATATATATATATATATATATATATATATATATATATGACTTTGCTCCGCGTTCTCCAAGCATTCGCTGAATTTACGGACACGGACCCAGGTTAGTCGATTCTTCAATATTTTATTGCTGTGCCGCCATAACGTTTCGGCTCCGAGGAGCCTTGATCACCTGACCACTGAAAAAAACAAAGGTTAAAGGGATGTTATAGTTAGGTGAAAATGTCACGTAAAACATACCATTTGAAACTAACTAAACCACTGAAATGCACCAGTTACAGTTATCTCAAGTTTTTATATTGTAAAGCGGCTGGTGTTAGTATTTGGTGATTGGCATATGATTAAGGCACACATGCCGAAACGCGTCATGCCTTCTGTTGCTGCATTAAAGCTGGTCTTATTGGTCCCCCGCTGTGTCCCTCCGGTTCTTTCCTTGGTGGGGAGGAATCTCTTTTGGATATTTCCGCGCAGGCTCCAGGCGTGGTTGGGGGACCCGTCTCGTTTGTGGCCGGAGCTTCAAGGGCGCTGCTGTTCTCCTGTTCAGCTGTTTTTCTTTTCCAAGGGATTGGATTGCTCCGGCACCCGCACCCAGGAACAGTGGATTTTCGCTGTGATTGCAGTCCGTGACTGCACGGAGAGACTTACTCATTGCAGCAGAGTCTCCGATGACATTAGAGCCTGGATCATGCGGTGAGAGCGTTTGGGGGCCAAGGAGAGATGCTTTATGCCGCAAGGACACTAAAAGATTATTTTAAACTGCACCTATTAACGCTACGCATGGATCGCCAGCACTCACTAAAGGTTACAAAGGGGCGACAGTGCAGCGCTTACCTGATGGCCGGGATGGTGCCTTCTGGGAGTCGTGGTCTGCAGAGAGGAGGCCACGTCACAGCGCGCGAGAAAATCGCCTCAGCTGGGTTTCCACCAATGGGAGCAAGATGGAACATTTGTAAAGCGGCTGGTGTTAGTATTTGGTGATTGGCATATGATTAAGGCACACATGCCGAAACGCGTCATGCCTTCTGTTGCTGCATTAAAGCTGGTCTTATTGGTCCCCCGCTGTGTCCCTCCGGTTCTTTCCTTGGTGGGGAGGAATCTCTTTTGGATATTTCCGCGCAGGCTCCAGGCGTGGTTGGGGGACCCGTCTCGTTTGTGGCCGGAGCTTCAAGGGCGCTGCTGTTCTCCTGTTCAGCTGTTTTTCTTTTCCAAGGGATTGGATTGCTCCGGCACCCGCACCCAGGAACAGTGGATTTTCGCTGTGATTGCAGTCCGTGACTGCACGGAGAGACTTACTCATTGCAGCAGAGTCTCCGATGACATTAGAGCCTGGATCATGCGGTGAGACGTTTGGGGGCCAAGGAGAGATGCTTTATGCCGCAAGGACACTAAAAGATTATTTTAAACTGCACCTATTAACGCTACGCATGGATCGCCAGCACTCACTAAAGGTTACAAAGGGCGACAGTGCAGCGCTTACCTGATGGCCGGGATGGTGCCTTCTGGGAGTCGTGGTCTGCAGAAGGAGGCCACGTCACAGCGCGCGAGAAAAATCGCCTCAGCTGGGTTTCCACCAATGGGAGCAAGATGGAACATTTGTAAAGCGGCTGGTGTTAGTATTTGGTGATTGGCATATGATTAAGGCACACATGCCGAAACGCGTCATGCCTTCTGTTGCTGCATTAAAGCTGGTCTTATTGGTCCCCCGCTGTGTCCCTCCGGTTCTTTCCTTGGTGGGGAGGAATCTCTTTTGGATATTTCCGCGCAGGCTCCAGGCGTGGTTGGGGGACCCGTCTCGTTTGTGGCCGGAGCTTCAGGGGCGCTGCTGTTCTCCTGTTCAGCTCTTTTTCTTTTCCAAGGGGTTGGATTGCTCCGGCACCCGCACCCAGGAACAGTGGATTTTCGCTGTGATTGCAGTCCGTGACTGCACGGAGAGACTTACTCATTGCAGCAGAGTCTCCGATGACATTAGAGCCTGGATCATGCGGTGAGACGTTTGGGGGGCCAAGGAGAGATGCTTTATGCCGCAAGGACACTAAAAGATTATTTTAAACTGCACCTATTAACGCTACGCATGGATCGCCAGCACTCACTAAAGGTTACAAAGGGGCGACAGTGCAGCGCTTACCTGATGGCCGGGATGGTGCCTTCTGGGAGTCGTGGTCTGCAGAAGGAGGCCACGTCACAGCGCGCGAGAAAAATCGCCTCAGCTGGGTTTCCACCAATGGGAGCAAGATGGAACATTTGTAAAGCGGCTGGTGTTAGTATTTGGTGATTGGCATATGATTAAGGCACACATGCCGAAACGCGTCATGCCTTCTGTTGCTGCATTAAAGCTGGTCTTATTGGTCCCTCCGGTTCTTTCCTTGGTGGGGAGGAATCTCTTTTGGATATATATATATATATATATATCAACACAATCCTTCTGAACAGAGGGACAAACGGGTCGCACTGCCGTAGCTTTTTGCAATTTTTATTTTCTTTTTCTTTACATCCTCATTTGCATGGCTATAGGCGAGACGATCAACGCGTTTCGGTATCTACAAATACCTTGCTCACGATCAACTGACCGCTTGTCACCGCCTAATACATATATTCAAACAGTTGATACCTCATTTCCTGTTTGGTGATGCAAGCGCCCCATTGCAACACAAGATCTTTATAAATTGAAAGGTGCAAAATATAAAGATAATCTAACAAAGTCGGAAAGGGAAGCATTGGCAAAATTAACAACAGATAACCAGATTGAAATCAAAGTAGCCGACAAAGGCGGAAATGTGGTGATATTGGAACGAACGGCATATATCACGGAGGCACACCGCCAATTGAGAAACACCAAATACTATGAAAAACTAAAAGGAATCCAACAGTGGAAATCAAAGAAATGTTGGATGAGAAACTCTCAGAATGGATGACCAGGGGTTTGATAGATGACGAAGAACGGAAGTACTTGATAGTAACTCACCCAGTAACAGCAACGATTTACTTTCTTCCGAAATTACATAAAGATCAAAAGATGCCACCAGGACGACCAATTCTGTCGGCAAAGGGCTCGCTTCTGGAGCCAGTGGCAAACTACATCGACCACTTTCTAAACCCATATGTGATACAACTTAACTCTTATATACAGGACACCAGTGACCTACTGAGGTTATTACAAAACACGCCATGGCAAGACTCGTACCAGCTAGTAACAATGGATGTCATATCCCTTTATACCAATATAGGGAATGACATGGGCTTGAATGCATGCAATTTCTTCTTACAAGAGAGAAACATACAATTCGGTGACCATAATCAAATGCTCTTGGATATGATCTCAATTTGCCTAACAAAAAATATATTTGTATTTGGTGACGAAGTATATCGTCAAAACATCGGGACAGCCATGGGATTCTCTTTTAGTCCCAGTTATGCCTGTCTGGCAATGGGATGGTGGGAGAAAGAAGTGGCGTGGAAAATAAAAAATGATCATGTATTGAATAAAATCATCAGTTGGACACGATTCATTGATGATTTACTCATTATCTGGGATGGCAGTACGGAAGAATTTCAGGAATACTTTGAAATTATTAACAACAGTATCACAAATGTAAAATTCAGTTTTGAAATAAACAAAGATCGAATAGTATTCTTGGATACAGAGATTTACATTAACCCCTTCGCTGCGTTCGTCGGCCAACGGCCGTCGCGAGCACTACCTCGGTAGTGCTGCGCACGTCCGTTGGCCGACGCGGTCCCGCCCACTCCTTTGAAGTGCCACACCGCGGTGGAATGTTCGCCGCGGTAAAGGGGTTAAGGAGAATCAGATACATACGACGTTGCATCGAAAAAGTACAGCAACAAATGCCACCCTGGAAGCAACGAGTTTTCATCAACAGTCACTAATCTCCAGCATCCCATATGGGGAATTCCTCAGAATCCGGAGAATATGCAGTGAGGAAAAAGAATGGCAGAAACATAGTGCTGCAACTTCGGAAAAATTTAAAAGAAGAAAATACAATACAGGCATAATCAAAAAATGTTGGGAGCGAACAAATGAAAAATCAAGAGAGGAATGTTTGGTCCAAAAACAGAAAGAACTAAAAATGGATCAAGAACCGATTAGATTGATAACGGATTTCTCATATGAAAGTAAGGAAATTGCTAAAATTTTAAGACGTAATTGGAAAATACTACAGTTAGATGATACTGTGAGTAAAATAGTGGGACAACATCCAACGATAACCTACAGGAGAGCTAAGAACTTAAAGGATCACCTAATTCACAGTCATTTTAAAGGAAAGAAAAAAGATGAATCTTGGTTGAAAACAAAAAGTTTTTAAAATGTCATGCCTGCAAGGCATGTCAGATTACAAAACAAACAAAAGAAGTTAATATGGCAAACAATAAAATTTGGGAGATCCGGGAATTAATCACATGTAAGACACAATATGTGGTTTATGTGGTGGAATGCACATGCCCATTGAGGTATGTGGGTAGCACTGTCTGTGAATTAAAAAAAGAATAATGGAACATGTGCGAGCCACTATACATCAGGACAGAACAAATGCCGTGGCCAAGCACATGGAGCAGTACCATCAAAGTGACTGGAAACAACTTAAATTCTATGGAATTGAAACTGTTGCCAAGAAAGAACGTGGTGGGAATAGAGAAAGACTCTTGCGACAGAAGGAGTCACGCCACATTTTAAATCTGCAAACATTAACACCGTATGGCCTTAACCAATCAGAGGAACTATATATTCATCTATGATAATGCATAATATAACTTCCCCTGTATGTAACAAAACGAGTGACAACTTACAAAATGTTCATAAATGCCAATAATTAAGAACATTTCTAAAATCAGAGAACACAGACTAGTTTAAGTCCCAAATGGAATAGGTGTATTCTTGTCCCATTGGAGGGATATAAATCTTTGTTGTGGGGTACTGTACCAACTAAATGTGGTCAAAAATGTTGGGAGAAACAAATAAGAAGTCCCACCAGAGGGATAAAATAGGAGTGACTGGGTACCATAACGAGAAATATGTTGAAACATGTGAGGGACATTAATGATTCTGTGTGAATAAGAAATATGATTTATGGCATTTAATTTAGTTTGAATACTTATTTTATAAGCATGGTCACAAGTTCTTTTGAAAATGTATTTAAAATGTATATACAATATATAAAAAACTACATCTCCCAGAATGCAATGGGCGCTTGCATCACCAAACAGGAAATGAGGTATCAACTGTTTGAATATATGTATTAGGCGGTGACAAGCGGTCAGTTGATCGTGAGCAAGGTATTTGTAGATACCGAAACGCGTTGATCGTCTCGCCTATAGCCATGCAAATGAGGATGTAAAGAAAAAGAAAATAAAAATTGCAAAAAGCTACGGCAGTGCGACCCGTTTGTCCCTCTGTTCAGAAGGATTGTGTTGAGGTATTAAACAGCGTGGTTCTGCTGTAGGGTATCGCACCAAGATTGAGCGCTGCAATATCGGCGAAAAGGAACCGGATTGGAATGAATATATATATATATATATATATATATATATATATATATATATATATATATATATATATATATATAGTACTGATGATATCATCCACAGAAACACTCACACACCCACGCACACCCCCATAGAAAGCCTCATACACCCACTCCCACAAAACCACTCACATACCCATTCACAGACCCATACAAGCACTCACACATCCACTCACTGATCCATAGAGCCACTCACACATCCACTCACCCATACACCCACTCACACAACCACTATCTCACCCATACAGCAACTCATGCACCCACTCAATCACCCATACAGCCACACATACAGGCGTTGGGACATCCCTTTGCCGGGACAGCCATGCGCTTTACAAATTATATAACATAACATAACTCACACACTGAGCCAGTCACCCATACAGCTGCTCACACACCTATTCACTCACCCATACATTCACTCGCACAGCAACTCACTCACCCATACAGTTACTCACACACCCATTCACTTACTCATACATATACTAGCACAGGTACTCACTCACCTATACAGTCACTAACACAAGCACACACTCACCCATACAGCCACTTGCACTTACTCACTCACCCATACAGCCACTCACACACTGCATCACTCACCTATATAGCCTCTCACATACCCATTCACCCACTCATACACCACTGACAGAGCCACATACACAGTCATTCACTCACCCAAACAGCAACTCACATACCCACTCACACACCAGTACAACCACTCACTCTCCCATACAACGACTCACACACCCATACAACCACTCACACACCCATAGAGCCACTCAACAGCAACTCACACATGGATACACACAGACACTCACATAATGTGTTACAAATAGCATCACTCATTAGTAGTACATAATGTTTACTAATTTACAATTTATACTATCTTACTATATATTTTTAACACTCAGAGAGGAAAGATGCAACGGCAGCAAGCTGACCATACTGGACAGACAGGAGTAACAGTTGCAGCCTAACGGACCATGAAGGGCAGGAGGGAGGGGGCAGGGGCATGACAAAGGACCAGATAAGGCAGGAAGGAGGGGATAGAGGTCTGAACATGGAAAACGGAGTCAGGGGGCAAGGAGGCAGGAGCAGCAATCTGACAATGGAGGGCAGAAGGGATGGGCACCGGAAGCACAACACACCATGGAGAGCAACAGTGAGACTATAATGCTATACACACAGACGTTGGAGGAAAGGTGAGGGGCGGTTAGGGACAGCAAACTGACTACACAGGGCAGGTGGGAGGGGATGTGGCAGCACAGAAGACTATGCATGGCAAGCAGGAGGGTTAATGGCAGCACAACGGCCATGGTGGGCAAGAGGGAGGGGACAGGGGCATGCACAAAGGACCATGGAGGACCAAAGGAAGGGGTATGGGCTGGACACACACAAAAGAGGGCAGAGGAAGGGCTTCACAACAGACCACGCAGGGGAGGCAGGAGGAACAGTTGCAGCAAAACAGAGCATGGAGGCAGAAGGGAGTAGCAACAAAATGGATCTTGGAGGACAGGAGAGAGGGATGGGGCATGGAACTTGACAGGCAGGGTGGAGGTAGCAGGAACAGGCGGCAGCCATCTGACGATGCCAGGCAGGTGAAAGGGGCAGTGGCAGCTCAACAGAATACTTAGAGTAGATAGGAGTGTGGCAGGTCCATGGAATATGGTGAGCAGACAGAGGGGAGCAGGGGCATGCACACAGACATCAGACGGAAAGTGGAAAGAGAGTAGGGGCAGCAAGCTAAGCACAGAGGCTAATCAGGAGGGCAATGATGAGGCATAGAATTTGGCAACAGAGGGCAGGAGGAGTGGGCAGGGACATCAAGCTTGATGGAGAGCAGTGGCAGCACATCAGACCATGCAGGGCAGAAGCGAGGGGGCTCGTGCATAGACTCAGACAAAAGAGGGTAGGGAGGAGGGTGATGGGGCAGGAAGGGCAGTGGCAGAACAATGGCCACAAATGGCTGTAATGAGGGAGCAGGGTCATGGACTTGGACAATGGATAGCAAGGAGGGGGGTTGGCAGGAGCAGCAAGCTTGGGTGGGGGCAGCACAATGCCAGGCCAGACGTTGTGTTTAACCCCCCACTGTACATTGTGATGGGCATCTTACTTAACAATAAAAAAACATAGAAATTCACTGAAAAAAACAAAGGTTACAGGGTCATTATACTTAGGAAACAGAATTAAAAAACCCTTAAAAATTCCCTAAAAAAGCCAAAGGTTACAGGAACGTTTGTTACTCGTACAAAACCAGTGAAATTCAGCAGGTATAATTACCTGAGCTAACTATAATTTATGCCCCCACAATGCACTGCTTATGACCTCACATATTAGATCACTTATGACATGGTCAGTGACATTACTCATGACACCACTGATGACATCTTAAATGACATCACTGATGACATCATCCAGTGATTGTTAGTGTTTTCTAAAAGTTTATGAGTTTTAAACATAAATACAAAGGCACTACAAAAGTACCACATATGCCCAGATATACAAATTTGGTTTCCTATAATAGCTCAATAACTACTGAACGATTTACACCAAATAATAACAGGCATGATCTCCAGAACAGAATCTACTTTTCTCCTGATTTTTTTTATAATTCTGTCCGGCGGTTTGGACTGCAGGAGTGTGTAAAGACTCTAGGTAATTAACATGGGAAATGCACTTTTTTACCTCTGCCTTTTTCTATGCCCCGAAACTTACCATGCACAACTAGAATCACCGGCACACTTTTTGGGAACATTTTGTGAAGATTCGTCAACCGGCGCAAAAGATATAGAACACTAAAAATTCCGTTGCCATCCAATAACCCATATCCACCCTAACTCCTAAAAATTCCCTTGCCAATCAAAAAACAATACCCACCCTAAACCCTAAAAAGTCCCTTGCCACTCAAAAACCCATACCCCGCGAAACCTTAAAAATTCCTTTGCCGCCCTAACCCCAAACAAATCCCTTACCACCTAAAACCCATACCCACCCTAAACTTAAAGAAATTCCTTGCCACCCAAAAACCAATACCCATGCTAAACACTAAAAATTCACATGCCACCCTTTACCCTAAAAAATACCTTTTCACCCAAAAACCCATAACCACCAAAAACCTGAAAAACTCAATTTCCACCCAAAAACCCATACCCAACCTATACCCGAAAAATACCTTACTACTCAAAAACACACACAGACCCTAAACCCTGAAAATTCCCTTATCATCTAAAACCGATACTTACCCAAAACCATAAAATTTCCCTTGCCCCCAAAAATCAACACCCACCCTAAACCATAAAAATTCCCTTTCCAGCCAAAAACCCATACCCGCCCTAAACCCTAAAAATTCCCATGCTAATCAAAAACCCATACCCACCCTAAACCCTAAAAGTTCCATTGCCACCCTAAACCCTAACAAACCCCTTGCCACCCAAAGACCCATACCCACCCAAAACACTAAAAATTCCCATGCCACTTAAAAATGATACCCATCCGAAACCCTAAAAATTCCTTGCCACCCTAAAACAAAAATCCCTTACTACCCAAAAACCCATACTCACCAGAACCTTAAAAATCCCTTGCCACCCAAAAACCCATACCCACCCTAACCCCATAAAAACTCACAAGCCACCCAAAAACCCACACCCAACCTCAACCCAAAAAAATACCTTACCACCCAAAAACACGCACCCACCCTAATCCCTAAAAATTCCCATATCGCCCAAAAACCCATACCCACCCAAAACCATAAAACTTCCCTTGCCCCCCAAAAATCCACACCCACCATATACCTTAAAAATTTCCTTGCCATCCAAAAACCCACACCCGTCCTAAACCCTAAAAAGCCCTTACCACCCAAAAACCTATACCCACCCTAAACCCTAAAAATGCCCTTGCCACCCAAAAACTCATAACTACCCTAAAACATCCCTTACCACCCAAATACCCACCCCAAGCTCTAAATATTCCCTTGCCACCCAAAAACCCATACCCACCCTAAACCCTAAAAAATTCAATGCCACCCAAAAACACATACACACCCTAAACCCTAAAAATCCCTTGCCACCCAAAAACCAATACAAATGCTAAACCCTAAAAAATCCCTCACCACCCAAATACCCATACCCATCCTAAATTAAAAAAATTCCATTCCCACCCAAAATAGCTTACCCACCCTAAACCCAAAAAATTCCTTTGCCACCCATAAACACGTACAAATGCTAAACCCTAAAAAATGAGTTAACACCCAAATACCAATACCCACCCTAAACCCTAAAGGTTCCCTTGCCACCCTAAGCCCATACCCACCCTAAACCTAAAAAATCCCCTACCACCCAAAAACCCATACGCACCCTAAAGCCTAAAAATGCCCATATCACCTAAAACTCCATACCCAACCTAAAACCTAAAAAATCCCTTCCCACCCAAAAACCCATACACACAGTAAACCCTACAAAATCCCTTGCCACCAAAAATCCTACACCCACTCTAAACGCTAAAAATTCCTTGCCACCCATAAAACCCTAAACTCTAAAAAAAATCCCTTACCACTCAAAAACATACACCTACCCTAACCCCTAAAAATCCACTTACCACCCAAAAACCTATACCAACCCTTGACCCTAAAACATCCCTTGCCACACAAAAACCCAAACTCCCATAAACCCTAAAAGATCCCCTGCCACAAAAAACACATACAAACACTAAACCTTAAAAGATTCATTACCACCCAAAAACCCATACCTACCATAAACACTAAAGGTTCCCTTGCCACCCAAAACCCAGGCCCACCCTAAACCCTAAAAATCCCTTTCCACCCAAATACCCATACCCACACTAAATCTCAAAAATTCAGTTGCCATCCAAAAACCCATACCCACCCAAATCCCTAAGAGGTCCCCTGCCACCTAAAAACCCATACCCACCCTAAACCCTAAAAAATCTGTTACCACTCAAAAACCCATACCCACCGAAACCCTAAAAATTCTCCTGAAACCCAAAAACCCATACAAATGCTAAACCCTAAAAAATTCCTTGCCACCCAAAAACCCATACCCACCCTAAACCCTAAAAAAAAACTAACCACTCAAAAACATACACCTGCCCTAAACCCTAAAAATTCCCATGCTAATCAAAAACCCATACCCACCCTAAACCCTAAAAGTTCCATTGCCACCTTAAACCCTAAAAAACCCCTTGCCACCCAAAGACCCATACCCACCCAAAACCCTAAAAATTCCCTTGCCACTCAAAAAATGATACCCATCCGAAACCCTAAAAATTCTTTGCCACCCTAAAACAAAAAATCCCTTACTACCCAAAAACCCATACCCACCAGAACCTTAAAAAATCCCTTGCCACCCAAAAAACCCATACCCACCCTAACCCCATAAAAACTCACAAGCCACCCAAAAACCCATACCCAACCTCAACCCCAAAAAATACCTTACCACCCAAAAACACGCACCCACCCTAATCCCTAAAAATTCCCATATCACCCAAAAACCCATACCCACCCAAAACCATAAAACTTCCCTTGCCCCCCAAAAATCCACACCCACCATAAACCTTAAAAATGTCCTTGCCATCCAAAAACCCACACCCGTCCTAAACCCTAAAAAAGCCCTTACCACCCAAAAACCTATACCCACCCTAAACCCTAAAAATGCCCTTGCCAACCAAAAACTCATACCTACCCTAAAACATCCCTTACCACCCAAATACCCACCCCAAGCTCTAAATATTCCCTTGCTACCCAAAAACCCATACCCACCAGCACCTTAAAAATCCCTTGCCACCCAAAAACCCATACCCACCCTAACCCCATAAAAACTCACAAGCCACCCAAAACCCATACCCAACCTCAACCCAAAAAATACCTTACCACCCAAAAACATGCACCCACCCTAATCTCTAAAAATTCCCATATTACCCAAAAACCCATACCCACCCAAAACCATAAAACTTCCCTTGCCCCCAAAATCCACACCCACCATAAACCTTAAAAATTTCCTTGCCATCCAAAAACCCACACCCGTCATAAACCCTAAAAAAGCCCTTACCACCCAAAAACCTATACCCACCCTAAACCCTAAAAATGCCCTTGCCACCCAAAAACTCATACCTACCCTAAAACATCCCTTACCACCCAAATACCCACCCCAAGCTCTAAATATTCCCTTGCCACCCAAAAACCCATACCCACCCTAAACCCTAAAAAATTCAATGCCACCCAAAAACACATACACACCCTAAACCTAAAAAATCCCCTACCACCCAAAAACCCATACGCACCCTAAAGCCTAAAAATGCCCATATCACCTAAAACTCCATACCCAACCTAAAACCTAAAAATCCCTTGCCACCCAAAAACCCATACACACAGTAAACCCTACAAAATCCCTTGCCACCAAAAATCCTACACCCACTCTAAACGCTAAAAATTCCCTTGCCACCCATAAAACCCTAAAATCTAAAAAAAAATCCCTTACCACTCAAAAACATACACCTACCCTAACCCCTAAAAATCCACTTACCACCCAAAAACCTATACCAACCCTTGACCCTAAAACATCCCTTGCCACACAAAAACCCATACTCCCATAAACCCTAAAAATCCCCTGCCACAAAAAACACATACAAACACTAAACCTTAAAAGATTCATTACCACCCAAAAACCCATACCCACCCAAAACCATAAAACTTCCCTTGCCCCCCAAAAATCCACACCCACCATAAACCTTAAAAATTTCCTTGCCATCCAAAAACCCACACCCGTCATAAACCCTAAAAAGCCCTTACCACCCAAAAACCTATACCCACCCTAAACCCTAAAAATGCCCTTGCCACCCAAAACTCATACCTACCCTAAAACATCCTTACCACCCAAATACCCACCCCAAGCTCTAAATATTCCCTGCCACCCAAAAACCCATACCCACCCTAAACCCTAAAAAATTCAATGCCACCCAAAAACACATACACACCCTAAACCTAAAAAATCCCCTACCACCCAAAAACCCATACGCACCCTAAAGCCTAAAAATGCCCATATCACCTAAAGCTCCATACCCAACCTAAAACCTAAAAAATCCCTTGCCACCCAAAAACCCATACACACAGTAAACCCTACAAAATCCCTTGCCACCAAAAATCCTACACCCACTCTAAACGCTAAAAATTCCCTTGCCACCCATAAAACCCTAAACTCTAAAAAAAAAATCCCTTACCACTCAAAAACATACACCTACCCTAACCCCTAAAAATCCACTTACCACCCAAAAACCTATACCAACCCTTGACCCTAAAACATCCCTTGCCACACAAAAACCCATACTCCCATAAACCCTAAAAAATCCCCTGCCACAAAAAACACATACAAACACTAAACCTTAAAAGATTCATTACCACCCAAAAACCCATACCTACCATAAACACTAAAGGTTCCCTTGCCACCCAAAACCCAGGCCCACCCTAAACCCTAAAAAATCCCTTTCCACCCAAATACCCATACCCACACTAAATCTCAAAAATTCAGTTGCCATCCAAAAACCCATACCCACCCAAATCCCTAAGAGGTCCCCTGCCACCTAAAAACCCATACCCACCCTAAACCCTAAAAAATCTGTTACCACTCAAAACCCATACCCACCCAAAACCCTAAAAATTCCCTTGCCACTCAAAAAATGATACCCATCCGAAACCCTAAAATTCCTTGCCACCTTAAAACAAAAAATCCCTTACTACCCAAAAACCCATACCCACCAGAACCTTAAAAAATCCCTTGCCACCCAAAAAACCCATACCCATCCTAACCCCATAAAAACTCACAAGCCACCCAAAAACCCATACCCAACCTCAACCCCAAAAAATACCTTACCACCCAAAAACACGCACCCACCCTAATCCCTAAAAATTCCCATATCACCCAAAAACCCATACGCACCCAAAACCATAAAACTTCCCTTGCCCCCAAGAATCCACACCCACCATAAACCTTAAAAATTTCCTTGCCATCCAAAAACCCATTCCCACCCTAAACCATAAAATTTCCCTTGCCCCACAAATACCCACACCCACCCAAAACCTTAAAACTTCCCTTGCCCCCAAGAATCCACACCCACCATAAACCTTAAAAATTTCCTTGCCATCCAAAAACCCACACCCGTCCTAAACCCTAAAAAAGCCCTTACCACCCAAAAACCTATACCCACCCTAAACCCTAAAAATGCCCTTGCCAACCAAAAACTCATATCTACCCTAAAACATCCCTTACCACCCAAATACCCACCCCAAGCTCTAAATATTCCCTTGCCACCCAAAAACCCATACCCACCCTAAACCATAAAAAATACCATGCCACCCAAAAACACATACACACCCTAAACCATAAAAATCCCTTGCCACCCAAAAACCAATACAAATGCTAAACCCTAAAAAAATCCCTCACCACCCAAATACCCATACCCATCCTAAATTCTAAAAATTCCATTGCCACCCAAAAACCCATTCCCACCCAAAATACCTTACCCACCCTAAACCCAAAAAAATCCTTTGCCACCCATAAACACGCACAAATGCTAAACCCTAAAAAATGAGTTAACACCCAAATACCAATACCCACCCTAAACCCTAAAGGTTCCCTTCCCACCCAAAGCCCATACCCACCCTAAACCTAAAAAATCCCCTACCACCCAAAAACCCATACGCACCCTAAAACCTAAAAAAGCCCATATCACCTAAAAACCCCATAACCAACCTAAACCCTACAAAATCACTTGCCACCAAAAATCCTACACCCACTCTAAACGCTAAAAATTCCCTTGCCACCCATAAAACCCTAAACTCTAAAAAAATCCCTTACCACTCAAAAATATACACCTACCCTACCCCCTAAAAATCCACTTACCACCCAAAAACCTATACCAACCCTTGACCCTAAAACATCCCTTGCCACACAAAAACCCATACTCCCATAAACCCTAAAAAATCCCCTTCCACAAAAAACACATACAAACACTAAACCTTAAAAGATTCATTACCACCCAAAAACCCATACCTACCATAAACACTAAAGGTTCCCTTGCCACCGAAAACCCAGGCCCACCCTAAACCCTAAAAAATCCCTTTCCACCCAAATACCCATACCCACACTAAATCTCAAAAATTCAGTTGCCATCCAAAAACCCATACCCACCCAAATCCCTAAGAGGTCCCCTGCCACCTAAAAACCCATACCCACCTAAACCCTAAAAATCTCTTACCACTCAAAAACCCATACCCACCAAAACCCTACAAATTCTCCTGAAACCCAAAAACCCATACAAATGCTAAACCCTAAAAATTCCTTGCCACCCAAAAACCCATTCCCACCCTAAACCATAAAATTTCCCTTGCCCCACAAATACCCACACCCACCCAAAACCTTAAAAATTCCCTTGCCACCCATAAAACCCATACCCACCCTAAACCCTAAAAAACCCTAACCACTCAAAAACATACACCCACGCTAAACCCTAAAAAATACCTTTCCACCCAAAAATCCATACCCACCCTGAACCCTAAAAATTCTCTTGACACTTGCCCAGACAGTCTTAACAAGTTTAAGAATAACAAAATAATGAAGTAATATCCGAAAATGTGACACATATTGCCGCATAAGTTGTCTTTTCTTGCCACATAATTTACTCAGCCCTGCCACATAATTCCAGTGTCCCTGCTTATGCTCTGTGCATGGTCATCGAGCAGGCTTCACTCAGCTCTTTATCTCCTTCAGCCCTGGTGCCACTGTGCCTGCTGCAATAACAATAGATTTGCCCCAGTGCTCTTTCCTAACCAGTTTGCACTTTGATCCTTAGCCTTCTGAGTCCTGGAAGTAGGTTGCATTGAGCTCTTCACACCCATCTGCTGCGCTGCATCTGTCATATCAGCCATACTAGAAATAAAACCCTTTCAACTCTGCATAGTGTCCTCAAATACAAGACACGCAACAAACTGAGCTCTTAATAACACCATGTGCCCCTTGCTTCTCTTACTCCGATTATGTTGCCCCCTCTTTTGATATTTTAGAGAAAGTCATATATGATCAGTAAAAACAGTTGGCAATTAGACAGCCCTTTTAAAGGAAACAGACACACAATAGGAATGTTTATATTTCTCTGTAATATAAGCTCATAATATAGGAACCATAATACTGCCACTTCTATAGGTAATATTGCCTTTTTGTATACCACCAGTGCGTAAAGAAGCACTACTACAAATTATACATTGCTGTGGGTGCCTCTCTTTCTTCGTGACTTTGCAGTTGAGGTGTACATATCAGGGGTCTCACAGTTGTCATTTTCAGTGGTCCGTACTCACCGTGGGGTCTGTGGCCTGTGCTGATGGACTGCACACATTGTGGGTCTCTGTACAGCTTGTAAGCAAATTTTTAGGTAACCTTTGCTTACCGAATGTATAAGGAATCTCTATAGACTGTTGGTTACAAGCCTAAGTAACTGTGCCAATATATTAATGACCCAGCATGCATGTTTTCCTCGCTTACATGCCCCATAGTATGAGCAACTCAATAGACGTTCCTTTAGAAAAGTCAAAACTATCGGCTTTGTCTGTGCTTAACTTGTATCTTTTGTGGTTACTTTACAAAGAACAGTCAGCCGGCTACAGAAGGTCATGAGCAATTCTTAGAACTTATGCTCCAAGCCTGCTCTTTCTTTTGAGTCTGTGCACCCGCATCATCCACCCCCTGTTAGAACTGCAACAAGAGTATGCACCCCGCAGTACTTTGTAGTAGCTTCACACTCATGCACAAACTTAACTTGCCAATTAAGCACAATAATTTCTGTAAAAGTAACTCTGATCATATTGGCTTTGTCAATGCTTCTTTTACTATTTGTCAATGCTTCATTTTGAGGCCTGCAGTAAATCTGGTAGCGAATAATATCCGGGCAAATAAAGACTACACTGGGTTCACAGTGTAGTATTACCTCCCTATTGGGTTGGAAAAGAGAATAGCATGGTAATAATACGTTTTCTCTCATTCTGAGCTGTAACACTTTCACCATGTTTAAGCCAGTGAAATATGTACAGAGAAGTCAATAGCCAGTGCGAATTGTACATTCAATTTATAATGCTGATTCAAGCGCAAACACCTGTTTGAGACTGAATGAAAACTACAGAGGCCCTGAAAATGAGGCAATAGCTGTCAGAATTTCACACTGAGTAAAAGGTACATATATGCTTACGGGCTACATATATTGCGCAAATTGTGCAGTATTAGTTCGTGGGCTAAGTATATTGCACATATTTGTATGTGACTTAATAGCCCAAGATTTAGACCCCATGTAAATCGATATTTCTAAACAGAAACCGACTTGACCAAATTATGGGATGATAGGCAAACAATTACATGTAATGTGGCTCAATAATATTAAAAGCACAAGCACATCCAAAACTGTTCAACGTGTGTGTTTTTCAGACATACCCTTTCGACGTAATGAGAGTTGAGATTGTATAAAATATTTTCAGATTTAAAATGACATCTTTTGTTTTGCTAGAGATGCGCTCTTAATTATTCTCCTCAAAAATGGTTTACAGACATCTTTAAAAGCAATTTCCACATAAATCTTTCAATGTGCTGAAATGCACCTTCGCCCTAGCTTAAGAATAGGAGCCCCTTTCCTGTTACTCCATACCCAAGACATTACACTTTCAAAGAGAAAAAAAAGCGCTATTCCCACTCCCATCCTCTGAGACAGTCCCTTCCCCTCCTGTTGATATGCAGGTGAGGGCTTTCATTGTCATTACAGCGAATAAGCACTGAATGACAAAGGGCCTAACCTTGACACTCCTAGCTCCAGCCGAGCTGCTTTGACCTCCTTACACCTGTGTCTGTAGATTTCTATGAACTGCACTCACTTATCAAACTCTTACATTCCCACAGCACACAAGCTTAAAAGCATTGCATATTTTGCTGTGAAAAATAAACATTTTCAAAGCTGCAACCGTTTAAAAAAAAATGTTATCCTAATTTATCAATTAAACTCATAAAAATCAGCAGTGGTTTTGAAAAATAGTTCCACATTACTGTTACACATACTGCACAACATCGTACAATGGCTATAATATTATTTTTAGGAGTTACAATCTGGCCGCTCAAGTGTGACCGCCCAACTAATAGAGCGGAAGTGGGCTCCTGAAGTCTTTAGTCGATTATTATCATTCTATAACTTATGTGAATAGGCAAATGGCTAAAAAAAACACATTTATGTTGCGCTTTGATGTCATAACATTTTTACAGAAGCAAAAGGAAAACCTATAGCTTTGACTTGAACTAGCGACTGCCTGCCTGCTAATGTTTGTGTTTTTTATAAGCAGATCCTTAAAGTCTAATTATCTTCTTTTTCTTAACATACCCGACGTAAGATCCCCGCGTCAGCAGCATTTCTTTTAGTTAAAAGTCTTTTAATGGACTGTTTTTTTCACATCTCATGGTGTTCTTCTCTATCGTTAATGACATATAATTGTACATAAGTAGGCAGTATCTCTGCCTTTTAAAAAAAAAAGGTGCATGGCTACTTCTCATAGCACCAACTCCCATCATTACCATTTGGCATATTATTGAGACCCGGTTGAAATTTAAATTCAGCTGCTTGAGTCATGTAATTTCTAGAATTTCATGCTACACTTATACTAATTCCAGTGCCACCTCACATAATTATGTGGCATTTGTGGCAAAAGTTTATCACAAATGCATGGGACTAATACAAATGTCCAGAACATGAGAGCCTTTTCCTTATGCCACTTATGTTTTTTCGTGCTATGTTTTTACTGCAAAATTGCAAAACTCATTTCGTGCTCAAATATAGCACTAAATAATGTATTTTGCGTAATTTTATGTGATTTCGCATCATTTTCCTGAACTTTTGCATAATTAAACAAAAACAAACTAAGCAAATTGT
Organism: Calotriton arnoldi; assembly: GCA_963921515.1. Classification (NCBI taxonomy): domain Eukaryota; kingdom Metazoa; phylum Chordata; class Amphibia; order Caudata; family Salamandridae; genus Calotriton; species Calotriton arnoldi. The sequence goes on from CAWUFW010005636.1 coordinate 545,478, forward strand.
GTACACGCTATCATTTTACACACTTGACAGGATCTCTGCCTTGCAGACGTTGCCAAAAGGATTACTAGGCCTTCTCTGGTTATCCCTATAGTGTATTTGCACACATCACCCTGCTGTCCATCTGACTTGGCGAGTGCTGCCTATTTATTTTAGTTCTAACTATATTATAATTTGCGTGACGATCTCTCACGGATCCTGCTCCGTTCATATGCACTATGCCCCAAGACAAGAAAAGAGCACCTCTCTGGTCACTCATCCATGAAATCAAAACACATAGAATGATAATAAATACATCCTCTGCCAGCCTCACACTCCCTCATGGGGTAGCATGCACCTGTCCAAAAATGTGCTTCGGCACCCCACATGAATCACTGAACAAAACAATATAGTAGCAGCGCCCTAATTCCTAATGTCAAGATCAGGCTTTTGTTGGCTCTTCACCCTGCCTCTGCCCAGTGCCACTGTACCTGCTGCACTAATCATAGCTGCTTCCTTATGCTCCATGCTTGGACTTGGACTACACTGCAGGGAGATTTTCACCTCCTTCATCTCTGGTGCCACTGTGGCATAGAGTAGATTGGAGGAGAGTGTTATACAGTGGACTATCGTACAATGGAGTGTCCTAGAGTGGGGCGTTGTAGAGTGGAGTGGCATGCAGTGGAGTAGAGTGTTATAGAGTGGAGTGGCATACATTGGTGTGGCATAGAGTGGAATGGGGTAGAGTAGAGTGGCATAGAGTGGAATAGCGTACAGTGGAGTGGTGAACAGTGGAGTGGCGTAGAGTGGCGTGTAACATAGAGGTTTAGAGTGGAGTGGCGTAGAGCGGCATGCCGTAGAGAAGAGTGGAGTAGCATGTCATGCATAAGAGTGGAGTGTTGCGCCATAGAGCTGCGTGTCGTACAGTGTAGTGGCATAGAGTAGACCGGAGGAGAGTGTCATACAGTGGACTGTTGTAGAGTGCTGTAGAATGAAGTGTCGTACAGTGTGGTAGTGTGGACTAGAGTGGAGTGGCGTAGAGTGGAATAGTGTACAGTGAGGTGGCATAGAGTGGAGTGACAGAGTGGAGTAGATTGAGTGGAGGGGTGTGTTGTAGAGTAGAGAGAAGTGGAGTAGAGTGCATTGGTGTGTCAGAGTAGAGTGGAGCTGTGTAAAGTGGTCTGCCATATAGTAGAGCAGTGTGGCGTGTTATAGAGTGGCATGGCATACGGTGTAGGGGCATAAAGTGAAGTGGCATAGAGTAGAGTGGGGTAGAGTAGAGTAGTGTTGAGTAGAGTGCAGGAGAGTGTCATACAGTGGACTGTCAGAGTGGAGTGACAAAGTGTGGTGCTGTAGAGTGGAGTGTTGTATAGTGTGGTAGTGTGGAGTAGAGTGGAGTGGCATACATTGGAGGAGAGTGCTGTAGAGTGGAGTGGCTACAGTGGAGTAGAGTGTCATACATTGTGGTAGAGTAAAGTGGCATAGAGTGTCGTTGAGTGGAGTGACATATAGTGGCGTAGAGTGGAGTAGTGAAGTACAATGGAGTAGAGTGCAATAGTGTCTCATTGAGTACAGTGAAGTAAAGTGGTGTGGAGTGGCCTAGCTGGAGTTGTATAGAGTGTTGTAGACTGGAGTATAGTTTTGTATAGTGGCATAGAGTGGAGTAGAGTGTCGTAGAGTGGCATAGAGTGGAGTAGAGTGTAGCAGTGGAGTAGAGTGTTGTATAGTGGACAAGTGTAGAATGTCATAGTGTAGAGAAGAGTGTTGTAGAGTGGAGTGATGTGTTGCAGAGTATAATAGGGTGGTGTAGAGTTTGTGAACCTAAAACCTGCATTTGAGCTAGTCCCACAAACAAAACTCTGGTCAGTTTTGGAGAGGATGGGGGTCCCTAGTAACATATTATCAACATTAATCTGCTTACTCAATGACAGTTATGCCCAGGTGTGGAGGGCTAGTCAGGGTTAACTGGCAGAATGCATCACCATGTATAAAGGGGTGCGGCAGGGATACATGCTTACTCCATTCTTTTCCTTTTATTTATATGATCTAGTTGCATAGTTCATGCTAATGCATCTCCAATACATTGCCTCAAAAACCCTCAGAGGGTTACAACTTTTAATTGAATACTTTTTTCTGATCTGCTTAGAGAGTAGACTGGGGAACTCCTCCAAAACAGATTATATAACCATCAATCTGCAAAAATCATACCGGGAGAATATCCATGAGTGGAGTACAACTTAAATGGGTAAAAACGGACTTTGAGTATTTGGGACAAAGATAATGGTACATTTGTCTTTGACAAAGCATTAATCTGAACCTGCCTCTGTCTTAACTTCCATGGCCCAACATTACACAACTCTTCCACCTAATTTTCAATGATTCAGCATGAATATATATTTCTCAAAATGTCTAGGATCACACACATTCTCTTTGGCAACCTTGGTAATACTATAGTCACACACCATCTTTGTGGGGACCTGGACATCTCTATAGTCACACACCATCTCTGTGGGGACCTGGACATCTCTATAGTCACACACCATCTCTGTGGGGACCTGGACATCTCTATAATCACACACTATCTGTGTGGGGACCTGGGCATGTCTATAATCACACACTATCTCTGTGGGGACCTCGACATCTCTATAATCACACACTATCTCTGTGGGGACCTCGACATCTCTATAATCACACACTATCTCTGTGGGGACCTGGGCATGTCTATAATCACACACTATCTCTGTGGGGACCTCGACATCTCTATAATCACACACTATCTCTGTGGGGACCCGGGCATGTCTATAATAACACACTATCTCTGTGGGGACCTGGGCATGTCTATAATCACACACATTCTCTTTGGCGACCGTGGTAATACTATAGTCACACACCATCTCTGTGTGGACTTGAGTATTCCTGTAATTACACGCAAGCTCTGTTTTGGCTTGAGCATCATCAGCTTCGCATTCTCTGTATGGGGCTTTGTGAATTCAGAAAAGTAGTAAAGTTAGACTTTTGGTCTAAGTTTACATTTGTGAAACTGAAAAGTAGAAAAGTTAGATTTTTTGTCTAAGTTTACCGTTATGAATTGGGCCCTATTTTAATGAGGACTTAAACAGAATCAACTTCATGCACTATCTCTGTGGGGACTTAAACATCGCTATAATAACACACTATCTTTGTGGGGGCTTGAAAAAACTATAATAAAACACTATCTTTGTGGGGACTTGAATATCACTATAAAAACATACCATCTCTGTGGGAACTTGAGCATTCCTGTATTTAAACACAGGCTCTGTTTCGACTTGCAGCACCAGGGGGTGCCATGAGGCACAGGGTCAAGACTGATTTGCATTTAGCTGGGTCTGAACTGGGGTGGCGAAGTGAGCTAAAGAACGATGATGGATTTAACCCAGATCTGTGACTGGGGGTGAGTGACTGAAAGGTTTCAGCTCTCCGTCCATCATCTCCTTGTGTTTGCTTCGACTTGAACATCATCAGCTTCACATTCTCTGTATGGGGCTTTGTGAATATTGAAAAGTAGTAAAGTTAGACTTTTGGTCTAAATTTACCTTTGTGAATACTGAAAAGTAGTAAAGTTAGACTTTTTGTCTAAGTTTACCTTTGTGAATTGTGCCCTATTTTAATGAGGACTTAAACAAAATCACCTTCAAGCACTATCTCTGTTGGGACTTAAACATCGCTATAATAACACACTATCTTTGTGGGGACTTGAACATCACTATAATAACACACCATCTCTGTGGGGACTTGAACATCTCTATGATAACACACTATCGCTGTGGGGACTTAAACATCGCTATAATAACATACCATCTCTGTGGGGACTTGAGCATTCCTATAATTACACCCAACCTCTGTGTGGACTTGAACCTCATTAGCTTCACACTCTTTATAATGGGATTTAAGCTTTGAATGTACACACTATTTCTATGGAGACTTAAACACAATGATCTTCACCCACTATCTCTGTGGGGACTTGAACATCTATTTTGGCAAAAATGTTAGCAGCTAATCAAGCTCTGGGTTCCACTTGACCATATTCCTTAGTTCCATATGTTAATTTCTTTATGTGTTAGTTCCCTTATCTCCTAAAATTTTAAGCACTAATAAATAAGTTAAATACAGCTTTAAGTGTCTTTCTTTAAGCGTGATATGATATTTTCTGGCACATTAACATAGTCTTTAATGTATACCCCTAGTATATATGCAGCAATTCATATATAAATAGATTATAATGTTGTTTGTGTATATTGTTGATAAAATAAACATTTAGCCATGTGCCTTCGACTGTATTCAGTCACAAATAATGTTACGGACAAGGTCCCCACAAGGATGGTAGCACGTGTTCAAGTCCCCACAAGGATGGTGCTGTGCGCATGATTAAATAACAATATATTTGCAAATTTGAAGCAGGATCCTGTATCATGAATTTTTTCTTAACATTTTTCTGTTATTAGTGTATTTTAAAAACATTGGGAAAGGTTAGTCCCCACAAGGCAGGTATTCACACATAGTCCCCACAAGAATGTGTGTGTAGGTGTGTGTAGGTGTGTAGGTGTGTAGGTGTGTAGGTGTGTAGGTGTGTGTGTGTGTGTGTGTGTGTGTGTGTGGTTTTTTTTTTTCAGTGCTATCTGGTTCAAATTTGAAGCTAAATGAAGGTTGGGTGGGGGGCCTGTTGTTGGAGGTAACTGCCGGAAACAGACATTTAGCCATGCTGCCTCTGAAAGTCTTCTTGTTGCACTCCTTATGCAGTTTAACTTTTCTCCTTGATTCTTCAATATCAGTTTTGTTTCTACAGGCCCTTTACCCTGCACCATACTGGAAAAACAACTCACCCTTACCTTCCTGAACCGCATCCATCAGGCCCCCAAGATTGACCGACAGTCCAAGAGGAATGCAGAGATGCAACACCCAATTTGGCAATACAGTATCATTTTTTCTCTTCAATCATTACAACTGTGTGTGCTGTTTATGTTTGTTTACTTGACTCCTACAGATATTTTAATTTTATTTGCTATCTTTCAAAGCCAGGTATAACAGAACATAATGTAACTTGGGTCTCTCTGGGGGCAGACGGACAATTTGATTTGGTTTACCTGTACTAGTCTAGTACTCATCATCATGCAAGCATTTCCTTTTCCTCCCATAACAGATTTGTGATGGTCGGCTGCCAAGATGATTGTGTTGTCCTTGTGAAGTGTTTGTCTTTGTCAAACCTTTCCCTCAAATCCCCCTTCCCAACCACTCATCAAACCCCTAACCCTCTTCCCCCGGACTGTGTGATTTATTGAGGTGTGACTTAACAATTTACACAATTAATTGATCACACACTTGGTGGGGCAGATGTGGTGAAAGCAACAACAACTCAGTGCAGGGTGAGGAGGATCTTATTCTTAAGCTCATATAACCCACACTGGCAGTATATTATATTATACACCCCCGCACAGTGTATGATTTTTTGTCAGAGGAACATCTCATTGCCAGCATCATCATTCAGGCACTGTATTAATTTGCATTTAGGAAGGTTAAGCTTGTCCCCTTCGTACAGTTCGTAGTAGCTCAACATTGTTCTGATTAATAACAATTTTCATTGCTTATCATACTCTCTTCTTGTGTCTGTTCTAGTAGTCTAGTCTCTGCTGACTGTCATCAAGCTTGCATATGATATAATAACGGCATTAACCTAGTTTTTATTTCAATTTGTTAACTTCCATACGATGAATAGGCCCCACTCTCCGAGTCCTTATCCTTCAGTTCTAGATCGCCTAGGAGGGAGTGGGATTTTGCTTCAGTTCTGATGAGTTTGTCTTCAATTTTAAAAGAAACTCTAGCAATGCATGCTGCTACTACTACCACCACCTTGGCACCTTGTGAAACCATGCAGCCCTCGCTTCATCTAACCAGGTAAGAGAAGTAAACTGTGGTTGATTGATTCATTGTTGAACGGCAATCTTTCTATACAATGAAAATTCACCCCCACTCCCTCCGAGTCCATAGGGGTTAATAATAATATAGAGTAGACTGCAGAGACTAGGAGGAGAGAGTAGTAGGACAAGGGAGGGTACCACATAACTATTTTGTTTACACTATCAGCTGATTTTTTAAACTGGCTGCGGCAAAGGCAGCAGTGCGAAGTAAAACAATAACCCCACAATTTTTTTTTTAAATCATTCATAGTCATAAAATGTAAAAGTATGAAAACTTTCCCGGAACAAATCTAAACCAAACCCACAACTGGCCCACCCCTCTCCCTAACCGCAACTAATGTCCAAGTAGTGTCCAAGAGTAAATTGTCCATAAATAAAGAAAAACCCAACAATCCCCAAACTGAAAAAAAATTTAAAATAGGGGCTGAAGAGGGCACTAAAGGCGGGTAGGAGCTTCTTCAGGTGCCTGTCCATCCGTTCCTGCCTGGCTTCAATATTCGCCAGCCTTAGCATGATGCGGCGCTGAAATTGGTGGAAGTAAGGGGGAGCAGCAGTGATGGTGGAATGGCGGTGGGCGCCCATTGGACCGCGGCGATGGTGTGGTGGGGTTGTTGTTGTGGCCTGGCTGAGGCCCGGGGCATCTGCAGCAGCTTCTGCCTCCTCATCCTCCAAAGCAAACACAAGGAGATGATGGACAGAGCACTGAAACTTTTCAGACACTCACCCCCAGTCACAGATCTGGGTTGAATCCATCATTGTTCTTTAGCTCACTTTGCCACCCCAGTTCAGACCCCGCTATATGCAAATCAGTCTTGACCCTGGGCCTCATGGGAACAGTCCGGCCCGAACTGCCAAGCCAAGCCTTCCCTGGACTGGAAACAAGCATCCTGGGACCGGTTTCGGGATAACACCCCTCATCATCCAGGCAAGCTTGAATCCAGTGGCAAAGTTAGCAAGGGACCCACGTCTGGGCATACCCTGCCAACTAGGGCTAACAAAGCAAACACAAAGAGATGTTCGAACGAGCTCCGAAACTTTTCAGACACTCACCCCCAGTCACAGATCTGGGTTGAATCCATCATTGTTCTTTAGCTCACTTTGCCACCCCAGTTCAGACCCCGCTATATGCAAATCAGTCTTGACCTTGGGCCTCATGGGATCAGTCCGGCCCATACTGCCAAGCCAAGCCTTCCCTGGACTGGAAACAAGCATCCTGGGACCGGTTTCGGGATAACACCCCTCATCAGCCAGGCAAGCTTGAATCCAGTGGCAAAGTTAGCAAGGGACCCACGTCTGGGCATACCCTGCCAACTAGGGCTAACAAAGCAAACACAAGGAGATGTTCGACGGAGCGTCGAAACTTTTCAGACACTCACCCCCAGTCACAGATCTGGGTTGAATCCATCATCGTTCTTTAGCTCACTCCGCTGCCAGGTCCGGGCTGCAATCTCCTGCCTGCTAGGTATTTTTGGATCAGCAGCAGGAGTAGCTACATTTCAAGAAAGAAAAAAGACAAATTGTAAACAATGCTCTTAGCAAAACACATAGAAATTTATGCCATGGGCATGGAGGGAGGAGATTGATGATGGGTGGGTAGGAATGATACATAATGTTGCGCTTGAAAACTACTGTGAGTCCAGGGAGGAGTCTGAAATACCACCTCCACAACCCTATGAATCAAAAAACCCTCGAAAAAACCATTCCAGGTGAGTAAAGGTGAGCATAACACCACTACAGAGGAGCACCCTTGTCCCTTATTCTCCTTCCCAAGGATTTTTCCATTCATCAATGCATTGTTCTTCTTATTTCATTTTTTATTCTTCACCCTTGGCTTTGCTACTCACCACCATTTAAGTTTTACATTCTCTCAATCCACTCTTCACCATTGAAACTACCTATCCATCCATATAGCCATCCATCCAAACATGGCTCTCTGCCTCACTCTAGTCTCATCTCAACAAACCTTTCAACAACATACATTTGTCATTTACCCACAAGAAGAAACCACCACAGGATTCCAATTACCCAGGCAAGCATCCTTTCACACATACACTTTCACCCACCCAGGCAGGCTTCCTACCCGTATACCTTTCATCCATCGTTCACTCACCCATGCATCCTAGCTATCCGCCACCTATAGTATTTATGCATCCGGCGCTTTCACCCATGCATCCTTCTCTTTCAGTCATATATATTACATTTCACCCATCCCATCCCCTTCCATCCTTCCCTTTTCCATCAACCCATAGTTGATGGAAAAGTTCATGAAACATTCTCTGCTGAGTTGAAGATAGGAGCGGCCATTAGTTACTCAGCTCAACACCTGCTGTGTTCACCTGTTGTTCACAAGTCAACAACACTACACCTTTACAGTGAGTTTATAATTAATTGTCAATAAGCAAGCAATATGACTTACCACCGCCGGCCACTGCCACTGGCTCACCCCCTTCCGCTGCCACATCTGCAGACTGGCTGGCGCCGTCACTGCTGGTCCCGGCACTGGTGGTCGGTGCAGCTAGAAAAAAAAGATTACACATTTCTTAGATGCCAGATATGCCTCCCCCTATTAATTGTTTTATAGCAAAATAAAAATACACCACACACATCATTCACTACAATTTGGATACATTACAGACAGTATCTTATATCAAAAAAATCAGGTTGGGCATTTTGTTGGTGGCAATTTTTTTAAAAAGCTTCAAGTCAAGAGACAAGCGGTTAAGGAGTGTCTGCAGCTATAGAGTGATGAATCTGATGTTTTGAGAAAAAATTGCATATGGCCTTGGTTGGCAAATGCAATGGGGCCGTCCTCCTCGTACTGCCTCCCAGACATGGTGCACAGTTTATCAGTTCACCAACTGCTGCTAATAATACTAGGCCAAGCTAATAAGAAGACACAACTTTGGGGTGTCCAACGTGACCTTGGCCACTCTCTTGTTTTAGTGATTGAGCCTTCTCATCTCAACATACATGCATAGAATACCTTACTTGGGCAATGGGCATGCAATCTACACAGCAGAGGAGGAGGAGTAGTAGTAGTAGTAGTATGTGACCAATGGGTTCTCTGAGTCTTAGAGTACCACCACTCGGCCGTACACAAAAGGGGAGAGGGAAAGCTGACTGAAAAAGCAGAAGAAAGGAAGCTACAGACAGACTAGTAACTTCAGACTAGAGACAGTTTGACGTAAAGTACAGAAACTTGAAATATAGAAAATAAGTAAGTAGGATAATGCAGGGATAACAAGAGTTTAGAAGGAGCGGAAAAGTTAGGGGAATAAATATATTAATGTTAACACCAGGAGAACTTCCTGGGGCCAGCAGAGCCATCGGCCGTGGAACTCTGGGAGGAACCTCCAGCTCCAGGACCCTCACCCGCTTCAGCCCTCTTCTTGCTCCTGGATGCCGATGTAAGACATAAAGACAAAAAAAGATTAGTGGTAAATAAAAGTCTCCCCAAAATATTTTTTGACAGGCAAAGGCAATCGCAATAACATTGAACTTTTCTAACTCAGATCAACTAGTAGTACTATATCGCGGACCGTCCTATCCGATTCTAAATTTCCAAAACCTACCTACCTAGCCCTATTCCAAATTTAGTAAGCTACTTTTTGGAATTACTAATGATAAATTGCAACAAATGATGTTTGCTTCTTCTCAAATGTCATTCGCAATCTCTCAATCCCCTTTGACGGGCCAATTCACTAATCACTAAGGGCCTTCTTAATGATTACAACAATGTTGGACAGATGCCGTTACGGTTCTGGAACCCGCCCGACCTTAGGTCGGTGGTCACGACGATCGTACTAGTCTATTAAGAATCGATGCGATCGCCCATAAGCCATAGGGTGGTCGCAAACCTCTATTTGTCAATGGAAGTTTGTGTGGCAGGCGGAAAAGGCCCGCAGCTCAAGCTTCCATTGAAAAATTGAATTGTTGTTCACAAACATCCCTGCACTGTCCGTGTGGCATGCACCATGCGGTTACGAAATTACAAATAACTAATTACAGAACTTCTTACATAATCATCAATAATCACATCAGCCCAATCGAGCGCCAACAAGTACGATTTGAATACTAGGTTAGGTAGCACAAAGTAAGCTAAGCACCTGTCTAGAATAACAGACTATTACATAATATTTTAAAACTTGACTTACCTGCATGTGAGCAGCATGCTTGCTATTATTTGGGGAAAAAATATTAGCTTTAGCTTAGAACACACAAGTAATAATAAAAATTATTAATTTTAATAATTACTTAGCTACTCACCACGCCCCACGACCTCAACTCCTAGCAGGTCCAGCAAGTCCTTCTCTCGGTCCAGGATGTCAGACCAGCAGTGTGCCAACTGCTGATGGGTGCGCCGGACCCCAGAGCAGCGGTAAACTGCCCGGCGCACCCTCGCCTAGCGCTGCTGGTGCTCCCGCATACCATACCCAGATCCAGGCCTGCCGCCTGCTGCCAGGGTGGAGGGGAGGTGGCTCTGGATATAAAAAGCCAGTGCTGCCACCTCCACCTCGGAAAACAGGGCACAGGGCTGCACCCCTGCCTGGCGCCGCCTTCCGCAAGGAAGGCAGCTACTAATTGCATGCCCTTATCTGGCATGGGGTTGGGGGGAAAGAGAGAAAAAAAAGAAACAGGGAAAAAGAAGGCAGGAGGGTGGTAGGGAAGTAGGAAAGCAAAAAAATTAAAAAGTACAAAACTCACCAAAAATACACAAAAAGTAGGAAAAAACGCAAAATGCACACTTAGAAAGACAAAGGGTAAGATAATAAATAAAAAAGATTGGAAAAAAGTTTTAGAAAGCAAGGATTGCAAAGATTGAATAAGGATGGAAAAGTAGGCCCCAGCACCATAAACAGAGTAAGAAACAAGATGGCCGTGCACATGTGCGACCGCGTGGTGCAGTTCGCGCGATATTTCCACCCAACACGCAATCCGCATTGACGTACGGCAGAAACGACATGCGAACGGGCGGAACAAGCAACTCCGCCCGCTCGCGGAACTCTGCATAGTGCGGCGGAGTTGTTTTGCCGCTTCGCAGAGTTCCGCGAAGGGCTGCTACGCGAACTTCGCCCAGCCTTTCTTTAAGTATGGAGAGTAGCCATGGAAGTTTCATCATCGGTGCTTTAAGTGGGTCAGGGACCTTCAGGGCTGAGCCCTGGCAAAGCAAAAATCTATATTGAAGCAGGTCCACATGGAACCCTCTATTTCTGTCCTACACAAACTAAAAGAAACTGTTTCTGTCTACGTGTCGCATGCCAAAGCCGGTCTTGAAGATTTAGATGAAAAAGCAGCCATGCATCATGGGGATCAAAAAGGTTTCTCAGCCAGCTGATGACCGAGTTTGGGGTTGGCGGTAGCAGTGGATAGGGGCATAGTGTCAGTTACTCTGCAGCAGAAGCCGCATTGCTTGGGTTAGCCATGACAGCATTGCATCTGTTAAATGCTCCAAAAAATGATCTTTTCCCAACTGAAGGTGCAGCCCCACACAGTCCTGAGTGTGGTGCTTGGCTCCAAAAACTGTGTGGTGGCAGATGTCCATGACTGCTGCCCTGTGCTACTCAGCTGTGATGACCATGGTTCAAATTAGATGAATTTCCAAGCCAAACAATCCAAAAAAGAGCACCCGGCCAAACATTTCATTCAGAAACCTGCAGTAGAGGGCTACAACCAACGACTGAAACACGAACCTTGAAAAACTGCATCAAAACAACACCACCCAGTGTTCTCTCTGTGAAGCCAGTCGTGAGACTGACACAGGTTCTGTACTACTGATATTGATGAAGCAAAGATGAGAGTAAAACTTATGTTGATCTTCATGTGAAATTACCTGTTAAAGACATTAGATTAGAGACTGTATTTGGTAATGGTGGATCAAGAAGCATTTTGGGTAAATCCGTGGAGACCTGGTTAGTTTTTTTAGCTTTGTTAGGAGCACCTGACAGGATCAGTTCCTGTTTTTGATTCTACAAGAGTTGTGTGATGTTCTTGATTTCCAAATAGCGAAGTATGTTTTATTTTCGAAAAAGATTACTGGAGACATCTAGTGATGAGGGGCGGGGAGCAGCTTTACTAAATATGTAGGTAGAGTAGTGAATATACAAAGCACTGACTGCTTCAAACAAATTGGCATGTAGACGTAGTTAGCGGTGTAAAAGCATAAGGGGTAATTTAAGTCTTTCGTTTAGGGAAGGGATATGTGGTGTTGAGTGGTTGGGATGAGGAGGGACATTAACGAATAAATGAACGTTGATAGGGTTAGCTGGACATAAGAAGGATAGCAAGAGGATTTCCATGTCATTTGGTGAGGGATGTACATATACAGGTGAGAGAGTGAACAGAAAAGACATGCAAGAGCGAGTATTCTGAAAATAAATCCTTAAGTTTAACATCACTGAGGGTGACAAAGTGAGACAAGGACATCATCAGCCTAGGATGTTATCTAGTTCATTGAAGAATGATTCAATGGGACCCAGCTGCAGTAAACACTCACAAGCATGCTATGTGTTTTGAATAATGATATGAATTTTATTCCTAGGTGGTGCATAGAGGATGGAGGGAGTAGAAAGACTAACTGGTTATGCAAGATTTGTTTAGAGGAAGGCCAACTCTACCCCTTTGGTATGTGTGAACATTGAATGGGAGATGTGCTGGTATGAGAGAAGTATGTGTCACCATGGGGTCCTATGAATAGAATATCAATGAACGATTTTAATGTGCTAAGTGTACCTTAATAGTGATTCAGAAAGGAGGCTTTAGAAAGACAAACATTATGATGTAAAATCCGAAATGTGTTTTCCATCACACAGATGACAATAACTGAGCCACGCTGCACAACTATTGTTATATTAAGAAATATGAACAGAATTCACATACACGCCCAGCTGCATTGAAGCCATTCAACACGTAATATTTGGGAAAATATATAAGTTTAACTATTTTAGATGTATTTTGGTGATACAGTTTTAGTAGATGACAATTGTTTCAACCTACCTACTGGTTCTAATGGGGTATTCATCAAGGCTTATTACACTTATAAGAGATGCTTTTCTAGTATAGTGGCAATGTAAAACAGTTTCTTTCATTTTAAGGGTCAGGAGTACCAATCATGATGAATTCTGCCTTACGTGAGTTAGCAGTACTTAGGTTATTGGATTATGTGGTTATGAGCAACAGGGAGTCTAATTGCTAATGTCCTCTGTCTCAACTAATTAATAGGGCTAAATCAATTAGTCCTGTTCATGGAGTCTGCTGAGTACAGTAAAACTGATAATTGGAGTTAGTGCACAGTGCAGCAACTGCTAGCACTTTCCCAAATTTCCTGATGTTGGGAATCAGCGTTGACGCTGGCAGCCCAGCTTCAAACGAGTACAAGCAAAGCAGCACTATGCACCAATAATGTCAGGTGGTATCTACTATTGTGGATAAACAACTGATATGGCAATGCCTGAAGAGTTAAGAGGGCAGTGCCATGCAAAAATGCAGTAACTACGTACAAGCTTGTAGGCTGTGGGTATTCAAAAATATTTTACAAGTGCTTTTCCACCATTATAAAGCACGTAAAGATATTCCCTAAAATACACAAAGCAACATGTTTCAGAATAGGATAGGGAAGAGAATGTCCCATATCGTTGGGGAGGGGGCAAGGGGGGTAGAGAAAAATGGGGTTCACATGAGAAAATAATTTCACTGTGTAGATTGTAACACTGTGAAAAAAATAAACTTATTAAGTTCGACTGTTTGCCCTGAGGACAATTTATGGGGATAAAAATGAATGGATATCCTCCATTTACATAGAGCTCCATGTGTCCACAAAGTTAATCCAGTCTAAAGCCGAATCAGCCCATAGGGTCTTGTAGTCTATCCCTGCATGGACACCAAAGATCTGATCATGAGTAGCCGGATGTCAGATGTGAACATTATCGCACTTGATAAAAATCTGACACTAAGGTGAGAAGCGATACTTAACACATATTCTGACTTTTTGGAAAATTATATGAGGATGTTGGTGCTTATCTCACTAAATCATAAATGTCCTGGTAAAACCCGGGCATTTTCCTATGTTAATTTTAAGTCAGTTATGCCCTGTTAAAATTTATTGAAGGGAGCAAACTTTATTGAACCTTGCAATTATTATAATTGGGGTCCCTGCGGAAATAGGTGTTTATGGAGGGATTGCAACTAAACAGGCCTCCTGTAATCAGACCCTATTTGTCATACACCAATTGAAACCATCCCTGTGAAATGACATCAAGGTTGATGGAAAAGTGATGACCACAGTAGGGCTGTATGGGAAGAATCCTCTGTGGCAAAGCAAAACACGTCAGGTAGCAGGATTTGGTCTTGACATATAAATCAATGCACAGTACAAGAGATATAAGGAGAGATTTGTGGGTTTAGTAATGGCCTCCAAGGTTAGACACCATGCAACATGGTACATGCGTGACGCAAACCTCTAAGTCAGATTTTTTAAGCCATGCAAAGCCACTTTGTGTGGCTCTGAGAAGCTTAAAAAATCTGGAGTAACGCAACACAGCGCAAATCGCTGCGTTGCATTGCATTACTCTGCCCTGGGTAGGCATTCCATGGGCGTTGCGTTGGTGTTCCCATGCAACTCCCATGGATCTTTACACATCCACAGATTTACAAGAACTTGTAAACCTGGGAATGGGCCAAAAACGTACACCTTCCCAGGGGAGGCGTAGCAAGAGAGAAATATGTCTATTTATCCTTGTTTCTTCCTCTTTCTATGTGTGCTGCATTCTGCATTCTGCAGCACACATAGAAAGAGGAATATGCCTTCCAGGATTGGTTTTGTGCGGGAAGGTGCTCCTTCCTGCACAAAAACAGTCCTGCATACAACGCTTCAGCGCAACGGAAAGGACATGAGCGCACTGTATTGCCTTAAATACCTCGAATTCCTGCCCTTTCCCTGTTATGCAGTGCAGTGTGATAGAGCAGAGGTCTTCCTACTACTAATTTATGACAATTTACAAAGAAAACAATTTGTAACACTACTTTACATGGAAAATGACAAAACGTGTGTTGAGCTCCATTTTTCTAAAAATGACAAAAAGTAATTCTGATTTAGATACTGCATCGCAAAAGCATGCAGAATGTTACAATGAGCTTATTGTGCAGTTTATATTTACTGAATAGATGTGAATTTAAACACTTTAATGACATTTGATCCTGTGATTAGATAGCATGATAATAACAATACTTGAGAAATTTATATGTGAAAATTAAACGTTCATGTGTTAGAGATCAATAGTATTATATGTGTAATGTGTACAGTGAAAATGACAAAAGAAAAGTAGGTATTGCACAAGTTTTAGTTGTAATAACCTTTGTGAATCCTTTATCAGACATACTTATAAATGTATGTGCGCTTTAACAACATATATACCAAGGAGATATCTATGTACTATTTCAATGTGTGTGCAACAGTGACATTTTCAAAAACATTTATGGGTACCCTATATTTACATGAATTAATTAATTAATGAAGTGTGTATTAATGCAGTTAGTCAAAAGATTAATATTCCATGCAATGCGAAATTATTTTAGCATTATTTCATTGTGAACAAGCTGTATTTCATGTAGGCCTCTAATCTTGCCTCTTGTCCCAAATGTGAACTCATAAACTGAATAGTCTGTAGCCTATGGAAACCTTTCGTAAAGTTGCAACTTGTGCTCTAACTTTCAGTTGCTTCCTTTGACATCCACAGCACAGCTCAACTAAGCTTGCAACAGAAACAGTTACATGCTAGAACAGATACTTGAGAACTAGCTCTCGGAAGTTTCAAAAGCATGATCTCGCTTACTCTTGAAATGATCTTATTGTTCATATGACTAAAACTTGCAGTAGCTTAAGGAAGCTACGTAACCTGCATTACTAAATTCTTCCAGATTGTATACTTTTACCTACTACGCCATCCTCATCCTATCGAAGACGACCAATAGGACAGAGTGGTCTGTTATTCCTTGATGATGTCAAGGGGTGTTAACCCAGAACTCCTGGAGTAAAAATGCTCAGATTTTGGAACTGAATGATAAGGAGTGCTTGTGTTTGATTGGTTTGCTTGCTCACCCAATTTGCAGCAATTGAGATTGACTGCCTGGACATCTAAAGACAAGGCAAACTGTGACATAATATTGCGATCTGTTGCCAGCTGGTATGCTAGCATAGTTGAACCTTTTCAGCTGAAAGGGTTCTTGTCATACTGCTGTGGCTTTGACGGACTAAGACAGATGTTTCTGTCTTTATCAAATTGGAACTGGTCACTTGGAACTATCTGAACTTTCCCAAGGGTTTATATAAGGCTTAACAGATTTCCTATTGACCCCAATACTATATCTCCCTCGGCTGAAGATTTAACCCTTCATCTTTGGATCTCGCAGGGTTTGATATTTCTCTTTATTAAACCTAATTTAGGTTAAAATAAGATTGTTTGTCATTTAATTAAATGTTTCTTACTTTTTATTGAAATACTAAACTTTGATATATAACTGAACTCTGCTGATTCTGGCTCATTATTTGGTTGTGGGTATAATCAATGTTTGATATACTTTACCTGAGTATAGTTTCCTTATGCTTTGAAAAATAAATAAACGGGTGTAGCATTTATCATATTCCTGGTCCTCATTTGGTAATTGCTCATCCTCCAATAGTCCAGTCTCTTTCAGCACAAAATAAGATCCATCAGAGGATCAACTAAAAATTGAAAGTAGTTAGAGGCTACAGATCAAAAGTCAAAACCCTACTTCTATAGTAAAGGGTTTTATGGGCCAATGCGAAAACGCTACAACAAGCGCAACAAGGTGAATTGCTGCTCTGCATGACTTCCTCAGCAATGAGACCCCACATTTTTACTGCCCAGGCTTGCTGGAAATCTTACGGTTTCTCCTTAGTTCCTAGCGGTGGAAGCAACCAACTGGGATATGGGGGTGGGAGGGCAGCACAGTTCCAGTTCACTCAAGTCTTCTGCTTGTGGTAATAGTTCAAAAAGTATATATCAAAGACTGTCAATGGGGCATGGCTTAGCACCTGTTTAAGATGGCTGCCCATTGATGGAGCTCTGTCGCAGCCATGGGGAGAATTCAACCTCACAGCAGCTTCCCAGCCATTTGACAGCCTTTCTCAACATGAAAATGCAGCAGAACACTTCCTAAACACAACGCCATAACCTGGAGTTGCTTTGTCTCTGTATTTCCTCATATTGCAGATATGAACATTTGCGTGTTGACGTCCCGGTTGCACCCGCCATTGAAAATATGAGGTCATTCTTGGCTTTCTTCTCTTCGGGCTATGTAGTTTTTTGGCCTGCATAGCTTCTTCATAGCCTATGTTGCTACAGTTTTGACCTCTTTTGAGCCCTATGAGAACACACTTTTCTACTAGTATTTCCTTCCAATTTTCTTTTTTCATCTTCTCATATTTTGACAATGACTGCCTTGAGAGAGACTACATTATTGCACATTAAAGATACTACTCCTACGCATATATTCTATACCCACAATCTAAATTGCGCACTCACTCATCTGTATGGGGAAAACTTGGAATTTGAAACTAAATACGCCTTTTATGGCCAGTTCTCAGTATACAGTGGATACCAAAAACTCAGGGCCTTATTTATGAGAAGTGTCGCATCTCTGCGAGAAAGCAGCGATGCGACACTTCTTAGTGCGCCCTCCTTGCGACACCATTGATGCGCCGTATTTACAGTACGGTGCATGAGGTTGCAAGGAGTTACAGATACATCAGTATTACTGACGTATCTGTATGCACAAAAGCGGCGCATTGCTGGGTTGTGTCTGAAAACAGATGCAACTCCAGCAATGTGTCCTTTCGCATGGGGCAAGCCCCATGTGAAAGGGCCTGCGTCACCCTTACGCCTGCAATGAGGCAGGTGTAAGGTTTTGATGCAATGGCGTCCTAGAAGTGGCGCACTGAAATCTCATAGATTTCAATGCGTCACTTCT
Organism: Calotriton arnoldi; assembly: GCA_963921515.1. Lineage (NCBI taxonomy): Eukaryota > Metazoa > Chordata > Amphibia > Caudata > Salamandridae > Calotriton > Calotriton arnoldi. The sequence continues at coordinate 563,390 of CAWUFW010005636.1, forward strand.
AAGAGGCTTTGATGCGGGGTAACGCCCACCCTGCATACATTATACCTGACGCAGGTATAATGTAGCGCAGGTGTTTACGAAGTGACGCATCTGCCTAGATGCGTCACTTCGTAAACATGGCGCAAAATGGTGCATTATTTATGGCGCAAAAAGTGACGCAACAGCAGCGTAAATGTGATGCAAGGGCTCATAAATAAGCCCCTCATTTTCTATCCTACAATCCACTAGGGAGCACACTGGTATGCTGTCTCAAGAATCACTTCCATCATTCTCCTCCTTTATCTCCACAAGCTCCTCTAAACAACCTTCTAAAATCCCAACAACAGCTTTGTTACCAACAAACAAATAACCCAAGAAAGATCCTCCATCTCCTGTCAAACCTATTACCTCTGTCTCTATGGAACTTATTTTAGATGAGATTCGGGCCTTGAAACCTTTTATGGAGGACACTAACACAAAACTTCAACGGCTCGGCGACAAATGATCTCTGATGGGAATTAGAGTTACAAATATTGAACAACAGATAAGTACTATTCAAAGCACTGCTGATGAAGTTACACAACTCAAAACAGAGGTAACGTATCTTAAAAAGGTGACTGAGGATTTCGAAAATCACAATCGTCACAGCAATCTCCGCATTTTGGGCCTTGCTGAAGATACGGAGGGTTCTCAACCTATTTCCTTTTTTCAAACTATTATCCCCAAAATTTTAGATATGCCTGAGTCCGCCTGTTTAAACATACAGCAAGCCCATAGACTTGGTCATCGGTCTCAGAATGCCTCATCATTGCAAAAACCTTGAGGCGTCATTATCTTTTTTCTAAAATACCAGGATACAAGTGATCAAAGCAGCTAAAACCAAAGGTCGTATTACTTGGTCAGGAAATTCATGAAGCTTTACTCAGGACCTGGCCAAAGTCACAGTGGATAGAAGGAAAAGATTTCTTGACATGCGTCCTGCACGGCGTTCAGTCTGAGCCAGATTTGGTCTCCTTCAACCATGCTTCTTCAACTTAACCTACAACAACAAAACAACGGCGTATGAGGATCCATCCACGTTGCAGAAATGTATTGACAACTGTAAAATTGAAATAATGGACACCTCTAAATGTTCATATACTTGAGTGCAGTATTTTACCTATGCTTCATGTCCCTTGCTGTTTGTATTTTTAATATCCTTGTTAACCCGCCATTTGACTATATGTTTTTCCTGTATTTCACTTGCCTATTCCATATGTGATCATAATATATTTCTTTTTCTACGTTCTTTAGGTAATTTTAATTTTTGTGTGTCTCAAGGTCGCATATATATTCCCATACCTATGGTCTGGATATCATTCCTCTTGGTGCCTTTGGATCCTGGTTGTGTCATCTTCCCTTTTTATGGTCGCACCACCCCAACTATTTGTCTTGGTATTTGGCATGTCTTTTGTCTTATTTTGTACTTGCCATTATACTTATTTCTTCAAACTTATCCATTTTATCTTTCCTCCATTTATGCTTCTTTTTCTTCTCTTATGCTTCTACTCTTATCCCTATCCCTCATCTCTTCTTGACTTAGTTTATACTATTTGGCTATCTCTCACTTACCACATTCTTTTTTTCCGTATTAATTTTCCTGTTAAGAATTACATAGTTTCATCTTTTTCTCATATAAAAATGTGTTTTCTTCTTACTGTTCATATGTAGAGTATGCCAGCTTGACTGTCATGCTTTAATTATGACTTTATGTGTCATTACTTGGGATGTTAAAGGGTTAGGTTCACTTATTAAATGACAGAGGGTTCTTACTCATTTAGCCCACTTAAACACTGATATTTCTTTACTACAAGAAACTCATTTTACTGAACTGGAGACCAAGTAACTTGTACGTAATAGGATGGGATATGCATTCACTTCACCAGGTAATGGGAAACGTAATGGGGTTTTAATTCTTTGTAAGAAAACTTTAGATGCTGCATTATTGTCACAAGAATTAGATCAAGAAGGTTGGTGACTTTTATTAAAGTTAACAGTGAATGAGATACCAATATCTATTCTCTATATATGCACCCACACAATTTGACAAATCATTTTGGTCCAACATTACATGCAAACTAATGTCTATCTCTGATGATCACTTAATTTTTAGAGGTGATTGCAAGCTTGTAATAGACCCATTTCTAGAATGTTCCTCCAAATCTGCTTTTGTCCCTTCCTCTATTCCCAAACAATTCACTGCAGTCATCAAACAAAGATCCCTCATTGACTCATTGAGAATTTGCAACCCCTGCTTACAAGAATGCACATTCTTTTCACTTGTACATTCTTCCAATCCAGGATTGATCACCTTTTTATTTCTAAACCTTTATCCCAGCATATCTCACAAGTTGAAATAGGTACCATTTCAATTTCTGATCATGCCCCGGTAATTTTAGATGTAGATCTTCTACCTATTCCTCCAAAAGTGAGACATTGTTCCTTCAATACTTCTCTTTTATTAGATACCTCCTTTACACAACATTTTGATGCTTTTATAACGTAAAATTTATTTTCAACGATTCTCCGGATTTATCTTTTTAGATCATTTGGGATGCTTTCAAAGTTGCCTCTAGAGATTTTATCATTATCTATGTTTCCAACAAAAAGAAAGCAGATTTTAAAAAAAGCATTAGACCTTATAAAACACATTAAAACCTTAGAGCATTCCTATTTTGCGACCAAATCTAAAGCCTGCCTAGATAAATTGATCAAAGCCAAATTTGACTTCAGTAAGCTTTCAACGGAAGATGCTGTCTCTTATCTCCTTAAATCTAGTATAAAATATTATGGAGGCCATAACAAGGCAGGCAAACTATCTTAAAGTAAAAAGAGAATGTACAAAAGTAAACACTATTTTACGGGATTACTCTATTCCTCTTTTTAAGGACAAAGATATTCTCACCAAATTTACCAATTACTATCAAAACCTCTATACACCAGAAAAGGATCCTTTGTAAAATGACATCAATTCATACCTCTCCTCCATACGTAAGGAATTCGATTTAATCACAGAGTTTTTTCCCTTGATACTGATATCTCACTCCAGGACATCCGCACTGCTATCAACTCTATTAAAAAAAGGCAAAACTCCTGGACCCGATGGTTTTCCCATCAAATTCTATCTTCATTTATCTAAACAATTCATTCCTAAATTACACCGGTTGTTTATCTTCTTTGTTTCTTCTAACTCAGCTAAAGGGACTCTTCAGGAAGCTTTAATATGCCTTATTGTAAAACATAAGCTATGTAAAAACTATAGACCCATTTTCCCTGTAAATTCTGAGTCTCATTTAGAATGAATTGGCATAGGGCAGCGCAGCAAGTCTTTTTGCAGAGCTGCCCTACGCCAATTCGAAAGGGGAGGAACAGGCGTACAGGTTTTTATGCATACCCAGAATTACAGATCCTTGTAAATCTGGGAATGTGTCAAAACCCATGGGTGTTGCGTGGGATAACCCAACGCACGGCCATGGAATGCCCCCAGACGCAGTGCAACACAACACAGTGACTTGCGCTGCGTTGCCTTACACCATATCTACTAGGCCATGAAAAGCTATGCCATGTGGCTTTACGTGGCTTCGTAGATATGGGTGTGCATTCTGCGCCGCCTGAGCATCATAAAAAAGTGAAGCACCGGCAGCACAAGGGGCTTGTAAATAAGCCCCACTGATTATAGAAAATTTCATAAGATCCTAGCCTCACACCTTGATCCTCATCTCCCAAACTTAATTGGCCAAGAACAGTCTGGATTCATTAAAGGTAGACTTCTTTTCAATAACACTAGACTCATCTTTGACATTTTGAGCAAATCAAAAGCATATAAACACTCTTTAGCTGCTATCTACTTAGACACTGAGAAAGCTTTTGACCAAATGCCTTGGAGTTTCCAATTTTGTACTCTTTCATGGTTTGGCTTTGGGCAAAATTTCATCAATCTGGTGTCTCTCTTTTATACTTTTTGCCTGCCCTTCCATATTTGTTAACCGACTCATTTCTTCTTCTTTCCTTTTACACAGAGGAGTCCTGCAGGGATGTTCCCTATCACCTCTTCTTTTTATTCTTGCTCTTGAACCCTTCTTCTCTAAAATCTGACAGAACAATACCATACAAGTATGGGGATAAGCAGATTAAATTTTCAGTTTACGCTAATGATATTCTTTTATTTATGGCCTCTCCGGACTCTTCTTTACAACCATTTTTGGGAACCACTTTTGCTTCCCTTTCAGGTTATAAACTTAATTTTGACAAGCATGAGATTCTTCCACTTAATAAATGGTGCTTTCCTCCTTTCAGGCTTTCTTTGGAATCCAGTAAAAATGAAATACTTGGGTCTCTAGTTCACCAACTCCTTAAAAGATACTATATCGCTTAATTCTACTACTCTACTCTCTACTTTATCTACCCATACTTCCCATTGAACCCACTATTTCTCTCATGTTGGGGTCAAATAGACTCCATTAAGATGATGTTAGTTTCCATAATTCTTTTCTATTTCTCAACAATTCCTATCAACATCCCCAGTTCCATTATTTTGTTTAAAGATATACTATTCTCGCTGTGTTTTTATGGAACAACAAAATACTTTCATATCTCTCACCAGACTACAAAGTAATAAACAACAAGAGGGAATTAGTTTTCCACATTTCCAATGTTATCATGCTGCTTTCTTTTTGAAACATTCAATCCTTTATCAAGATAACCACACCATAATTAATCCCCCCGTTGTGGATGGAATTTTAGTTCTTTTTTATTCAACCTTTTTCCTTATCAGAATATTTGTCTTTTACCCAATGTCCTTCTTCCATGTTACTTTCCATTCTTAAAAATGCTTTTAGATTATTACATCCAATTTATATTTCTCCTCTTTCAGTCCTGGACCAATTCCTTCAATCTGGTACTATAAGCTTATTAAAATCAATAATAGAACTATCTTTTGAAAATCCTGGCGGGACGAAGGTTTACTATGGACGCATCAATTAATTCATAACAACTCACCCATCTCCTTTTCACAGGCTCAATCCTCCTTTCACTTTTCTAATTCACATAGGAGCAAATTTCAATCACTGATTTTATCTATTTCTTCTACATACTTTTCACTTTGTCTACTTCCTATTTGACCTTCCTCCATTTCTCCTATACAACCATTGTTGCTATCCACCCCTACAGCCTCTCATATATATATACATGCCTTACTTTCCCCCCTGGTGATCGACAAAAAACAATACTGGAGTTACCAGGGGAAGCAGATCTATACACTTCTTTTCCCCCTTCTCTATGGAATAAAATATGGCTCAGAATCTGCAAAACGTCTCATGCTGCCAACAAAACTCAAACTTACATTTTTATTTATAACCACTTTCTCATTACTCCAGGTTCCTCACATAGGTTTGATTCTACTGTTCCATCATCCTGTTGGTCCTGTCCTATTTCTGTTTCAGATATTAAACATATTTTATTTGAATGTCCCTCTACTTATCAATTGTAGTTACAAGTTTGGAAACAAATTAACTCTATTTTTCATACACACATACCTTTACTAACTTATTTTTAGGTAGCCTTTCAGACGATTGGCATTGTTGTGCTTTCAATATACAAATTGTGAATGTACTAATTACTGTTGCATTTCAACAAATCACCAAAAATGGGAAAAATGCTCTTCATTTCTCTTTACAAGCATGGTGGTATGGTGTTTATTTTGTTGCAATCATAGGCTAGACAGAGCTTGCACCATGCCAACGTCTCTTACTATCAAACAAAATGCTATTTGGTCTCTAACCGCGGCGCGAATTCCGCCGCGGTGTGGCAGTTTAATTAGGTGGGCGGGGCAGCGTCGGCCAACGGACGTGCGCAGTATTACGGAGGTAGTGCTCGCGACGGCCGTTGGCCGACAGAAGCATCGAAGGGGCTAATAACAATTTTCTTAGATTCCTCTGTCTTAATGACTACCTTACATCACCCCTTAACTGAAGAAGTACCTAAGCCTTCTTGAATTCACCATTTTCTTACCTGATTTTATATACCAATGGTAATATGTTATTTAATTATTTTCTTGTTACATATACTCTACAGCTTTCAAATGTTGCTATTGTTTACGATCACATCAGCTTTAATTGCATGAGATGTTTTAGTTTTTCTCTCTTTTCTCCCTTCTCTTCTTCCTATGTTAACACATAAATATTATATTGTACCATTTACTCATTATTCAATTGTATTCATTATATTGCTCATTTGTTATATTATGAACTGTTTTGTGTATTTCTCTTTTTCTGCTCGATAAACTTCACTTTTAAACTTTAAAAAAAAGACTGTCGGGGAAGTTCTGACTTGACAGGGCAGGTGGGACCAGGTCGCCGATCATTCCGCTGCTTGCATAAGTTTTAGGTTTAACACATCTTGTCTCAGTTTGTAGATTGGAATAATACCGGGTTTCAAAAAATGTCATAGATTTATATAACAACAAGCAGATCAACATACGCATACCAGCTAACTTAAGCACTGAAAAGGACACTTATTTTTAATTTTTCAGTTCACAAGCAGATCATCATACACATACCAGCTAACTCGAGCACAGTAAAAGATTTACATTTTTAATTTTTCAGTTCTGTGTGTGTTGTCAAATGCCAAAATGCCATTCAGAAGACATCAATATAGATGCACCATTTTGCAGTTTAAAAATGTAGATTCATTTTAACGTGTAACAATATAATGGTGAGCAGAATTAAAACTACCAACACCCCTTGCCATTAAATGAAAGCAACAATACAGGGGTATAGAGAAAAAGATGGAATTAGAGCTGCTTACAGGGGGCTGACATCTGCAAAAGTGTTAGCCTTGTTTACAACAGACTAGAAAAGGGGTGGGAGGATAAAGAACAGTTGTGCTTCTTTTACTTAGATTTTTACCCTTTGCCTTGCCACTACCCCTTCATCCCCAAAACAATCAATAAGTACAAAAAATTTAGTTGTAAGACGTTTTTGTAAGAATTGAAAAAGGAAAAACAAAATGGAAACGGTTGTGCAAGATAGTGTTTTTTCTGCCTGAAGTTGTTCAGAAGAGGTGGTCTGGTAACACAAGGGAAGGGTAACAGCTGCATCGATTGAATGGGAGATTTTAACCCCTTCGCTGCTAGGCCTTTTCCCCCCCTGTGCTAAGCCTTTTTTTGGCTATTTGGGGTAGTGCACGGTTAGGCCCCTGTAACTTTTTGACCACATAAGTTATCCACGCCAAATTTGCGTCCTTTTCTTCCAACATCATGGGGATTCTAAAGGTACCCAGAGTTTGTGGATTCCCCTGGAGGGGTCCCAGAAATTAGCCAAAATACAGCTAAATTTTTTTGTTTTTTTGAAAAATGGGAAAAACGGGCTGCAAATGAAAGCGTCTGGGGTTTTCCCTGCAAATGTTATCAAAAAGGGTTTGTGGGGCTGAAATAACCATTTTTCCAGCTTTTAGGGAATGACAGACTTTTGTCAGAAAACCAACATTTTTACACAGTTTTGGCATTTTTCTGGGACATAGCCTATTTTTGCTATTTTTTGTGCTTTCAACCTCCTTCCAGTTAATGGTAGAAATGGGTATGAAACCAATAATGGATCCTGGAAAGCCATACATTTCTGAAAAGTAGACAAAATTATGAATTCAGCAAGGGGTCATTTGTGTAGATCCTTAAAGTTTTCCTTATAGAAACTAACAGTTAAATGAAGGACAAATTGAAAATTAGTTGAAAAAAACAGCCATTTGTGTCAACGTTTTCACCTGTAACTTCTTCTAATTATGACAGCTATTTGAAAGCAATATACCGTTATATCCGCTGGACCTTTCTGGTTGTGGGGATATATAGGACTTGTAGGTTCACCAAGAACCCGATGAATCCAGAGCCAATAACTGAGCAGCATCTTGCAATGGTTTTTTATTATGTGCCGGGTATATAGCAATTATTTTGGGAAAATGTATACATGGAAAAATTGTTATGAAAGACACCTATGTATTTTTGAAATGGGAACAAAATGTAGATTTTAGAAACAGTAGATATTTGCACATTTCCGAAATTGGGAGTACCCATACTAGCATGAGAATTATAGGTCATTTTTCAAAATGACTTATTTTTTACACATTGTCTTTCATTTGGAAGGCAGAAATGCATCGAAAGTCAATAGGTAATAACAGTTGCTCTACAATTCTGTGTTACCCTAAGTCTCCCGATAAAAATGGTACCTCACTTGTGTGGGTAGTCCTTGTGCCCATAACAGGAAATGGCTCAAAATGCAACGTGGACGTACCACATTTTCACAATGAAAAATTACCCTTTTTTTGCAAAGTGCCTAGCTGTAGTTTTTGAATCCTAGCTCTGCGGGCACTTATGGAAACCTAGCAAACCTATACATTTTTGAAAACTAGACACCCAGGGGAATTCAGGATGCGGTGACTTGACTGGCTCTCACCAGGTTCTGTTACCCAGAATCCCTTGCAAACCTAAAAAATTGGTAAAAAAACCACATTTTCCTCACTTTTCTGTGGTGGAAAGTTCTGGAATCTGCGTGGATCCACAAAATTCTACTCACCCCGCGTTCCCCAAGGTCTTCCAAATACAATGGTACCTCACTTGTGTGGGTAGGCCTAGTGCCCGCGACAGGAAGCAGCACAAAACGCAACGTGGACGCACCACATTTTCACAGTGAAAAATGACCCTTTTTTTGCAAAGTGCCTAGCTGTAGTTTTTGAACCCTAGCTCTGCCGGCACCTAGGGAAACCTAGCAAACCTATACATTTTTGGAAACTAGACACCCAGGGGAATCCAGGATGGGGTGACTTGACTGCCTCCCACCAGGTTCTGTTACCCAGAATTCCTTGCAAACCTAAACAATTGTCCAAAAAAACACATTTTCCCCACATTTCTGTGGTGGAAAGTTCTGTAATCTGCGTGGATCCACAAATTTCCACCCACCCCGCGTTCCCCAAAGTCTTACGAGAAAAATGGTACCTCACTTGTGTGGGTCGGCCTAGTGCCTGCGACAGGAAACGGCGCAAAACGCAACGTGGTCACACCTCAATTTCGCAGTGAAAAATGACCCTTTTTTGGCAAAGTGCCTAGCTGTAGTTTTTGAACCCTAGCTCTGCCGGCACCTAGGGAAACCTAGCAAACCTATAAATTTTTGAAAACTAGACACCCAGGGGAATCCAGGATGGGGTGACTTGACTGCCTCCCACCAGGTTCTGTTACCCAGAATCCCTCGCAAACCTACAAAATTGTCCAAAAAAACACATTTCCCCACATTTCTGTGGTGGAAAGTTCTGGAATCTGTGTGGATCCACAATTTTCCACCCACCCCGCGTTCCCCAAAATCTTACGAGAAAAATGGTACCTCACTTGTGTGGGTCGGCCTAGTGCCTGCGACAGGAAACAGCGCAAAACGCAACGTGGTCACACCTCAATTTCGCAGTGAAAAATGACCCTTTTTTGGCAAAGTGCCTAGCTGTAGTTTTTGAACCCTAGCTGTGCCGTCACCTAGGGAAACCTAGCAAACCTATACATTTTTGAAAACTAGACACCCAGGGAAATCCAGAATGGGGTGACTTGACTGCCTCCCACCAGATTCGGTTACCCAGAATCCCTTGCAAACCTAAAAAATTGTCCAAAAAACACATTTTCCCCACATTTCTGTGGTGGAAAGTTGTGGAATCTGCGTGGATCCACACTTTTCCACTCAACCTGCGTTCCCCAAAGTCTTACGAGAAAAATGGTACCTCACTTGTGTGGGTCGGCCTAGTGCCTGCGACAGGAAACGGCGCAAAACGCAACGTGGTCACACCTCAATTTCGCTGTAAAAAATGACCCTTTGTTGGCAAAGTGCCTAGCTGTAGTTTTTGAACCCTAGCTCTGCGGGCACCCAGGGAAACCTATCAAACCTATACATTTTTTAAAACTAGACATCCAGGGGAATCCAGGATGGGGTGACTTGACTGCCTCCCACCAGGTTCTGTTACCCAGAATCCCTTGCAAACCAAAAAAATTGCCAAAGAAAACACATTTTCCCCACATTTCTGTGGTGGAAAGTTCTGGAATCTGCGTGGATCCACAAATTTCCACCCACCCTGTGTTCCCCAAAGTCTTATGAGAAAAATGGTACCTCACTTGTGTGGGTCGGCCTAGTGCCTGCGACAGGAAACGACGCAAAACGCAACGTGGTCACACTTCAATTACGCAGTGAAAAATGACCCTTTTTTGGCAAAGTGCCTAGGTGTAGTTTTTGAACCCTAGCTCTGCCGGCACCTAGGGAAACCTACCAAAAACACACATTTCTGAAAAGTAGACACCCGGGGGCTTCAGGGAGGTATGGCTTGCGTGGATCCCCCAACGTTTCCTTACCCAGAATCCCCTGCAAACCTCAATTTTAGCTGAAAAAATCACTTTTTTCACACATTTTTTGTGGGAAAGTGTGGCATCACTTGCCTCACACAAATTTCCTACCACCCAGCGTTCCCCCAGGTCTCCCGATAAAAATGGTGCCTCACTTGTGTGGGAGGCCCAAGTACCCACGACAGGCAAGGGCCCAAAACGTAGTGAGGCGACATCAAAATTGCCTATCTCAAAATCACCTGGTTTTGCAAGGGGGTCACCTGGGTTTTGGCCCCGTGCTCGGCGGCCATCTAGGGAAACCTACCAAACCCACACATTACTGAAAAGTAGACACTCGGGGGATTCCAGGGAGGTATGGCTTGCGTGGATCCCCCAATGTTTTCTGACCCAGAATTCCCTGCAAACCTGACATTTTGCTGAAAAAATCCCTTTTCTCACACATTTTTGTGTGGTAAATTTGTGGCATCACGGGGCTGACACAAATTTCCTACCACCCAGCGTTCCCCCAGGTCTCCCGATAAAAATGGTGCCTCACTAGGGTGGGAGGCCCAAGTACCCGCGACAGGCAAGGGCCCACAACGTATTGAGGCGACCTCAAAATGGCCTATCACAAAACGACCTGGTTTTGCAAGGGGGGTCCCATGACGTTTTGGCCCGGGGCTCGGCGGCCACCTAGGGAAACCTACCAAACCCACACCTTTCTGAAAAGTAGACACCCCGGGGATTCCAGGGAGGTATGGCTTGCGTGGCTCCCCCAACGTTTTCTTACCCAGAATCCCCTGCAAACCTGACATTTTGCTGAAAAAATCCCTTTTTTCACACATTTTTGTGTGGTAAAGTTGTGGCATCATGGGGCTGACGCACATTTCCTACCACCCAGCATTCCCCCAGGTCTCCCGATAAAAATGGTGCCTCACTCGGGTGGGAGGTCCAAGTACCCACGACAGGCAAGGGCCCACAACGTATTGAGGCGACCTCAAAATGGCCTATCACAAAACGACCTGGTTTTGCAAGGGGATCCCATGACGTTTTGGCCCGGGGCTCGGCGGCCACCTAGGGAAACCTACCAAACCCACACATTTCTGAAAAGTAGACACCCCAGGGATTCCAGGGAGGTATGGCTTGCGTGGCTCCCCCAATGTTTTCTTACCCAGAATCCCCTGCAAACCTGACATTTTGCTGAAAAAATCCCTTTTTTCACACATTTTTGTGTGGTAAAGTTGTGGCATCATGGGGCTGACACAAATTTCCTACCACCCAGCGTTCCCCAGGTCTCCCGATAAAAATGGTGCCTCACTCGGGTGGGAGGCCCAAGTACCCGCGACAGGCAAGGGCCCACAACGTATTGAGGCGACCTCAAAATGGCCTATCACAAAACGACCTGGTTTTGCAAGGGGGGTCCCATGACGTTTTGGCCCGGGGCTCGGCGGCCACCTAGGGAAATCTACCAAACCCACACATTTCTGAAAAGTAGACACCCAGGGGATTCCAGGGAGGTATGGCTTGCGTGGATTCCCCAGCGTTTTCTTACCCAGAATCCCCTGCAAACCTGACATTTTGCTGAAAAAATCCCTTTTTTCACACATTTTTGTGTGGTAATGTTGTGGCATCACGGGGCTGACACAAATTTCCTACCACCCAGCGTTCCCCCAGGTCTCCCGATAAAAATGGTGCCTCACTCGGGTGGGAGGCCCAAGTACCCGCAACAGGCAAGGGCCCACAACGTATTGAGGCGACCTCAAAATGGCCTATCACAAAACGACCTGGTTTTGCAAGGGGGGTCCCATGACGTTTTGGCCCGGGGCTCGGCGGCCACCTAGGAAACCTACCAAACCCACACATTTCTGAAAAGTAGACACCCGGGGATTCCAGGGAGGTATGGCTTGCGTGGATCCCCCAACGTTTTCTTACCCAGAATCCCCTGCAAACCTGACATTTTGCTGAAAAAATCCCTTTTTCACACATTTTTGTGTGGTAAAGTTGTGGCATCATGGGGCTGACTCACATTTCCTACCACCCAGCGTTCCCCAGGTCTCCCGATAAAAATGGTGCCTCACTCGGGTGGGAGGTCCAAGTACCCACGACAGGCAAGGGCCCACAACGTATTGAGGCGACCTCAAAATGGCCTATCACAAAACGACCTGGTTTTGCAAGGGGGGTCCCATGACGTTTTGGCCCGGGGCTCGGCGGCCACCTAGGGAAACCTACCAAACCCACACATTTCTGGAAAGTAGACACCCGGGGGATTCCAGGGAGGTATGGCTTGCGTGGATCCCCCAACGTTTTCTTACCCAGAATCCCCTGCAAACCTGACATTTTGCTGAAAAAAATCCCTTTTTTCACACATTTTTGTGTGGTAAAGTTGTGGCATCACGGGGCTGACACAAATTTCCTACCACCCAGCATTCCCCCAGGTCTCCCGATAAAAATGGTGCCTCACTCGGGTGGGAGGCCCAAGTACCCGCGACAGGCAAGGGCCCACAACGTATTGAGGCGACATAAAAATTAACATGCCCATTCTGGGCAGCCCCCACCCCTACCTATATAAAAAAAAATCCCTGGGGCTTAGTGGGCTTTCTGCCCCCTTCCGGGGGGCAGATCAGGGCTATTGCCTCCATCTGCCTCCTGGGGGGCAGAAAGTCTTTTTTTCTTTGGGGGTAGGGTGGGGGCATTTGCATGCCCATTCTGGGCAGCCCCCACCCCGGGCCTATAAAAAAATAATCCCTGGCATCTAGGGTGTTTCTGAACCCCGGGGGCAGAAAGACTGGAATTTTGTGGGGGCGGGGTGGGGGCATTGGCATGCCCATCTTGGGCAACCCCACCCCTAAATTTATTGAGGGGAAAAAAACCCTGGTGTCTACTGGGCTTTCTGCCCCGGGGCAGATTGGGGGCTACTGCCCCCATCTGCCCCCAGGAGGGGCAGAAAGACTGTACCTTTGCGTCGGGGGTGGGGGCATTGGCATGCCCATATTGGGCAGCCCCTACCCCAAATTATAATTTAAAAGAAATCCCTGGTATCTAGTGGGCTTTCTGCCCCCGGGGGGCAGATTGGGGGATACTGCCCCATCTGCCCCCAGGGGGCAGAAAGACTAATTTTGTGGCCGGGGCGTGGGGGCATCGGCATGCCCGTTTGGGCAGCCCCACCCCTAATAAATATTGCATTAAAAATCCCTGGTGTCTAGTGGGCTTTCTACCCCGGGGGGCAGATTGGGGGCTACTGCCCCCATCTACCCCCAGGGGGCAGAAAGACTAATCATGCCAATTTATAATGGGGGAGCAAAGACCCTTGCCCAAGGGGCCGCTCCCCCTCCCTGGTGCCTAGTGGGTGGATCTCTGCTTGGGGATCGCCCTCCTGGGGCGATCCCCAAGCAGGGATCCACTAGGAGAGGTACCATTGGAAAGGAGATTCTCCCTTTCCAACGATACCTCTCCTGAGTTTCTACGTGCTCAGGGGGCTGAGATAGCCCCCTGAGCACGTAGAAACTGAAATGAGCCTCTTGGCTCATTTCAGTTTCAGTTTCACTGAAATGACATCAGCGCGACGTGCGCGCCGATCGTCATTTCAGGAAACCAGAGGGGCCTCGGGAGCTGGGAAGCTCTTCCCCAGCTCCCGAGGCTTTAGGAAAGGGAATCCCTCTGGTGCCCGCACCAGAGGGATTTCCTGTGCAGGAGTCAGGACGAGCTGGACTCGTCATGAGCACACGAGCACTGTGTGCCATGACGAGTCCAGCTCGTCATGAGCACCGAAGGGGTTAAAAGAAATAGAAAGTAAATATGCGCCGCTTTAGCGTAGCTGTCAACAATCTGTGATGAGGTAGGAATTAGGGGGCATATTAGCAAGGGCACTATCGCCGCTTTAGCGGCACTTTTTGCCGCTAAAGCGGCGATATTTATATCGCCCTATCAGCAAACTGTCTCCAACAGCAGTTAGCGACAGTTTGCGGGCATTAGCGCCCGTTTTTTTACCGCTTTGCATGTCAGCGATATTTATCGCTAATGACATGCAAAGTGGGCGTTCCCGACGAACAAACCTGGGAAACACTCGCTAACAGGCCTATCGCCTATTAGCAAGGTGGCCATGGCCCCAGTTAGCGACGTGAAAAGTCGCGCTAACCGGGGTCATCGCCATTTATTTAACACCTGCAATTAGCAGGTGTTAGCCATACCTAACATGGGGGGGTGGATTATGCTGATACGACCACAGGGTCGTATCAGCAAGGTGTTCTCCCTTCTCCATGCAACATCGCTGGTTTTTCAGCGATGTTGGCCCATTTCCCCCGCTATCGCTGGAATATTCATCGCCATAGCGCTAATCGTTGCTAATACAGCGTTAGCGTGGCGATATATTCCAGTGATAGCCGGCGATAAAAAATATCACGCTAAGCAGGGTTAGCGATGATTATCGCCTCTTCTTGCTAATATGCCCCTAGATATTTCAAAGCACCACTAATTTGCATGGTGATGACATCACTGGAAATTATGCCACAGGATATTCCAAAATATGAGATAGGACTCAGATTCGAGGAAATGACGGTGTGACGGTGTGACTCCTGACCCAGAGGCCAGCACTGGAAATAAATGACATAAGGACATAAGGAGTGAGCTTTGCAGAGCACTTGCAGCCCAAATATGCATTCTTGGCCATGCAAGAACAGACAATTGGTAGCAAGGGAAGCCTTGACTCTATTGACTCTGTATTGTCCCTGCCAGCAGTGTCTCTGATGAATTTTGTGTTTACACCGCCTGCATGCAGTGATAGTGAGTGGTAGGGAATTAACAACTATAAAATAAAATGCGACCTGTTATGTCCTGCGCGTAGTCTGTGAAAGTGGGGTCAGGAGCCTGGCTGGTGTGGGCGAACAGACACCTACTAAAGCTGCATAACAGTGGTGTGCCCAAATTGCGGGGGTCAGGGGCAGTGTTAACCTCCAAGTCTATGAGATAATGTTTCCCAGATAATATTCAAAACACCATGTCAACATACAGCCAAATAAGAAAGTACTGACTCAAATGTAAGCTCAAGATCAGAAATTGAAAAAAAAAACTATGGTTTATTTCAAATTCAAAAGTACAATACAGAAATTTCTAAAATGCAATGGTAATGTCATTGAAGTGCACAGAAGTCATTTGCCATGAAGGCTCTCACATATAGAATAAGACAATATTGTACAAAAACTCAGGGAAAGTCTACATTTCAAGTGTGTAGCAAATCAATAGTAAATCGGGCAGTAACCGTAGTAGAGATCCAGGCGTTTATATAGCCATTTTCAGCATAGAAAACCATAGAAACTGCAAAGCCTATGTGGTGTGACCATGTTTAACAAATCATAATTTATGCTTCTTAAACCTTACATAACTCTACCATTTTAGCACTGACCCACAACATGAATATTGATTCCCTCCCTCTGACCTGATGCTATCTGGAGATGTTAGAACAAACTAGTTACATAAACAACAGAAAGCAAGTGTGAATTAATGCAATTCAAAGTTCAGGCAGGAAGAGGCTTGGAAAGTAACGAAATGTCATACAAAGTAAACAGTGCACCTCTTGCTGCATATATTGTCAAGCGAGTAAACAAAGAATGAACATTATGATGCAGCATTCCTTGAAAACAAAGATGGTGTTGAGGCTTGTTTGAGGCCTAGTTTTGCTCTAAGCTAGAAAACACAACTTAAATAATTGTAAGGATTTTGTTTCAATAGCAATGATTTAATGTCCGTATACAAGTGTGAATTCACATGCAGAGTAACTATTATTATTGAACATTTGTTGAAAACACACCAAAGCTCCCTCACTAGGTAGGAGAAGGCCTAATGGCACGATTGGGAAGGTTAGTAGCTGCCTTCCACCTCTTAGCAGATTCAAACCACAGCTTTCCCAGAAATAGAGGATTGCACTACATTTGTAGGTGAAAGGTTTGCTAAAATGCATTGGTGTGCGTCCTAAAACAGTAGGGTTGGCAAGTATGTTTTAATGTGAAGGCGAAGATTCACGCAAGACAAAAGAGAAAAAAATATGGTAGGTCTAAATGATGTTGAAAAATAGATGGCACGAGAATGGAGTGGGGATGACTAACAATGGAAACTGCAAAGTGTTGATTGACTTCCTGAATTTTTAGAGGGCAGCGGAGCTTTGGAGGGGCAGGGCTCTTCTCCAAGCACTGTCAAAATACGCTTAGCCTTTCCACCCCTTACCCCGTCCCCAACAAAAACAAAAGCTTCTATGGCTGCCACTGACCTCTTGAAGAGGTTTAAACACCCGTGATGGACATCAGAAATTATAAAGGGCTGTAATGCATATCAGGTGAGAAGCGCCTCCTCACACAAGCTGAAAACCATCTCTGGAGGGTTTCCACCTCACAGCGTGATATCATCTCTTCGCCAGGTGACCGTGTGAGCAGAGGCGATATCTTATGACACATGGCGGCATCATGTGAGTTGCCAAGTATGATTTTCGAGCTCGATATACGATCACTAAATTTGATAATGGCAGCAAATGTCAGTTATAGTGCCTAGAAATTGCAAAAACTGTGGTACTAAGCGGTGTAAGAGAACATTTGTTATTGTTAGAAAGCTTAGAAAAAAGGCAAATGTGGTGCTAACATATTGAACAGAAACATGCCCTGAACTGCTGTTCAGCTCTGTGTGATATCTGCCTTTGGCTGCAGTCACATTTAAACTGACACTACTTTGAAACTACACCATGATGCTTGTAATAAAATAATAGCAGTAAAATGTTGATGTTTAAGAGTGTGCACGTGCATGCTCGCACACTTCTGCGTTCTCGGTTACAAACCGTGAATAACAGCTTCTGGTCATTAGGACTCTTAACTGCACATCACAGTCAACGTATATTTGCATTTCCGTAAGTGAAACTTAACTGTTATTATGTAAATGCATGCAAATAAATGCAAATGTTTGACATTGCAGTAAAACAACCTTAGTGTGAAACAAAGAGCCAGGATGACTGCTGGACTGATTCCTTCTAGAGGCTGGGAGCTCAACTGCGCCATGCCAGAGTGAGTGTGAGGAGAATACAGCCGATCGCAGCGGTTATCAAGGATCTCCCTCACAAATCGGAACTCAGTTGTGTTCGGTCACCCACATTAGGATCACTGTTACCTAGACGCCTTTTGTTGCTGCAGTACATTTTTATCTATATTACCACAGCACCTAAGAGACAAGTAGGTTTGGTCTTTTTAGGCCGAGCCTGGGCAGCGCATGCGCTGCTCTGCAGGCATGCTGTATTGAGTATGGATTTGAAGCCTCGCCCATATTTTTCATTAGCTTGTGTCATTGTCCTTCGTAAATACTGGCTTCTGATTCGTTGATAGGCTTGTTAGCCCCTCCTTAGTACCGCCTTGTCTTCTTTTGTAACCTCCCATCAGGACTGGACCTTTTACCGTGTCCTTACTGTATAGCTTGTATTAGCCCCTAGCAAGAACTCTTTGCTAAATTAATGTAAGCACCACTGGTGGGACGCGAGCTTTAGCAATGGGGGCTACTTTTTGTTTGTGTTTGCAGCGTGCTATGCGCGCTTTCACTTACATAATGGGGCCACACCCACCACTCGCGGTACGGGCATGCAGCTTGCTTAACTTGTTGTTTTTTTATTTATTTTTACATTCAATCATGGCGCCTGTGCGTTTTGTTGTGCGCAGCCTGCCCAACTCATTTTTTTTTATCAAATAATCATGGCAGTCGCATACTTTTCTCCCTTCCATGATATCACCCAAACCAAAGCGTCGGCGGCACCGCTCCCAGCAACATCGTAAAATAACCATGTGATGTTTGTTTACGATGTTGCTGGGAGCGATGCCGCCGACTCTTTGCTTTGGGTGAAATCACAGAGGGCAGCAGCGGGCATTAGCAGCGGCAAAGCGGGCTGGAAGGAGTCGCAAGGCAGGGACGGCGCCCGGGCGCAGAGGCAGCGGCAGCCAGGCCAGCTCCGGGGTTTCAGTGCTTCGCCTGACTTCGGTCTCGCATTTGCAAGAGTTTAAGCTATTAGCATTGTAAATGACAATGCCTTTTATTTATGTTTTAAAAACCAAAACATAAATAAAAGGCATTGTCATTCACAATGCGAATAGCTCAAACTCGTGTAACTGCGAGGCCTATTGCATTGCAAATGCTTGTTTTGTTAATTCCATGAATAAATACTGCTCAGCCAAAAAGATTGACAAGTGCTGGCAACAATTACCGATGTTTTGCCCGCATCCTACTTCCGGTGCAAGGACGTGAAGAAGGACCCGAAAGTAAGTTTATTTGCTTTTGCTCGGTTAAGATGGGGGTGGGTGCTAAAAGCATTACTGTCCACATGCTGTCAGACTTTAACAGCTGTTAATTCACACTCCTTCCATTGCGCAGTTCAGGCTCTGGGCCATATTTATTTGTCAGGCAGCACCCATTGCCCCTGCCAGTGCCACTAACAACAACAAAATCAGCACAACTACTAAACATCACAACCTACAAGTGTAACAATTCAGACTATTCAAGGCCCCCAAAGCTATAAGAATGGCATGGGCAGCAAGTATTAGTCAATTATAATGTTTATTAAATTATTACATTAATAAACAACTGTTATTGTGTTCACCTCTAATTTAGACAAACAGTGCTGTCTGTCATAAGTGCCAGTGTTGACAATCAAGTGTCGGTGCCGAGCACCAGAAACCACAGACTCAAATTCAGCATTGGTCCCCACATTCAACTGTCCACACCGATCAACCAAGACCCAGTTCTCAGCAGAGAAGATACTCCATTCCTATAACCTACTACCCATAGCCTACTTTGCAGTTATATTACTCCGGGGAGATGTCTCAGCTGACAGGGCAGTCTGTTTACACATCATTGTCTCTATAGTTGTTATGCAAGACAGACTTCTCAGCATAATTTAATCCCCACACCTTACTTGTATATCTGTCATCCTAGGGAGAGCTATGAGCAGAGAAGTAAGCTTGTTTTCACAGGCTAATTTCCAAACCCATCATCCAAGACACAGGTCACAGGTGAGGGCGCCAGTCTCTCCCCACACTTTACTGAAGACTTATCATGCAAGAGAGATAGGTTAGCAAACAGGGCACATCCTCCCCACAGTCTTCTATGCATACCTGTCAGCATGGGAAGAGGTAAGACCAGAAAGATACATTTTTCTCAAACCCTACTACAGATTCTTCTGACCCTGGTAAAGATGTGTTAGTGGGCAGCTCACTCCGTTCCCAGACAGCACTGCATATCGCTGTTGCTGTAGGGAGAGGTGTCAGTACAGAGGCCATTGCTTGCCCACACATACTGCACATCCATGTTGTCCTGGAGATAGATGTTAGCTGAGAAGACAATGTTTCCCTACACACTAATGTACATGACTGTCATGCTGGGTAGAGCTGTGACTGGATGGTCAAACTCCATTCCCACACCCTAATATTAATGGTTATTTCTCTTGGGAAAGGTCTCAGTGGAGAGGTCAGTACTTGTTGTGCTTACTGTGGAATAGTGAGGTCTTATATGTGACGTAAACACCTTCTCCACCCTACTATGCATACTACTGAACCTGGGGAAAGGTGTGAGTGGAGATGCAGTGTCTCTTTACACATTGGTCACCTTCATGCAAGGTCTCACTGGAGAGCCTAATCTCTCCCCATAGTGAACTATACACAGTTGTTAGGCTGTGGAGAGGTGTCAGTGAGATACTAGTGTCTCCTTACACCCTAATGTGCATTGTTGTTATACTGTGAAACGGTCTCATTTGAGAGTCTACTTTCTCCCCACACCCTACTAATGGCGACTATAAGGCATAAGTACAAAAAGTTTACGATCTCATGAGACTCTTGCAGGATCGTAAAAAATGTAGTGATTGAACTTTTTCTAATAATAAATGCATTTGAAGTAAATAAATGAGTATCAATGTGTGCTATGTATGAATGTTGGTCTCATATAGATAAAACATGTTTTTTTTTTTTAAGTGATTTATTTTTCCCCACAATTATATATTGGATTCCATTCAATTGGTGTCTGAGAGGTTCAATCAGTGCATGTCCAGCATCATTTGCTGGATGAAAGACAATTTACTGAAGATCAACGCAGACAAAACCAAAGTGCTGGTGTTTGGCTCACAGAATTCCATCTGGTCTAATTTCTGGTGGCTGGCGGTCTGTGGTCCCCTCCCGGTCCCGGTTAGAACAGCAAAAAATCTTGGGGTCATTTTCAATGATGGCCTGAGCTTTGACGCACAGGTCAGCCGTACGGTTAGTACATGTTTTTACATTTTGAGGATTTTGAGAAAGGTTCTGCCATTTATTCCGTCCAAACTGCACCAGACGATTATCGCTCTAGTCACTTCTCGGCTGGACTATTGCAACGCCCGTACCTGTACCAGCATCTCCCTCAGTAAGCTCCAGGTGGTACAGAACGTGGCGGCCCATCTTATTTTGAAAATTCCCAAGCATCTGTCAGCCAGGGAGGGTATTCGTTCTCTTCATTGGCTCCCCATCAGGAAGCATATCTGAACATGGTCTACAAAGCCATGCATAGCAAGGGTACACTACAGCCGAAGACTCTTTTTCATTGGTACACCCCTGGGAGGCTCTTGAGATCCTCCTCACAAAAAAAGCTTGTAATCCCCAGATTTCAGAAGACAAGATGGGGTGGCTGCTCCTTTTCGGTAGCGGCCGGAAAGTTATGGAATTCCATACCTACTTTCATCTCTAACGCGTACTCCTATCCGGTTTTTAAAAAACATCTTAAAACCTGGCTTTTTTCGTCCTAGGTTGTGGCCTTGCGCCTCTATTCTGTCTGCGATAGCACCTTGACATCCTGGCCTGGGGTATAAGGGTGCTCTATAAGTGCTATCCTATCCTATCCTTAAACAAAACACACTGTTACTATTCTGGTGTATATAAATTATACATACTACAGAAGGATATATTCAGTGTAAATGCAAAGTCCATTATAAAATATACGATCTCATGAGAGGCTCACGACAGCAAACTAGGTAGCACTACCCCCTCAGACTGCACACAACAGATTGCCTCCCTGGCTCTCGAGAGAGTCTCATGAGAGCTTTGGAGATGGAAAAAAGGGAAACATAGTGCAAGCATAGAGCATGAAACTATAGGGTAGCTCTGAAAAGAACTGTGTTTGTTAACGGTTTTCAACAACTTTAAAAAATGTTTTGTGTTTTCAAACATTTGGAACTTTTTTTGGTATGTACATGTTTTTTTTAAAGGGTGCGATAAAAACATACAACTTGAAGTTTTAAACACCAACAGCAACTCCGTAAAAACAAAAAGGAGAAAAACGTAGAAAAATATTGTTAAAATAAAAAAAACTACTGCCTAGGGGGCCTTAGTGCTCTTGGATAAGCTTCTCCTGGGCAGACCTGCTTGCCTCTGATAAAAAAAAAAAGATCTGTTTACACAAGCAGCAAAATAGCGCTTTATTCAAAAAGCAGGGTTACTGTCCACTTCTGCACTTAGAACCTGCACAGGCACATTATCTCCTGGAGCAAATGATTTTGAAGCCCCTGTAGAGCTGCCTAGCTCCGCTGCATGAGCCAACTCTGCCCGTGCACACCTTTGCGGATGTCTAGACCTCAGGTGTCTCCACCAGGGCCGGACTGGCTACCGGGCGTTTTGGAATGCTGTCGAGCTGGGGGCTGATTTCGTTGATGGGGACCTGCGTGTGCTGAACGAAATTCGTTTTGCTTTGTTGATTTCGAAGCACACGCAGGTCTCCATCAACGAAATTAGCCCCCACCGCAGTGACATCAGCCCCCAGCTCGGCAGCATTCCAAAACGCCCGGTAGCCAGTCCGGCCCTGGTCTCCACACCCCTGTGGTACTCATGCTATAATATTTATTCCTGCTCCACCCAACTGAACTCTTTGCTGCAAATTTTACAGGTGACGTACTTCCCGGAAACTTTCTTGCTCCCTGGCCTCATTTCAAGGAATTGCCACTCCAAGGATTCGTTGGGTGCCTGAGATGGCTAAGCTGGTGCAGCTGCCCCTGGCTGCTCATCAGAATCTGATGGATACATCTTTGATAAGAAAGGCAAACAGGAAAGGAGAGCAAGCCAAATATACATACTCTCACCAAAATCCAATAGTGAAATAAAGCACAAATAATGGAATCATCTTCTTCTAGATAAAGACAGCCATATGAACCAATCCTTCCTTAGGGTGTGTTTACTCTCACAGAAGAACTGAGGAGATAGACAATCTCAACACAATATTGTTGTATTACTCTTTTATACTCAAACATCATGTTTAGAAACATTTTGCACCCTTTCCTGTTAAGTTACAATACGAAAGCAATTCCCTTTCAGAATATTGTCTGCAACAGCATATATTATTCAGTTATTCTACCATACATAGAGTTTAAAAAAAACATTACTGGGGGGCGTGGCCAAGCAAGATGGCCGAACGGACATGAGCCGTTCAAGCTCCGTCGCCAGCCCGCTGTCAAACAGCGTTTTCCGAGCCTCAAAGCAGCTGAACACCACAGGAATGGGGTTGCACGGATTTGGAGGAGAGAAGGACTAAAATAAGACCTCTGGCGACCGCTCAACGTGAAGGAAAACGCCGGGCGGAAAGTCGACACGGCGCGAATCAAGATGGTGCCGGCCTGCCGAGTGTCCCGAAAGTGAACAGGGGACGGGAGACCGGGATGAGTAAGAGAGGAGAAGAAGCCCCGTGAAACCGCCTGCAGTCAGAAGCGGCGATCCTGGCAGATTTGTAAGCAGGAGCCCGAAGAGTGGTGCGGGACCCGCGAGCACCGGAGGAAACACCGGCCGAGATCAGCAGAAACCCCGAGGGGGTGAGTAGGCTCCAGGGGGCTCCCCGGGACTCACCAGCTCCTGTCCCATACCACCGGAGTGAGGGGGGCCAAGAAACGAGGCCGCAGCGAGGGAGGAGAAGCACCCACATCGCCCCGCCTGACCCCAAAATGGCGGTCGACACCCCCCACGCGAGGAACAGCACATGGGGCTCCCCAGATGTCCCTGGAGTGAAAGGGGGGGATTATAGGGAGGCTCCCTGAGAGGTCTTGGGAGTATGTGAAGAGGGCCCAGGCTCACTGAGATGCAGGGGCACACAGTCCATGCCTGACCTTAAGATGGCCGCCATAAGAGACTTCCACCATGAGGAGCCCCATCATTTCATGCACTGAGAAGGTCCAGGGCACACACCGGGGAAACCTCTCTATAAGCACAACCAATTCCAGAAGCACAAAGCAGGCTCCCCTGGAGATCTGGGGGGCCCGGGACTCCCTGGTGGTGGGCAGAGACCGCATCTATGCCACCTAAAAAAGCCATAACCAAGGTGTCAAACTACTTTACACCAGCGGAGAAAAAACAGGCGGGCGAGCAAGGGAGTGCCGAATCCGGAATGGCTCTGACCAAGGAGGATCTGTGGCGTCCCTGAAGGACTTCAAGATGGAGTTACGCAATGAGCTAAAGGGCGACCTTCAGGCCTCAATGGAACAACTGAAATCGGACCTGTCAGAAAAGATGACCTCCCTGCAGCAAGATGTGGATTCTATAGTGGCGCGGCTGTTGGAGACGGAGGCCCAAACACAAGCGTTAGATAAAAGAGTGACGGTCACCCACAACAAGGTACAGCTTCTACATACCCAGCTACAAATGGCCCTACTGAAGAACAAGGACCTGGAAAACAGGTTAAGGAGAGACAATATACGTATCAGAGACCTGGAGGAAGGGGCGGAGGGACCTGATCAGGAGGCTTTCGTAGAGGGGCTCTTTGCGGAGATCCTTGGTCCCAAGCAAATGAAGATTAAAATAGAAAGAGCACACAGGGTGGGGCCAGCCACCCCCGGGGAAAGAAGGAGCACTAGAGACATAATAGTTAAGCTCCACTCATTCAAAGTTAAGGAAACCATACTAAAGGAGGCCAGAAAGAAAGATGCAATCTCCTTCCAGGGTTTCCGATGTTCACTCTTCCAAGATCTGGCACAGGCGACCCTACAACGACGTCAAACCTTCAGGGCACTCACAGAAAAACTGCGAGGAGACCAGGTGAGATACCATTGGACATACCCATTTGGGCTGGCCTTCGAATACCAGAACAAACAACGTCACGTCACAGAGCTCAAGGAAGGGCTAGAGATCCTGGGCCACCGATACCTGAGGAGGACGCATCCAACACGGAGGAAAGAGCAGGGGAGGCGACACGACCGAGAGCAACATCATGGAGAGAGGTTTCCAAGGGTCGCCAAACTAAGACCTGACCCAAGATGAAGAGATGCGGCTAATCAGCCACAGGCTGGATTTAAAGACAGGGACCTGAGGGAGGGGGGGCTCAAAGGTGCGAGTCATGCAGTCGCAGGTGAGAACTTCGAGGGACACCAGGAACGGAGGCTCCATGGCTATCCACCTCGACACAGACGCGCCAGAATCGCTGATTTAAAACTGAACTATATATGAGATCAGCTATGTTGCAAATTTCATAGTGACAGCGGGCGACAGGCTAAGGCTGAGGCCACAGCCGAACGCCCGCAGCCTGGAACGATGCCACAGCGTGGACCCAGGGGGTCCCACGTACCAGGTTTAGCTATTCCTAAATTGTTGGTTGAATGTTCTAAAAGGGGTGGTATTTTATGGGGGGTGGAGAAGCGAGGGGGGGAGATACAGGGGGTTCTACCTTGCTGCAGCGAAGGGAGTGAGATGGGAACGGGGAAGGCCCATGAGCAGCCAAAACAAGGAGCACAGGAGGCAGGGGTACGACTGGGGACACAATGGGCGGGGGGAGGGGTAACTCAGCGAAATGATTACGATTGCCTCTTGTAACGTGAAAGGGCTGAACTCTCCATCCAAACGACAAAAGATCTGGAAGTACCTATTGGACCACCAATTTGAGGTTGTGGCACTTCAAGAGACACATATTAAGAGGGCGGAAGAAATGAGACTCAGGCATAAAAGTTACTCACTGATATACCGATCATCTGCCAAAACAAAACATAACGGGGTGGCATTAATGTTCCATAACAGCACCAAATTCCAACTAGAGGGATAAAGACGGACAGGGAGGGGCGAGTGATCATGGTAAAAGGGAAACTCAGAGGGAGGAGAGTCACCTTTGTCTCAGCCTATGTCCCAAATACCGGCCAAGCAGCATTTGTACGTACATTACTGGATCAGGTGGGGGGTTTCGCAGATGGCCAGATAATTATGATGGGGGACTTCAACCTGACCTGGCACCCAACAGACGACAGCACCCACCTCCATAGAGCGGCAGGCGGACGTTTTCCCAACACATTGAAGAACACATTTCAGGACCTGGGACTTGAGGACGCGTGGAGAGCTCTCCACCGGACCACAAAAGATTATACATATTTCTCACACGTCCACCAGACTTACTCCCGGTTGGACTACATTTTCCTGTCCCAGGGGTTACGGGGTATTCTTCAAGGAGCCAAGATTCTTCCCATATCTCTGTCAGACCACAGCCCTGTCACGGTGTGCCTACACTGGGGGGGAGGGGGGAAATAAAGGAACCCCTGAGATGGTATTTCCCAGTTTCATTGACACAGGATGGAGTGCTCAGGGACGAGCTGAGGGTGGCAATTGAGGAGTATTTTAAGATAAACGATCCACGTGCGACATCTCCCCAAATCAACTGGGACGCTTTCAAAGCAGTCCTGAGGGGCAAATGCATTGCAATGGTTTCTGCACTGAACAAGCAGAGAGCAAAGGAAAGGGTAGAGCTAGAGGCTTTCCTCGCCCAGACAGAAAGTGAATTCAAAAAGACTCCCACGCGCGTCTTGAAGCGCCAATTGAGTGCTTTAAAAGGGAAATTAGTTGCAATATACACCAACAGAGCTGAATTCACACTTCTGTGACTACGGCGCAAAGCATATGCCCAGGGCAACAAAGTGGGTACCCACCTGGCGAAATAGCTCCGGGAAAAAAGGGAACAGGAATATATCGGGGGCATCAACAAAGGCGACGGGGAGTTAGAACATGACGACCAGACCAAGGCTAATATTTTTGGCAACTTCTACCAAGATCTATATAGGGCTACCCCCCCCACCCCCAGACAATAAATCCCAGACAGACTATCTGGCCCCTCTAGCACTTCCACAGATTTCGGCTGCCTGGAAGGAATAGTTAGATGAACCAAAAATGGAGGAAGAGGTGAGACAAGCCATCATGGCCTTAAAGACCCATAAATCACCAGGGACTGATGGATTGACTGCTCACTTCTATAAGACATACGCACCCGCACTGATACCACATATCACGGCTTTATTCAATGACATAGCGACCGGACAGGGGTGACACCGTCCATGGCGGAGGCACTTATTACGGTGATACCAAAACCAAGGAAAATCCCCAACACTGCGCATCCTACAGACCAATAGCGCTACTTAATTTAGATGCCAAACTCTATTCAGCAATCCTGGCATCGCTCCTAGAAAATTTAATGCCCGACATTATCCATCCGGACCAATCCGGATTCATAAAAGGGGGGCAAACACATGACAATATACGCAGGACACTGCATCTCATAGAAAAGGTGTCCGAGTTTAAAATCCCGGCGGTACTGGTAGGGCTGGATGCAGAGAAAGCCTTCGACAGGGTGAACTGGCACTTCCTGTTTCTCACGTTGGAAAGTTTTGGATTCGGGGAAAAGTTTATTAGAATGATCAGAGCCAACTATGTGAGCCCACGTTCTAGAATCCAGGTGAATGGAGTGAGCTCGAGCCCCTTTGAACTAGGCCGAGGCACACAGCAGGGGTGCCCCATTTCCCCCCTTACTGTTTGCTATGAGCATGGAGCCGCTGGCGGCTCAGCTCCAGGCAACAGCGGACATCCAGGGGATTAATTTTGGGGGAGACGAACATAAAGTCTTGTTGTTCGCTGATGACGTCCTCTTGACGCTCACATCCCCCGAACCTCATTACGAGCACTCCAGGGGGAACTGAAGAAATTTGAAGCGGCCGCAGGCTTCCGAGTCAACTTGACCAAATCGTCTGTGTTAAATCTGACTTTGGCAGAGGGAGAGAGGGTATTGATTCAGGGTGAGTCCCCATTTGCGTGGGCCAAACATACACTAACGTACTTAGGGATCCAGATCCCCCCCCCCACACACATAGAAGGTCTGTTTAAAGCAAATTTTCCGCCTTTGCTTTCCCAGGTACAACTGGGACTAAAGAGATGGAAACCTCTGTTTATTTCTTGGCTGGGGCGGATAAACGCAGTCAAAATGGCCATCCTTCCTAAACTGCTATACTGGTTTCAAGAGCTCCCTATCGAACTGGAGAAGGACTATTTACCAGGGGTGCGCTCCATGATCCTACGTTATATCTGGCAGGGTGGGAGAGCTTGTCAACCCTTCCAGGTGCTGAGGAAGCCACGGACTGAGGGGGAGCGGCACTACCAGACTTTGGGCTTTACTATAAGGCGGCACAATTGAGAGTGATATCGGAATGGTCAATGAGGGAATCAGACAAGCACTGGCTTCACATGGATCGGGCTATCGTGGGTAGGACAATCTGGGACGTCCTCTGGAAGCCCAAAAAAGACAGACACCTCAATGCTTACTTAAGTACCCCCACCAGCACTACGCTCAAGATATGGGACGAGGTGACTCGTGGCCAAGGGTGGACCTCTTTCCCATCCCCATACCCCCCATACATTTTAAGTTCCCACCGGCGCTGAAGGCGGGCCCGTTTGTGCTTGGAGGGAGGGGGGATGCTTGGTTCTTTCTGACCTGTTTCACAACTACGATATTCTTACTTTCGAAAACTGACAGCGGGATTTTAATGTCCTACCAGCTGAACACTTCCACTACCTTCAGCTGAAACACTGGGCACTCCATCCACCAGTAAGGGAGGCGGCAACCCAGGAGCGGACCCCGATAGAATCCTTTGTAAGGAAGGCAGGCACCACAAGAGGGGTAATTTCATATTTATATGGCCTTCTGGTCTCCACAACGATTACACAGAGGCCGCGGTACACTCACTTTTGGGAGCAGACCCTGGGGAGAGAAGTGACGGAAGGGGAATGGAAACACTTATGGGCAGACATCCCTAAGCACACCACTCACTAGATCTATTGGAAGCCCACTACAAAACATTATTTGATTTGTATCTATACCCTACCAAACTCAAAAAGATCTTTCCCCACACCTCAGACCTTTGCAGGAGGGGATGCGGCCTGTTGGGGGACTTCCACCACATTTGGTGGGACTGCCCTTCCATTAAACCATTCTGGGAGGAGATTCTGGCACAGCTGAAAGAGATCCTGGGGTACCCCTTACCAAGTTCAATAGAGACGACCCTCTTAGGACTAAGAGATGCCACTCTAGAACACCAAACCAGGGCAGACAAGGCAATCATGTGGGCATGTATAGGGGCGGCTAAAAAGGACATTGCGGCAAATTGGAAGAAGAAGGAGGCGCCTGTGCTGGCACAATGGAACTCTCGATTGTGGAGAATAAGTACGATGGAACGGATGGCAGACATCTTCAGGGATGACTATAAAAATTTTGAGTATAAATGGGGCCCCTTGGTGACATACCTCACAAAGGGCCTCCCGCTGGCGGTCTGCCCTCCCACACTGAGAGGTCTTCATTTATTCCAGTTTTAGCTCATTGAAGGGGAATTCCTGTTGTACTCCCGGCCAAAGTTGACAGGGGGGCTTTTCAGGGGACACATGGAAGGACGCCACTCGGCGCGTAAGGGCTCAGTAGGGAGCAACGTTAAGTTAGATACAGCTTCTCCACCACAGGGGAGGGGAGAGGAGAGGGAAGAGAGGGGGTTGTTTTCATAGTTATGTAAATGTAATTGCGGCGCGACCAGGTCCTGCAAAAGCAATTGTATACCGTAATTCCCACATCTTAAGATACTGTGTATACGTTAGCTGGGGGGACGCACATGGGATAAACTGTGAGGCCGAGTGCCTGAATGTACGACGCTGACATTTTTTTCAATAAACAGATGTTTGACAAAAAAAAAAGATTACTTTAAAAAAAGAAAAGCAACTTAGAAATTCATTGAAAAAACCAAAGGTTAAAGTAACGTTATAGTTAGGTGTGATAAAAAGATCTGTTTTCGTTTAAAAAAACTGTGTACACTCTATGCAACAGTTGTATGTAAAAAAACAAAACACAATTTGCTAAAAATAACCACACTCTGAAGGTGCTAAAGAACATATCACCTGCACCCTTCACACTGTTGCAAAAACGATTCTAGCAAAACTAGTACACGTGCATATCTTAGTTCCTGGCACACACAGTCTTCTATGTTAAGCATAAATTCTCATTCTGACAAGATTGGCTCTAATAACTTAAGGCAGCTTGCAAAAGTTAGTATTCACTACCTAGAATCTTTCTCCTGTAAGAAACTTTTTATGTAGAACCAAACAGCTTGTGTGAAACATAATGAACACAATGCAACTGTCACCTGCACATAGAGTTACCCTTGAATAAAAAAAATTATAACGTGTTCAATACCTCTACACAGCCATGGTGCATTACATAGCACATGCATTTTCTAAACACATACACCATGAGCTGAATCCAAGCTGTGCAAAATTAGGTAGAAAAGCACTATGACAGTTGCCCACCACTATGTAAACTATGAAACAAACTAGTACACTCATTGGATGATGTCATCAGTGACGCCATTTGAGATGTCATCAGTAATGTCATAAATGATGTCATAGAACATGTCATCTGAGATGTCATATGTGAGGTCATAAGCTTTGCATGGCGGGGGCGCAAGTTATATATAGTTAGTGCTGCTAACTATAACTGGTGAAAGTCTGTTTGTTTTTTAGCTCAAAACGGTAATGTTGTCACTGAGAAATTCACCTAACTTTAATGTTACTTTCAGTGAATATATACGTATATATTGTCACTGAAAGAAACAAATGTTAAAGTAACGTTATAGTTAGGTGTAATAGAAAGATCTGTCTTTGTTTTTAAAAAAAACCTTATTGGCTGGGGAGGGGGCTCTACTGAAAACCCCCCATAGCCCATATTTATAAATCAAAAAATGCTGGCTGGCATTTTTTATATTTTTTTTGCCCCAATCCCATGGGACTCTTATGGGATTGCAACAAAATTTTACAATGTTTTTTTCAAAAATAGAAAACAAAGGGTTAAAGTGTGTGAAATAAATGTCAAATTTTATATATGCAAAATACATATTATAATATGTAAATGTGAATTTTTCGGTTGTATATGTAATAGTGTAAGTAATATTAAAAATGTACTTATATATTGTGCTAAGGTGTACCATGCTAAGTTCACGGTATATCACGTTACAAGGGGATCACAAGTGGGTATGTGATCAGTGGCGGCTCCTCCGCCCCACTGGTCAATAGGAAAACTAAAATGATAATAACTTATTGTTATTATCATTTTAGTTTTCCTATTAGAGTCAGTGGCTTTCGGTGCGGGTGGGGCTGGGCATAGCAGGGAGAGGAGTGGTTTGCACTCCTTAAGTGCGCAAGACTGCTTGGCCGGCCCTCTCGGGCGGCCCAAGCAGTCATGTGCCCCACTAGGCTGCATTACACAGTCTGGTGAGGAACATGCAAAGCCTCCCAGTCCCCGTCTGAGCGCCGAGCCACGGCGCTCAGACCAATCCCAATGCTGAATTGCAGCGTTGTGATTGGCTCAGGGGAGCCTGGGAGCTTCCTGCTGCCGACCGGAGCCAGGAAGAAGAGGACGGAGGAGAGACGCGGCCGGCCTAGCAAGGTGAGTGGCTTTTTATAAAGTTATTTTTTAGTTCCCGCCACCCATCCCCCCCCCCCCGCCGGGTCCGGTAGCAGCCGCTACTATATGTGATTGGTTCATGGCTGTGTTTAGCAAAAGTGAAAAATCAGCCATATAGTGTTTATCACAAATTTGCATTATTGTGTGGTCAGCGTTTTGCTGACTTATGGCTTAGGGTGTTACATATAATTAAGTTTTATTGTTATTAACCTAGTACCACTTTAATTTAGTGGTAATAGGTTAACTTTTTAATTATAAATGTGTAGATATTATCGGCCTATAGATTTTTTATATTTTCTCCCTTATTAATTTTGGATCCCTTTGTAGAATCTCTGCGAAACTGACTTGCACCACCCGTTTCATTGTGAAAGGAGTAAAAGTTTTGCGGGGTTTAGTCAAGAGGGTCCAAAGGAAAAAAGGGGGGTCCCAAAACGTGCTTAATTGCAATGTATTTACATACACTTTTGTATTTTCAGTTCAGCAAAAACAGTCAGTCGCATTTTGTTACAATGTGGCAGGATTAAATATTTTAGTGCCCACATTATTATTTTGTGTAGTTTAGGTAAGTAGTATAACGAAGTTATAAGTTTTGCGATATCTAAAGTTAGTGATATCTGTTGTTGTGATATTATAGCGAAATATGGGGGCATTGCGCAATAGTACCACAGTAGTGATGACAAGTCATTAGCTGATTGTCTAATCATTGGCTTTAGAAACGTTAATCACAGCTATGTTGTTTTTAGGTACAGTTTGCCCGTGGTCTGCGTTACACCTTCCAATGTAGATAAGTATTAGGTGTAGTATTTTTGCCCTTACTATAACCACTTTAGTAAAGTGGTAACCGGTAGATCAAAATATACGTTTCTATATATATATTTATTTATTTTTTAAATATGGAGCGCATGGTAGTACAGCGGTAGCCTTAAAACCTTTTGTAATGTTAAGATTTTTCTTTTGTAATTTCTATACATTTTTATAGCAGTGTACTCTGATCTGCATTGTAAAGTGGCGCGGTAATTTTTAGTAATTAGCAAGCTATTCCGTACACTTTTTTTGTGCGGATATAAATATGTAAAAAATTGAAAATACACTTTAGCATACTGTATTTATACAGTATACTGTCTCAGTGTATTTGGATGTTTTTCTTTTTTGAAATATTTTTTAGTGGCACTCCTAATTTAAAAAAAAATATATATATATATATATATAAACTTATAAATATTGTTCCCTATTACCACTTTACTAAAGTGGAAATAGATGTGGGAAAAATACCAAACCTAATACTTACCTACACTGAATGACATAACGCAGAACATAGGAAAACTGCGGTACTACAGTGGCCAAAGATATAGCTAAATTAAAAACACTTAAAACGTATAAAATACTTACCCTACTTACCTGCAGTACCCCAAAGAATCATCTGAGCACCCTTTTTGGGACCTCCCCCCCCCCCCTATTTTCTTTGCACCACCGTGACAAAACACCATAAAACTTTCAGGGCTCCAAGAATGAAACGGGGGCAGTAGGTCTGCCAAAAAAACCTAGGTCCAGTCGCCCTTACTGTAACTTCAGAGTACCGCCACTTTGTTATATATATATATATATATATATATATATATTAACAGTTGAAATGAAACAATTCCTCGGTTGCAGACGATTTAAGGGCACAAGTGCCTATTACACTGTGAAAGCAAGGAACCAACAAGTGGCTCTTAGGGCTACAGAATCAAAATGGAAATTGCTGACCAGACTGCCAAAATGGCTATTGCGTTGTCCTATTCTGGAATTAAAGCGGGAACTGCTTTTTAAGACGAATCACGAATAAATGTAGAAAAGGAATGAACACGCTATCTGCCAATGCTGCAATAGCTTTACCTCGTTTAAAGTCCAAGGACATGACCCAAGATGCTTTATTATCTCTGAAAAAAAAGGAAAGTACAGTGATTAAAAATACTGCTGATTCTGAGGAGAGAAAGAATGACTTCATTAAAGAACGTGGTGGCAAGCCGACAGTTATTGTAATTCTAAGACCAGATAAGAAGCGCCATTTTGTTGTAGTGCTCTGCTGCCACCCTGTGGACAGCCTCAGCCTTTCTTGAAACCACACTAGTCGAACCCCATTAACAGAGGAAGCCGACATTGTGGCATCCAATAATATGTTGGAAACGACGGGGATATTTTCAGACAAGCAAACAGACTTGCAAAAACTGTACATTTAACAAGTATTAATTGATGTCGGAGCCGATATTGTCACTAAAATATGTGGAAACCAACAACTCTTGCCAGGGCTCCAGCCAGTTTCGTCCAGGGTCCCTAACATACGCCTTAATGCGGCCGGAAGGCGCACTTATCATCGAGTTCTTCTTGCTCTGCGCGGAAGGAGCTCTGTAGAACACTTAAAACATTTGCAACATCATGCGCTTTAACCAGATGATATTTACGAGTTTCCATATGACCCCTGGGCTCGGCTTTCGGCGAAGAAAAGTTCATGACGAGGAACGAAAAATAATTATACTGAGTGGTGTGAATATAGCACTTAGAAAAAGGTGGCTGCACTTGCAGTTGTGGTTGTGAGCAAACAATACCCAAAGTGCGCCCTGCTGCCTGAGCTGCATTGAGCCAAGTTGTTGCAGCAAAGCTTGTTAAACGGATATGAGAGGACACTCTACCACGTGTTGTGAGTGTCCCCGGGGATTAACGCTGGCTGTGCGCGCTGCGCTAGCGAAATCAAACACGGGACACAGTGGCTCGGATTATCGGCCCGCGTCTGCCGTCTCCCGGCCTCGCCCCTCCTTTATTACCTACGTCACGCCAGCCGGCGTGAGCGCAGGGGTGGGCCCTACTAGCGTGCGTTGGCCGCCGCCAACTAGCACGCTAACTCATCACATCCCATCTTAACTCAGTCCTTGACAGCTTCCCCAGAGTCACTTACTTGACAGGCAAAGTCTCTCAGCCGACTGCTGGGTTGTTTCTCAACGCATACCTGTTATTGCTTCTGCTGGGCCTCTGCTCACCGGATAGGTCAGCGGGCATCTGTTGCTCCACTATTGCCCCATGGGCCCCTCCCAGTTCTCTTGGCGATGACTCTTCCTCAGCATCTCTGTCCGGTGCCGCGATGGGCTCCTGGCTGCTGACATCCGGCTCACCAAGTCCACAATTGGATTCGGCACCCGGCGCTGGGCAGTCAACTCTTTTGAACCATGATATGTTGCGTGTTACGGTGTCTCCTCTCTCTGCCGAAACCATCGTTCCGTTCACTCCAACCACAGTCCAATACCCTGGCTCGTAGCGAGTCCGAAACTTCCCTCCTGGTCTTCGGTCTTTTATGATTACAACGTCTCCTTCCCCTAATTGCCGGGTTATCGCTCTCCTTGTTCGGCTGGTTGCTAGGTTGTGCTCTTCTCTTCTCTCCCGGGCGCCTTCCTCGTCGAATGGTGGGGGAGTCCAGCCTGGAGTGGTGGGTAGGCTGTCCCTGCGGGTCCCATTGAACATGACTGCAAATGGAGCTTGTCGTGTGGAGCTATGAGGAGTGCTCCGGTACTCTCGAAGAAAATCCTGTAGTTGTTGTTCTGGATTTGCCTGCTCGGCCACAGCAATGCGGATGATTTTGTTAATAGTTCTCATGAACCTTTCAATGTCACCATTAGCCTGCGGCCACTGAGGGGTGATCCGCCTGTGCCGAATGCCTTGACGTTTCAGAAATTACTGGAATTCATGCCCATGGAACGGGGGCCCGTTGTCGCTCCTGACTTCTTCAGGGAGCCCGAACATAGCGAATATTTTGTCTAAGACTGGGCCGACCTGGGCGAATGCAGTAGAGCTGACGATCTCAACCAGAGGATACTTGGAATAGCTGTCCATCAGAGCCAGGGTGAACCTCCCATCAGGGAAGCTTCCGAAGTCGATGCTTATCTTCTCCCATGGCTTTGTCCCTCGCTCCTCTGTCTGAATCGGCGCCGGTCTCTCAGGGGCACTTGTTATTTGGCAGGACGGGCATCTTCGTACTAGTTCCGCCACTCGAGCATCCAGTCCAGGGAACCAGACTTTTTCTCGCATTCTTGCTTTCATTTTCTCTACCCCTTGGTGACCAATGTGGGCTAACTGGGTAGCTCGCAACTGGAGTGATGCAGGAATGACAACTCGTTGCCCTCTCAGTAGGATCCCATTTTGGGTGATGCTCAACTCATTCCTGACTCGCCACATGTGCAGTAGACTCTCTTTTTCCGGGCCCGCCCAAGCGTTGGCCGTTTGGATGAATTGATACCAGTGTCCGCCCTGGACGGCTGTCCGAACTCTGTCGACCACTGGGTCTGCCGCTGCAGCTACTTCCTCCAGAGTCATTGCACGAGGGCAGGTAAACGATGAGACCATGTTTATATGTGCCTCGGTCTCCAGGGTGTCCTGTTCCTCCTCTTCTTCATCCTGTGGATCCGGATGTCTCGATAGGAAATCAGCAGGGTTTTTGGCTCCTGGGCGGTAGGACACTTCCATTTCGTATTGTTGCAGGCCAATGGCCCACCGCTCGATGCGTGGAGGCGGGTGGGGTGCTGAACCTTTGAATAGTGGCACCAGGGGTTGGTGGTCCGTAATGACCTTAAACGGGTTGCCACAGATGTAGAGGTGAAAGTGCCTGCATGCCCAACGGATCGCGAGGGCCTCCCTCTCAATCTGCGCATATCGCTTTTTGGTTGGTGACAGCGCTTTGCTGGCATATGCCAGAGTGGCCCACCTGCCAGGTTCTTGTTCCTGGGTAAGGACTGCCCCTAGTCCTACGGGGCTGGCGTCGACTAATAGCTCCGTCCTCTTCGCTGGATCGAAGTATACCAGGGTCGCCTGGTCGAGGAGGGCACTCTTGACGGTTTGAAACGCCGCTTCTTCGGTGGATCCCCACTGCCACATGGCGTCCGTTCGGGTGAGGTTCCGCAGGGGCTCTGCGATGGTGGCAAGACCTGGAATGAAACGGCCACAGTACGTCGCCATCCCAAGGAAACTACGCACTTCAGCTACTGTTTGTGGCGCTGGCGCATTCTTGATCGCTTGGGACTTCCGTGGGTCTACTTGGATGCCTGTCTGTGTGAATGTGTATCCGAAAAACTCTATCCTTTGCTGAAACAATAGACATGTTTCTCGATGCAGGGTGACCCCATGGTCATGGAGCCTTTTCAGCGTGGCCTTAGGTGCTTGTAGTGTTCCTCCGCCGTCTTCGAGTGGATGAGAATATCATCACTCACATTCAGTACATTGGGCAGTCCGACCAGAATCCCTTTCACGGCATTCTGAAAAATCTCTGCGGCTGACGATATGCCGAAGCTTAGGCGTTTGTATCGCCTGAGTCCTAGATGGGTACTGAACGTGGTGATGTACCTGCTCTCTTTGGCCAGTGCCATTTGATGATAGCCGGCGTTTGGGGCTGGAGTCCTTTTGGTTAAACCCGGAGACTATGCTGCAAACCTCAAGGGCAAAGTTGAAGGAAGAGTACTGGAAAAAAACACATGCTATGGAT